>VMRM01000039.1:1940000-2665000 GCA_010277075.1 Poeciliopsis retropinna | reverse complement strand
TTGAAGTTTTGATTATCGACTGTTATGAACTCTTCAATTAGACGTTTACCCTCATGCTCTTATTTTGGAGGGGGTGAAACCTGTTTACACAGCAGTTTCATTTCCTCTCCTCATGCTCTCTCTCTTTTTTAAATAAACTTCCTTTATTAAATGGTAAATATACAAACAATGAATGAATGTATGGAAGTATTATATTGTTTTAGCGCTTTAGCGTTAGCAGAACTTATGATTAGGGTTAATGACAGCAGCTGAAAGGCTGTTAAAAACGGTCTACATATCCTGATACTGCCACCGCCGTGCCTTACACCAAGACGTTGCCACCATAAAGACAAACCAACATGAAAATGCTCTATCAGCTGTAACAGGAAGCACAACCTGCAATTTACCAGCCAGAATCCAGAGTAAAGCGTATCTACATCGACAGCCGTTTCCAAGGTAACAAACTGGTTCTTTCCTGACTGAGTAAAGGGGAGTTCAGCCCTGCAGCTCCTCTGCTGGACCCCATCCAGTGGAGTTTTACTGCAGTGCTGCAGTTAGGCTCATCCTGACTGCTACAGTTTGCAGAAAACAGCATTCACTTCTTTGACTTGGTGGTTTAACAATCTGTAAATGTAAAACTGTTCAGTGCTTCCAAGTTCCCAGTTTGACCATTTTTCTAACTTTCTCAGTGTTGGGATGGAAATATGTGAATAAGAAAAATGCATAATCCTCCAGTGACCTGATGGATGAGTCTGAGCTGCACAACTAAAATCGAAAACGTTCACTGCAAAAACATAAAATCAAGAATTTCTGGTCTAGTTTCCACTGAAAATGCCTGAATGCACTTAAAATAAGACAAAACTAACTTATGAGTAACTTTTCAGTGATAAATAGGAAGCTGCAGGAAACAACGTTTGTAAAAAAGTTTTTCATATGTACTTGTTAGTTGTCATTATGACAGTATAATCTAAGACAGAATCTGTGAATAGATCAATCTCCTCTGCCTTCTCCCAGTGCTCCCAGTGCCTCCTCCAGAAATACACTAGTCAGAAACAAACCACCAGTGCTAAGGCTAGTTAGCAAAGCCACCGATGATGGTGGATAAACGATTTTTCTGTAACGGTAAGTTGTTTCACCGCCGTTAGCACATTTAGCAGCGACTATATTAGGATGATTGGCAGCGCTGAGACCCTTCTCCTGGCTCTGTTTGGATGCTTTTGACTGGAAGTGAAGCATTTCTTCAGATGGCAGTTTAAGAAAGATGTGGAGAGATTTCTTTCCACAGATTATCTGACAAAATGATGTTTTAATAAATAAGTTTTTGTAAAAGTTACATGCTGCACCTTTATGTCAATAATTCCTTAATATTGATGAAAGATGAGTAGTTCCACTTATAACTAGTACGTTTTCCATCAATATTAAGGAATTATTGACTTAAAACAAGCCCATATATCTTGCAGAAGTTGCTTGTAAGTCAGTTTTGTTTTGTTTCAACTGTTGCTCAGATATTTGCACTAGAAACTAGACAAAAACACTTGATAAAACTCTGTGCGTTTGTCTTTATTGCAACATTTTGAGTCATGTTTTAGGAATAATGCAATAATTCATGAGTTGGAGAACTCATGAATTAAAATCGTTCTGATTTTCCTTTCCAGCAGCAGAGAGAGATTTCTGGAAGGTTGTGCAGGAGCGTAAATCCCTGGAGATCCTCTGATCCTCTCGCTCTTTAAATCCTTCCTACCTGCTCCTGCCTGCTTCTCATCTTCTCCTTATCTCCCTTCTTGGCTCGTAGCGCCGCTCTTTTGGTCCTTCCCGCCCATCTGTTATCTCCCAGCTGGATGCGTTCCACTCTGCACTGCAGTGGCCCCAGTAAGGATCCAGCCTGGATGAGTCACACACTCGCAATCTGCTGCTCCCCGAAGCCCCACAGGCCCCGGCCACATCCAGGGACCCCGCCGCCGCCGCCGCCGCCCCGGGGGTCGCATGGACACACAGCCGTCCACATTTAGACCAACATGTCCAACAGAAACCGCTTTTCCCACAAATCAATGAGAAATCAGGCACTATAAATCAAGGTTTAAATATTTAAGGAGATTTTAGCTGATTTGCTTTTAAGGGTCAGAATAAAAGGAGCTTCTGAAGGGATTAAAAATCTGCTGATGTTAGTATTCAGCGCACATCATGGGAAAGCTTGTGTCAAACCTTGGCTCAGTGGAAAATATAAGATTACTGCAGCAGGAGCTCTTCACAGAAATAAAAATGTGCTTCCTGCTCCTGATGCTTCACGTCTGCAGACGGGTGTGTGTCCCAGCAGCCGATCACACTGCTACAGGTAGCAGCCGGGTCCCGACGCCTCATTTGGTTCCTTGGCGTCACATAAAGAAACGGCTAAAATACTCTATTCCTGAAAGGAAGCACAGCTACACTGCAAAAACTCTAAATCTTACCAAATACTTCTGGTTTCAAGTGAAAATAACTTAATACAGCTGAATAAGATGAAACTAACTTATAGATAACCTTTCAGCAAGATATATTAGCTAATAATTAATTAATGTTGATGAAAAAGTGCTAGCTGCACTGGCAGATTATTTCACTTTTGACATGGGAAACATGTCTTGTTACATGTGAATTTATTTATCAATGGAACTAGAACTTTTTCATCAATATAAAGGAATGAATCACTTAAAACAAGATCTTATATCTTGCTTATAGTTACTTGTAAGTTCACATTTCTTATTTCTGCTTATTTCTTATTTAATTAAGGGCCATATTAAATATTTACAAAGATATTTGCACCATAAGCTGGACTAAGGTTTTGTGTTTCTGCGGTGAAACCAGATCACAAGATTGAGAAAATTTGTTTTGAATTAGCAGTAAATCACCAAATCAATGAGTCTCGCGCAATAATTTAATCTCTTAAAGACAACGGTCGGTAATGAGGAGGAAAACATGCAGTATGGAGTCGACTTGCTGCCAAGATTGATGCTCAAAACAGAATTACACAAGAGGAGGATTTAAACAGAACCGGGACTTTAATAAACTAAGTATAATTGATTAATTACATCAACTCTAAAAATTCTATTGCAATTTTTTTTTTTTTTTAATAAAAAGGTTAGTGGAGCGATGCTGGTCTAAAATAGCATGTGAATGCTAAACAAGATGCTAATGCTAACGTGGCGTCTACAGTCCACATGAGCTCCTGAAACACTGGAAAGGTGAATAAAGTGAATAAAGCTTTATGATGGTTGAAGAATGTGAAATTTACGACTTTGAAAAGTTGAAAATGTTTCAATATTCAAACTCAAAATTTGAATCTTTTGGCAGAAATGTACTCCACACTTTTTCCTATTTAAAATGGCTTTTATATGTTCTCGTATCGCAAAACTACGACTCTAGTCTCAATATGAAGACATAATTTTTTTAATCTTTTCATTTTCTCATCATTTTCTTATGATTAGAAAATGACTAAAGCACCTAAAAACTTATTTCTCCTTTATGTTTGTGCTGCTCAGAAATGTTTCCAGCAGAAATCCATTTGGAGGATCAGAGTATTAGAATCCTGATGCCGCCATGTTGGATTCTGTCTGCTGAACGCCTGGAAAACATTTTGAAGAAGAAGAAGCTGCAGCTGAATGTGTCCTTGGACCATTCTGCTGCCGGGAGTGTCGTGTGTATGTGTGTGTGTGTGTGTGTGTGATGAATGGGGGTGGGTAACGTTTGAGGAGCAGATTGCAGGAGAAACCAAAGAGAAAACACACTCTCTGCTCTCTGTTTGCACTCTGAGCCAAATAACTGCACTAAATCTACCAGACAGAAGCAGATTTCACCATGAAGCAGCCGAAGCTGCAGAGAAACATCTGCAGGGGCCGACAGGCGACCATTAACACAATCTGTGCTGCTATCTGACGCCTCCTCCGGTTTCCACAACTAGCTCTTTGTTCAAAGTGAGAAATTACTTGACAGCAATTTGCAAATGTTTGTATTTATTTCTGCTCCTTACTTTAGGCTTGAGCACAACAAAACCCTCTGAGAAATGTTTCACAGCTTCAGTCTGGACCCGTTTTTTCCCTCAGCTGAATCCCTGAAGACTCAGGAGAGAAAGAATCTGAACGCAGAGGAAGACGTGTTGATCAGTGGAGAGATCTTCCAGCTTCAGGTTGAGCCGGGATGGAGCAGACGGCCATTTGTAAACGTGCTGAAGCAGAGGAGTGTGTGTGACTCAGCCGGGAGGCGTTTGGCTCGTGTCGGCCCGAAGCCGACCGTCAGCACCGCTCTGACTCACCAGGACCGAATCAGGACCGAATCAGAACCGCCCCGGAAACGGATCACAGCCGCAAGGAGAGATCTGCCACTGTCACTAAGATCCAGTAAAGGAGGGCCGAGACGCTGGTCAGCTGTGCGAAAGTCTTAAATCGCTTTTGTTTTGCTCCATTTTCCTTCCAAGACGTCAAACTGTCCTGCCTTAATTTATGGCGAATTCACACGGGCCCAGTTTAATCCGCTTTAATTGAAGCCCAGTCCGTTTGTCTGAAACGTCCGATTCGTTTGGGGATCCGCAATCAAACTCTGATGCAGACCAAAAAAGTGAACCTGCTCTGCCGACAAGCCTCGGTCAGTTTTATTGAAGTGAACTCTGGAGCAGTTCGAATGCATATCTGAACGCCAAGTGGACTGGAGACTGATCTGAAAGCAGGAAGTGGACTACAGTGCAGGGCATTCTGGGTAAATACAACCAAAACAAATGTAAAAGTTAAGCTCGAATGGCAGAAATAGCTTGTGATGTCTGGTCTGCCTTACACTTGATAGTCTGGCTATGGTTAGGCATCTAATCTGGACCAGAATATTCTGCACGGGTTGCAGAATATTTAAAAGCAAATGTGTGACTTGCAAAAACTTTATTTGATTTGTGAAACTTCAGCAGGGCTTTTTTTCCATGTGCATAACATTTCAACCGCTCCAGCTCCAAACCACCGCTTTGATTTGTGAAACTTAAATTAAGGGCCAGATTAGCACTTTAAAAAAAATCCGAACCACATTACAGTAAAAATATTAGAAATAAGTGAAAACAGAAAACTAAAAATTTATATAACAGCAAATAATGCAAATTTCATAGAAGCTTCACAAATCAAAAACCGTTTTTAAATATTGTGCAATCAGTGCAGCATAATTCAAAAAGTGACTTTTCCAAAAGCATTAAGCAGACTAAAGTGCAGGGAATTCTGGGTAAATACAACCTAAACATAAACATGTGAGTCTGTAGTCTTTTACCGGAGACAAAAGAGAAAACCTACAACCGCTAAAATCTGATGCTGCTTCATTTTTGTTCAGTTTTGTGAAGTAGGAAGTGGCGTTTTTGCCAAATCCCAGTAAACTAAGCAAGAGCATAAAGTTTAAACACAATTATCTCTAATACTGAACAATTGTATGCAAACTTCTGAATATGAAAGGAATAAAATGTTCCTGCTAACTTTTAGACATTCAGCAAATGGAAATAATTTTGGTGATTCTAACTGAAAAGTTTGGCCTGATTTACTTCAGTGAGTTGTTTTCACCTGATCTGAATCCAGCGGCTGAATTACTGTCTCAGCTTGGCGTCAGGTTCTGCTGATGAACAATTCATTTGATTCAGACCGGTTGGATTTGGGAAACAGATAAAACACGCAGGATACCGGCCACCATGGCGTCCAGCTCTCCTTCACAGTTACAGTTTAAACTTTAAAAGAAAATCAACGAGAGAAGCTTTGGAGCTAATTTTTGTAGAACTTCACATCTTTCTGCCCAAAGTGCTGCATAAAAACAAAGCAAATCAAAGAGTAACAGTCAAGATGTAAAACAATGTTACATGAAATCAAAGCTGGTAAAAATCAGCTCTGCTGCTTTGCATACTCAGCTATTTGCTAATTGCTAACGTTCAGCCGTATGAAGCTTACCAGACATTTCCAGCGCTGCAAACAGCAATCCTTCATAGACAGAGAGCCTAGACGACCAAGACGCTAATGCTAATGCTAACCAACATGGCCTGAATGGCTTTGTTCATTTCCTCCACTGCCAATGTTAAAACTGCAGGCAGACGACAAAACATTGCAAAAAGCAGCAGCATCTTTCAAAACATCTTCTGTTTGCTGATTGGCCCAGTTAAGATTCTTCTGGCTATAATCCAAGTGAAAGGGAGAAATCCCAGATGGAGCAGTGAAAGGAGATTAGAATGGGGCAGAATTGCATAAGAAAGCAACGGCCAGGCTGACTAATTACTACCAAATTATGGTTATTTTTAAACTTGACACTTTAATCTGAGTCAAAACGAGTAAAAACTTTAAAAGATGCTCAGGAAGACTGCAGATCTAGTCTAGATCTATGGAAGCTAGAGATGGTCCACCCTCCTCTTTATCTGATAACAGCGGAATACTGAGGATGCTGCGCGTTTAGAGGGCGCAGAGGTCACGTCGCGCATCCGCAGGGGAAGCAGCGGATTTCCGCACTTTCTGATTGCGTAACGTTCCCGGAGTTCCCGCTGTGGTTGGCCGCAGGGAACACCTTCCCGCCGCTGCCAGGAGCCGCAGCTCCGGAGGTTCTTCTGGGCGGAATGTCATCTGAAGGGTACCGAGAGGAACTGACGTCCCTGAAAGCACCATCTGACGCACCGAACCGGGATCAAGACCAGCGGAATGTCCCCGAACCAGCAGCGGAATGAGCGAATGAATGACTGGTTCTGGCGCAATGCTGCAGCGGATTGATCCCGTAAATCCCGCACCGCACCGCACTGATGGACCCGCAGCGCAGCACAGGACGTCTTGTCCTCTTACCTGAGTGGCTTTGTGGAATTGCTTCTTCAGTCCCGCCACAGACATGACTGCAACGCGATGGTTCTGGTCGGGAATCTGCTCCGAGGACGGGAATCTGCTGGCTCCGAACCGGATCTGGCGGGTTGCGTGAGGCTGCGTGAGTCGTGGCGAACCCCGGTCTACGCTGGTCTTCTCCTCAGGGATCTCCTGTGTGGGAGAGGCTGAGTAAAGCCCCGATCAGCCCATTGGACGCTGAAGCCACATGTCTGGAGACGGAGCTGACGTCGGAGCATGCTCGCTTTAAAGCGGCAGCAGGGTCGGAACCGAGCGGCACCAGAACTCCTGACTGAGAGTGAGAACTGTAATGACCAGCATGAGGCAGGGAAACACCAGCTGGTTCTACTGGGAGGCCTGGGAGCCTCCAGATGATGACGACTGATGAAGGCTCAGCTGCAGCACCTTGGACAGCGACAGACCGCTGAAACATCCAGTGAAAACCTGACTGCAGCTTCGTGCAAGAGATATTTAAATGTCGCTTTTTTTTTTAGTCATTTAAATGTTACGTAACGTTTAAAGACAAGGACATGTTCATCAGAAAGCCACTGACAGAACTGCTGAAGAAGCTGCATGGAAATATATTAAAGCTGCAATATTTAACTTCTATATATTTATTAAAACTGTCACTATGTTGCGACAATGAGACAGAGAATCTGTAAAAAGATCAATCTTCTCCATGAGCTGCTATTGTGTCTGAAGAAATGCAAAAACAGCCAGGAGGAGGGTCTCAGCGCTGTCAATCATCCTCATGTATTCACTCCTCAATTTGCTAATGCAGAAGAAAAAAATCGTACCGTTACAGGAATCCACCATCTTTATTAGACAGGCCTTCTAGCCTGAGCTTCCACAACAGGCTCTGCTAGCTGCAGCGTAACAGAGAGCTGGGGGGCTGAAGGATGAGCAGCACCACACAAGATTGATTGACAGCATTAAGATCCACCTCCTGGTTCTGATTGGTTGTATTTAGTTTGCACTTGAAGAAAGCAGAGGAGCGTAACAGATGATCTGTCTCACACTGTCACAATAAAATGAAAGTATGTAAAATAAAAACATTTTTTATAAAAGTTGGATACTGCAGCTTTAATGTGTTGCATTTTAGCTTCAGCTGCATTGAGACAGAATCACAGTTTTCTTCTTCTAAATCATAAATCTGCAGCCAGTGGCTCATCTAATAAATTCAACCAGGAAAGTCAAAATAATTTTGGGCCCAAACAAGATCAAGAATGTCTGTAAAAGGCAGAAAGTATTGATGAAATTACTTACAATTTAAATAAATATCCATCTCTGTATTCTCTTGAAATTAAATATTAAATATATTTTCACCTTGTATGGCTACCTTACAGAACCCTGTACTCTCAAAATGGTACAGAAAATCACGAGTAAAAATTAGAGGTGAAAATACGTGTAATGGATATTTGGATTAAACAAGCTTCGTCTTCTTCCTATTCCATTTCAACATGGATGTGGAGGTTTTGATGTTTGATTATTATTATACTAAATACATAAATAATTAACATTTTTCTCTGACATTTTATTTATTTAAAAATATTTATTTAAAATATTTTAAATATTTTAAAATATATTTTCTTTATATTTCTTTAAACTTGAAGATTTTAGAGTTCAGATGGCCGCATAGAAACATCTGGCGGCCTGGATTTGGCCCACAGGCCTCAAGTTTGACACACGTAAATTAATAATTATTGTATCAACATTAAAAACATCACATTTAACTCAGAGACAGGAAGATTTATTAAAATAAAAACCTGAGCTGCATCTTTTTACCTGTTTTATTTAAAAAGGTGTTTTACAAATAAAGAGAAAAAAGTCAAATGTTTTTTCTGCAAACTCAGGTTTTCTCAGGTCTCCACCAGGTGAAGGTGGCGCCATCTAGTGGAGACCTTCCATATGCAGCTCGATAACAAAAACAGTTCATAACATTTAGTACGAAAAAAGAAACTTGTGGAGGTTATAGAAATGATGTTTTGGAGGAAGTTGTGTTTCCAGAAATGTTGACTAGTCGTTTGGTAAGATACTGCCTCTCTATACTTTCTGAGTCAGGGAAAATGTTTTCTAGAAAACATTTGTATAAAACCAGAAACAAAAAAAAGAAAAGAAAAATGTAAAGAAAGCACAGTAAAGGGGGGTTGCATTATGACTTCAGTGTAAAATATATAATGGAAAACAATACCTAAATACTATTTTAAAAATCCTTAAGTTTATTTAGAAATATTTATAAAAGATGCTTATTTAAACAATATTGTCATTATATTTTTTAACATAACATTTTCTAGTTTAAAATTTGAATCTTATATAGAAATCTAGTTTTGTCAAAATACAATTTACAACAATAAATGTTTCTGTTGAAATTAACTTGAGGAGAAACAAACTAAATGCAAAAAAAATTTTTTTTAATTTTGCTTCACAAAATTCAAACTAATAATCAAATTATTACGTTTTATTAACATTAATTTTAGTGTCTGCAGCAATTGTGGAGCTTGTCTAAACACCAACAGAAAAGAAAAAAGAAAAAGATATTTGTTTTAAAAGCTTTAAAATGATTGGTTTTATTTTGAAGGTCTGGTTTCCGTCGTCTCCTGTCAGTCCAGTCCGAGCAGCGACTCCTAATGCTTTGGCTCCATCTAGTGGTGAAATATGATGTTGCACATATGAGCCACACAAAAACCGATCAGTACAACCAAACCTCCAGAAACAATAAAAATTAAAATTAAAATGAAAGTTTAGTTTGACCAGTTTAAGTCAGGAGAAATCTGACAAACGGATCTTAAACTTTAATGTGCAAATAAAAGGATTTCCAATCTGTTGAGTCAATTTTACCTGTTCAGTTAAAAACAGCATAAAACAGGAGCTTCCTGTTGCTGCGCTGCAAAACATCTGAAGATGATTAAACTTTGAAAATGCAAGTAAAAACTAAAATAGTTTTGGTTTTAACTCAGAAATTAAAGTTTATCAAGTTGATTATCAAGTTCAACTGGATGAACAAAAATATTTCATCCATTAAATTATTTCATTAAATGTCACACTAAAGTCTGCTTAGAAACATTTTTATAAAAATTTCTGCAAAACTGGTATAAATTAATTATGCTATGTTTATGCTGGTATGTTCAGCTAATTTCTTGTTGCACAGTTGATGGACAATAAATTTGTTTGATTTTGTAAATGCACTGGGGCAGGTTGATCTTTAAAAGCCTCTAGGAACATTTATTTATACCTTTAAAGGGGCAGCATGATGTGTTTTCCAGGCACAAAATGCCTTAACAGATATGAGTTAAAAGAAATTTGACTTTGGAATTGGGCTACTGTGTCTTTAAGAAGCTCCTGCTCCTCCTGAAGCTCCACCTTCATGAGGTCATTAATATCTGAGGAGGAACTGCACCTCGAAGGCGGGGCTAGATCCACCCAGGTGTTTTGCTCAGCTGACTGGTTGCCATGGAGATTAAAGGATTTCTCAAACATGCATGAAAGAATCAAAGCAAAACTCCATTTATTATTTTAATGAGGAAATAACATTCTAACATGATTTAAAGATCAAAAAAGTTAAGTTTACATAATTCTCCCTCTTTAAAATCCTCGCTGAACAAACATTTGACACCATTTTTGTTTGATTTGAAGGTCGGTTCTGATTGGGTTCTGTCTCAGTTCAGCAGCAATAATTGTGTTGCACAACGCCGTGTTAAATATTTATCCCGACAACCTTCTGGGCTTTCCAGCAACAAATCGTGACGTTGCCTCATAACTCAGAGCCGAAGCGGCACCTTCAGGTGGTTCTGAAGCCTTTCAACACGGCCGGCGGCGCTGGTCCGGGCCCGTCCTGCTGCCACTCCAGCCGTGACCTTTGGTTGCAGTGCGGTGATGCTTGACGGAGTCGCTGGAGGATCGCTCTACCAGCTGAACAAAAGCTGTCATCCATGGAGTTTTGATAAATTTGGAGGATTCAGAACAGACAGAATGTTTCTGCACATCTCTTCTGTCAGAGATAAAATAATCAATAGATGACTTTGTGCCGGTTCCTCCAGTGGAAACACTTGACTCATGTTTGACAGATGAAGTGGTGATTGGGAGGTCTGCCTTTTTATTTCCCACATTTCCTGTTACAGACATCTGACAGACGAGCGTTTTTGATCAATTCAAACTAAAGCAGCTCAGCGCTGAAAGCCAGAGTTAGTTTCCTAAAATGAACTTTCCTTCCTGACTTTCTAAGTTTGCTTTATCAAAAGTTTTTCTGCTAACTCTGGATTCATTTCCACCCATCTGTTTGACCATTTTCAGAGGAATAATCATCGAAAGGATTCGAAACTCAAACCGAGTTCTTCTTCTGCAGAAAACCGAACAATAAATAAATCTTAAATTTGATATTTAGTATGTTTTGGTATCATATATAATCAAACTTCTGACCTTTAGGCATATTTGTAGTTTTTCTTTTGAATTATTTTGATAAAATCTAGGACAGAATTTAGATAAACTTTAAAAACATATTTGCAGGATGGAAAAATAGAAAAACAAAAAATTATTTGTCTTGTTTTCTTAATAAAATAAAATCAAAGCTAAATCTTTTTTTATAGTTGTGTTGAAATGCACAGATTTTCCAGAGGTGAGACTGAGACACCAAAAGTGCGAAGAACAAAAACTTTTAATATCACTTGCAAGTGGAGTTTTCTATGATAAAATCATAGCAAACTCTATGTTTTCTGGGGCGGCTGAACCAATCACACAATCATACACAGTTCCTTGGCGCACAGGAAGTGGGAGTCGTTTCAAATGCCCATTACCAAATTAGGACACATAACATGAAAAGGGGGACTCCGAACCAAATAGGAGGCGTCCTCTACCTCGCTTCCTCCAAAGCTACACAGGTAAGTTGAGCATCTCATCCCGTTGCCATGGTGAGGTGCACCAACTATTTGTTATCTCTTCCCTTGCAGGCGGCTGGCCTTGGTCCTCCCTTTTACCGACACAAAGATGAACTGTTCTTATGAGACTATGAGTTACCAGGTGCAGCTGGCCAGGAGAGAGGAGTAGAAAACAACTGATACAAGTCAGAATATTTTAATCTTAAATATTGTAGATAATTAATTTTGTTCCACAGTTGAGTTTACAGACTTCAATACAAAAATAAAATACAATTTTCAGAAAGAAGTTTAAAGTATTGATCTGATGCCGAAAACAACTTCTCGATATTTTAGACTGAATTTGTCCCAGTTTAATTCAATAAAAAAATAAAATTAAATCCCAAATCAGTTTGACATACACGTGATGAACTTTAACCTTTGAGCAGAACTTTTCTTACACCTAAATAAATGGAAACTCCTTCATAAATAAACATAAACTGAAGATGATTTGTCTCCTTGCTCCTTTGCCAGATTTATTTTCTACTGTTTCTCAAATGGAAAAATTCATCTCTTAATGTCCAAAACTAAAAACATTAAGCATAGAACACAAATCAACCAATATGAATAGTTTGTACGGTAAATCAGTTGTTCCTAAATAAACCTTTGGATTTTTTTTCAAGGATGATGACGTAACTGGGTTCTAGTGGTCGGGATGAAACAACCGAACCGACTGCAGCAGAGTCACAGCCGGACGGTTGGGGATCCAGAAGGCGTTAAGTTTCTTCTCTCATTTTTTCTCTTCGTGTCTGAGCCAAATGAATGAGAGACTATTTGACTGTAGCTGCTGTTCGATTGTGCATAAACAGTAAAAACACAAAATCTTGCCAGTTAAATTTTCAGCAGGATATTTGAGTCAATAATTTCTTAATATTGATTTTAAACAGTGCTAGCCTCACCCTGCAGACTATTTCAATTAAAACTTGGGAAAAATGTCTCGTTATGAAATTATCTTCCAGTAGAACAAATACTTTTTCATCAATATTAAGGTATTATTGACTGAAAATAAGATCCTATATCTTGCTGAAAAGTCACTTAAAAGTTAGTTTTATTTCTAGAGTGTTTTTTGCCGTAGAAACTCGACCAAATTTACTTGGTGAGATTTAGTGTTTTTAATCTTTAATCTTTCTTTGGCATCAATAAAGTATTTCTGACTTGAATGTCAGTAATTATATTGTGAACCATTTGCTTGAGGTGACTTAATTGTCAAAGTGAAGATTTGATGTTTTCTAGGAAGATTAATTAGCAACACGTGTTTTCATTTGGTGGCTGCATTTCCACATATTCTCTTATTTCCATTCATTTCTGAGTGTTTATACGTTTCTGTAATATTTGCAGAATCTGATAGGAAAACAAAAGCTCCTCACCCGACAGGAAACAAGGGGTCATTTGTCATCAGCATATGCTTGCTGTGGCACCAGAGACGCCTGGCGAACACACACCCGGCTGTGATAATGTGTCTGTGTGTGTTTCGTAAGGTCCGTGGATCCCCACTCCACTCAAACATGCTAATGTACCTGTGCTCTGCTCTAATTGGTCCCAGTGATGCCCGGCCTGCTCCACCTGCGTTCGCTGAAGCCTCCAGTCGGTTCTGCAGCCGGGGCCCCTGCCAGAGTGTGCGAGCATGCAGCTCTAATGTTATGCAAACAAACACTCTGGTTGTTTGGCACTTTGAGCTCCTCGCCCTGCCACGCTGGAAGAAAGGGTGAAGGTAAGTGAGGGGAAATGGAGGAAGGAATCTTGAATTCATTAGCGTGATTACCTGAGGTGTGCTACTGTATGGGGGGTAATCTGCCAGCCCGCTTCATAGCCTGCAAACTTCAGCCAGTCTGCTAATGAGCGCTTGGAAAAGTTAGTCAAGGTGGAGAGGTGCTTTGAGGGGCTCGGCACCCCAGACTGAGGAGGAATTATACAGAGTTAAGCAGAAAACAATGGATGGCTGCCTGCGATGGAGCAGACAGGACAAATGAAGACTGATACGGCTTAAATGCTTTATTTGTTAAACGGTACAACAGAAAACCCAGCAGGTTAGATCTGAACACTTAGTTTTTTTTCAGTAAGTAATTTGTCTATTTGGTCTAGTTTCTACTGCAAATACCTTCAATACACTTGAAATAAGACAAAACTCAGTTTTGTTACTTTAATCAGAAGTAACTTTTTAGAACATAAGAGCTTGTCTTATGCCAATAACATTGTTGAAAATGTTCAGTAACACTTGATTTGATGGGATGTGTAGAAGACTGTCAAAAACATGAAGCAGTCTTCCTGAACCACAGGTGTCAGACAGGTACTGTAAATACAGCCTGTTGTCATATTACCTCATTTCTGATGGACTTATCCTTTTGGTTGGTATTGGACTTTGTGAAAGGAAGAGCAGCTCCATTAATACCCGTTTGTCTGGAGTCTCTTTTCATGGTATTTCTTGCGGTTGCTTTAAATTTTATTACATTACTATTTTTCTATCATGGAGGCTAGTAAACTATTTCTCCTATATATCACAACTAGTCCAAGCCTGTTAGGAGCAGTGGTTAGTTTGCTATAGGTAGTTCTGTAGGGGTGATTTCAACTGTTGGCTGGACCCAGATTTGGACCGCACATCCCTTAAAAGTAATGTTATAAGCAAGTCTGCTTCAGTCATACACACCCTTTTATCTGAGTACCGGCTGTGTGAAGTGTACGTACTTCAAATCCCGACGAGAGGGAGTACTCATACTTCTCACATGTACACAAAACTTATTCAAGAATCGATTATTTTATTACAGATACTAAATGGCTGCAGCAGATCCGTTCCTGTGACTTTATTATAGTTATTTCAGACTCACTCTGTCCGTCTCTTCCTCACTTCCCCCTAAGAACTGGACCCTGGCGTTTCAATTCAAAACTTTGTGAAATTTATTCAAGATGAGATACGTTTCTTTTTTTCTACCAACTCTTCCCAAGAGACCTCCAGGCTTGTGGTATGGGATGCCTTTAAGGCCTAAATCAGAGGCCAAATTCAGCAAAAATTAAAAAACAGTCCAACTATGAACAGAACAACCTAATTCAACAAATCAAAGAGGTTGATGTAAAATATGCTCTGAATCGGTGTCCTGACCTGTTCAAAAGGCCTTAAAACCAGGCTTGACCTACTGACAACACCCTGAGCTGAACGGCTGCTTTTACACAACAAATCCAAAGTTTATGTGCATGGCGACAAATGCAATAAACTATTAGCAACCATTGCTCAAGGGCAAGGCCAACTATTTCCAGAATTCAAAAACAAGATGGCAGCATAGCAACAGATCATGGGCAAATTAATGACGCAT
This sequence comes from Poeciliopsis retropinna, assembly GCA_010277075.1. Lineage (NCBI taxonomy): Eukaryota > Metazoa > Chordata > Actinopteri > Cyprinodontiformes > Poeciliidae > Poeciliopsis > Poeciliopsis retropinna. The sequence goes on along the minus strand of VMRM01000039.1, from coordinate 2,649,973 downwards.
TCAGGGACTTTTATGACTACAACTCACAATCACAAACCAATTCTAACATGACTGATGATTTTCTAGGTAAACTTTACATTCCTTTAATTTCAAGGGGAGCTTCTCGCTTCATCTAACCCCATTTTAAACCTTGTAGTGAAACACTCCCTGAAAATATGGGGCCAGTTTAGGAAATACTTTAAACTCTGTAATTTTTCCCTCTTCAGTCTTAACCATTTTTAAACCATCTGTTCGGGATGGGGTGTTCCTGGAGTGGCACCACAGGGACTTAGCTCATTTTAAAGACCTTTTTATAGAGAAGAATTTGGGATCCTTCGAGGAACTTAGCAATAAATATGGTTTACCTAAATCCCCCTTTTTTTTTTTTTTTTTTTTTTTTTTAGATATTTGCAAACCAGAAACTTTATTGAGTTTCACTTTTCAGGCTCAGTTTCTCTGCCAGAGTAAACCATCCTATTGTTGAACCCGACTCGTAAAGGCCTGGTTTCCTGGCTTTATAATAAAATGTTGAGTATGAAGGAGACCTCCTCACATAAACCTACAACCTCATGGGAAGAAGACTTGAATATGACTAAACTGGATGAGACCTGGGCCTCCGTGCTTAAACTGGTGAATACAACAACTCTGTGTGTCTCATTCAGTTCAAAACAGTACATAGATCTCTATATGCTGCAAAACTGCAGTAGGGATTAATTAATTAAGCACAGTAAAAATACTCCTAAAAGTAGTTTTAAGAAAAAATGACTCAAGTAAATGTAACAAGTTACTGCGCTTAATGTTCCACCTCATTTTGGAACAAACATCTGAGAAAGTCACACTGATTCCCGTTGAGGTAAAGGAGAGAAAGATGCTTTAGAAATCCTTTAATTCTCATTTTGTCCCTTTTTTCTCCCAGTGTGGCTTTGGAAAAACTTTGGATACTTCATGAGCAGGAGAAAAACCTGAACCCGAGATATAGTGATACTGTTAGATTCCCCTGTTCTTTGCTCTGTGCCTCTATTTTATCACACAACATCAAAACAGCGCTGGGTTCCCGGGAGAGGCCGACCTTTTTATCTGCTCCCCGGCTTCCCACGGCGGGCCGCATCCACCTATAATCTACTGCTGTTTCATGTCTGGAGCAGCGCAGAGAGGATGAGGGACGTGTTCAAGTGAAGATCAATGAGGTTGTGTACACAGCATATGCGCATCTGAAGAGTCAAATTCCTTTTTTTCTTTCCGAGGTGCCATCTGATCTAATATTAAAGAACATAATAAATAGATACATCCACCGGTCAGGTAATAAATATTGCTAGAATGGAAAACAGAGAGATTCCCGTCATCCGCAGAGAAAACAGCTTCTGTCTTTTGTTACTGAGCCGCCTCTCAGAGGACAGACAATGAAAACAGTAAACATCCTGCATTATAGATTCGTCAAAAACACGTTTGGCTGTTTGTCACAAGCACCTTGTTGTTTAAGGCAGTGCCAAGTGTCTGCGCCTGGAAAAATCAAAGCCCACCGATGTATTGGCAGCAGTAGCTGGAGAGTGAAACTGTGTCAGGGAAGTGAGGGGAATCCCCCCAGCGGCTGTTTTCCATTCGCTCCACATCTGGCTGCTGAAACCTGCAGCGACTCTCTGCTCACAAGGAGCAGAAAAACAAATCTTGGGTTGTTCTCTTTGCAGTGCCTCCCCACAAAGTGGCACGCAATCCGACCAGACAAAGGGATCGCATCTGTAACGTTCCCCTGCAGGAATCCCCGTGAAAACGATGGATCACAGTCAGATTTTAGAGCCAGAAAAACACAAATAAATCAATCCCAGGCTGCAGTTCCAGTGTTCCAGTATTGTTAAAACAGACTTTTCTGAGTCACAAACTCTGAAGCAGGAGGGGATTACATGGCTGACAGATTGTTTAGAAATCCTTCATGTTAATGGAGAAATGTCTGAAGGTGGTGCGGCCTCTTGGATGTAGCCAACAGTTTTGATCATCAGTGGGAAACATGGACGTAAACATGAGCACTGATTCCTCCTCACACACAAAAAACATGGTTTTCTTTTGGGAACAAACTTTTTACAGAATTATTAAACAATTGTTGTTGTTTGTGAGCATAAACTTTATCAGGAAAGTTTATGCTTTCTGCCACTGTTGTATTTTTTTTTTCTGAAAATGGATGTAACTTTTTAGGGCCAAAAAACTACCTGTAGATTTTAGAGGCAGCACTTTGTATTTTCCAGGTACATAGTGTAACAATTTACAATGTTAATTACAGTTGTTGTAAAAATGCTGTATATTTTCAAAAACATCTTGAAATTGGGCCTCTGTCCCTTTAAAAGCTCCCGCTCTTTCTGAAACTCCGCCTTCAGGAAGTCATCACAACATGGCTCCTCTGTTAACCCTTTAACGCGTTTTTACCAGCGTTGCTCTGAGATGTAGCTCAGCAGTTTCAGCAGGTGTTTGCTAATAGTTGCTGGCTAGTTTGAAGGAGCTGAGTGGGGGAGGACTGTTCTGTGAGGTAGAAGCTGCACCTTATGGGAGGAGTTGCACATAGAAGGCGGAGCTAGGACCAACCAGGCGTTTTGTTCAGCTGAATGGTTGCCATGGAGATTAAAGGACTTCTCAAACATGTATAAAAGAATCCAAACAACGCTCCAGGTTTGTTTCTGATGAAGGAATAACATTATAACATAACATAAAGCTAAAAATAAGTTGATTTTACCTTATACTGCCCCTGTAAAACTACAAACCCAAGCAGTGCTTTGGTGGGTCTGTCAAAACAAATTCTGCTGGCCGATAAATTGTCTAAGAAATTAATACAATAAACGATAATATTGTTTTCTGGATGTCGTCATCCAGAAAAAAGAAAAAACAATAAATCATGTAAAATGGAAATTATTGAGTAATTAACTGATTTATTGCTCACTGCAACAGATCAATGCACTGGTGAGAAAAAATATATCATATTTCCAAACATTATAGGAGGAGAGAGTTAGTGAGTTAAAAACCTGACACAACTGAAAAGGTAAAGTTGTTTAAAAAAAAACGGTGAAAACGGAGGGGGGATAAAATGACGCCGAGTTGATTGTGTTGGAATGAATTAAAGGGGGAAAACTTTGCATCTGGAGCTGCTGATCAAAGTCGTTCCCACAGGAAATCTGCCTTAATGAGAGCTATACAAGAAAAGAAAGGAGGAAGACAAGGAGAATGAAAGAGAAGAAGATGGAGATGACATCCCATTCTTACGCAGAAAAAAAGATGAATCATGTATGTCGCCTGCTGTGTGTGTGTGTGAGTGTGTGTGTTGTGGGCGGGTCGAAGGGCGTTTTAACGTCTTCACTGTGGGAGCGTCGGAGGCGAGGCCAGGTTAATTAAACCCAGGGGAGCATCAGCCGAGGGGGCGCATTTGAATGTGTCACAGAAAAGCAGGAGCGTAACAGCCAAGGCCGGATGGCGAAATGTGTCGACGTCGCATTTTACACCAAAAGGAAGCGAGCGGCGGCGCAGACGGAGATCGGATCCCTCCGACTTATTAATGTTTGTCATTAGAGCGCGTTACGCTGGAGGACAGGACTGGAAAACAGGCTGAAGAGTTTCTTTCTTGGGACAAATATTGACAATAGTCGGCTCCTGGGTATTGGAGAAGGAGGAAAGATGCAAACTATGTTAATGAATGGTAATTAACCGCCGGGGTTCGTGTCTTCTGTATCCCGGCTAAATTGGTCCCCGAGTTGCAGCTGAAGACAGTCCTGGCCTAATCCTTTATTATAAAAAGATAAAGGAAAACGACATCATTAGCATATATTTGGGAAGAGAAGTGGGGGTGGGATTAAAAAGTGGAATTATTTCTTTTTAATTCCTGAACACAGGATTTTAAACAAATAAAAAAAAAAGAAGGTGAGAAAGTGGAAGAAAGGAAAAGGAGGATAGCAACTCAAGGACAGAGGAGAGCGGTGTCGGGATTTAATATTCAAAAGGAATAATAATAAGGTAGGGAAACAGGAGCAGATAAAAGAGATTTGAAGCAGCTCCCCCTTTAACAAAGCCCTACTCTGTATGTGAACTCGCCCGGGTTATTGTGAATGACGTCACCAGCAGGGGGCGCTTGTTCCAGGCTGCGCCGCGCTGTCAGTCAGGAGGCCTGCAGAGCGCCGGGGTCACCAGCAACTCCGACCGGCTGGAAACAAAACACGCTCAGAAAAACATAATTACGGAATGAAACCATCTGAAAATATCCTTCAAAAATACATTAAAATGTATTTACATCTTCTTAAGACGGTAGAAATGCAGACATATTTGACTCTACACATTTGGTAAAAATGCGTAAAAAGGCTGAAAACAGATGAATGTTTGATTCTAATGAAACAATAAAACCAAATCAGTGAAAAAAGTCGCATATTAAAATGTTAGTATTCAAAACGGTTCGTACAGGAAAAAACATAACATTTTTATTTGTATAAATATTCACCTGTCCACCGGAGGCAGCGAGGAAGATGGTGACGATGATAAACTTTTAAGACAAATGCTGCACAAAGTGGCGACTTGAGGTCAAAACAACTGGAAACATAAAACCGTTCCTGTCCTACCATCACAAAAATAAAACTACACAAATAAACATGTTGAAGTTGGAAAAAGATCAGAAGAGACTAAAAACTACGACTGAAAATTAGGGCCATACTAAAAATCTGAGAAAATTCTGAGAAAAAAATAATAAAATTACAAAGACAAAGTCATAACATAACGAGAATAAAGTTGTAATAGTTTGAGAATCAAGTCATAAGTAGTATGACTTGATTTGGATAAAACTGACTTTATTCTCATGTTGTAATATAATAATACATTTTATTTGACAGTGCCTTTCAAAGCACTCAAGGTCACCGAATAAGAAATAGAAACAATAAAATGGAAACTAAAAGGCATCAACTTATCTTTATTCTTGTAATTTTACTGTTTATTTTCTTAGCATGGCCCTGATACTCAGTCAAATGTAACTGATGTGTGAAACAAACAGAAAAACAAACATGAAAAAGCAACTTACATCCATTGTTAAGCAGGGTGGAGGATCTGTGATCCTGTGGGCTCATTTCTCAATTAAGACATTGTTGAATATCGGAACAATAAAACTCTGGTGGCATTCAGCAGAAAACGGCTCGCCGCTTTATTACGATGATAATCCCATTTCCAAAGACTTTTTAGTTGAAACATTTTCAAGGTGAAGTAACTCTTCTGATGATTCATTTTACACTGCAAAAACACAAAACGTATTTTTATCTTGTTATACTTGAAATAACACAAAATTAACTTGTAACTTTTCAGCAACATACAGGATCCTGATTAATGTCAGTAATTCCTTCATATTGAACATTAAATCCACTGGCAGATTATTTCACTCTGATATTATAGAGATTATCTGCTGATGGAACTTGAACTTTTTCATCAATATTAAGGAATTATTGACTTAAATCAATCTCCTATAATTTGCTGAAAACTTGTAAGTTAGTTTTGTGTTATTTTAAGTGTATTAAGATATTTAGAATTAGACTGAAAATATGTGGTTAGATTTGGTGTTTTTGCAGTGTAAGGCATTTTGCTCGTCTTTACCAAGGTTACCATCAGATCTGAGAGTTTCAAAATGTCCTTTTGGCTCCAGCAGCTCCAGGCCTTCAGCAGGCGGATAAAATAAAGGGAAAGGAAGCAGAAGGTTCATAAAGGTGTAAGTTAAAGATCAGCGTAAGCGTCTGCCATGTCCCCCCCCTCCGAGTTCAGCACTGCACCGTAAATTAGTTTGGCTCCGAGGGGCCCCGGCTGACAGCCGGAGCGCACTGAGCGCTAACACAGATGTCGAGAGCTCATTTACTAAAGTCGGGGTGCGAGTCGGAGGCCCGGAGTGAGTCGACAGCTTTCCTTCTTTCTTTTTTTTTTTTCCCCACAAATATTGGTCCTGCTGCCGCGGCTCCGTTTGGCTCAGGCCGGCCAGCGCTGAGCAGGAACCGGGCGGGAAAGTCAGGAGAAGAGGATGGTGGAGGGGGTGAAAGAGGAGAGGATGACAGTTTTCCCAGCCTCAGCCCAGGGAGTCAGGGTTTTTCGCTGACTGGTGCTGCGAGCGCGGCCAGCTCTTCTGTCAGCACTTTCCTCTCCTTCATCTTCACGCGCACAGCCTCCATTAGCTGGCCGGCAGAGGGGATCTGCAGGGGAGAGAAAAAGGTTAGAGGAGGAAAAGCAGGAAAACACATCAATGCAACACTTAAAAAAAAAACTTTTCAGACGGCCTGTTTGCCGTTTGGTGAAACCAGAGGAACCAAATGGATCCAGAGGTTGTGTCAAACTTCACAGCCTTTTACAGCGTCTTGTCTGATTTATGGCAATGTGTGTTCCTGAACATGCAATCGGTCGTTATTCATCCTTCATTTCCAGTTTCACACAACAACTCAGAGGGAAAGAAGGGAACCTGGAGGCAGGATGCTCACATTTACCTATAGTAAAGGTGTCAAACTCAAGGGCCAAATTCAGCACAAAAGCACAAATATTGCCAAATTACTTCTAAACATTTCTAAATTAGCACCACAAAAATCTGATTCTGATTGCAAAAAAATAATAAAATAAAATTCTGGAAGGACTGTCAATTTAATTTTAAGGAGTCCTTTTCAAATGCAACCAGCTATTTATTAATATTTTAACTGTTAATGGGTTTAATTAATAAATTCTGCCACAATCGGTCATTGGGAACATTCATGATTTTGATACGACCCAAAATAAAAATAAGACCTTTCCTCAGATGGGCCTAAAGATAAAAATCAACCCTTTAACTGCAGAAAAATGGCGCCTGTTGGCTTTCCTTCACGGACTTGAGGACGGGAGTCTTCCCTGGAAGTCTATCGTTCTTCAACAGAAGCGCCTGCAGGCATAACTGGGAACACTGGGAACGCTTAGAGGATTGTTTGTTATGTGAATCACTGGTTGGTGTCAATACTGGGAAGACGGCAAGACAACTGATGTCCCCTGAATCATACATGAAGCGAGGAATTAAACATGAAGACGCGTCCTGTGTGTCTGCATGGTTGGAATAAAAGCATTAAAATGTTTATGAGTCCCGATCGCCCCGTTTTCAACTGAAACCTTGACAGAAGCAAATGCAAAAAACGCAAAATCTTACCAAAATTCTGGTGCAAATATCTAAATACACTTGAAATAAGATAAAACTGACATAGATAACCTTACAGCATAATATGGTAGCTTGTGTAAGTAAATAATTCCTGTATATTGTTGAAAAAGTTCTAGTTCCGTAACATTGTAAAAATGTCTTAAGTGAATTTCTCTGCCATTTCTCTTGCCTTTTCAGCAATATTAAGAAACTATAGACTTACTATCTTGCTGAAAGGTTATCTATAAGTCCTACTTCAAGTGCACAAAGATGTTTGCATAGAAACTTAGAAACTAGACCAAAAATATTTGGTAAGATTTTGGAAAACACAAGATTCAACAGATTCAACACAGTTCTGTTGGATTGTATTTTCTGTTGGATTCACAGCAGTAAAATTTTGCTCTACAGTGAAAACTTAACCAAACCTTTGAGATGTCTTTGCCTGGATCACTATGGACCACAATCTTCTTGTGGAACAAAGCGACATACAAGCTGAGCGATCTGAAACTATATTCATTTCTGATGTGCCTGGAGAATGAGACCCCCAGGTAATAACACCTGGGTTGACAGTATCAGGAAACAGGAGGCCTTCTGTGCCAGGAAGTAGTGTGCGTTTGTGCAGCAGGGAGTTCGCACAAGAAAACCCGGCGCTGTTCCTCAGAGAGCGTCAACACCCGAAGTAACTGCTGAGACATCTCGCTTCTCTGCCGTCCTCCAGGGAGGACGCACTCTCTGTCGGCTGCACACGTTTCCTAATCAACTAATTGCACTTAGAGCCACTAACTATGCAAACAAACCCACTAAAATAGAGACAGAGCCACAACACGAGGCTCAGAGGGACAGGAAAGTGGGAGACGGGATCATTAAAAGTCCCAGCAAGGGAATACGTGTAAACAACACAAACAGGTAAACATGATCTAGATAAACTTCATATGTGAATTTACGCCAAAAAAAAACAGATATCAAAGAAATTCAACTCCTCTTTCAGCCATTTTGAGTCTTTTTAACATCCTTGTTGTATAATATATGAGCTCCTACAGCTGTTATTTCAGATACAGTATCCTGTCCTCAGAGATGGGCAGAAATTAGTTACATTTACTTGAGTACCTTTTTGGAGTATCTTTATTACACTGTACTTCTTTCATTATGAAGTATTTCTACTCTTACTTGAGTAAAATGTCTGGATTTTCTACCCACCGAATAAAAAACAAACGTTTAAACCGAAGATTCACCAGACACACGACTGTAGTTTTTGTTAAACTTTCATAAGTTCCCTATTGAAAGAAACTAATCTGAACAAAATTTTTCTTTTGTTTGATTTTGTTATTTTTACTTATATGAATTATTGTCATTTTGACCCTTAAAATACCAAAAGTTCCACTTTATACTTTATATTTTGGTTCATCTGATGATGTAATTTTAAAATATTAATTAGATCAGTTACTTTTACCAAATACTTTTTTACTGTAGTTTTATTTTTTTCACTTTAGTTTGTATTTTTATGATGAAAAGCACTTCGAACGGCCTTGTTGCTGAAATGTGACATACAAATAAACTTGATTGATTGATTGTTCAGATGTGGCAGCTAAAGTCAGTTTTAACTTTTTTTAAGAGACATTTTTCACCAGGATGAGGGAGTCTGTTTCTGCTGTTTGTTTTTGTACTCATGCATAAGAGCCATTTAAACTTAGCACATTACCAGGCAGCTTTGCTTTCCAGGTATTCTGTTATTATTGAATTTCATCATTTATTCTTCTCCTGTTTAAACCTCAAACATTCTGCTGCAAACATGCAGCAGAAGAACTGAACCCCTCTGACCCCAAAAGGGACAGGAATGACTCCGAGCCGCTTTCATCTGACTGCCACGCTGGCTGGGGACTGATACCCTGCAGGATGGTTGGAGGTAAGCTCTGATGCAGCTGCTCTACCGAGTCCCCTGGGCTGCTTAAGGCGGCGTTAAGAACTGGCACTAATGTTATGCTACAGTTGATTTAGCCGGGCCCTTGTCCCCTTTGGCAGAACTAACACTAGAACCAGCAGTAAGCAACACAACCCCTGTTTTCCAAGAGACCCTGTCCCCCTTGGCAATGCTACATTAGCTACTGTAGCACTAAGCCATGTTAACTCACATCTATTACTATTCAACAGGCCCTGCAGAGGAGATCTTTTCTTCTCTCTAGGTTTGATTTCATGAGTATCTTTTCAGCGAACTGACACACAAGCCCACCAACACGTATATGTGTGTGTGTGTGTTACATCTATTTATACATGAGGCAAGATTGCTGATGTTGACGACAGCTATGAATACCTTGGGAAGCCTCGGGCGGATGGAAACCATAAAAAGGCCACAGAACAGTGAGCCATGACAAACTAGCTAAAAAGACTAAGGGAGGTCCTGAAGGAACCACCGAACAGTGAAAACAAAACCTAAGCTATCAACATGTTCGGCCTGCCAGTCATCAGATACACCACTGGTGAATTAGCCAGAGACAAGCTGCGGACATCAAGGCAGGAAAGCATCAGCAGCGAACAGAGAGTTTCAGGTGAAGCACTGAACCGGGAGAAACTCCAGCTATCATCTTTGGATGAGAGGAACCATCCAGAGTCAACTTCACTTATTACAGCTAGAAACCGAAGATTAGGCCTGAAATCTGGGTGTACTAATGAACTCTGACCTGAACTTTCAGAGTCACACAAAGACAATTACAAACTCGGGCTTCTATCACCTGAAGAACATTTCCAGGATTAAAGCATTAATGTCCCAGCAAGATCTGGAGAAACGCTGATTACTGCAGGTCTGACAAAAAAAATAAAATAATAATAAAATAACATAAATGAATCAGACAGATGCAGCTGATCCAGAACACCACTGGCTCTGTGGAGCTCAGAATAGACTTTAAAATACTGTTGTCAGCTTCTATGCAGATGAAATCTGGAACAAACTTCTGGAAAACTGCAAAACAGTCGAAACACAGAGTTCCTTTAAATCAAGACTAAAACCCCACCTGGTTAGAGTTCCTTGGAACCATAATAGATGAAACATTGACCAACATTTTGATGAGTAACAATGGCAGTTGACAAAATATAATGTTTACTGCTTGAGTGTGGGCGGTCTTTGTATTTTTATGATGTAAGCACTTTAAACTGCCTTGTTGCTGAAATATTCTATACAAATAAACTTGATTGAATACTTTAAAATGCGCATAAACGTTGACGGAAATGTGGCTGATGTAATCCTAGTGACCCAAACACTCAGCAACATCAACGAGTACGAACGTGTGAAGCAAACACCTGTTGCTTCCGTACCTGATATACACAAAAACAAAAATGTATTTGTGTATAAAACAAATAACGATCGCCTACATCTAGCCCTGCTGCCATGTTGTTGCATATGTGTGTGTGTGTGTGTGTGTGTGTGTGAGGACCAGAACAGGAGCTGCAAGCAAAAAGGTGTTTTTATGAGCCAATTAAATGACACCACCATCCTATAGCCCGGGGCACACCTGAAGGCAAGCAGCAGCTCAAAGTTGCAGCACTCCAGTGACCTTTGTGTGATAGTGGCATTACGCACAAGAACTTCTCTTTTCTCTCTTTTTTTTACATAAAGGATCGATCATCCCAGCTATTTTGTGCGTTCCCTCTGAACAGGTGAGCTCAATTATTTCCAACGGCCCAATTTGTAAGTCATTGAAGCGATGGTGTCAGGCAGACGGATCCAACTGAGGAGGGAGGTGCAGAAGGGACATCTGAATGCAATCTGCACATATTGTCCTTACAGCTACAAACCAGCTGATATCCTGCATCGTGATGGCAGGCATTTGTTGTTTTATCATTTATCATGATATATTTACTTTTATGGTAAGAATTGTGATTATTCAGCATCATGATAAATTCCAATTAATAATGTTTAAAACCCCCCAAAACTCTCTGCATTGTCATTATTGTTAATTTTACTATTTTATCCACTGCTTTTTCAATAAGAGCATCAATAAATATCAAAACATTTGAACATTTAATGCAGGTAATGTGTGTTACTTTGTGATACAAATCATGCTTCTTTATGTCACTGGTGACCTAAATAAAAACATTTTAAATGGGAATATTTTTTAAGAGCAGAATTTGAGTTTGTGGAGCTCTACTGGCTGTGACAATAATTACAGTTAATTACACAGTAATTATACTGAACAACATACTGTGTGCAGTTGTGTTTGTACCATAATAAAGAACATTGACCAACATCTTGATATCGATTTTGAAGACAGCACTTCATTTCATTTATGACTTTTTACATTTTTTACGATCTAGAGCACTTTGTATGGACTTGTTGCCAGCGTTGGATAGTAACTACTCGGTTACATCCACTGGAAAAAATCTCCTCGTAGGTATATTTTTACTGAGTTGTACTTTTTATTTTTCTTGAGAAACTTTATTCTGAAGTAACTTTACTCTGACTTGAGTAAAATTTCTAGATATTTGGCCGACTGAGTAACTTCAGTGAATGAAGAATAAGCTTGTTTTAAGCAAAACGTCTTCAGACACACTCCTGCAGTTTTGGTTTTAAAGTTTATAAGTTTTATATTGAAATACATTGATTTGCAAAAAGGTTTTGTCTGATTTCATTATTTTATGACGTTTATATTAATTATTGTCCTTTTTGTCCTTAAAATACCAACATTTCCATTTAACTTTGCATTTTGTTCCAGCTGATTATGCAATTTTGAAATATTAAATGATTGATGATTTGATCAGTTACTCTGTACTTGAGTAGACTTTTTTCCAAAATACGTTTTTACTCTTGAATAATTTCTACCTTTTACTCTTGAGTCCATTTATTGGGCGCTCTGCTTGCTGCTGAAATGTGGTATAAAAATAAACTTGCAAAGAAGAAAAAAAGTTGTCTAAAAATAATAAATTGTTATCGTCACTTTTATCAATATCACAATAAAACCATTGAATATTTTACGCCCATTTCGCCCACTCCTAATCCTGTGTTTAAGTAAATATATTTTGATGCAGAATCCTTTAACCCAACCAGCAGATTCATAAAAATGTGTTTGAAGTGCCAAAGGATACCTGCAGTAAATACGAGTCCCCCGTTGGAGAGCGGTCTCCAATCTAGGCCACTAGTCAAGGTAAGAAAGTAGTTACTGTAGTTTTATCACAGAGGGGTGGAAAGCAGCTCTTTGATCTTTAGTCCTCTCACTTTTGTTTGAAAATCAAATTTATTAAACTGGGGAATAACAACAATAACAGCATAAGCAGATTAAAAAAAGCACAAAGGCATCACGCTAAAAAGCCTTGCATTTGATTATCTCCAATAATGAATATGTCACATTAGCAAAGAGGGGCTCAGGTAAGAAAATCACGAAAGCGCCGACAAGCCTATTCTCCTGCTCTCCTTCATAATTACCTTCCCCAGCAGCACGGCACATCCCTCTGTTTCTCTCCCCTTTAGGCCACCAGGGACGGATATGAAAGGGAATTGGACACCTGGGGCCACAAATACTGTAATTAAAAATCTCTCATTTTCTTGATACGTTGTTTGGAAACATCATTTCAATGTGCAACATGGTATTTGTTAGGGATCTGACCTAAATAAAGCCAAGATTAAACAGAGAACAGCACCGGGTCTTTGTTTCAGGTTCCTGCTCATTAGGTGAGGAAAGGAGGCGAGTTCAGCCACGACGGAGACAAAAACGTGGAGAGGCGATATCCATACAAAAGAGATGCAACCTTTAGGAAGACTTCAGGTCTCAGGAGCTGCACGGTGAAACAAAATGCGCAGCTTTCACATATAAGATAAAAAATGTTGACACTTTTAGGAAATGACCAAGATTTGATCTGCTTGATGTTAGAAAGAACATAATTTTGATGGTTCTGTTCCAGATTGTGGAGTTATTACATCTGAGATTTAGCATATTCTAAATGTTCTAGAAAATGTAGGTTAGCATCTCAAAAACCCAAAAAATACTTGAACTTTAACCCCAAATTCCAGATAAGTTTAAAAGGAAGTTCGATTCCTGGCCCGGGGTCTTTCTGCATGGGGTTTGCATGTTCTCCCTGTGCATGCGTGGGTTCTCTCCGGGTTCTCTGGCTTCCTCCCACAGTCCAAAAACATGACTGTCAGGTTAATTGGTCTTTCCAAATTCTCCCTAGGTGTGAGTGTGAGTGTGTATGTGCATGGTTGTTTGTCCTGTTTGTCTGTGTTGCCCTGCGACAGACTGGCGACCTGTCCAGGGTGAACCCGCCTCTCGCCCGGAACGAGGCTGGAGATGCCAGTTTTGGCAGGATCAGACTTCCATACCTTCCATATATTGATTTTGAAATGATAAGTAATCTAGGCAGCTGTGACGCCCTCGCAAACGATAACACAGCTTTGTCTTCATCACAACTTGTTTAATGAGTAACCAGCTGCATCTGTCAACTTGTTTTCACAGTCAAGCTGGTAAAAAAAGCCCAAAACTCTGAATCCACTCTGAAGTGAAGAGAGACTCGGCTCTCTGGGGAGCCTCCTTACCGAGTCTCCGCCTCTGATCCAGTGACATATTTACAGTACAAAGGCTCGACTCGGGTCCCCTCTGCACACATACAAACGTACTCGGAGAGATAAAAGGAGTGGCTGATTTAATTAGCTCAATCATTAAATGAGGCTTAATTAGTCACTTTCCTTCAGAGAGGAGTTGAGCACTCTGTCATTACGGCGACATAATGAGCCACGCAGCACAATACGAGCCTCAAAGCACCAACAACAACAGAAGAAAAGTTTCCCCGCGCGTTGCAAAGCGTGCCGAGAAAACAGCGAAGGCTAAATCCCCGGGAGCAGCAGAGAAGCTTTCCAGAGAGACAACATGAATAGTCGGCCATTCAGCCCTGTTTACTGTTTAGCGGTCATTAAGGAAGAGAGCAGCAGCAGAGTGTTGAAATTACAGGAATCATTTCAGGCCTTCGCACCATCAATAAACGCCTTTGATGTTTTATAACAAGAGCGAGCAGATTGGAGCGGGCTGTCTCTGCCAGGCTCTTAATGTAAGGTTCACCTGCTTGTTATGGCTGGGAGGCTGATAAGAAGTGATGCCTGTACGCCTCCCTGGGGTGTGATTGCGGGGTAAATATTAGCAGGCCCTCAGCGCCACCCTGCACCACTAAAACAAACCACTGTCCTCTCATAAAGGAATCAACACACTCAATGACTTTTTAAATGTTATTATGCTGTCATGAGGCTCGAGATAGGCATGTGCGTGCAAAATGAGTGTGAAAAATTATCTTAAGGGAGTGTGTGTGGTGTGTGTGTGTGTGTTGTCCTGTTCATTATTGGCCAGCAGCAGAAGCCAGTCATTTCCCTGTCTTCATAAAGACCCAGCCCATTAAATTCTACCTCCAGTCAATAATTAGGACTCCACAAATAAACCAAAGGCAATTAAATCGATGCTTCCTTGGCTGATGCCTGGATCCCGCGGCCCACATGGACACTCCATCTTCAGCGCTGGCCTTATTCATGGTGGGCTGCGGTGGAGCCACGCAGAGCCCCCCCGGCCTGCTCAGGGTTATTAGGCAGCGCTGTCCCCTGATCCTGGCTACGGCAGCGCTGCACACGGTGGCCCTCTCCGGAGAGGCATTGGCTTTGATTTCATTAACCCAACGGTGGAGGTGAGGGAAGAAAAAATGAGCGTAATGTTTCATTTCGTTTTGAGTGGACATGAGGGGAAGCAGCGGGAGGGCGGGTCTGGGTGGGGCAGCACTCGGGTTGGTAGCAGAGATGCACAGAGAAATTGACCGGTGGTGACTGGAACTGGACTTTTTTACGCTCAGCAGATCGTGATTGGTGTTTGGAAACTAAAGGTGCATTAACACCAGCCCTGTTTGGTCCGCTTTAATTAACTCTAGAAAGTCCAGTTCATTTGGGGAGGAGAGACCCTGATGTAGCCCAAAAAAGGCGAACTCTGGCCGGCTTATAAACCTCGGTGTCAGTTCAGCTGAATGCAGGTGTGAACTCCAAATGGACTAGAGACCGCTCCAAAAGCAGGAAGTGGATGACTGCGCAGGGCATTCTGGGTAAATACAACCAAAACAAACCAGTGTGTCTAGTGAGAAACCACTCAAAGACGACAGGTAAATCCTACAACCACTAAAATCTGACCTACTTCATTTTTGTTGCTATAGAACAGGATAATTTTTTATTCAATTAGTCAACCATCAGAATAATCAACAGGTTACTCAGTTATTAAAATAATCATTTACATCAGCTCTGGTGCCAAAACTTTGGAGTCTGCAACATTTGGAGAAGGAGGCGTCGCAAGGTCTGATCAACCAATGAGAGACGGGATTTGGATGATGTCACACTTTACACTCAAGAAGTAATTCTATTTTTTTTCATTAGAGAATCAAAATAAACAATCAATGTAGATACATTATTATCTTCTGAGTGGAGCTGTTTTTATGTTCAAGATTCAAACATATTTATTTTTTAACAAAGATCAGTTCAGTTAAACATCAAAGGTTTGAACCAGTAATTAAAGTCTAATCATAGAATATGTTATTTTGACAAGTGGCAGTGGCTGACAGTGATTGTGAACAATAACCTGCACACACACCAGTTCTCCTCTCTGGAGCTTTTTCTGCACTGGCAGCCACACACACACCCACACCCACACACACACAGTGACTGATGGGTTTGCTATTGACAGGGCCACTGAGATAATAAAGTGCTGTCCCCCTGGCAGCTCCATTAGCTACTGACAGTGACAAGATGAGGCTGCTGCAAGTTTGCACAAATATATAGACACACACCCAGACACGCACACACCCCCACACACACGCGCTCATCCTGTTTCAGTGACAGGCCAGCCAGTTAGGGACATGGATCCCTCATCTTTCCTTTCACAGAGTCTATTTCTGTCTGTGTCTTTTCATCTGAACAAGAGTGTGAGTGCACCTCTGGGTATGATCATATTCCTGTTAGGAAAGTGTGTTATTAGTGTCACAGCGAAGGTGACAGGCCGGACCAGTCAACTTCCCCTGGTTCTGCTTGTTGAGCTTTTTATAAACTGTGACAGAGAGCGGAGAAGCGTAGTGGGAAAGTCTTTCAAAGCTGTTGCAGGAAAATCCTCTGAAGGATTTTTAAAAACCAGTTTCAAGCTAAACTGGGGCTAAGCAAAGAACCAGCGACAGCACTGGTTCTGGATCTGGAGCCAGGCAGCAAAAAAACAAAAGAACAATCAAAATGTTTTTTTTTGTGATTATGTTTCATTTTGATTTGCCTAAAATGAAATCATAAAAACCCTTTTGGCTAATTTAACAAAAAGTTTAATGTGCACCTAACTAACATCGGCTCAGCGTCTCGTGTTCTCCAACTGGTCAGATTGTTTGCAGGGCTCCTCCTGTTTTCCATTTACGTTTCTCCTGAACTAATTTCAAGATTTTCCTTTTTGAAGTTTGTTTCCATTTCAATTAAATTCACTGATTGATGAAGATCTTTTTTGACTTTTGTTTGCATTTAAAGTTTTTACCAGAAATGTACGCACACTGTATAAAAAGTAAATTTTTTTCTGATCATCTGACATTAAATTAGACAAACATTTCCTGTTTTACGTCAGTTAGGATCAACAAATTTATTTCTATTTGCTAAATGCCAGATAAGTAAGAGAGAATATTTGCAGTTCCTTACTATCTGGTGAATTTGCCTTTTAAACTGTTTGACTCTGGTGAAAAGTTTAGGTTTGTTTCCATGAGGTTTTCACAATAGTTTGCTGGAGTTCTGGCCAGTTCCTCCAGACAGAACCGGTGCAAGTGGGTCAGGTTTGCAAGTTGCTTTACTAACACACTTTTTCAGCTCTGCTTTGCTCTTTGAGGACCAATTAGTGTAAAAGGCATCAATGTTGGCTGAAGTCTTAAGATGTTATATTTTTCCATATAATGTTTTTTCCTTATGAGAAGCGCACCCGTCCCTCTTACTGCTAGACAACATGATGCTGCCATCCATGTAATCAGCGGTTCGGATGTTCTAAGGTTTGCAATCTTCTCATTTATTTCCTCTGAATGTAAATTTTGAGTGAATTTGCATCATGAAATCAGATTTTTTAGGTTGCTTTGACATCTACTGAAGGACTCATTGTTGCTGCCCTGCCGTAGATAACAACACTCTCCTCCCACAATCTTTTCTATTTTATTTTATTTTTCTGCCTCCAGACTAAAGGATGCGACGTTGGGAGGTCGTTGGGACGGCCTTCTCCTCAACATCATTTGCTTTGAAGCTGACATGGACAGACAGTTGGGGGGGATCTTGTACTTTTTCCTGTAATAATTTATTTGACAAAAGACATTCAACTCGGATCAAGGAAAGAAACGAGACCTTTTGTTTAGACTTTTTTTATGGTTTTGTACATTTTTCAAAATACTTTTCTGAACAGATGACCTTCAGGCATCTAGAAAATGGACCCAAGGATGAACCAAACTTGTAGTTCTAGGTCTACAATTATCTTCTTGATTATGTTCCATGGTATCATAGAAGGATGCCGTATTTGAGGAAAGTGTGCCTCATTTTAACTCAAATGTTTTGAAAAAAATCAACCATGTGAACAGGAACAGCGTCAGTATTAGTCCGCCTTCTCGATGCGTCTGTGTGTGGTGACTCGAGCAAATGAAGTCAGCACTTTGTTAATCGACACCAAACCCTTGAACTTGCTTTGCTTCACAATCCCCTGGAGGCTAACCTTTCTCTACCACAGTTTTCCTTCCACTAAACTTTCCATTGATATGGATGCATGAAGAACTTTATGAACAGCCAGCTTCTTCACCAATTACCTTTAATGGCTCCTGCTTGACACTCTAAGTCAGCAGCCATTCCATTTACATATTACATTTTTGTATTAGAAAATACTCAGTTTATTAAACGTATATGACATTTTGAGTTTCAATTACCTTTGAGCCATATTTATCAAAATTACCAAAGATAAACAAATTAAATGTATCACAATGTATACAAGATAAATCGAAAGGTAAAAGTTTTGAAACAGTTTACACACAGTTTATCCACCTTACTGGTCCGAGAACAAAACACTAACAAAAAAAGTCCTGAAATTTCAATAACTTTTAAAGTGTAAAATGTAAGCAGCTCATGAAGTCACTGAGCCATAGGAATAATAAATATTCATTACACTGAAAGAATCAAAACAAAACCTGTTAATGTAAATGACATTCCAGCTCAAATTAAAACTTTAAATACAATATTCAAAACTATCTCTAAAGAAATTCTCACTAAGTTTTCTGACATTTAGCAAACAGAAATATTTTTGGTATTTCTAACTCACCTCAAACAAGTTCAGTCTAATTTCACTTTAGACAATAAAAACAAATAAGTGTTTTTTATAAGCTGTATGAAAATATTGGGTTCCAACTGTAATTATTTTTTCCTAATTTAGGTTTTCAATCGAGCACGAGATTTTGTTTTATAACAAAACTGTGCAGTTTGAATATCAAGCACTTTCAAAAACTTTCTGCAGAAATCAAGATCTTTCCATAGCCAGAAAACACCAAACTGAAGTTCAAGCTTTTTCAAGGACTTGTAGCTCCAGTACAAAAAGGCCTGTCACAATAAACAATAGATCAAATCAATGCATCGCATGATATATTAAATTGAGTTCAATCATTTCCATTTTTTCTCTTTTCTCTATTTCTACAATAAACTGGATGATAAAAGTTTTCAGTCTGGTGTTTGGTTGTTTTCCAGACTTCATAATTCATTGTATTTTGTTTTTGAATTATTAAAAACTGTGTAAAATGTTCACTACAATTTAAAGTTTATTGATCTTTCAGAATGGGTTCTTGCATTAAATTAGTTGAAAATGGTCTCAAAACAACAATATTATTATTTATCGCAATATCTTCTGGGAAAATTTATCGGCCATAAAAATTTGTTAACGTGACTTTGAGTAAAGAACTGGATCTGATCAATTAGATTAAAGATGAAAGGAAACTATTTATGTCACCTGAAATGATCAGGCAGCTTCATATCCATATATGAAATTACAATAATAATAAAAAAAGAAGCAGCCCACACAGAGTGAGATAAAATGAAAATATAGGCAGAATAACAATTTAGAGAAATAAAGAAAAAACAGCAGAAGATGGACTTGAAAGGGGATAGAAAAAGTCTGATTTGGTGAAGGGGGGGATGACTGCAGCGGTCCCAGCGGTCCCTGCAGGGACCTGGGGGCAAGTCTCAGCCTTGTCATACTCTCCTCCTCCTCTTCCTCCTCCTCCACTCTGCACACCATCTCCACCCCCCACCCCGCTCCTCCACCGCCCCTGTTCTGCCCACGGAAAACGTCGATAGCAGGCTGCCGGTGCCGAGGTCTCTGGTGGACACTAGCTCATTCTCCCGGCATCGACAGGCCCGCCAAATCAATATTTAGTTCCCCACTAACAAGCTGCCTCGGGGTCTGAGCCAGAGAGAGAGGGAGGGAGAGAGAGGAGCGCGGGACAGAGGACGGCGGAGAGAGACAGAGCAGGGACTGAGAGCTGTCCAGCTAGAAGGGAAAAACATGGATTCAGAGTGTGTGTGTTAGTGTGTGTGTGTGTGTGGGAGGTGGAAAGGTCAGGAGAAGATCTGGGGAACAAGAGAACAGTGTCTGCTGTGTGTCGTGGTGCGGAGGCGACGCATGAGTGCCTGCAGCAGCTGCTGACATGAACACACACACACACACACTCCTCGACGCTCTCAATCATATGCGTATCACAGCGAGCAGACGTTGACAGTGCTCAAGCAAAGCTCCAGCAGAGAGCACTCACAGATGAGTGGCTGTGAGCACACAAAGGCTCCAGCGGTGAGGATGCACTCGCCCGTCTTTGTTACATCTTTTGAATCATTGTTTTCGAGCCTGGAGCAGGATCACCGGGGTGGGATCTCAAATTCTGCTTCTATTTACTCGATTTGCGTGAACCTGCTGCCCTAATTTTTTTAAATTTTTTTTCTATTCAACACTGACAAAGCAGGATATTTACAAACCTGAGCGTACATTTATAGAAATGCAATCATCTTCAGATAAAAGCTTTGAAACTCCTAAGAGTTGAAATTATTTGTAAAACAAAAGTCTTTAGGTAAAAGTCAATGTTTAGATAAACATTCAATCCAAACATAGATAATCCTGAGTCAGATATTAAAATGATAACTGACTGTCCAACAACATAACGACATGCGCAGTAAGTGGGAGAGACTGTAAGAAACCATTTAGGAAAATTTGTTTTGGTCATTAAAACCTAGAAAAATTATAACTTTGTATTGTTTTATAAAATCACTTAAGCATATTTTAATTATGAATGTTTTTACATGCACTTTTCTTACAGATGTTTTTATTATACTTAATCTAAGTCACACTGCTTTTAGCCATGTATTAAAATCTGTCACAAATGAAAGCTTCTTTATGTTCTTTTGCATGTTAATTATATTTGATTTTACGTTTTCCATCAATCTGCTACAGATGAAAATTACCCTCTTTGGCTAAATGTTAGCATATTTACATGATGTATTTATTTTGATTAATATGCACTGTCCTGTTAATCAAATAAATTAAATTCACAATTAAAGTAATAATAAAACAATTTGCACACAAAACAAAAAATTAACAGCAGCAACAACAAAAAAAAGCAAATAATTCCCCAAAATATCATATTAAATGCTACTTTCCCCCAAGAAAGTACCGCTGGATGTCCACACACCGACCCACCAGGGATTTCATGTCCACTCATAGATTTCCAGTAAACAGATCAAGACCACCTCTGTCCTAATTTTTGTGTCAATCCCGCAGGAGGTCCTCGCATTGATCAGAACGTTTTAGCTACGCTGTAGAGAATATAATCCCAAGGATCCGCTCACTTCTCATTATGAGTTTCAGTCTCATTTAATAAACTGCGGAGGATTATTTTCTCAGCTCTGCAATCCAGAAGTGGAATATTGGACCTTCTTCATCTTTCAAAACTCTCATCAGCATCATCATCATCTGACAGTCAGCTCAGGTTTCTGGTTTTAACAACCAATTCTATTTATTTTAAAAAGGAAATGACACTTTAAAAAACAAAACAGCCATTTTTGATTGAAAGGCCAATCAGAAACAAAGAAACTATCACTTCAAAAGAAACCAAAAATAATAAAACATGCAAATTTGCAGTCACTCAAACACGAAGACTCAAACTTTTGGATATGTACCCTGTGGTCTCAAACTAACATCTAAGTGTTCGACTGTAATGATCATCATACAAACTGATGTACGAGGGTGGCAGCATTATGATGTGAGGATGGTTTGCTGCAGGAGGGACTGGTATCACTGGTATCGTGAGGATGATTTCTTATTTAATGGAAACGCTACAATTGCAAAATTGTGTTTTTTCGACATTCGTGGAATATCAAAGTTCTGCGCACATTTCTAATGGAAACATAGCTACTGAAAACAAATACTGATGTGTCTTTTTATATAGCACTACTCAATATCTGGTTCCAACTCTGTTTCCTATGAAGATGTGTTTAACCCAATAGCATAGGTAACTATCGCTGCTGCAGGTGTGCGAGACTGACCTTCTGCTGGAGGATGAAGTTCAGGTGGTCCAACCAGTCCTGGTCTCTGGAAGTCTCTGTGCAGCTGGCCGACCACTGGAAGCACAACAGCAAAGAGACGCTACTTATTTTTACTGACGGGAGACAGAAAAATGTACATTTTGCAGTTATACTAAAGGCCTTAAGGTGAAAGAAGGTATGAAGGGGGGTTGTTCAATGACGCAAATTACCACAGAATCTTACATCAACCTATTAGGGTTTTATGTCTACGGGCAGAACTGTAGCTTCACTCAACAGAGGACCTTGAGGCAATGCATCTGCATACTGTGCAAATCTAAACAAAGTTCTCCTTGTTACGGTCAATAAACAGCGTGAAAAGTAACTGCACACATGCACAACTTAGCATTTATGCAGAAACTTCAAACCTCCAGTGTTGCTGCTGAAGCTGTTGTGACAGCTATTTTAAATTTTAAGGTCTGAAATGACTGAAGAACAGTTGCTGCAAAACACAGATTTTTTATTTCAGATGCAAAAACAACTGAAAAGCTACTGTAAGATGTTTAGTTTTAAGCAATATGAATTAAATACATTCACACTGACGTCGCCATGTTTAACATTTGGCCCTTTCAATTTCAATCAGAGAGCTTCAACAATGCAGAAATGATGAATAAAAATGAGACGGATGGTAAACAAACTGAATAAGAGCAGAGAGTTGGACAAAAAAGCTGGTGTTTGTGCTGCTTGGCCAAACCGACAATATGCTGCAAAAAGTTCCAGTTTCTAAAACAAACAGTTTACTTTTAGGATCAGGATCAAAACATTCACAAATATATTAGTTTGTTTCAAACACTTAAAGATTATTCACTATCACTTTAAACATCCAATCATTGTATTCCAATCTGTTTTGATTTTGTGTTAGCTCCAGCTAATATAATGATCAGGTTGGTTTGTGTCAACAGATCTTTTGTGAATAACGACATATGAAGACGTGGGAGTTTGTTTTGTGGGCTATCAGCCTTCATGAGGTCTTGTGTTTTGTTGACAGGCTCGAGTCCATTATAACCCGGTCGTGTCATCGCCACAGCATGACGCGACCGGGTTGAAAGTTTAACCTGTGAGTGAAAAAAATAAAGTCTGTTGGCGAAAAATATAAGAAACAGAATTTTTAATTTTTGAAGTAATAGTGAGTAATTGTTATGTTGATGGAATAGGAAAACTACAATATTTTTAGGCCAACATGCTCAACTGGTTGAGAGTCAGGAAATCATTCCTTCGCCATCAGTTTACAATGCCCAACTCTGAGTGTCTTTAAGTGGACTAGACTCGTTCATAAAACACATATTTCCATACACATACCTTTTTATTTTATTATATTTACATATAACGTCATATTTAATATTTAAACTTTTTTTGATGGGAGTAACTGTCAACAAATAAGCAATTTCCTGTTGGGGATCACTACAGTGTTTCCGATATCATTTCACCTCCTTGGTTTAGGACGGTCTCTGTCCATCTGCAGCGTTATTCTAAAGCCTGCATTTCTGAAACTTGGTAGCAAGTTGGGAGAAAAAAAAAGGAAGAACCCATAAAACTTTGATGATTACAATCTTTCAAAAAATGCCTAATGGGACATTTCCCTTGGCTCCGGATTGAGCTCTACCAGTTTCCTCCTGGTGTATAATCTATGGCTGCTGTATTTACTTTATCAAACAGCTGCATAACTCCACTCATACAGCTGACTTCCCAGGGTTTGGACACAGAAGCTCTGAGGGTTTTCCTTTTGGACCTGGCAGTGAGACATTTTCACCTGCATGTTTATTGCTTGAGACATCTGCCACTGAACAGAGAGTCCTTGGATCAGGGTTATTTTCACACAAGCATACTGGAACCTGGGGAGGTTTAGATGCTTTTTGTTGCAGCTTGTTTACCTTTTCAGATTATAAAACTAAACCAAAACAAGAAAACACATAACCTTAAATTTACTTGACTAAATTTCTGTTGATCTGATAGAAAAGTGATGCACGAAAAACAAAAACTGAGACAAAGCAGATCGTTTGTGGCTGGAAAAAACTCAGTAAGTGTGTGTCCACCCTTGGTAGAGATATAACAAATAACTGACCCTTCATCTAACATTAGGGTGTAGAAACAAACTGGTCTGGCAATTAGAGCCTTATTACATCTGGATCATTAACTCCACAACAAGTTACCCAGGGAGCCTGGAGCTGCTCATGTTTGTGCTGCTTTGCACACCATGGAATGGACAGAGGCAAAAAAAAACAAAACAAAAAAACCAGGAGAGCTGCATGATGTAAGAGGGCAAATATGAGAGGAGCGGGTATTTTTCAGTGGGTACACGTTCTCTGCATGCATGCATGCATCTACGTCCCATTAATACTCTAGTTTATAGAGGCGGCTTTAGTGTCATCAGCTCACGAGTTGAACTCTTCAGGGAATAATCTGATGACAAACTTCTGCACTGAATCAACATACCATCGCTAATCCTCTGCAGCAAAGACAAAAAATACATTTAAAAACAGTTGTGCTTATAAAACTTAACTTATACCGAAAGATTAACAAAAAACATCACTTTCTATTGAGGATTTAGCACAAAAAATAAAAAGAACTGACAGAATAATAACTTTGTTCTATGCAGTAAAACAATTAAACCACAAACTGATCAGAATCAAGGTTTATAATTTAAAGATAAAAAAATCTGTTATCAGATTTCAGACATGAGACTCTTCTGGAAGCTCTGATTAAAGTGGATCTATTCTCACCAAATTCAGACTCCAGCAAACAGTAAAACATCAACAGGAGCTTATAAATATGACAGCATATTTTAGACAGGCTGAACACAAATATTAAGTCAGTATGTACAATTTTGACCCTGAGGGGTTTAGAAAAACAATAACCCTTCATTTAAGCCTATGAACCAAATTCTTACTTTTAAAAATTATTTCATTATTATTTAACCAGGAAGTTGAAATAAAACTCCTTTAAAAATATGAAGTAACACAAATTAATTAAATTCATAATAAATAAAAAA
Source organism: Poeciliopsis retropinna (assembly GCA_010277075.1). Lineage (NCBI taxonomy): Eukaryota > Metazoa > Chordata > Actinopteri > Cyprinodontiformes > Poeciliidae > Poeciliopsis > Poeciliopsis retropinna. Next base: position 2,625,265 of record VMRM01000039.1, on the reverse strand, counting down.
ATAACACAAACCTGCAAAGTAAAACAATGACATTCCCCCTTCTGCATGTTTTATAATACTCTTAAAAGTTACTCGTTTATTGTGCACAGTAAAACACTTTTCATTGTACAATGAAAAAGTTACTTTAAATGCCAATTAAACAGGTAAAGAAAAGTGAGAAATGTAAAATAATCTTAGAAATAAGATTTCTAAAATTATCTTAGATCCTGCAACGACAATATTAGCTGCAATAAACGTCTATTTTCTTCTCTCTTTCTCATTTCTGCTTCTATTACTCTGTGGCCCGCAGCATTTTGAGATATTATAATCTGCTTTTAGACTTAGTCCTACTGGCTAAATACAACATTCACCGCAAAAACACAAAACCTTGGCAAGAAACTTTGGCCTAGTTTCTAGAACATTTACTTCAGTACTCTAGAAATAGAGAAAACTAACTTACAAGGAACTTTTCAACAGTATAAATAAGCTTGTTTTAAATCAATAATTCCTTAATATTGATCAAACAGTACTAAGGCAGATTATTTCACTTATAACATGGGAAAAATTTCTTGTTATAAGTGAGATAATCTGCCAATGGAACAAGCACTTCTTCATCAATATTAAGAAATCATTCACTTAAAACTCATGTTTCTTGCTGAAAAGTTACTTGCAAGTTTGTTATTCTCTTATTTCTAGTGTACTGAGATATTTGCACTAGAAACTAGACCAAAATTACCTGGTATGATTATGTGTTTTTGCAGTGTTAGCATAAAAGGTGAAGGTTGCTAACACTTGAAATATATTATTCCACTCCAAACATGCTATACATATGCAGATATATTCGCGACACAACGCACAGCCCTGATGATGAGCGTATGTAAACTTCTGACCAGAACTGTAAGCGGGTGATGAGAGAAACTTACTCTCAACCTGTTCTCTGTCATACAGGGGTGGAGCCGCTCGCCAACGGCTTCAAATTGGTTTCAAGTGTGAGTAAGTGCCTGGTGAGCTCCTTCTAATCTAGTGATAGATGAGGGGAAGTCCCCAGAGATCCCTGGCTGATTGTAACACGGCTGTTAATTGATGACTTTGTTGTGGATGATCTATGGTGGAGAGAGGGCCTCACCAAGTTGGAAAACAGTTGGAAACACTTCTGCAAGCGTCCGGCAGTCAATAACGGGAGCTTCAGCTCGGTGACGGCTTTGATGCCAGCAACAGAGCTGCACTTTGTGAAAACTTGGAATGAGTTTCCAGATTGAATCAAACAGCTGTAAACACGGCGCCGGACCGTTCTCCATGTTACCTGAACTCATGACCTCATCGGTGCGTTTTATACATCAACAAAGCTCAGACAAAAGCAGACATTACTGAAAAGGCACTACTGACAAATCCCTACGAGAAGAGCTTGAATGGTCAATCTTCATAAAAACATCCTTAAAAAAGAAAAGATACTGTTGGAATTAACAGGACATATTGGAAAAAAGAATCAGAAAGACATGAAATGGTGAAACAAAAACATCAATGTTGTTGCGGCTCCTCTGTTTTTTCTGACAGCTTCAACCCCAGGAAGACTTCAGCAATAAAAAAAACAATTTCTTCATCAACCCGTTTCCAGCGTCTTCGTACCTCGGCTGACAGGATCCAGGATTCAGGCTCGTCACTCACCTTTTTGTTTACAAAAATTCCACCTCAAATTTCCAGTCAGATTGAAATTCGGAGTGTTTGCCGGACGTCTCGCTGAGTTTACCTGCCTGTTTTGAAGAAAAAGTTTGAACCGCGTTTGCTGAGTCAGGTGTATTAACGTCCATCATCAGCAAACGTAGTTTGGATTGGTGGATCGAGAAAATGTGTTTCCTGTACATGTCTGTCCAGTCGTCAAATATTTAATTGGAAATGGACCAAACATGAAGTTGTTTCATTGAAAAATAAAATATATATTAATAAATGATTATTAAACACATTTCAAGAACTTAAATGAAATCTTGCCACATTCTTACTTAGTTGAAATAATGTCTGTAGTTGAAGCCAGACATTAGTCTGTTACCATAGTTACCATTCATTTGAATATTTTCTTTTACTTATAATAATAATTGTGTCTGTTGCTCTGTTCGTTTTTCCCTTTGCTCCTCATTCTCAATTATATTTCCCTCCAAAGTGACAACTTTTGAAAAATTTTTTAGTAGGTCAAATTGGTGTTTAAATCCACTAAACCTCTGAGTTTGTGTCGTTCTTAGATCACTGATAGAGAAGCAGCAGCTTCCCTTTAACCACACCAAGGGATCCAAACTGGGACATTCCTGGAGACTTTTTGGCCTCTTTGTGCTTCTCATGGTGCATATGTCTCTCTATAGCCTTAACCAACACAGTGCCCAGCTTTTTTTTTTTAAATGAATGGGTTTGTCAACAACAGTCATATGAGTTGGCAAAAGAAGTGAGACAATGGCAAAGATAAATCTCCACTTACCCATGATAGACACAAAAACTAGCTAGCTAAATGAAGTTACAGAATGCAGTGAAGTGTCCAACTGCAACTCAAACTTCTGACTGACAAAAATAAATAGTTAAGTCCTGTGATTATCGTATATATGGACATTTTAAGGCCTCAGTTTCAGTCCTATTATACTCGTTAGGTTGCTTTACAAGGTAATCAGCCTGATGACTTGCATCATTTCTGTGACATAAGAAACAAAGTAACTCACTGAGCAGTCGTGAGTCCACATTGTTTTTAAGTGTTGACATTTCTCACTTTTCATCCTTGAAGTCAGGAGTTAATTTGGAGTTTCCTGAGGTCACAACCTCACATCGACGTTGATGGTACGGTATTTTTTCAGGTTGTAGGTGCAAACGCCAATCAAAAACTTTCAACATTTTATAGCAGGAGAACTCTGTCATGTGAGAAGAGCTCTGTAAGTTTTTCTAAACAAGATACAGATCCTCCTGAAGTAAGAATAAAAATGTTGTCCTTTGGCCTTACCTGATCCGTTCCCATTATATCTGCCAGATCATTCTCTGACATATTGAGGATGGAGGCAGCGATGGACTTGGCTTTGATCATGGACTTGGCGGAGAGGCTGCTCTTCTCCGCCACAGAGCTGGCCTGCCTCTGCCTCCTCCTGCTCATCAGCTGCTGTTTGACCTCTTGAACGTCTAAAAGTATTTCACTGGCCAGGGTCTGAGAAGGGAGGAGAAGAAGAGGAAGAAAGAGGGAGGAGAAGAGGATGATGAAATGGATGTAGAAAAACAAGAGGGATAGCGCTGCCCGGCAGATGAATAAATGAAATTGATCAAGCATGCGCCAGAGAGGCCTAGTACATTATGGAGGAATATTGAGTTTGACAAAGTCAGATTCTCCTCGGTTTTGCCTCACACTCCCCTGTAGGAGTGTGGACCTCAGGGTTTGTTGCCCCGTTGATTGAAAGCTGAGGGAACACAGCTTTGATATTAAACACACCCCAAGTTTCTCCGAAATCTCCACAGGTAGAGAATCATGCTTTGGAGAGGGAGAAAGATGGAGCGCTATGAAAATACAGCCATTCTTTTATTTATTTGCTTTCTGAAACATCTTACAGTACAACAGGGCAGCATAACAGTGTTAATAATTAAGCTAAAGAGGGGCTGTCTCAAACGGTGCCCGAGTGGGCGGCGAGCGAGACGAGGAAGGCCTGGGGTGGCACGGCTGTCAGGCACTAAATGGGAGTACGCTCTAAATACAGAGAGACAATTAAATGTTAAAACTGCCACTGTACACTAGGAAGTCAATAAAGTAAACTCCCCTTTGCTTCATTTTGAGCTTATTGATCGAGGCAATAATCTTCTGCATCATTCCCCTGCAAGCCGGCTGAAAAGCTGACCTTGGGTGGATTGTCAGGTGAGAGAAAGCTGGAGACAACAGAACTCACAGAGAAAGAAAAGCACCGGCAACAACTTGTTCTGCAACAGGAAACGATATAAAGAGAGAGGCAGGTTTACGCTGCTGCTGCTGATACAAACACAAAGTCCAGCGGAGGGACCTGAGTTAAAAGGTTGATCTCGCATGCACCACATATCTCAAATCTTTTGAATTTCACACATGTACCAGATGTGGTTTGCATCACGACTCACAAAATAAACAGCATCTCCTATGCTCTGTTAGAAAATATAGAAAAGGCAGTTTACGAATAGTTTCAGACCACAAATTTTGTATAAACTGTTATAGGTAGAAAAAACAAAATATGCTACAATCGCTTCAATTTGACTAGCAGTCAGATTTAACTTCATATAATTTTTACAGCAAGTAAAAATAATACCTGTGTTTTTTCTCACCTGACAGTCCAGTAGACTCAATTTGACTAGAAATCAAAATTGCAACATTTGTTACATTTTCAGCAGCTGCAGTTTACTTTCAATCTGCACAAACCCTTCGAGCAAGACTTTCACTTTTTTTTTGGTTGTATTTACCCAGAATGCCCTGCGCTGCAGTCCACTTCCCGCTTTTGGAGCGATCTCTGGTTGTCTTGGCGTTCACATTTGAATCGCACCAGAGTTCACTTCAAACAAAACGATATCTAGATTTGTATGCGGACCAGAGTTAGTAGCATTGTTGTATGGTGACATCGAACTCGTAACTGGGTTCAATCGGAGTTGGTCCTGCTTCAGTAGCGTTCCAGTTGACTTTTCTGTCCTGGGAGTCTGAATTTCCCAACTCAAAGTTCAACTGGAACGCAGCATTAGTTCATACTAGGGATCTAAAAGCCATCTTCAGTCTTTTGAGGCCTCCAGATGCTATTACTTTAGCTAGTGCAGCCTAATATCTATTGAAGCATTTCCTCTAAGTCTTTGGCTAAATTAAAAGCGCCTGCACATTTTTGACCAAACATAAACCCCACAAATAATAGTACATACTCTTAAGCTTACTGGACAGATTGGAAAAATAAAGAATGATGACAGAATGCAGCTCTAAAACATTTTAGTTTTGGTCAACAGAAAACATAAGAGCTGCATGTTACAGGAAACACAGATTACAGCTTTGCACAGCGAATATAACTGGAAAGAGTAAGAGCACAATCTGTGTTTGAAAGACTAACTGCAGCCTACCTTGACTTGAACTTTTCCAGCAGGCTGTAAAACTTTCCTAATTCAGTATGTCATGACAGAGAGGTTAAAAGCCCAGAAGCATAACGCATAATGTCTTTTTAAGTTACCGTCTTTGGGAACAGTGGAAATTCTCTACAGAACAATTGCTTCTCAAACATCCACTGTTCATGCAGTTTTATTTGACAAGTTTTATTAATATAAAAGTTCATCATGGATTTATGCAAGATGTTTCTGCATAATTTAGACAAAAACCTGGAAGGAAAGAAAGGAAGAAGGGATGGACGGACGGACGGACGGACGGGTGGATGGATGGATGGATGGATGGATGGATGGACGGATCCTTGTTTCCTCTGACTGACAGAAAATAAACGACTGATATCAAAATGAGCTGAATTGATATTTTAGTTTAACTGGGAGAGTCTGACTGGCCAGTTACTGGTGAAGCTGACCGAGCAGAAAACCAGTTAGTTTAACTGGTGAATCACCGTTTGTTTCCCTTAAACAGTGCTACATTGAATTCATAAACACAACAAGCACAACTCATTAATTATGCAGCATCCTATTCAAAAGGTAATGCCTAAATATCCAACAAATGTAACCTGCTCTGCTCTACAAAAGCCTCCAGAAGATCAAATTTAATTGGCTGCTAATCATTTTGATACATAATAGATCAGTGTTTCAGCAGAAAACACAACGCAGTGCAGAAACTGACCATAACAGTGTGTTTTTCAGCGAGGATAAAAAGTCGAAGCTTTCTTTGGAGGAGAATAATCTCAGCATGTGTATCTGTGTACTGTGGATTGGTCGCAATACTCAGGGCCACTGTTTAGCAGTTCAAGAGCAGTGCTTACAGCCTGGGGCGTGTGCAGGGGCCAAAAGGGTTTGCTGGCACACAATAGAAAAAACACACTCACACACACGCGCACGCACAGAAAGAGAGAACAAAAAAATAAGCTCATAAAGACACGGAGATCTCTGCACACACAAACACACACGCAGCCCTCCGGTCCTGATCAATACATGACAAGAGTAAATCTCCTCCGGACGTCAGGCAGTCCAATCAAAGGGCTCGCTGTTCTTATAGGGGATCACAAGAGCCGGGGGGAGACAAACAATGATGCGAATCCTCAACAACAAGACGACGGCCTCGGCAGCTCAGGGTTATGGGAACGGAGGAGACGAGCATGACACGCATTTCTGTACAGTAGCGTGTCGTTTCCAGGCTCCATGTGGATCCGTGGTGTCCAAACTTTTTAGGATAAAATCGTTATGATGAAAACACAGGGGGAAAACATTGCTAAAACAAACTTTTTGTGCCTTTTTTAAAATTTTTATTTACTCTGAAATCAAAATAGTGAGACTTTTGCAGAAAACGGATCAGTAGATCATCGTAGATAGAGAACATAAAAAGCGTCCAGTTTAAGGCAGATCCAGAGTTTGATTGTTTTCTGAGTTGCAGGATTTGCTTTTCAGTAAAAGCAGGTCAATAATTCTGGCTCTCGTTATTCTGAAATTACAACACCTGCAAAAACTTTGTAAGTAAAAAGGAATCTATCTTTTGCATCTAATATTATTTTAAGAAGATGTTATTTATCTGTAAAAAATGGAAAAGTGTCCATCTGTATCGACCAACTATGTTGACCAGTTTTGCTCAATTCTAATGTTGGTTGAGGGGCCGCAAATGGCCCCCGGGCCGCACTTTGGACACCTCTGGTGCTTATTGATTAATTATTATTGTACATAAATAAAAACCTATTTTACTATGAAAAACTATTTACACAGCTGAGAGGTTTAGATTTAAGATCCTCATCATTGGAAATTGGACAGAACAAATATAAATCTCTTAAGGAATAATTTAATGTGCTCTTATTTTTGTCTTGTTAGAAAATTCCATATCAAATGTACATTTTTGTTGTATTTTGATGGTTTATCTTTAGTGATGAGCTCCAAGTCTATGACAATGGATGGTCTCCTTGCCATCACCCTAATCTTTTCCTTCCTCCACAGATTCAAGAACAAACATGTTGGCAAAATTTGAAACGTAAATCCTCCAGGCTTACAAATACTTTCGGGCTCAACTACAATGTTTGACATCTTTGCATCATATTTGCTCAATACTGAAGACAATATTAAATTACTTGGATAAAACGCAGTAATTCCCTGCAGGAAGTTAAAAGTGCTTTCTGTCCATAATCTGTCTGCCACCTGGTGTATTTGTGAGCAGAAAACTTCCACCGTTGTTATCTATCTGTCAGCTATTTCTCTTTCGACAGACAGGTGTGAGCTGAACTCAGGTGATGGACAGTCTTTATCACTTTCAGGCAGATTGACACAAACACAACAGCGGGTGATGAATTGGGCCCAGAGAAGGAGAAGGGCGGCGGCTCCAGATGCTCAGATTTTCTCCATGGTGGTCTGTTTCAACCAGATACTCGCCGCAGAAAGACACAACCTTATATCTCACTGTCCAACACTTCTCTAAATAGTTCCTGTTTTTGATCAGGTGGACCTATTCATAATATTTCTTTCTATTTGCTAGACCAATAAGGAAGCTGAGTGCTACACACATTCTCTCAGGGTTTGGTAGAATTAACATTTTCTGATATTCTTCTGTAAATTCACACAATAAGATGTTGCTTTACCATTTCTAGATAATGTTCTTTCCTCATGATGTTGTAAAGTGTACCAGTCACTCCCGCAGCATGACGTTACCACTACCATACCTCACAGTTTGGAAAGTGTTCTCGGGTGTGCATGTTATCTGTAATTTTGGCTTCTTCCTCTGTGAGCGGCCTTTCAGCCCATGTCAGAACACGGCTTACTGTGGATCATGACACTTTTTGCTGCCATTTTTGCGAGGTATTTTGCTTCTGATATGCACACTTTGTATCAAAACACACTCTGACTCTAAAGGAAGTAACACGAGACTCTCTAAAAGAAATGCTCTCTCCCATTATTTTGGCTGTTAGCAAACAAAAATAATTCTGACCATCAGTCTCAGTAGCGCTGCGCAGACAGAAAGCTCTTCAGTGTTAATTCGTTTGTGTCAAACAAATTAAACCTTTGCCTAATCACTTCTAAAACTTTCTGTAGCACACAAGCGGCTCTCTGCTGTACCTTGATGAAATAGTGAAGCTGCTCCACCTGCGAGCCCGCCTGGCCCAGCCGTCTCTGAAGCCGGTCCAGGGCCTGGGAGCTGTGCTGGGTCAACCCCTCCATTTGCTCGGTGGCGGTCTGTTCCAGGATGGCCAAGGCCTGCTCACCGGCTCCAACACGGGCCTGCAGGGCCTGGATCTGCTGCTCCTGAAAGAAGCAAAATCATCCACACAATACAAAAAAATAATCCACAGGACACAAAAATATCATATTGGCGACAAAAGCTTCAAATATCAGCAGAAAATTTCCATGTGTCTATTTCTATACCGAGCTTCAAAGGAACAACTGAATTAAATGTAGAAAGCATCAGATATACAAACAAAACCAGATGTTTATATACGCTGAATAAAAAAAGACATTTTTGTCTCATTGTCTGTAGTTAAATCAGATCCAACGTCTCTTGTTTTCAGTTAGTCAGAATTACCTCAATTATTTCTCTTTGCTAACTGCCCAAAAACTTATTGAGAACATTTTTTAGAGATTTTCTTTTGTGACTTTCTTCAGATTCAGAAGTTCACATACATTTGTTCAGTGTCAGGGATAAGTATCTTTTAAACTGCATGACTCGGATCCTTTTGGACTTCCTTAATCAACGTTCTCAATAGTTTGATGGAGTTCTGGTCCGGTCCAGCTGAACTGGATCAGGTTTGTGGGCTGCATCACTCTCACACACCTTTTCAGATTTACCCACAACTTACCCAAAGGATTATTAACCTTTAAGAAGTTTCCAAAGGGATGATATCATCATGGAGTGTCATGATCCGTGTTTTTCTGTTATGTTTATCTGAGTTTTCCTGTGTCCTGAGTCTCCTCGTTGTCCTGTCTTCCCCTTGATTACTCCCAGGTGTGTCTTGTTTCCCTGATTAGCCTCTGTGTATTTAGTCCCTCCTGTGTCCTTTGTTCCTCCTCGGGTCCTTGTCTATTGCTGTCAATTGTCAGTTCGTCTATGGTTGTCCAAGTCGTGTCGTCGTTCGTCTAGGTTGCCGTCAGTTGTCATTGTTGTGTGCCGCCTGTATGACCAGATGCTACCGGTGTGAGCCCTGGCTTCCGCTCAGCCGTGCCGCCTGGCCGCGGACTTCTGTTATCAACGTTTTGTTCTGGACATTATTATTCATTAAACTTCCACTACTCGCCTTACCTGGGTCTCAAGCGTCTGCCTCACCGCCTCCAACAACACCACAATCCATGACATGGAGTAGTAATGGACTCTGACCTGAACCTTCAGAGCCACATAAAGACAGTCACAGTCGGCCTTTTATCACCTGAAGAACATCTCCATGATCAGAGGACTAATGTCTCAGCCAGATCTAGAGAAACTCATCCATGCTTTTATCTTCAGTTGCATTGATTATTTCACACGTCTGTCCAACAAATCAATCAGCTGATCCAGAACGCTGCTGCTGGCGTTCTCACTAAAACCAGGAAGACAGAGCAGTAACACCAGTTTTAAAGTCCCTACACTGACTCTCTATAACTCAAAAAATAGACGTTAAAATACTGATGTTAGTTTATAAATCACTGAAGGGCTCAGCACCACAATACATTCAAGACCTGCTGTTGTTGCATCAACCTTCCAGAACCTCTCAGGTCTTCTGCCTCTGGGCTTTCCCTCATTTCTAAAGACAGAGTAGTCATTTTATGTGTAAGTTTTACAGCATTTAGCAAATAGAAATAATTTTGGTTCTTCTGATTAAGAGAAGTTTGGTCTGATTTAACCTCAGACGGTGAGTCTTATTTTTCAGTGCACTCTTCTAGTTAGTAGAATAAGGACAATAACATCCAGATAGTAAACAGAATTTGCTTGTTTTCCGCCCGCAACACAAAATAGCAGCTAATATATTTCAAACTGCCTTCCACTTAAAGCTGCGAACACGCTGATGAGCGACAAGCATCTGTTTTGGTGGTTTCTAACCTTTTTCTCCATGTCCTCTTTCAGTTTTGCACAGGACACCTCATGCTGGCCTTTCTCTGTTGTTGCAGTATTTAACCTCCTCTTCAGGGATTCAATCAGCGCCTTCCTGTTGGAGGCCTCGTCCGACAGCGTTTTTACCTGGACGGACAGAGGGAACAGTTAAATGTACACAATCTAATTTTATACAGTATACTGTTCCCTGCAGAACATCCTCCAAAGTTTATGTTTTTGTTATCTTCATTGGATTTTGTTTTTTGCAAAGTTTAAATGTGAAGTGTGAGACACATTGGAACTCAACCCTCTTTACTTTAATACCCCTAAATAAAATCCACTGCGGCCAATTCCCTACAGATATCAGTTATTCAGTTATTGATGATAAATAAATATTTACATTTGATTTTTGTTACTTTCTCTACTATTTGTTAAATGACAGAATCAATAAATATGAGTAAATTCAAAAATATGATTAAGTGCAGTTACTGTGCGCAAGTCAATGATGTAAATCAAAACATTTTAAAGTTTGTGGCATCCTGAAAAATCTCATTGGAAATGAGATTGTGTTTGTGGCACTGTGAATGTGATGCCATACATGAAGTGATAAGTAGGATCATAATCTTTATTGTTATCAGAATACTAATACAAAAAGTCCATATTTTCCACTCCTACATGTACCACTTTACTAAATGCCAAGTTTTCCCACCATCCCACCATCTTGGCAGCCATTTTAAAACAAAACTTGTTTTGTTCAGTTTGTGGTGTAACACCATAAAAATAAAATAAATAAAAAACAGCATCTAATCCACTGGTTCCATTTTTACTCAAACATTCAAGATTCTTCTCGTTCACTGGTGTTTTTGCCTCAAACAACTTCCACAAAAGCAGCCTGAACACCAGCAGTGGAACTGATGCCAGATTTTGAGAACCACTGCTTAGAATCAAAACACATCCATGAGTTTCAATATCTCAGAAAACATCTAGATTTAGATCCACGGAAGAAGTTGAAGCAAGACTTGGAAATTGCTGTTTTCGGGCTTTCTCTATCCAGTGTGATGGAGAATCAGCAAACATTTCAGTCCAAAGAGCTGCACGGCTGGCAGAGAAAACAAAAACCCTGCAGCTGTTTTTCTACTGAAAGGTTTGTCTACAATCTGTTGACTCAGTGCAACAGCTTTCACTCTTTTTATTATTTGTAGTAAAAGCAACAGCTGTAATGACATCTAATGACGGTTGTTTGCCTGAGTGTGTGTGCCTGTGTTGCCATGGCAACAGGTCCAAGATATCCATTAAAAACACTAATAATAAAGTTAATTGAAAAACAACAACAACAACAACAAAAAAAGAGTCCTGGTTGTTACCTTGGCTCTGTGACACTAGGGATGCATTCACACCAGACCTGCACTCACTGTTATAGTGGCTCTAAATATGTAATCAGAAGGTTTTTAAAGTGTTTTGTGAAAAGAGTTCAACCGTGATGAGACAGAGATGTTTGCCCACCTTCTTGTCCAGGTCTTCCACCTGAGCCCGGTAACTTCTCTCCATGTCCTGCAGGACCTTTAATCTGGTCTTCAGGTCCTCCACCAGCTGCCTTTTCATGGCCACGTCTCGCTCGGCGTGCGTCACCCTAAAAGAAGATGCAAAAGCTTAACACAGAAATAATACAGAGAACGACAGACAAACACACACACACACACACACACACCCCCCACACCCCCCCCCCCCCCACACACACACACACGAGTAGAGCTGGCAGACGCGGCGTCCCAACGCGCTGCATCAGCCATGACAGCTCATTATGACAACTAAATACACTGGCATGCTGCTTGGGTAAGTGGAGGGGCGTAAAATGGGGATGCATGTATAATTCTAGCTGGCATATATTAGAACAAATGCTCTGGCACCGAGCGCCGCTTTAAGTGTGACTGGGGAGTCCTTTTTGACAAATGGCGTCTCGAATCAGCCGCGACTGCAACATTAAACATTTTAATGTTTATCATTTTACAGCTCAGACACATAAATGCTTCAACAGGGAGTTTTTTTTTTTTTTGCAGAGGAGGGCCCTTATAAGGGAGACTTCCTGTTTGTCTCAGAGGGATTTCCCATAAGACAGGGGGTCTGCAATCCAAACAGACAATTTACCTTCGGGCCTGCTAAATAAAACCCACTTAGAGCCGCTAACATCACCTGACCTTTCAAAATATGGCAATTTAGAATTTTTAAAGGGGCAGAATTATGTAAAATCTACTTTTTTGAGATTTACATCATGCTATGATGTTATTCCCTCATAAAAAACATTATTTGCCTTAATTATTTCACGCATGTTTGAGAAATCCTTTAATCTCCGTGGTAACCATTCAGCTGTGCAAAAGGCCTGGTTGGACCTAGCCCCGCCCTCAAGGCACAGCTCCTCCTCAAAGCTGCAGTTTCCAAGCTGTTGCCTCACAGAGCAGCAATTAGTAAACACCAGGTGGAGCTACTTTTAGTGCCGTTCTATTGTGGAAATTCAATGCCATTATTCCATTAAAAACTCGATGATTCTTTATCATTTTAACCAAAGTTATGAAGCTATGTTCTGAAAGGTCCAAAGAGCCATTTGTGGCTGTGGAGCCGCAAGTTGCAGAAAGACAAACAATCCCCTTTATGTTGTAAACTGTTTACGCCTGAACTGTAGCAGTCATGCAGTGCGTGTCACTTCCTGTCTCTATTTACATACTTAATATTCTTGATTTCTTCTTTTAAGTGGTCTGAGTGTGTTAGCATGTTTTATTCTGTTTTCATAAAAGGCAGATATAAGGCATTTTCATGGTTGTCTAAACCTCAGGGAGCTGGAACAAATAGAATAAAGATCATAAGGATGCAGTTAATTAAGTGGATTTTTTTAATTTCAAAGATGTAGTGGCTTCTCTTCTCTCTCTCACACACACACTCAGAGTGTTGCGTGTGTTTTAAATAAACAGATGACGCAACGATCCGGCAAATGCCTCCGTGTGAGCAAATGTCCCCGTCTCTCTAGGAGGGTGGGCTGGTTAAATAAGTGTGAGCTTGTCCTATTGGAGTGACATTAAATTAAATGAGAGCCGAGTCTAGCCTGGGGACTTTGGGGGGGGAGCAGCGCTGGCTGGTTACCCCATGGGTTTGGCCATTAATGAGAAAACCCATATTGAACCTTTCAGATGACTGTCTGCTGTTGACTTAAAGACGGAGAGCAGCAATAAGCGCCCCGGCAGCTCCCCCTGCCCCGCTGCTAATGGCAATTAGACCCACAACATTTATTCTAGATGTTCTTTTTTTTCTCCCACACCCCAAAAAGAATAGAGGATAAAAAAGAATGAGCGATATGCGGAACTTCTGCCGGATCGTATGATCTCTATTTATGAGCGTTAGTGGGAGCAGAAGACGAGACGAGAAGCCTCCGACTGCATCGCGATCGTTCACACGTTTGTTCCCTTTGTTCTGCGCTTGTTGCTGATATTGTTCATCAAACATGCGTGTATTGTAATAACAACAGTCAGCGGTGTGCGGAGCGTTAGTGAGGAGCGAGAGAGCACTTTTCTGTGTATGTTGTTAGGAGTGAAGACAGGGTGGATGTTTCATGTGGCTGATAGACAACAGGGCTAAAGATGAAAGCAGCAGCTTCATAAATAAGGCAGGGCCATAGTGCCGGATATTGACTGAGGACATGCCGGTGTACTTTGAAATTCATTTCTTTTTTTCTTTTTACCCCCCTCTTCTTCTCTTCTTTAAGGCGAAGCAGCCTTGCTCCCCGTGCGTGTGCTGAGATGTATATTTCAGAGACGTCTAGACATGTCTTTCATTCTGAGAAAGAGTCCCTCCACGGAGGAGCGGCAGGCCGAAACTTACATCCAGAGTTGCGTTTGAGCGACAAAAAGATGAAGGAGAGGCAACGGATGTCGCGAGAAAACGGAGCTGTGATCCTTTGTGCTTTGGTCGCACACAAACGCGTCTGCGCCCGGCTCTGATCACAAGCACAACCTGGATGTATTATTGAGAATGTCAGGCAGAGGACAGAGCACAGCGGACAAACACAACCGGAGGAAAGCCAAGCAGTTCTTTGTATCTTTCTGAAAAGTGCAAATGCAAGACGTGGGTCAGATCTCAACAGTGAATCGTCTACAGCGACGCATGCGGACTACGTAATGCAGTAAAAGCTGAACTGAGTGACTCAACAGGGGCTGCTGCCATGTGGCAGATCCTGTGCGGTTCCTCTCCGTTTCCCTAAACATTGCAAAGGTAGCAAAATCCATTTATTGAACACAATTGATTAGAATGGCTGCAGACTGAATTCATTGATTCACATGTGATTTATGTCGCTGCATGAGCGAAGGCCGGAAATTACAAACTCCAAACAACAACATGGCGGCCAACGCAGTGGACAGGCCAACGTGACGTCTGCAATCAAACTGCAAAAACACAAAATCTTACTAAGTATTTTTGGTCTAATTTCTAATGCAAATATATTAGTACACTTTAAATAAGATAAAACTAACTTAAAAGTAACTTGTTTTATATTTGTTCTTTATAGTTTTGAAAAAGTCTTATTATTAGTGGTACTTTATTACTTCACTTGTAATGAGATATTTTACCCATGCTACAAGTGAAATAATGTTCCAGTGGAAGTGGTTCCTGCAATGCACAGAGCTGCTTCAGGAAATGCATCAGTTGTTTTAGCAGAATGATTTTCCGGCCCTGCAAGTATGCAGGAATTTCACTGGCAAAAGCCGAAATGTGCAGAAAACTTTTTCAATATTCCACTAGTTTAAAAAAAAAAAAAGCCACAATTTTGCAATTTCTGTGTTTCCATTAAATAAGAAATGAAATCAAATTCACACATGAATAAGTTGGTTCACGCATTAAGTCACTAAAAATCCTGGTGGCAACAGATGTAAGCATGAGATATATTCATAATTCAGCCATGTCTCCAGCGAACATCAGCCAGCAGAGGAGACTTTGGCATCTTCCTCAGGCATTGGTGCAAGAAGCCTCTCAGACTCTGAAGTGGCTACATATGCAGTGTTTTCAGTGTTGTTTTCAGTGATTTTACAGAAAAACTGTGGGTTCAACACTTTACAATGGCAAACTCCATTTTTGATGATGTGTGATGCTGTTAGAGCCCTGGTGGAGCCAGCTGCCTATAAAGAAGTGTGTTGCTGCTGTATGCAAACTATAGACAGCAGCTTTAATTAGAGTTGGGTAGCAACAACTTACATTTACAAGAATAATTTATTGGAAAAAATTTACTTTTTACTTTTAATGAGTAACTTTCTTATGAAGTATTGCTACTCTTCCTTGAGTAAAGTTTCTGGATTCTCTACTCACTGTGAGTAAATTCACTGAATAAAGAACAAAGTTGTTTAGAAAAAAAAAAATCACCAGACACAAACCTGCAGTTTCTCTTAATGTTTCATAGGTTTTATATTTTAAAACTGATTTAGGAAAATGTTTTCTTTGCGCAGTTTTGTTGTTTTATTTACATGAAGTATTTTGGGTAAAATACTTCATATTCATATTTAGATATTTTAAAAACAAAAATTGTCACACAACTTTACATTCAAGTATTTTAAAAATGTCAAATGATTGCTGTTTTGTTCTTCAGTAGCTGTTTTACCAAATACTTTGTTACTTGAGTAATTTCTTGAACTACTTTTTACTCTTAGTTGAGTAAAAACATGCTGAAGTAATGCTACTCTTCCTTCAGTAAAATTATTGGATACTTTGCTTTTTCGTTCCACTTTACAACACAATGTGACATAAATTTGTAGCTTTAATGCAACAAAACACAGAAAAAGCTTAAGAGGTAAACTCTCTGTGTTATCTTTAGCTGCTCATATTAACATCACACACTGTTTTCTTTGAGTTGCTGATGAAGCTGCAGCAGAGAGAGGCTCGCCACATGGTGGAATCAAACACAGCAGATGAGAGCTGCACAGAATGCATTAAGACACACAGACAGAGGGATGGAGAGACAAAGAGGTGCAGGGGAAAAAAAGGTGCAGAGCAACAACAACAAACAGCCGGGATCACCAAGAGGACAAGCAGCACTAATTAAGACAAAGGTGTGTAACTAACTTGTCCTGCAGCTGGCTGAGCTTGTCCTCCTTCTCCTGGAGCTGTCCTCGCAGGGCTTTGTTAGCCGCCATCTGCTTTGTGACTTCAGCGTTCGAGCTCTGGGGAGAGGGCACACGGTACGAGCGTTTGTTAATGTGTTTCAGCCCGGCTGATGGCGGGTCAAGCACAGCATGCCTTCTCATTATGGAAACAGTGGAAGGAAGAAGGTGCTAAAAGAGGTTAAAGAGAATAATACATTTTATAAAGTGGAAAAAAATAAGCCACACCTTCAATACTGATAAAAAAAAAAGGCACGTGTAAAACATAAACTTGATTTTACAGTTTTATAAGGAGTATTAAATATCACTGAAAGAGTAATTGGAATAATTGTGATAAATCGATTATTGAAATCAACTAATTTAGTGATTGATTAATCATTAAGTGGAATATAAAAAGGCCAATTTGCTGAAACAACAATACACTCGTGAAAAAAAAGCCGTGCAAACGTCGTACATTTTACATTTAATATCAGAAAACTTTTGTTTGTAAATGTTTTACTCTGAACTTCTCAAGTGAAGTTTTAGCTTCACCCCACTCAAAAACCGCAAAACAAATCTCCTTTTGAACATGTTTAGATATTCAATTATTAATCAGTTAATCCTAAATCACAGTAAAGTATTTTTTTAGCTGCAGATGCATCCTTTGCTGCAAATGAACAAGCGTTCACTTGAGGAATGCTGTTTCTAAATTTTAGGCCATAAAATTAAAGCTTAAAAAAGGGAATTGAATCATTTAATCATTTTAATGTATTTTTAATATTATATAAAAAGGTTTAAATATAAAATATGCATAATTGGTCAAATTTTCATCAATTAAATGTCAGACTAATCAATAGCTCAATCATCAATTGTAGCCCTAGTTTTAACCACTTGTGCCTTCAAAACAAAGGACGTCATGATGTCAGCTCATAAAAACGATGAACTGTTGGTTTGAAGGCCGCTGGCTGCGGGGCAATGCTCCACTGCAAGCTGTTGTTCAACATGCGCCTCCGTCACCTCCCTCTCTGTTAAGGTGTCACCTGCCATGACTTCCTGAGAGGTGTGCACCGACACCAGCAATCTGCTCGGTGACACTGATGAGCGGGCTGCTGAGAGGGTGATAATGTCGCGTCGCCGCTCGAACCTCCTTCCCCGCCTGTTACCCTCCATTTCTCATCTTTCTGACAGCTACTCTGAAATAAGATCAATTGGTATGAAATGCTAATTCATGTTGAAATCACATGCAATTTCAGGTGATGCAGTGTGTAAATTAAAAAGGCTGAAAATTTGGTGCTTTTTTTTCTTCTTACATGATCTGAAAAGTAAAACCTTGACAGTTTCTTGCAGAAGCTTCAAGGACTTTGAGGCTTTCAGTGAAATGTTAAAGTGCCTCAGAAATTGATATTTGATGAAATCCGAGACTTTTTTTTCCCCAACTAAAAATGCATGTTTAATCCTGCACTGCTGGGCTGTGGAACTGTGCTGCAGCTAAAATGGCCACAAGAATAGTAAAGAAATACACATATTTTAACTAGGGATGTCAACGTTAACGCATGCGACTAATCTAAAAAGTTTTACACATTAATATGACATAATCCAGATGAATCACATTATCACTTCTGACTAAAAGCCTCTCATGCAGAGGGTTACTTTTAGTCCGCAGAAGCAATTTACACGATCATGTACAGCATTCAACAATGTAGAGTCATAAAGGCGAGTGAAAAGATGAGTGAGGAGAGTCTGATATGCTCAGCAGAATTATTTCCCTTTAAAAAAATGCCACAGTGAGAGCGGAGCCCCCTTACACAGAGGTTATTCACCCAGATGCCGCCGTCACAGGTTTGAATCCCAGGTTTGGTTCCTCAATCGATAAAGGAGCAAATAAAGTCCAATAGTGCTAAAAATTCTCTGAAACAAAAACAACAACAAAAAAACAAAACAAAGCAAAACAAAACACATTGCGATGAATGTTTGTAAAAAACCAAGGTAGCATGTAGCCTTCTTATAGCAACACTGAAACACAATCAGTTTTAATTAACATTTCTTGAACACGTTTGAAATAAAATACCTTCTTTTAAACCTTCCTGAATATGGTCATCTTCCTAACATTTACAGCCTAAGAAATTTGCCTGAATCTTTTCCTGGCGATAAAAAGGGGTTGATTCTTTTTTTTTTTGTTGTTGTTACTAAAATCACTTCTGGAAAAAAAGTGACTTAGACTATTATTTTAGGGAGATGACAATATAAAAATCTGGAAAACTGAGATGCTTGGTTTGAGACAATCTTAAACATTTTTGACAATGTATTTTTATGCATTTGAACAAAGGTAAGCATAGTGATTAATCTAGAGAACTCCCAGTGGTAGATTGTGATTAATCTGACTAAATTATGTAACTGATTGACAGGACTCATTTTAACATTTGTCTAGAATGCAGATATCAATGCAGATTTCCTTTAAAATCACACAAACGGATCTGACATTTTTACACTTCATTCATGCCCCACAGAGCAAAAAATTAGAAATGAACACATTATTTAATGCTATCATCCTATTAAGAGATTTATCCTAAGAGGCATGCACAGCAAGGTGGAGAATGAGGGTAGATGATTAACTCAATAAGCACTGACCTTAAGTTTGACTTGAAGCTGCTTGAGCTCCGCCTCCAGGGACTGGAGGGCCGGTCCGGCTCTGCCCTGACAGGAACACTCAGTGCTTGCTGGAGCAGTGGATGGTGTTGCTGGTTGAGGTGCAGCTTTTGGGGGGAGCTTAATCCTCTTCCACTGCTCCAGCTCCATCTCCAAAACCTTTTTCTGCTGCTCCACACCAGCCAGGTCAGAGGTCAGCTTCTGCAGAGTTAGCCACAACAGGAAAGGTGAGCTAGTCATGGCGGTGACAAAACAAATAAAAGTTTAAGTTGGGCCTACTCGTAAAAAAAAACGTGGAAATATTTATTTCTGTTTTGGCGTAGAGGGAACTGAAGTGCGATAACGAGCTGCAACGTATTGTTGCATGATCCGACCAACAATAACAGACTGAGCTAATGAAGGAAACTGTATCCTATTACCTGAAAAGATGCTGTAGGGTGAGGGCATATACATTCACAGAACATTGTGTGCAAAAAAAACTATAAGCATTTAAATTAATAATCATGTATATTAAGATTTATGACATGTCCACAACACTGTATATCTATTCACTTGAGAGCAAATCAACTTAATCAGTTACATTTTTCTATAGGTTTACAACACATTTTTCACTTATAAAATTCCATCACTTTCCAGACTCAAATTCCCAGATTTTCCTGTCAATTTTTAGTAAATAAAACAGTTGACTGTAAATGTGAAGTTTTTTTATTCGGAGAAAAGGCTTCCAATACATCCAAGTATTCTGCAGACACCATAAGAAGACAAACTGAAGTTAGAAAGTAAGTAAAAATGTTAATACGCTAGTTCTAAACTAAAAAAAAAGGTAAGGTAGTCATTATTAAGTCACTGGGTGAAATAGTCAATTGTATTATTAGGTAGTGAATAAGTTATTAAACTAGTAAATACACATACTAGTGATTTGGAAAGCACATTAGTAAGTTATTAAGTCAGTAGACAAGTTAGAGTAAGTTAGCTGTGAGTAAGCAGGTAGGAAAATAATTGGGGTAATTTAGTTATTAAGTACATATGTTTGGTTTCAAGTAAGTGAGAAAGTTGTTTTTAACCTTTTTAGTTGGTAATTAGGAAAGTAAATTAGTTGTCGAGTAAGTAAGTAACTTAGTTAGCTATTACGCAAGTTACTTATCTAGCTACTCAGTAAGCTATTAAGTAAGTTGGTTAGTTATTACATAAATTAGCTAGCTAGCAGGCTAGCTTGCTCGTTAGTGAGCTAGGCATTAAGTAAGTCAGTTATTTAGCTATGATCTTAGTCAGTTTACAAGGTATTTGGTAGGTTAGTTACCATTAAGAAAGCTAGTTAGCTAGCCATTAAGTACATAGCTAGTTAGATATTAAGTAAATTATTTAGCCTTTAAATAAGTACATTTGTTTGCTATTAAATAATTAAGTTAGCTATTAAGTAAGTTAGTACTTAGGCATGAAAATTAATTAGTATTCAAATAAGACAGCAAGTTTGTATTTAAGTATGAAAGTTTAATTTAGTTACAAGCAGGTAAGTTAGTAAGAAAATAAGTGAGCATGTGAGTCATTAATAAAATAATAAGTTAATGGGAATGGTTAATGGAAGATGGTGAATAAATAAACTATAAACTAATAAACTATGTTCTTTCGTCACCAGTTTTATTGTCTGCTTTCTAAACCTTTAGAGACGTGCAAGCCTTGCAGAAAACTCTGATGTTTCACGTGTTAAAATGTGTTTATCGTGGTAACTAAGTAACGATCATATTATCATGTGGTTTATCATTGTGACTTCTCTTTTAGATTTTAGGGATGTGTAATTAAAATAAAAACATTTTAACTTCTTGGAAGAAAAAAATCGCAACTAAATAAGTTTAAATTATGCTAAGCAATTAGAATAAATGTGTGGATTGTTGATATAATAACCTTTTAACATGTTGTTACAAGTGCACAAGCTGCATGAACCTGAACTGTTGGACTGTCCGCTATAATAGTATTAGTTTTGCATTTCAATAACTGAGTTTAGATTAATTAATAATAATGCTATCATTTGATCAGGTACAACTCAGTGTATCAATGGTTCTAAAGAGATCAAGATAAACCACACATCTGTGGCAAATATTAAAGTGAGTTCCTGTCTTCCTTATTAGGAAATATGACCTATAATCACATCACTGCAACTTTGGCTCAATATTGCAATGATTAACTGATATGGTATTGTGTCAAACATGAAAAATGCTTAATGGCACAAATAGGAGACATGATACATGGAAATACTTCTGACCGTGTAAAGCAAAGCTGGAAAACACAGCGAGCCAACACACACGAATGAAACCACAGATTCCCAAGGGTTTGCTCTCTGCTCTGCATACATGGAGGTTATTGATATCTGGTTGCTGGCTGACACCTTTTAATAGAATCCCTCTTGTTTTAGGTTTCCTCTGCTCTGCTGAAGGCACACACGCCACCTCCCCTGGGAGCGTGGGGGAGAGGAGCGGGGAATAGAAAGTGGGGATATGGCCCCAGTGGCAGCAGAGCACGAATTAAGAGAGGCATTGATGACACTTCCTGTAAGACGAGCTTTGATTTCACAGGCCATTTTCAGCACTGGTGAGAAATGACACTGACACAGATGGATATACAGGGAGGAGGAGAGGACTCCTCCATCTGTGGCGCTCCTTTATGGAATCACTGGAATCAACATCGGCCGGATAAATAATCTGAATATTTGCAGAAACACACAGTAGAGCAGTGAGCAGCGCTGCTGAAAGACGGTCCTGGGCAGAGGACCCAAAAATTATACTCAACACAGAGTAGCACTGCTTCTCTGTGAAATATACTTTTACTCAGGTAAAATTAAAGAAGTATTTAAAAAAAAAAAGTCTACTCTAGTACTGAGTAACTGATTAAATTATCAATCATTTAAAATAACAATCAGACGGACCAAATTATAAAGTTAAGAAGAGATTTTGGTATTTAAGGACCAAAATGACAATAATTCATAACAAAAAATGAAATCAGGCAAAAGAAAATGTTTCCAAACCAGTTTCTTTCAATAAAAAAAACTTATGAAGCTTTAACAAAAACTGCAGGTGTGTCTGTGTCTGGTGAGTTTTTGTTTTCATTCAGTGGGTAGAAAATCCAGAAGTTTTAGTTAGAGTGGAGACACTTCATAATAAAATTACTCAAAAGTAAAAAGTACAGCATAGTAAAAATACTCCTAAAAGTAATTAAAAAAAAAAAAAAAAAAAGTTACTCAAGCAATTGTAAATGAGTAAGCGTAAATAGTCCAGGGTCTTCCTACATGGAGTTTGCATGATGTTCTCCTAATGCATGCCTGGGTTTCCTCCTAGGTATCGCTTATCATACATTTCTTATGTTAAAATTTTCATTTATCATCAACACAATAAATTCAAATTAATGGGTTTTTTTTAAAAATATAATTTGTGTCTTACAATATTTCTCTATTGTTTGTTCAATAAAGACATACCAATACATTTGAAAATATGATTTACTGTAGTTTATTCACACTTTTTTATGTGACTGGTGTCCTAAAGAAGAACATTAGAAAAGGTTTTTTAAAGTTGTATTTGTTTGTGGGGCAAAGATTGCTCTGCCATCCACTTATCTAAAAATGTACTAACAAATAGTTTTCATTATCACTTTTATTGTTAAAACAATACTCCCACAAAATATGATAAAACCTTAAGTCCAGATCACCTACCTCTACTTTCTCCCACAGGTCAAAAACACAACTGTTTGGTTAATTGTCTGTAGGTGTGAATGTGTGCGTGCATGTTTGTCTCTGTGTTTCCCTGCATGGAAAACATGCAAACTCCATGCAGAAAAACCCTCAGCATGGGATTCTACCACCAAACCTGCTATTTAAACACTCATAGTTGTAACAAGTTTAAGGTTTTTAAATGTGTGAGCTGGAAAAACTACCTGGGAAGAAAAATAATGGAAGACAAGACAACAGTGTATGACTTTATAAGGCAGTGAGGCAGGAAAAGAGGAGGACAGAATGGCTGAAGGATCAGGAGACAGAGCAACACAAACAAGTCTCTGGGAAGCTGCCATCCTACCTATCACATGATGGCCCCTGTGGAGCCTGTCCTAAGCCAATTACAAGCAGAGTTTTAGTTGGAGAGTTGGCCAGGACCGGCTGGAACAAGTCCAAAGTCTATCACCTCTTGGCCTTTTCAGAGAGGGCAACAAGACCCGGCTTTGACCAGCCAGTCGGCTCCAACTTTCTCTGGTGGAGTGGCATTAATACTGCAGGAGGAGAGAGGAAACAAACAGGAAGACAGCAATGCCCCCTCTGTCCACTCATTCGCTCCCCTTTGTATGTGTGTGTGTGTGTGTGGGGGTGGGTGTGTGTGTGTGTGTGTGTGTGTGTGTGTGTGTGCTTCCACTGCTGTGTCTGAGTCTAAGGTCTCGCTGAGTTTCAGCAATCAGAGGCCTCGTGGGTGCACTAGGGCCACTTCCTGGGTGGCAGCGTTGTGAGAGCTGCACTCTGACTTGTGTGTACAAGTCCACCAAATTGTAACTTTACAAAAACACACACAGCCTAGTCTCTAATTATACATCTTGTTGGTGTTTGTAGCTATTCACTCCACAAGAATATTCTGCCTATCAGGTTAATGACTTTCTGTCGACATGTTGGTGTGCGCAGTTTGTTTCCTATCAGACTGACTAACCACAAAATAACTCGACAGGTGAGTGAAACTCACCTGTAGAAAACAGTTAGCGCGTCTCTATTAGAAGGAGGCTGGATGAATATAACTGGGCACATGGTTTTTCTTGTACAACTGGCTTGACAAGAGCAACTACAGGAGAAAACTATGATACAGTAGTAGCAAGACGATACAGTTTCAGAATTCGCTAGTTTTCAGAATTCAGACGTTTTCTCAGATTTCAGTCACAGAATTTAGATCTTAATGTCAGAAATGTGACTTTAACCTCTCAAATTAGGCTATAAAAGAGATTAAATATAGTTTACATACATTTATTTCAATTTGTTTTGATCTTGTTTTGTTTTCAAGGTCGACTCTACCAAAATCTAACTGCATCATCGTCCCAGCATGCATTGCAGAGATGAAAAAACTGCGACTTCCATAATAGAGAAATATAATAAAGATCATTTTTTAAATATTTATGAGTTCTTATGGACTTTTAGGAAAATGACGACATATTTAGATCAACGTGTTCAACTCCCTGTTGTAAAAGTACAGATCTTGAAATGTTGTTGATGTTCCATGAAGCACCAAATGGTTTGGGGCCTAAACAGCCTTCAGAGTTGCTGGTCAGGTATGAACCTCTGGGTTTCCTGACACCTCTTCAGAATCAAATGAGGCCAGGCAACATTTCCTTTCTAAGCTCCTCAGTTCTGAACACCTGAGATATGTAGAAACTGTTGGGACTAAAATCTCTGAACCCATAATACAATTTCTTTACCTCTGCTCCTTTATTTTTCTGAGAAACACTTGTGTAAAAATAAACTGGTCTTGCTTGCTGCTCTCCTCTGCTCTGTGGTTGTAACCTCCACAGAAGAGAGCAGGGCTGTCAGCTGTCTCATTAAAAATGTTCACTACCCCCCCAACAAAAAAACAAACAAAAAGTGAAATACTTCCAAAGCAGCTTTTCCAGTTTACTCCTGTGTTACCTGTGTGAGCTGCTTGCTGCTGTTGAGCTGCACACTGAGTGCGCCGAGCTGCACCTTGATCACTTCATTGGCCTCTTGCAGCTCTCTCGCTGCAAGCAGAGCATCCTTCCTGGCACCTTGCAGGATGTCTATGTGGCGCTGCAGAGTCTCGACGCGCTGCTGCAGAGAGGAGGAGGAGCAGCGCTGGGTCTTCATCAGCCTCTTCTTCCTCCTACACCTCTGTTTCTCCCCTCTTGTCCCTCGCTCCCAGGGCTCCTGCTGTTTATCATCTAACAGGAGGGAAAACATGCAGCTGCCTCAGAGGTGACGTGAGCGGGAAAACTCAGGAATCTGTTTTTAGACGCTCGGGCTGGGAGTTTACAGGCACATATAGACATGTATGTGCTTTGTGTTTTGGCTTTTTTATTATAGTTCAATTTTATTTAGCTTTTACTTTTTGTTTGTCTAATTAAATTAGTTTTAGGTAGTTTTTAGAATTTGTTTGCTAGTTTTTGTTAATTAACCAATTTGTTTTAGTTAAGCTTTTATTGATAAAAAAAAAAAGTAATTTTAGTTTTTTCATATTTTGGTAAATTTATAAGTGAAAATTTCAAAAAGGTCAAAGCATTGTGATGTGATTATGTACAAATCGTATTGGGCAATGAATACTTAAGAAATGTATTTGGAATTATACCAAATGGAAAAGATTACATATTTATTAAGATTTCAAAAACCTACTTTTAGTCTGTGCTGGGAGCCAGAAGAAGCTCTATTCATGTAAATACGTCAGACAAGATGAACTTGTTCAATTGTGTAATTGCTCTGTAAAAATGTATAAAATTTAAGTTCTAAAAAAGAAAAAAGTATTCAATTATCGTTGAACAACCAACTGACTCTGGTGTTTTATCAAAACGTTTGCTGCCACAAGGATTATGGCGTACCGTGATTTAACGACGATAACTTAAACTGCTTGTGTGGAAACAATAAATCAATTTCATATCAGTTTGTGTTTATGCTTGATAACCATGAAAATTAAGAATATTATATTTGTAATTTATATACGTTTTAGTTAGTTTTATAAACACATAACATATTTCCAGTTAGTCATAGTTTTTCTCTATTATTATGTCTTTATTTGTTTCAGTTAACAAAAGAGTTATCTGATTTTCAGTTTTTGTTAGTTTTAGTTAATTATAATAAACTTGATGTGCACATGTGAAAACTCAGATATACCAAACTGCTACAATATTTACACTTCTCCAAGAGTTGAGAGGAAAAAAACTGATCAACAGCAAAGTGAAATAAAATATTTTCAAACACTTATTAAAAAGAAAGTGAAAATCTGAAAGGTGTGGCATGCTTTTGTGTTCGGCCCATTTGAGTCACTATATCGTAAAACCGTCTTTCAATGCAGCTGCATTTGGATTTAAGTCTGGACTTCTGGACTGGAGTTCAGTGAATATTCTATATATAGAATATCTGACATTTTATCAGATGTATTATCGATTGATATTAATCATGTGCTTACTGTGATGTATACTGTTATTGATTTATTGTTCTGCTATAATTGTATTAGATCAATAACTGCTCTGATTTTTACTTGTCAATTTTTTTATTTCCATTTCACATCAATGCATGTTAAATATTGTGGCTGTAGCGTGACAAAATGTGGAAAACTTAAACAACTTGAATACTTCTGCAAGGTACTGTAACTGTATTTAGTTGCTCTGGGTGTGAAAACTTGTGCTAACCTTGTTTTCTCATGGATCCAGTCGCTGCTGCGTCTGTGCTGAAGATCATCGACAGCCTGTAGGGCTAGAAGAAGAAGAAAGCCGGTGAGCGTGGCGATAAAACGTCGTTTAATGGAACACAACAGTTGACAAGCTTTGGTTGGCTAACATGGGGATCGCGGTGACACTGTGATCACACACTCTGCTCAGCTTAACACAACAAGACAAATCATCCTGCGCCTAAATAATTCACCTGAACATGTTCAACAAACTCCTACAGTCCCCGACTCTGAGCGTGTAGATCAGCTCTGACAGCTGCTTGCTTTGTTCAATCACCGTCTGAGGGATTCGATTCATCCCACGCCACCAAGGCTACGAGAGTGTCGTCATTTACAAGCAAAATAATAATGTGCATGCAAGTGTGTGTGACACCTCCCAATGCAAAACAGTTTGTAATGACATCAAACGAGCCAGGTAGGATTTAATCAGAGGCAGGTTTGATCAGAGAGGGGAAACGAGGTGTTTGGTTTGTGGCGCAGCGTGTTGTGTGGGGACCTGGGCTGTCACAGCAATGAGGATGGAAGGGTTGACGAGAAAATGAAAGAATCAGGAGAGACGAGTCCTGACAGCTCACAGGTTATACACTGCAGGCGCCGCTTTCAACTTCATGAGTCTAATAAAGAGGTGGAAAAAAA
Organism: Poeciliopsis retropinna; assembly: GCA_010277075.1. Taxonomy (NCBI): domain Eukaryota; kingdom Metazoa; phylum Chordata; class Actinopteri; order Cyprinodontiformes; family Poeciliidae; genus Poeciliopsis; species Poeciliopsis retropinna. Next base: position 2,598,353 of record VMRM01000039.1, on the reverse strand, counting down.
CACCTTAAATCAGATTATTGTTTTGATCTGATATCTGAACACGCTTCATATGAAAACATCCAGACAGAATAGAGCTGATCAGCTGCTGTTGCAGCTTTGGGAGGTCAAACTGAAGCCAAACTGACGAAATCAGTTCTCACTGTCGCAACCATGTGAGGAAAATCACATCATTTTGTTCTCAGTCTCAAACCAGTCTGGCCCTTCTTATAAACCTCCCTGGCAAACTTTTCATCCCCCTCTCCATGTTAAACTACTGTATTTATGTGGGGAAATAACACTCAATTTGCTTACTCTGTTTAATAATTAGATGTTCATCTGACTGTATGATAAAGAATCACATCTTGTGTAATAAAGTATGAATAGTTCACACGATGTGAACCGATGCCTCACCATGTTGATGCAGTATTTCATGTAAAAGGAGCCCCAACCAAAAAGTGAATAGAATCGGATATTTTTCTCAAGCCTGAAATTTCTGGTTAAAATATATATATTTTTATTTATCTTATTAGATATTCTACTTTTCCAAGACACTAATTTTGGGTTTTCATCCTCTGTGAGTCAGAATCATCAAAATTAAATAAAAAAAAAAAATGCCTGAAATATTTACATTTTTTTTAACCCAAACGTGATTCACGATTTCAATCCATTTGCTTTAAACTTAAAAAAAAAAGAAAAATTGGCTTTATTTTTAAAAAAATGACTTTTATTTCAATAATTCGCTCTGTGATTTAACCTGAAGCTGTAAAACATGTCGTCAAACACGATGGTGGTTCTTGGTGGGCTAAAGGAGGCAATGGTGGGAAAAGACATCCAGATTTTAATCGATAATTGATAAAATCGATTTATCACGCAACCTGAACTCCATATAAATATAATTAGAACGATTCACTTGCAGATGCAGCCAAGTGCAGGAAGCAAATCCAGTGATCCAATCTGACTGGAAATTTGATCTTTTAAAAAAAGAAGAAAGAAACAGAAAAGAAATATGAATGAGGACCAACCTGTCCATGAGTTTGCCGCGTGTGAAGTTCACTCCCAGAGGACTCCCCGTTCAGACTATCCGAGTACTCCTCAACACTGTCACTGTAGAGAAAGGTAAAGTTTATTACTGGTTCTCAGAGTACCACCACTGGACAAAAAAAAAAAAATATCCAATTTACCTTTTATGGTTGATTTAGTTGACATCAAGCAAAAATATGTGCATTCCTACCCCCTCCATCCAACAGAAAATCAATGTCCCGTCCAATTTCTGAGCAGGAAGTGTAAATGTGGGCGTAAATTAAGTGAAAAGCTGCTATGTCTGATGCTGCTGGCGAATGCATCAACATGTATGAGAGTGGCTGTGGCCTTCATTAGCTCTCCGAGTGTGACAGACGTGTGTGAGAGGCATGGATGAGCGGAGCGCAGCAAACTTGCATCTGATAGACGCACAGTGAGGGCTTCACGAAACACACACCCCCCCCACACACACACACACAGGTCTATTGACAGTGACCTTTGACGTGAAGGTGGAAGCCAGTGACATTTACGCTGGCGGGTTTATTAAGGTGGGGCCTGGGAGCAGCAGCAGAGGTAAAGAGCACTGAGTAGAGCCTCTAACTGGGGGATGACATGGCTAGGGGGTTAAATCCAGTCTGGTGAGGACCGGGGACTTGTTGAGGATTACTGATCACTACCAGCGAAACCAAAGTTGCATTAATTTGAGAAAGAACCACCAACTTTATGGAGCACAAACACATCGACTCACAGTTAGTCATTACAAATTAGAGCTGCAGCTAATGATTAACGCAGTAATCAATTATTCTGATGCAAACCAAAGTCAGAAAAATTTAAAACTACCACTATAACTATTAAAAACTAAACAATATGTAACTAATACAAACTAGCAAACACTCTAAAAACTAACTAAAACTAACTGAATTAGACAAAAAGGCACAATGAAAGAAAATTAACTATAATGAAAAACTCAAACATAACCGTGAAACACACTCAGACCAAAGGACAGTTTGTCGACAAACAGTCATGGTTTTGGAAAACAGGAGGAAGCTGGAGTACCCGGAGAGAAACCACCAGGAGAACAAACAAACTCCATGCAGAGAAAACGCAGCCTGGGATTTGAACCCAGGACTTTGGCAACAGTGCCACAAAGCAACCTCTACCACAATCTGAATTAAATACTGTGGGTGTCTGGATCCGATACCATTATCTGAAATTGACTTGATATCAGTTAAAAAAAAGAAAAAGGAGTATTGGATTATATTGGCTTGCATTTTAAATCTCCAATAGAAGATCCAGCATTTCTATCTAGCAGAGCTTGTCTCCTGCATCCAGCATTAATGGGTCAGTTGTTGTTGACTATTGCCCTCCGAGTAACATGAGTTGATTAAGCTTTTTCTTTCATCCACAATACAAAATAAGGAATAAATTATGTAAGATTCATGTTGATATTGTATCGGGTTAATATCAGTATAGTAGAGCTGGACAAAATGGCTGCAAAATGGATCGATATAAGCATTTCATATCAGTTGACATCAATAACTGTTTAGTCTTTTGTTTAAAAGATCTGAAATAATCCCAAATTAGAGGTGTGACCTTTCCTTTGTTCGCTCCACACCGTGGTTTTTTCTTTTTAAGGTACGGTGACAAAACCTTAAACTGCTGCTGGGCAACTTACGCAACAATTTGTTGCTCGGTAACCAAAGAGTGAGTAAGTTAGTTGATGCCACCAATCATGAGAAGTTTAGTGGCTACAGCATTTCCTCTACCAATCTCGCAGAATGCTGTGCGGTTCTGAATCGGAGTACAATGAACATTCTATATATTGAACATTATATCAGATGTATTATCTATTGGTACTGATCACAATATAAGGTGCTTTACTGTATTGTATCGGAAGTGAAAGTTTTATCGGAACAGCCGTATTAAATATGTCGTAGTTTGCCCTTTTAAAGTGACAAAATACAAAAGAATTAAAAGGTTTTCATATTTTTGCGAGGCTCTCTAGGCCTGACATCTCTATCAGACGACACAGAGCAACATGTCTGAAAAGAGGATTCCTGTAACGTCAGAAAGGCCAAAGGCTTTAAAGTATCAAATCGGTTGACAGGCGCCTTAAATAAGACAACATGTCGGTTTAAACACGCTTGTTCACAAATCCGCTTAGATCCTCCTCTCAGGTAAAGCGTTTATTAGACCGCCGCTTATTAGCCACATGGAGGGGTATTAGGCAGGCTGGGCGTCGGTGCACCCAGTCGCCGTTAAATGGCCTCGTGCGGATAGAGCTGGGGAGGATTACGGCGTGCTGAATTAGCCGGTGAAGAGGTGGTGAGCGAGCGGGACGGGCGGAAAGGCAGCGGCGTTCAGGATACGGCTTATTTTTGCATAAAACATACATGAAATAATTACTGTCGATGGTTGTTAATTTAGAGGCTGTTAAGCATCTTGTAGACATCTGGTACTGATCCGAGTTGGGTCATTCAAAATTTATCCAACAGAATTAAGGCGAGCAGAGAGGAGAAGACATACACATACACACCGACATGCCACGAGATAACCAACATAACTACACACAAGGTGGGGTAAGCCTCCGCGTGTGTGTGTGTGTGTGTGGGTGTGTGTGTGTGGGAGGGGTCCTTGCAGGGGGATCCTTAGTGCTGTCAGGGGGGGTTTGTAAATATGCAAAGAACCAGTAAATTAAATCAAACTGCCAAACTGTCAATTTCGGGGTAGCGTGACTAGTGCATGAAAATGGCATCACTGGAAGGTGTGGAGGCTTCGGCGGCCCCTTATCCCTGGGCTTTTCTGGCACGGGTTCAGCTCTGCGCAGAGAGGTGGCTAATTCTGCATGCAAATTTCAGTCAATAAGCTCCGAGCAAGTCGTCCCAGGATATTTCAAAGGATCTGACAGTAGGCTCTCCCTCCTCTCTCCTTCTCTCTATCATTCTTGCTCACATTCTTGTTTTTGGCTTCTGAATACCAACTAGACAGACAATGAAATTCAATCAGCCGTTTGCTTACGGTTTTTGCATATGCACATTGTCCCCCTTGATGCCGTATCCCCACCGTTCGGAAGGCCCGTCCTCTCGGCTCAAACCGACTGAAAATAATGAGGGGGACAGAGAGGAGAATCATTACCTCTCTGCGCTCATGTCCTCCCACTCGTCCTTAGTGGGGCTGAGGTTAAGGCCGTGCCAGCTGATGGCTTGATTGGAGCTGACTGTTGGGTGGCGGCGCGGGCGTGGAAGGCCTCTGTGCCAGGTTGTCTTCGGTTTGACCTTGGCGCTGATGTTGTTGGCGGTCCCGGCCGGCCGCGCCGGGCCTGCTGCTCGGTTCCTGTAGAAGTCCCGGGCTGCTCTGGCGATACCCAGCTCCTGTTTCAGCTTCAGCAGGTGATTGTTGAGCCTGGCGATTTCTTTTTGAGCCGCGGCCAGTCGGGATTCCACAGCCATAACCTCGCCACGGTGCTGCTCATCACAGGCCCGGGCCCGGACCCGGGCCTCTTCCTCTCGGTCAGCTTCCTGGTTCCTCAGATAGTCTACGGAGGCTTGGAGTCGTCGGCAGTTGTTGGCCAGGTCTTCGTTGGTCTGACGCAGCTTCTGCCTCTCTTCCCTCAGCGCCGCTGTCTGTTCCTCCATCAGCACCAACCTCTGCTCCAAAGGCTTCATCTGGAAGAACCAAACACATTGACATGGAACCGACCCGTTCTCCAAGACAAACACTCCCTACGTTTCAAAACTCAAATTTGTATTTGAATATTTTCTAAATGTTCTGAACAATGAAATACAAAACATGTAGCTTGAAAATGCAGCAGTACTCAGCATTGTTATACATCATAAAGTAGCTTTCAATTCAGAAATAAAGCAAGACTGTGAGCAGATAACAGGAAGGTCGGGAACAGTGAGAAAACCCAGGTTGACATCAACTGTGATTATTGTAACACTGAATATTCATTAATATCACAGTGGCATGTGTTTCTACTATTGTACAGCAAAATGTTACACCACTACATCCCACACTGAATCTATTTATTGTGTCATAACTTCTAAGAAAACTGAAAATCTCTCTTTGTGAAGTCAAATCATGGTGAAAATGTTCCTTTTCTGCACAAATAACAGAATCTATGAGGACAGACAGTTTGGCATTAAGTCTCTAATCAGCTTTATATTTCTGCGTGGGGGTGTGGACATTTGACTGCCGCGCCCTGATCTGCCTTAAACAGACAGCAACCAGCCACTCTTAGTCTTTTTGTTAGATCTTCAATGGAGGCTGTTTAAGAGAACAGGGGCTGCCTGCTGGGTTTGTGCCTCCAGGCATTTTCCCCCCTTTATTTATGTTCTCACACTCTTCCTGCTGGTAGAGCCTGATACCTTTCAAACAAAATTAGACAGCTATCGCCAGCTGTGATGATTCACTGTCATGAAACCAGAACCGAAGCATCACATGAACTCACGCAAGCAAGATTTTAAAACAAATGCAACCTACCAACACCTCCACTATAAAGTTTAGGACAAAATACTATTTTCTGGTGTAATATTTCTATCCGCTTATTATAGAGTTCTTCTTGGTAAATCTGAGAAAAACAAAGTACTTACCGGCTGACACTTGACTTTGAAATAACCACAAAGTGATAAAAGACCTTCAAATCTTCCTTGAAAGAGCAAAGCCAAATTTTCCAGGAGACATCTTGCGGGAGATGGCTCTGTCGGGTTTCTTTTATTGGTAATGACACGGAGCACTTAGCGAAGGCACGGTGCCGTACCTTTTTAAAAGACTGTTTCAGCCGACTCGAAGAGAGAGGAGGTTTGATCGGAGTGCTGCTCTTGACCTGCTGCTCCTCTGCCATTTTCTGAAGCAGCTCTGCAAAGAGGAACAAAGCTTCTTATTGTGACACTCTGTGTCAAATCCTGCGGAGGCAATCAATAGAATTATTAAAAAAGGACACATTAAATCAATTAACATTAGTACAGTCTAATTTCCTTCCTCTGGTCTGCGGGTTTTTTTTCTTTCTTTAGTCAATCACGGCTTAAAGTCAGCGAACCCTGCGTCTAGCAGGGTTCGTACACTTTTCCCACCTTAAAATTCAAGCACTTTTCTAGCATTTTCAAGGTATGTTTTCAAACTTTTCCAGCATCACACTGTGAAAACTGCTTCAGTTCACTATTATATTCCATTTATTGCTGTTATTTATTTTTTGTTGTTGTATTCTGCAGTTTATAGAAGAGATAAGGTAAACTGAAATGTTTTGAAATGTCTTCCTCACACAACCGATATGCCTGACTGGTCCGGGAGAAAAACACAAATTTAACAAAACAGTCATGCAATTTCATTAAGGAATAATAACTATTCATTACACTGAAACAAGTTTTTTGGTATTTAGCAAATAGAAATAATTTTGGTCACTTCAAATAATCTAAAATAATAAAAGTTTAGTCTGATTTAACTTCAGGCAGTAAGAAGAAAAATGGTGAATGAAAATATTTGGGTTCAACATTTTCCAAATTGAGGCTTTTAATCAAGAGTTAGATTGCACTTTATTGCAAAACTGAGCAATTTGAATATTAAGTACTTTGATTCAAGGACTTTATATCAAAATCAAGCACTTTCCAAACCTTGAAAACACCGATTTCAAGCACCTGCATTAACCCTGAAAATGCAGGGTTAATGCATTTTATCATCCACAGGCCCTTTAACTCCAGATTAACAGAAAAATGTTTTATTTTATCGTTTGTAAGGAAATGAAAAAACAGTCTTCAAAGGCACACAGTAGTTCTGACTATGTGCAGCTTTTCTCAGGGGATCTTAAACAAACCAGGAGAAGTGCTTGAATCCCAGGTGAGCACATTGCCCCAGGCTGCGTTGCTTTGTACTCCTCTGTGTTTCCTCAGAGCACCTCTATTCTCCACAGACATGCATGCTGCGGAAACATCAGTGATAGCAGTGGCAAGCATCTGATTTCAGGTGATAAAAACAGAATGAATCCAAAAGTCTTAGTGCTCAAGGGCTTAATGCACAAAAAACACACTGTTAAAGCTTTTGTGTCACTATTTAAAAGGTAGCATATACCTGCCAAGGTGGAAGTAAATGCAAAGGGCAACACAAAACAATCTAAAACTTTCCACCTTTCCTTCTCCGTTTTTAAGGATTCATGACAAGACGACCAAAATAATTTGTACAATGAGCTGGAAACATTAAATATTCAATATCTTGACTTTTCAGGTCAGTTGGATATTTTTCGAGGGAGAAATAGGGAGGAAAAGGGAAACTATAGAAGGAAAGATGGCTGCGCTGTGGAAAAGCTGCCGCTCCCTTTCTTTGCGTTGACGCCTTGCCCAGGGAAGTTTGTTACATTGAATTAGCCTGGCCTTTTGTCTTCCTTACGTGTCACATTAAATCACACAGAGCACCAAATAGGACAGGAGGGCTGCTGTGTTCGTTGGGTACATAACCAGGCTGAGAGACAATTACCCGGCTGCCGTGTTAGTGGCATGGGAGTTGGCACCTCAGCACTACCTTGATAAGAAGACGTGGTGGCTCCCTAGTCACCTGCAGTTGAAGGAGGTTCTGGCACCGCCGCATACATTAACGTCCCTCCCATGACTCCTCACAGGAAGCAGCTCAAAGGCCCCACTCCTTTCATCTGCCCCCTTTCGTTAGCGTGATCTCAGAGTGAGCGCTTCAAGCCCACATCCATCTGATTGGGTCGCACAAGTTCCTCTCCACTAAAACGCTGTGGCCTTTCTCTGGGTTTTTGTAATAATCTTCCAATTTCCACAGAGTCGTTATCATACGGGTCTCAGTTAGCTTGATAAGGTAAAGAGCAGATTCTCTAGATAAACATGTTCAGCCTGTAAAGTTGCACAAACATTGAGGTATCACAGAAAATGCAAGCTAACATGACTTCACATACACTTAACTCCTTTCACCAAGGTCATTACATCCTTGCTGCACTGCAAAACACAAAATCTTACCAAATATTTTTATTTAAGACAAACTTAACTTACAAGGACCTTTTCAGCAACATATAGGAGCTTGTTTTAAGTAAATAATTTCTAAACATTGATTTAAAAAAGTGCTACTTTCACAGGTCGACTGGTGCAAATATGCTTAAATGCCAGTTCTCTGGACCAGCAAGGAGACGAAGCATAACTGGGGGTTCGTCCGGGATAATATTTCTCAATAGAGAATGGTTGGAGTTTTTCTTTGTGAAGAGTTACAGGCAAATATTACCAAGTATTTTTATCTAGTATTTAGTGGAAATATCTTAGTACACTTGCAATAAATCAAGAATAACTTACACGTAACATTTCAATGGAAGTAGTACTTTTTCTTATCAAAATTAAGTAATTATTTGCTTTAAACAAACTCCTATATCTTTATGAAAAGTTACTTTAAAATAAGGTTTTGTCTTATTTCAAGAGCACTAAGATATTTGCTCCAGACAGTTTTTTGCTTTGAATCAGAACTTTTAACTGGGACTTTTTCCAGTCATTCCAGCTGGGAAAAAGGACTCAGAACCAAAGGTCCAGAAACCTTTGCCATCTTGATGGCAATTCTGCTTAATTTGCTAATGTGGTTTTCTGGTTTAAAAAAAAAAGGGGGAAAAAGGGGTTAAAATTAAATGTTTAATCAATTTAGATGATATTGTGAATTTTTACTGTTTTTACTTGTAACAGCATCGTTTTCTGTGTTTTCTGGTTTGTTTTCTAACAAACAAAATCTTTGGGAGAGAGACATTGGGGTGATAAATCATACAATTAATTCTCGTCTAGGTTAAAAGTTCAAAGAGCTTTTTCCTAAATCATCATTTTACTGTCAATAAATCTTCAGTCTGACAAATATAAATATTTTGATGAAATCACTTCCATTTGATTTGAAATTATGCGACTAATTACATGAATATGATAGAATATTTATGTACATTAATAAAGTTCAATGTGTCGTGTCAACTGCTAAACTTTTCAGAAAAACAGATGCAAAACTGTCTTTGTTTTTCTGCCCGACTTCCTGACAAGGCCATCAATAAGAGCAAATTAGTTAATTAGTTCTCTCCTTTGTAGCAAATCATTGCAGCATAAGACAAAGTCGCTACTTGTGGAGAAAATGAAAGTGATCTCAAACAGATCTGTTATTGAACTAATTAATTAAATCCACAGGATGAAGTGGTCAGCATGTGATGGTGTCACTGAGTGGATTAAAAGAGATGTGCTTTTTAACACCGAGAATGATGCATGTAGACAAAGCTGACGTCGTTTGATCTCCCAGTCAATGGGAGAGGAGTTGATCAAGTCTTAATTGACTTGTTCTGTTAATTCCGCAGAGGGGAGTTGTATTAATTCTCCTGATTAATACACATTTCCCAGAGGGGAACGGCTAGCTACAAGCATGCACCTCACCATGAGAGGCGACACTTTGACACATTAATCCTTATTTTCTGTCTGTAGAGGCTTGGTTAAGGATTTAAAATGAATTAATTGCGGTGCTGTGGTGGCACAGGGGCAAAGCACGACACACGTCTTGAGGCCTTAATCCTCGTGCCGGTGGTCGCAGGTTTGACTCCCGGTCTGGCGACATTTGCCACATGTCTTCTCCCTTTCCTGTCTAACTACCTTCAAATAAAGAACACTAGAGCCAAAAAAATCTTTTCAAATAAATGACTTAATTATGTAGTTGAATAATTCAAACTAATATTGAGAAAGGTACGAATCGAGATACCCAAACAACAATAAAAACAAGAGGGAGCTGACCTAGATGATCATTAGTGAGACACATGTGGAGCTCCTTCGCTGTGGTTCGGTCCATAGCAGACTGGACTCGCAGCATGTCCAGCTCCTCTTCTAGGGCAACTCTGCAGAAGAAAAACAACTTTTTACTTATTTCACCTATCAATCTGTGATGAGGATGAGAATATTTTGAATTACAGATGGGATTGTGTAGAGAGTAAAAGAGAGAAAAAAAAATATTCAAAGCACAATGTTTTGTTTTCAGAAAGACCATAAAATTATTTTACATTTTGAGCAAACGTGTGCATCAGGTGAGAGCAGTGATGTTTATGATTTTTAGTTGTTACAGGAAAAAACTCAAACGTTAGAACTGCTGCTTTGAATGACAAGGGTTGTAATGCCTCACTGCCACCACACGAGGGCAGTAATGTGCAAAGTTGTTTGCCATGAAGCAGCAAATATGAACCTTGACTATTCTAGTCTAGGGCCTAATAGACTATTGACTATTACCACGAGTTATATATCAGAATATAGTAACGTCATTTAATCAGAATTTTAAGACTAAATCATTTTTGTATGATTAAATACTGGAGAAAACAGCAAAAACAACAATTCAATTTATATAACCAGTTTTTGGGCCTTTTAACATTCTGTAATGGACTATTATAATAATAAATTAGAATTCTTATTTATATTCTTTATCACAATAAAGGATAAACAATAAATCAGTATAAAGTGGCGGCCTACTGACCAAGGAACCAGTTTAAACTAGCAGAGCAGTGACTGCAGTTAGCTGGTCAATGACCAAGGTTATCATAGTTAACTAAAACTAACAAAATAACAGAAACTGATAGAGAAACTATTTCCATTAACTGAGATAAAAAAAAAAAATATTAATGGGGAAAAATTAAAATGAACTAACTGGAACTGCATTGTGTTTATAAAACTAAAACATACTGAAATTAGGGATATAATATTATTTGTTTTCATTTTTATGAGTCAATTTTAAGCCTCTCGATGTGAAAAGGATTTTCCCCCCACTCATCAGCTGTTGCCAAATTATAATCCTTCTTACATTAATCCACAAAAAAGGTGACAGAAAAGGTTGAGAGAAAACACCAGAGTGGATGTTCAACAATTAATACATTTATTGAAAATGGTATCTTCTGTTGAGTATTCATTACTCCATTGTTATATTCATTAGCACAATGCAATAATTTTAAGTTTTTAAATTCTGCACTGAAAATTTAACCACAGTATGAAAAACCTTTAATGAAAGCCCCAAAGCAATTATAACCCTGCTGATCTTTAAAAAGCCGACGTTACCAATTTTGGCCGATATCGATTAGTTTGGTCATTGGGCCAAAAGGGGACAGTGACTGATTTTTAGAGCTTTGCCGAGGCAGATAAGATCAGTTTCACATGCAAGTATCAGTCAATTTCCACAAAGTTAAAGAAATCTGAGCTGATTTATCATTGCACTCCAAGTTAAAGCAGAAACACTTTATGACCTCCACCAAGAAACTTCTCCACATGTTTTCATGCCGGTTTCCCAACACGGAAGAGAAAACAACGGCATGACGAGGAAATCATCTAATTAAAATACTTTTTAACTCATCTGGAAATCAAAGTGACAAGCAACATGAAACGGTGAGGAAGCAAAGTACGCTGTGCAATATGAATGTGTGTGAGTGTTAACAGGGAGGGAAAAAAACCAAGGTGTACCCAATTACCTCTGTGCAATTAGCTTGATTCCTGCTAAAGGCTAATTATGTGGAGCCATGCTCTCGTCTTTGCACTTTCAAGTTATTATTAGGACCCCAACTGTAGTCTTTTGAGGATACACACAGGCCCACGGAGACAACCACACCTGAAACACACACCTAATTTCCCTCCCCTCTGCTCCAGAGAGTCAGAGAAAAACACAAGAATCAAACTCCAGCGATTCTAGTGGCATTCTTCCTGAAGTTAACCTCATTACAAACAGTAGGCCTTTGCTAGGATTGACATCTAATGATCCATTTGGACTGCAAAAGTTTAATTTTCTTACAGAAATCAAGAGAGTTTTTATACGGTCTGCACAGTCCAGATAATTACCTCAGAGATGTTTCTGCTGTTGCAGAGGGAAGAGAAGTAATAAGTACATTTTAGCCCACACAGTCCAGAGTCCTGATCTTCTGGCTGCAGCCTAAATAAGAACACAAATGGCTCTCCCCAGAGAAATGAGGAAGCAGATGGATATGTGTCGCTTCTTTATAGATTTTCCTCCATAAATGAACTCAAGTCGATGAGACGCCGGCACTGCCTTATGTGTCCGGGCTGTTAATGGGACCAGTGAGCTGAAATATGCAGCATGTAGAGAGAGCCTGTTCCATCTCATGTTTCTCTTTTATGCCTTTTCAGATGCTGATAGTATTGATGCTGAACACAAGTCCATGTGCCAAACATTGGGCTGCGCTGAAGGATAAGCACAGTTTCCCCAACAGAACAAAAGATTAGATTTCAGATGGAGTTCATTGGTGCGGGTCGTCACGTTTCCCAACGTCACATTGTGGAGATGGAGCACCACTGCAACCTTATTTACTAACACCTAGATGGAGCAGTGATTGCTTTGCCTGTGAGAGATGGGGAATAAACCAAGATGGAGACGTTCTGAGAATACATGCTCCTGAGATGCAACACGAACAATTAAATATATAAAAAATGATTACCATATTTACTGGACTATAAGTCGCAGTTTTTTTTATAGTCTGGCTGATCTTGTGATTTTGTTCCTTTTTCTAAATGCATTTTTTTGATTGGTGCATTAAATGCTAATTCATACTGACAGACATGAACCAAGGATTAAACTATCCACCTCATATAGCAAGTTGGCCAAAGTTGTAGGAGCAACTGCACGGCTGGGAGTTTAAATACTGTGAGGCTCATTAATGTTGCAGTTACGGCTCCATGCCCTGGTAGTTGTCACGGAGATGAATATATGTTGCAACTCCTTCAATGAATGCAACCGCCTCTTTTGAGATCTTTTGTAATTTGAGTTATAACTATTGGTGTGAAGCAGCGTCTTGTTGTGGTTTGGTACAGTGGACCACCTAACTGAGTTTCTATGGGCAAATTGTTTTTGTTGATTATATCTAAAATCAGAAAATTTAGCTTGGGAAGCTGAAATACTTCAGTGGAACTTTGCACACTATTAGATGCTGCAGGCAAAGCAGCCAATCCAGGAGCACCATTCGTTTTCCTTAGTGCTGATTGGCTGAGATACTGAAGAGAGTAGATTTTAGCTTCCAAGATGCCAAGATGGCTTCCACCATGCATACTAATGCATATTATTTATATTTGGGCTTTGAACGATGCCTGGCCAAAAAACAAAAGTTTATCTGAGATTCCTATTGTATCTTCACTGAATGGACAACTGGTTGTTTTTTTTTTAACTCCAGCTGATCTGATGAGTAGTTTCTCATGTCTTACCCACAACATGAAAATATACATCCTGTGGGTCAAATCACTGGCATCAAGCAGAAAAATTTCTATGGAGATGTAGAAACAACTACAGCTGGGTGGATAACTTTGCAAAGCTTTAATAAAAACTGGAAGGAGAGTAGAGAATCATCATCTCTGAGGAAGAAATGTGGTCAGATTTACCCTCTTACACAGTAATGGTATGATAGTTATTCTTTATTATATATTTTATATTCTTTATGTGAGAATTTGCTTTGATTGCCCATCACTTTGCTGCTGTTTCCCCACTGTGGGACACTAAAGAATATTATTTTTATGTGATGCACCCATCATGCAGTGTGTCTAATGTACAAGCAGTGCTGTGATCTGGGGTTGCTGCAGTTGGTCAAGTCAAAGTTCAGCAACACCATGAGGTCAGCTGACCAAATGACGATACTGAATGACCAGATTATTTCATCAGTGGATGTTTTCTTCCATGTTGACACGGTGATATTAATAAAACACTGGATAGAAATAAATCTGGAGACGTTGCAGAAGCTTACAAAGACAACGCCACAGAAAATTAGATTTATACTCAAGATTAAAGGCAGTACAATTAAATATTACAATGTGTGACCTTTATTGTTTTTTCTGTGGTGGTGACTTTTATTTTGGCCAAGCAGTGTATTAAAATAGGTAGTTTAATAAGTGTTTTTAAATGGAGTTTCAAGTATTCCCATATTTTATATATTCTAGTCTCTAATAATTATGTACAATTTTAATGTATTAAGCACCAAAAAATAAATCTGTTTACAAAAATTAAACATTTAATCAGCTAGCAGCTTTTTAAATCTGAGTATACTGGGAACAATGTTTTGTTTTTGAGCTGTGCCTTTTAAAATAACTTTCAAACACACTGAACCTCAGATCATAATTACTTTCTATGAATAAAGATTTTTCTTTCTTTGACATGCCAACTGTTTCTAAAGTAATTAATGAGGGGGGGAAAAAACTCACTTTACTAATTAAAAAACATGCATAAATCATTCTGTTTGTGTTTGAGCATGAGCACAAATGTGTCCCTCCTTCAGCTAAACCCTGGTCCAAAGGGGCAAAAGACTCTCATTACCTCTGATACCTTTTAGCAAATCAAGATGAAAAGAAACAAAATAGTGGAATACGGCGGACATTAGGGCAAACTTTATTAGACTTAATTAGAGTCAACGTCGCTTATTGGGGAGGTTCACATCCATAACGGTCACTCTGTGCAGAAGAGCAGTGCAAATGATCTCAAAGGCTTTTTCCCCCAGTAATCGCTATCTAACCCGCGCTTTGATGTCGTCTGAGTGTAGCATCTTCAGTATGAGGGTGCGCTGCGTGTGTTTATTCTGTTTATGGAGCCTAAATAAGCCCTGCCTCTTTTCACCAACAGACCTTTAACAACAATTAGCAAGCATGGACATGGAGCACCACAGACAGAAGCATAATGAGGTGGATAAGGAGATTCCCCTGCAACTTTTCTCACCCATTCTGCCCAGAGTTACCAGGAATGGCATAAAGAAAACCTTAATTTTGGGATCTTTTGTCTCTAAAAGTACAGGCAAAGCAAAAAGATATTCAACTAGAAGCAGCTTAAAATGTGTAAAGTGATAAATCAGGATAATATGTGATCTAACAAGAATAATAATTAAAAGAAGATTGTTCTCAGAAATGCTTGGACTTGCTGGTTAAATGGCGAAACTATCTTCTCACAGCTAGTTGTGGTAATCAAACCGGAACAGTAACATGTCATCAGAAATTTAATGCCTTCAGTTTCAGACATTATCACTGCGATTTACCAAAAATCTAACAATGGATTTTGAAACCTGACCAGATTCTTTCAGATTTACTGGAAGCTGAAGTGAAACAATATTGTTCATTATGAGCTCTTGCAAGTTTAAAACACCAGAAAACATCTTATCCCAGTTACAGTCGCTATGTGACCATTTGCTGAAGTGAAGGAAGGTATTGTATGGGGATTTGATTAAGATTTGTTGAAACCCTTATTTTGAAGTATTAAAGAAAATAGTTCTCAAGTTCATGATGTCATTGCTGGGTAGAAGACATAACACAACCGAGAAGCAAATAATTTGTAAGGACACCAGCGCTAATGGAAATAATGATACAGTTAGTTAGACACAAAGGAGAATACGTGTAATGCTTCTGATGTGCTCTGGATCTGAAAAGTGCATATCTATTGGAATTAAGGGTGGGGAATTCCCAATGTTCATCTGTGTCGGGACACGGTACACAGCTTTTGCTGTGACGTTATTCCATTTTTTCCATTTTTAAGGATCAACTCGCTATCTGATAAATAATGTTAAAGGTTCTTCCAAGTGATCAGTTAATAGAAACATTAATCAAAATATATGTCAAGCTCATAATACAAATTACTGTCAATATTCTGATTCAGAAGTTGCTGAAACTTAAGTCTCAAGTTCAGCAACATGAATTCTTGATTTTTGGCTTCATGCTGTCTAAAACATGATCACTTTTAATGATTATCAGGAACCTCCCACATAGAAGTATGGCAGCTTCACATACTGGTTATGTTTAAAATCCAAATTATGAAGCAAATCTTCATTTCCTTTACCAAGATGGTTTGCGGATTAGTCAGACTGAAATCACTGCAGAGTAATTTAAGGCTCAGGAATTTATACATGAACATAAATGTGCCATCAAAATGAGACAGAAGCATGTTGTCTTCTCTGAGGCAGCTTTGTGTCATTAAATTAAGCTGCAGGGGGCTGCAGTTCAACCATAAAAGCAGATCTGTTTCACCTTCCTCAATCTTTTCACAACTTTCTCCTAACACAGTGGGAGACCTATTGGGCAGGAATCATCAGAGCCATATTCACTCTGGGTCATCTGGGCATGCAAGCAGTGTTTCACAAGTGCAGTTTATGTAGAAGGTGAAAGGACACATCTGTGAATCATAACATGATGATGAAGAACAAAAACGAGAGTTTAAAGCCACTCCCCATTAAAAGCCCTGAATTTTTCATTAACCATTAGGTAATTAGTGGATCATTGCAAACACTTGTCCAGCATAACCTTCACAAGTATTTACTATGGAACAGTTGATGGAAAAACAAGCTTTAAATGTGAGTTTTCTGTTAAACTACTTGCTTTTTCTGCACTATATTTGTTTTTGCTGTTCTGACTCATTGCTTCCACTTTAAGAAAAAAAATAAGGTCAATTGGGTGGAGCAAAACAGTTTAATAGCTTGGTTAACAATGGTTTATCCCACAACCTTGCAACAGATAAAAATGTCAGCGTAGAAAAGAGACTGTGTGTGAAAATACATGCCCTGGGATGAAGAGTTTCCAAAGCACAAGTTTAAAGATTTCAGCTAAGTTTACTTTGCACCAGCCACCTGGGTAAGGAGAGGTCCCTGGGCCAGGAATAGAGGAAATGAGGTGGAGCTGGGCAGAGGCACATAAAGGGAATCAACAGCAACCCCGGCGGACTTCCCTACTCCACGTCTAGGAAAGAGGCCAGACACTCTGCGGCCCCTTGTGGCTTTCTCTGCAGGTCAGATCCAAGGACCCTGCAGGTCTGCAGTAGTCCGTTCACCCCTACGCACCCCGCCCTCAGCCCGTCTACGGCCCGGCTCTGGTCGCGGCCAGGCAGGAAGGCGGATGGACATCCCTTAACAGGCAGCATTGGCGGCACTAGAGCTGCTAGCCTTGTAATTAGCTCGGACAGCTCAGGCTTGGAGAGAGGCAGCCGGGCTAGATCATAATGAGCTCAGCTGGGATTAGGAGGACAGGGCAGTGGGGGTGAGCAGAGGGGAGGGCAGCGAGAGAGAGGGGTGGGGTGGGGGGCAAGTACCAGAACCCTGGCCTCAACCGGCTGCAGCATCACAGAGGGCCAGAGGGAGGCAACTGAGCAGACGAGCAGAAAACGGGGAAGAAGAGGGTACAGAGGCACAGGATGGAGTCGGGGCGACGCGCTGAGAGGTGAAGGTGAAAAGAAGAAGAAGACAGCAGCTTTAGGCGAAGCTTTCTGGAGCAGTCAGGTTTGAGATAGAGCTACAGATTCTGGATCAAGAACACAAAGGCTAAAAATGTCTGCAGACAGAGTGAAGATAAAAACAAGAGTACAGGCCTAATAAAAAGAACATCCAAACACAACGAGAAAGCATCTGGTACAACGAAAACTCTTTCAGTCTGTCAGTGTGGAATAAATAGTTTCAGATTGTCCACAATCCTCTGCAGATCATGAACATCTGGACAATGATACGCCTTTTTTGTTCTACATAAAGACCTCCAACATGTCTGCAGACTGGTCCTACAGCTCTTTACCTAAACTGTGGGTTTCCATGATTTTCGACAACTTTTCTGGCGTCGGAATCGTGTCATTGCGGTTCGGAGCGACGACACAGAGAGAGAGAGAGAGAGAGAGAAAGAGATCCAATTCCTCAGATAATCCTAAAAATATTTTATAGAGCACTCAATTACTAAAATATTCTTTTACAACAGCCCTACTCAGAACTTCATGGTTATGTTTCTTTTCTCAGTGATTTTGATTGCAAAAATAAAATCACAAAACAATCGCACAGTTCTGGTTGGACTGGCTTGTCAGAAGATTGATACAGCACATCACCCTGCATCACCAGCATTATGCTGATGCTTTTCTTTCCATCAGTGACAAGAAAACTGCTCACAGTTGACTACTTAAAAGAGCTAAAATCAAAGAATCTGACTTGAAATCATGTAAAACAGACACACCATCTAGTCAAATTACATCTGAGTCACATGAAAACAAGAAAAAACTCTAATTGCTATTTGATTCTAAGGTGCTGAAAACAAAGAAAGAGATTTCTATTTCTATAGAGAAAATATTCTAAACAATGAAACTTTTTCCTTCCACTTCACCATTTTACATTAATGTGAGCTGCTCTGTCAAACAAAATCCCTAAGAAATAAATAAAAGTTTGTCGTTGCAACTTGACAAAATGTGAAAAGTTCAAGAGTGAAAAATATTTTTGTCTCACTTCTGGGAATCCAGCTCTACAAATGAAGTTCATGATGTTCATGGATTCGTTGCTGCTGCTTTCAGCTGATGTTAATGGACAACATGCATGATGTGAAGCTAGGAAAGGTAAAAGAAAATAGCAGTGGGCGTGTGTGGGTGTGTCGGTGTGGGTGGGGGTGTGTGTGTGTGTGTGTGTGTGGGGGTGTGTGTGTGTGTGTGTGTGTGCAATTTGGGAACTTCACTGCCATGCTGCCAGTGATTTTGAAGCAGGTCACTTACTTTTCAGCAGTGAGTTTTCTGTTGAGATTTTTCATGTAGGCCAGCTCGTTCCACACAGCGTCACTGTTCTCTTGTCGAAGCTGCCACGGCTCTGGGCGCTGTTTCCTTCCACCTGCCCTACACACACAAACACACACAGCATGTAAGAGGATGCACAAGAAACTGTAGAGGCAAGCAAATGCTGAGATAAAAACTGAACAAACAACTCCACTCGCGCACACACACGTACAACGCAAACGTATAACAAGGGAAAATCGTTGGTACTGTACATCACCTTGCTGCCGTTGGCAACCCACATGGGGGTAATGAGGCTCCCTCTGTTTTTGTTATTCAGCCATATTTAGCGGTATTCAAATGAGCAGCCTTGACTTTGACACTTCATGTACACATCTGTGTGTGTTGGTTTAAAGCTCAGGGCACTGCCCGTGTGGCAGGGCAGTGGAGCATTCCCTGTGCACCATGCAAATGTAAATAGTGGCAAAAACACACTCGCAAACGAGGTCATTCGAATGTCTACACCTCACTTATGAATACTTAATGACACTTTGAGCTCAGTAGCTGCTGAATTCCCCCTTCTCCTCCCCATACACACACACACCCACACACACACACAGCTCTGCTCGGCCCCAACTGCATCCAACTCATCAATCAGCCTAAGCGCAACATATTCAATTCCAATTAGGCTTTCATTTACAAACTGAAACAGGATTTAGTGAGAAATCCACAAATTGCAAAAGAAGCTGATGAGAAGACGTTCCTCTCCATCTCACACTCATACGACAGTCTCCCATTTTCGCTCAATCAGTGTGATAGAGATGTGGAAATGGATTGTGGGGGTCACAAAGCTCTCTTTCCTGCGGTCGTTATTGGCGATGAGGACGCCTTCACGCTACGCTAATACTAGTTAAGCCCGGGTACCTGGGAGTTAGAGGCTGCAGTAGAATGGCAAATGTTTTCATTTAATACTGCAACTGGCCCTGTGAGCAATTTGAAGCTACAGGATGACTGCGGTGTGTAAGTGTGATTATGGTGTGTATGCACAGTTTTTCATAGTCAAACGTTGAGGAATGTTTTTTTATGGAATGAATTTCAAATGTGACATTTGACATCAAAAGTAGACAAAGTCAGTAAAAGCACAAGAAATTCTCAGACAACAGAAAATAAACTCGATAGGAAGCTGCAAAAAAGGCTGAAATGTGTTGCATTGGTGCCAGTTCATATTGAGTTGTTTAGTCCCGACTAATCCTGCATAAAAACTCTCATTCCCAAAGTATTCCAAAAAGCATCTCATGGGCCTGTAGAGCCCATAATCCAGAAGCGATATCACATAATTTCATCATCAACTACTTGTTTTCTGGATGAGGAGTCAAAACAAGAACCAGAGACGATGCTCAAGAGCCAAGGACCAACAACAAGCAGAAACTGGTTTTTAATTTAATAATAGCCTCCTCTATGCTTTGTCACTGCATAAAACTCCACAGTTTAAGAAAATCCACACTGACCCTTTGGAAAAATGTATAAACCTCAAACACAGTCTTCTCATGTGAGACTGACTGGACATCACTGCTCACACCACACAGAGAGGACAAATGGGCACCAACCCACAACAACTGTAAAGTTTGAAGGTGAGAACATCCAGTCAGGATGTTTGCCTCGCATGTCTTATTAGAACAATTCTTGTAGTCGACCGTTTGACACTAAAGTGGTTTTAGACAGTGGTGGGTGCCAATAACTAAAAGTTAGACACACTAACCCTGAAAAAATGGGTCAAAATCACACTAGCAATGCCTGCAACTAGTTTATCCAAGAGACATCTTTAGGTTGTAATTATCAAAGGTCAGTAAGCGTGTTCAAGACTTCATCCCTTTATCATTCCTCTTTATTACACATATGTTTGTTTGGTTTTAATTATGAGAATGGCCATTTTGTGAGGATTTTATGTGAACAGCCTCATTAGAAACACATTTACAGAGAAACCCGTTGATGAGGGATAGAGCTTTAAAAGTATCGAGACCACCTGCTGTTGTGAAAGTAAATGATAATTTATTCACAGCTCTGTTTTAATTCTTTCTGTGTGACTTCTAATGGAACAACTGCAGTTATTAGGGAATATGCACAAAGCATTCCTAACTGACGGTAAATCTGCAGGAACTGTAATTTGTTTACAGTGCGCCTTAAAGCTGTTGAACACGGAGCCAGGAGAGAGCTATCTTTCTCTGGCCTCGGAGCTCGTTCCCTCATGGACGCCCAGTTTCCATTATTAAGCAGGAGGAGATAGAAAGAACTTTTCCATGCTGCTGCGGCTAATTGCTCTGAAACAGGGGGAATCTGTTTATGGACGCAACTTTGATCAGGTTGCGGATGCTTTAATAACCTTTAATTTCATTTGCTCGCCCCCATCATTCCCAGTCTGATTAAAAAAAAAACAAAAAAACTTTTTTCTTCTTTAATATAAATAAGAACTTGATTTTTCTCTCTTCATGTTATTTCGAGGAAAGCTGGTGATACAGTAATTGTAAATGGCAGGGTGGTTTCAGTGGGACTGGCCAATTGCACACTGCATGCATGCTGATAAGACCATTGGTATTATTCCTGATTTCCCAGTATGTGTTTCCAGGCTGGTAACTGTGGTTACTCGTGTCAAAGCAGATATATTTCTGTATTTTTAAAAAATACAACAAATACCTGCACAGGCTTAGGGTTTGTAAACTAACAGAATACCTTCAAGAGGATAACTCAACAAGGAGTGTGGCTGATGTTGATTATTCCCATTCACATGAGTCAAAACTGGGTCAAAAAATTGGAGCAAGTTCACAGGAAATGGGAAGTTTGAAAAAGTAAAACATCCAGGTACAACATGGAAGACATCAAAACTTCAGGATAGAAAACTCAAAGCCAAAATTAAATAAAACGACAACAAAAAGGCAGAAACAGCAGTCAAGAGGCATTTCCAACTTACTGCAGGTATAAATTTCTGCAGTGAAAATCTAGAAGTAGACGAGTCCATCAGGGATTAAACACTGAAGCAAAATAAGCAGAGCAGAAATGAGGCGCACTTCCATGTTTACTCATCTGCTCAGTAGTTAAGGCATGTTACCAAGCTGACTGTAGTTGATTACCAAAGAAAATATGATGCAAAATCATCAGACACTGAGAAACTGAACAGGGCCGCTGCTGGATGGAGCAGATATATGTCTACACTTTAAAAAAAGCAATTTCTCAATTATTGGCACAACCAAATCAAGGAACATACTTTCAGATATTAATTTGAATCCCTTCTCCAGAAACACTTTTTTCTGGAGAAGGGCAATCAAATGTTGTCATCCAAGTATATTCAGAGTTGTTGTGGATGGTGATGCTGTTGGGAGAAAGGACCCCAGTAGCAGTCAGTCCTGCAACGAATCTAAAGAGGCTTCTGACTGAAGGCGGTTACTGTACAACAGGCTCATGACTGTCACAAACAACTAAATTTGTGGGAAGCAGAGATGATATTCCACCGTAACATGTTCTGGATTACACCATTTGCTAATCCACCTCATTTGCTTTTGTCACTCCTCTTTAAAGCTGCCTGATCGTGCGGTTAGGAAGTCAATCAGAGGCGTCGAAGTCTTGTTCCCCTCTCTGGTTTTGGTCCTGCTCTTCATCTATGAAACTTCTCTGGGGATCAGAGTTCAGGTATTATTAAGATGCAAAGCACCTGCCTCCAGTTATAAACAAAAAACAACAACAAAAAAACACCTCGTCACAGTTATGAATCTTAACCATCTGAAGCTAAAAAGGGAAGGGAAAACCATTTCTAAATAAATAGGAAATAATTGTCAAAAATAAAACGCCTTACCCAAAGAAATGATTAACCAAAGTCTTCAAACGAATCAATCAGAACAAACGTTACATACCACCATGCTAATTATTATACATTTACTACTCACTGTTTTTATCAAATGAAGAAAATGAAAATAAAATAATTTTTTAATCAGAACTAAGTATTTGACTTGAAAATTAAGATGTTATCAAACCATCAAACCTTCTTTTTAGTCTTTGTATCAGCTCTGCGGTTTTAGTACTGTATTAACGGTTGGTTCTGATAAAGTCTCCATAACTGGGTTACTGAAGAGTGACGAGAAAATCCGTTTGTCAAACACAGAGAGGCCTAACTATGTTCCCACTATCTTCCCACTAACTATCTTTCCACAAGCGACAGCAGCAACAGTTTCTACTGTCCTGCACAGAACAAAAAGGGGAACAAAATCAACTCTTGAGCCTCTTTCCAAAAAGGCAACAACACAGCAGGGAAGCTCCAGGAAGATCCCTAACAAGCTCAAAATGCAATGAGACTGTGTGCCGATCCCCACTGACTTGTTAGGGCCCTGATTTCCTCACACTAATGGGAGTTTTTAAATCATTTTCTATTGTATCTCATTCAGGCTAGCATCACCCCAGTGGGTTTAATGGCTGTTTAAGAATGTGGCTTAATGCCAAATGAATGCCAAGATCATAACACGGAGTGAGTGGCTGCTGCCATGGAAGGTTCTGGCTGAAAAGGGCAAAGCTGCCTAATATATCAATATCACGTCAAAGCAGTTTGGAAATACAGAAACACTGACAGCAAACCCCAAAACCTTCCATACACATAAATAAAAAACACAGAGAAAAGTAATGTTTTACTTTCACTTCATCAGAGATAATGTTCACTCTTAACCATTTCTGTGATAACCTGCTAAAACGTGCAGCGGTAGTGTTCCTGGTGTTGACGTTCCCCCTACGTCTCCATCTCAGACACATGCTAAGAGCTGCAGTGAGCCAACATGAGCCGAGTCAAGCCCAGGGCTGAACGTGCTTCTCTCGCTGGCTGCACTTTCACACGGGCTCACATTGCACCGCTGTTTTCTTTAATTAACCCGGAGAGAAAACAGCTGACAAAGTTAACACTTGGCTCCCTTGTGGCCACCAAATATACACATCTTTACCTACACTTTAAATGGTCTCTGTGACGACAGGTTGCAGGGGAAGAAAAAAAAAAAGCAAAAAAAGTGATAAAAGACGTGGAGACAAAAGAGAAAATGAGACCATATGCTAATGACATTTTGCAGAATATTTTCCACTTTTTTGTAAAAATAAATCCTGTGGTTCCTGCTGGAGATAACAGGTTGAAGCAGGAAATGGTCGTCTACCCTCCTTCCCCCGCCCTCCGCAGGCCTTCTCAAACACCTTGCACCCCCAGGACCAGACACCTCCAGCCTCTGGCTCTCACATCTTAATGAACGCTGAGGGAGGAGAGACGCAGAAGCACACATACGCTCGGCACAAAACGCACCAAATTGACTGGCCTTAAAACCTCTGAGCTTTTCAAAGGCAAGAGGAAGAATTCCTCCCACTCTCCTAAATCCAGCACTCCAGTCTTGTCAGACAGCATGTGGAGAGAAATGGGCCCTAAGACAATTTGTGAAGGTTTCAGGGAGCTTTCAGCTTGAGGTAGAGTGAGTAAGGTGTTTCTGCTGGGTTGAACCAGAAGTCATTGTTGTAGCATTGTGTTGTGTTAATGTTTCTGTCACCTCTGGGTAATGAGACCTTCCAGATGCTAAGGTGAACTTCATACTCACAAGCCATGTGATTTCTCCATCTCTTTCATCTGATCTCGGACGGTCTTATAGGTGGTTTGGACCAGGCGAAGACGTTCACGGCGTTTATCGTGAGCTTTCTTTAGCTCCTCGTTCTCGCCGGTCTGCAAACAGAAAGAATGAAATAGTCTGCTGCTTTCAGGAAGATAAAAAGAGCAACGGAGCTTAGCTTTTCATTCGAACCAAGTGCAGGAACTCTTGGAAGCATTTAACTGTTTTACATCTTGGCTCATTTCAACCACAAACAGGAATTTAATATCACAGAGCAACAATAAGTGGCTCTAAAGTCCAAAGAAAATTAGACTCTTTCTTCGTTGTCTATGTCTTATTTGACCAGAAACACATAAAGCCAATTACAAAGTCAGCCTTTTATCACCTGAAGAACATTTCCAAGATTAAAGGACTAATGTCGCAGCAAGACCTAAAGAAAATCAGCTATGAGTTTGTTTTTAGTTGCAATATTGTCTTTACAGTTCTAGCTGAAGAATCAATCAGACAACTGCTGCTGATCCAGAATGAATGTGAATGCCAAGCGGACCAAAGACCACTCCAAAAACAAGAAGTGGACTATCATGTAAGGCAATATGTGTAAATACAATCAAAATAAACGTGCCAGACTAGCACTGGCGAAAGATACGACTCATGGTTTTACAGGAAATGTCAGAAACCCCCCAGCTGCTAAAATCAAATGCCACAACGTTTTTGTTTAGGTTTCCTGATGAAGGAAGTTGCGGTCAGTGTCTTCTTCAGAGGCTTTTCTGTCGTTTTCTTGAATAGCTCTTGGTGCAGTGCCCCCACAGGCGAGGAGGGGAACAGGTTTCTGAAGTGCTGTGTAAAGCAAAATGCAGCAGCTGAAAATATAACTGAGTCTACCAAACTATCAGGTTAAAAACCTGTCGTTTAAGAGAGTTTTAAGCCGAGGAACTAAAACAAGGCTGGTATTCACACTTTAAACAATCAGAGAAATGGAGTTACAAGCTGAAGCCCTGGAAGGGCAGCGGTTCTGATGCTGACATTGTTGTTGACAGCTATTAAAATCGCTCCAAGTTCGGGCTCCTGCGCTGCAGAAGGAGCGTGAGAAGACAACGTATGGATTTTTCTTGTCAGCGTTCCCCCTCCTCCTCATCACGCTGACCTTAACAACGAGGGCAACCGAGAAAATACTTTCAGCCTACATGACAGAGCTGAGGGGAGAGTAAAGGAGCGGAGAAAGTCGGCTCATAAAAGTGGAGGAAAGAGTAAGACGGAAAGCAGAGAAATTAGAAACGGAAGAGGGAGGGAGAAAAGGAAAAGTGAGGAGGAGTGCAGGACAGGTTTCTGCTTGAGTGGCCAGGGCTGGCGAGAGTTGTCGAGAGCTTTCTGAAGGGGAAGGAGCTTGTTTACTGCTGATATGACACGCTACCCTGCAGAGAGGGAAATGCAAGCCCTCAGCCCTGTTATTATTAACAAGGACAAAGAGAACAGAGAGAGCACACAAACATGCGCCGGACACACAACAACATGCAATGTGCATCTACGCTGACAATGTGACAAGTATGGATTTTCCCCCAGTGTGGATTATTCACAAAGGACATCTGCCCCCCCGCTTTCAAAAACAAGGCTCTAATGAAAGGGGCCAGGCTGGAGCACTGCGGGGCTAGGAGTAAGCAAGTGGCAGGGCATTAGCCACATCATGGCTTCCCAGGCTCCTAACTGAACTCCCCCGGGCCGCTGCACTCTGGTCATCAGACCCTCGCCCTCCGATCGATACACACCCGTGGACGATCAAGCCGAAAAATAATTACACTCAAACAAGTACTTTTCACTTTAAACTGAACTGAAGGAAAGGAGTCATAAAAAACTTTAAGAGAAATGTTTGTTTGTCTCCTGTTAATAACCGGGGTCGACGTGTCGGCGCTCGGATCAGATGCGAAAAGGCGTTCTGTAAATGAGAAATGTGAAAAGAGCCGACACGATACCAACGAAAAGGACAAAACCTCTTAATCCCACCCTGAACTAATGCCCTCATTAATGCGGTTACATTTTTCTGTGCATGCCTTCACTAAACGCTCTTCAACTGGTCGACAACTAAATGGCACCATTAACCAACACAGTCATGCATGCTGGCTGAATTTACATCGGGCATTAGCTGTCTGCTGGTGATGTAATTCAGGTGCTTCTCATCTGACAAGGAAATGATGCCTGATGTATTTCTGAGGATTGTGCTCAGAGCAAAGACGACCTTTGTTTAATCAGTCAGTGACTGGCCAGCTGCGGAGGGGGAGAGGATGAAGAACCAGAGAGTTGAAATAAAAATGTCCTGTGCTTCATTTACAAGTACGAAAATCAAACTGTTAAACTGTAAAAGACTCAAAAACTGAGCATAACAGTTGATGAGAGGAAGAACTGAAGGTTAAGAAACCAATAATTTGCTACAGGAGGATAAAAACATATTGCTGCTTCTACTTTCACTGAGCGAGCTTTTCTCTCGTCACCATCACTCTGGATTAATCGATTACTGAAATAATCGCAAACTAATTGAATAAATCATTAATTGGTAACTGGAGTATACAGACTCTGAAACTTTCTATTTACTGAAATCAAAAAACTGGAGAGACTGGTTGATGTACTTTGGTAAACAGATAAAAACTGCTTTTATTTGATTAATAGAATAATACTTAAGCACACAACAGCTAGAGGTGGGTAATTATTACGTTGTTTAAAACTTATCGTGATAAAAATCTTGATCTGATAAGATTTTGATTTGTTGTCAAAATAAATTCTAGCCAATGTTTAAAAAATGGACTAAAAGGTAATTTTTACAAAGTTTTCCACAGTTTTTTCAATGAAAGCATCAATATATCAGTAAAGTCAAAAATATGATAAAAAAAGTCTGAATGTGCAGCTTAGAAATAAATCAAAGCGAAACACCAACCTGTTTAAAGAGTTGCTTTCAACCCCTAATCAATGGCACATTGACCAACATATTTAATGTGTATTGACGATTGTGATTATGGAATTTGACAAAATGTAATATTACTAGTTTCTCAAACTCGTGACTGGCTTTTTTGTGGCTTTTTATTTTTATGTCTTTGTGCTGTAAAGCACTTTCAGTTGCCTTGTTGCTAAAATGTGCTTTACAAATAAACTTGACTGATTAACGAACCGCCACATAAGAAGCAGTGGCGGGCCAGATTTGGCCCTCATGCCTCGAGTTTGACACATGTGGCCTGGAAGCAGCAGGGTCAACCTCCCTTCCTCACTGAAAAGATAAGTTGTGTGGTTTCGTCGCTCATAGTTGCTCTCTGAAACTAAGCCAGGAGCGACTCTTTGAGAATAGGGCTCTGAATGTTAAATTTTACTCTGTTCTTTCTGGCAGAACTCTTAAAGCTCTGGGAACGCGGTGAACTACGCTTTTCAAGTCCTGCCACCAAGTCTGGATGGGAAAAGGAGGACTGAATGCTCTCAGTAAGCGACTTGATGCATTCTGTTGAGTTTCCTTAGCTCACTGGTAAAGATCCTAAAATAGCTTTTTTTTGTGTTTTTTAATAATTCCCTGCTATGTGTCAACACAACGCTGGTTCATCCCCTGCGTTTAGGAGCGCTTTAATGCCTCCGGACTTTTTGCACAGAGCTGCTTGTGCTAAAATATTTAGTCAGTGGTTACCTTGAGTTGCAGCAGCTCCTCCAGGTCTCGAATTCTTTGTTCTGCTTCGATCCTCCTCCCACTTCCCAACCCCACGCTGCCGGCTGGGGACAGAGACCTGGACCGCTGCACAGGTGCACCCTGGGAGAAGGCAAACACAGGAAGCAGTGAGCTGAAAACTTCACTTACAAAGACATCCACCAACCCATGCAGCAATTAACATGTGTGGAAACGCTGAGTGAATGCCAATAACGGAATCATCTGCGTTCATCCCGTTCCCTTCTCACCTCGAGGAAAAGGCGAACATCGCCCGGCGCCCGTAACGCACACACGCACAAACAAATACGCTGCCAGAGG
This sequence comes from Poeciliopsis retropinna, assembly GCA_010277075.1. Classification (NCBI taxonomy): domain Eukaryota; kingdom Metazoa; phylum Chordata; class Actinopteri; order Cyprinodontiformes; family Poeciliidae; genus Poeciliopsis; species Poeciliopsis retropinna. Next base: position 2,570,294 of record VMRM01000039.1, on the reverse strand, counting down.
AGCGAGGGGAGCCGGTGCAGCAGTCGGCGCACATCTCTGTGTGTGTCTGCATGTTTGGAGGCAGCAGTTGCAAGCTGAGAGCGGCGAAGGTTTCTCCCTGCAACTGGCTAATGAGTATGTTCATTTCCATTTACATTGTTTCTTTGACAATAATGATGTCCCATTAGGGGAGACTAAAGGGGCTATAGATTCCAGAATGTGCTGGGCTTCATTACAAGAGGTGGGCAGGGAGGCCGCTCTAATTGCTCTACGAGGGGCCTCCAGGTTACACTTGATAGGACAACTGGAAGAGCTGCCGATTAGGAGCGGGGGTGCGGTTCACTAGCCAGTCTCTTCTGCAGAAATAAATAAAGAAACGGAGAAGCGCTGGGGCCGTGCTGTACAAAAGCAGTGGGAACAATATGCTAGTGGAATATGAATATGAGAGGATGGGAGGCCCCATGCGGTGCCAAGGAGGGCTGACCAGATGGCACGCTAAAATATGCAATGCGACTAAATGCCCAACAGTCCTTGGGCAGGAGAGGATGAGGAGCAGAGGAGAAAGCGAGGAGGTTAACGATGAGATTGTGTACAAGTTCAATGCGTCGGCCAGAATCGAGTCTAAATCAACGCTTCAAAGTTCTTAAAGTTACTGAGCAGAAAGAGGATTCTTCATCACCACTGTGGTAAACGGCCTGCAAAAGTTTTCAAACCTCCAAATTCTTACAATTTTTCAAAGTTATGTCAACAAATTTCAAAGGAGCAACATTATGTAAAATCGACTTTTTTGAGCATGTTATAATATCATGGCCTCAACAAAAGCACATCTGAAGTGTTGCTTTGATTCTTTCATGCATGTTTAAGAAAACCAATAATCTCCATGGCAACCACTCAGCTGTGCAAAACGCCTGGGTGGACCTAGTCCCACCTTGAAGGTGCAGCGCCTCCTCAGAGATGCCGTTTCCAAGCTTCCTGCCTCACAGAACAGCCCTTCCCCACTCAGCTCCTTCAGACTAGCCAGAAGGAATTAGCAAAAACCTGGCGGTTCTATGACCAACAGAAATAGGTGTATAAATCTGCATTTGAAGGAAAGTGGTTCTGAAAACATTGACTAGTTCTTTTCCAATACATAAACTAAATCATAGTAGCTTCAGCTAAATGTTCAGGGTCATTGTCATGTTGTCTTTCAGTGTTTAAACCCTTAAAGCTCTTGCAATTTGACCCAGCAGTGTGTAACATAACATGCAGGACATAAAAATGCTCCCTATAGAGACGACCACTGGCTGAACTTCTACTGCGACTACCGATATCCGTTAGATCAGCGTTTCCCAGCCCTGGTCCTCAAAGCACACTGTCCTACATGTTTTAGAGGTTTTGCTGCTTTAATGTGCCTGATTCAACCAGTTCAACAAACACTTGTTAATCAATGAATCTGTTCTGATTCCATAAATGGAAATCTTTTTAACCGGTTTGAATAATCACCTGAACTTGACTACATTGTTTGATATGGAGCGCATGCTGCAATTTGGTCTAATATGTAACTAAACCCTTATGTATAACAATACAATAAATTGAATTTTTTATTTATAGTTCAACAAGGAGAGAAAATTGTAGATTTTAGGTGAAAACTGATTTGTTAAAAACAAGACTTTATTTTAAATCAGATGTTACTGTTTGAGCATTTATTTTGAAAATATCTTGATTTTCATGTATACATAATGTTTGGGAATGTGCCTGGAAGTTGACTCTGGTGACCTGCAGTACCAGGTTCTGCGAACATGCCTGCGTGGGTACCAACCATGTGTTCTGACTCGGTTTTAATGACTGCATGCAACCAATTAGCAGATTGATCTGCATATTCCTGACAAGTGGCGGGCCAACTGGCTTAGCCTTCAAGCACAACAGGGAAAACACAGACGCCAGAAAAGAAAATCCAAACCTAATCTTTAAAGAGGAGATGACCAATTATAAAGTCTAGGAGAGTTTTTATGCAGCACGGTTCTACAGTGTAAAGTCTTTGACCCTGTACAGATATCGTCTGACTTTGCTTTTCAGTTACATGTTTCAGAACAAAGAAATTTTATTTTCAGACACAGACAACTGGAGCAAATACACAAAACTGTTTTTAAGTAAAGTTAAGAGCCAACCAGTGTTTACTGACGTCTTTGCTGAATTGTTTTATTTTATCCAACATTTGAGGGGATTTTGTTAAAGTCGGTCCATGGCATCTCCATTGGATTTAAAACTTTGACTAAGCCACTTCCTTTTGTTATTTCTGAGAGAGCATGGTAGAGAGGAGAATTCATCGTTTTATCTTCTGGTCTGGACCGTCACACTAAAGGAGCTACTAACATGTTTGACTTTTTCCAAAAGTTTTCAGTGTTGTCTCGTCCAGTCACAGCTATTTATTTCCCAATAGATTTGTTGGTCATCAAAATAATTTTTGGCAGATTTGAGTTGCCAAATGTTCAAGACCAACCACTTCTGGGAAAGTTCACTATTCATTTCTTGTGTTCCCGATCTGTGGATAATGGTTCTTACTGTAGTTCACTGGAGTCCCAAAGCCTTAGAACAAACTTTGTGATCCTTTCCAGACTGATGGATGTCTACTTCGTGCTGTCAGACAGGTTCTATTGAACTTATTTTTGATTCAGTCCTGTTCAGTCTTGAAATGTTATTGGATAGGAAATTTGCATTTAATTTCACAAAACATGACCATAACATGGAAGCCTGCCTCTGAAGATCTCTGAAAATATTTTGCAAAAAGTTGTTTTTTCTGACCTTAAAATGTGATGATTTGAAATCTTTAAATGTGATAAAATAAGAAAAGTGAAACAGAAGAATCTGAAACGCTTCAGCAGGTTTGCTGGAATATGACAGGGCAGCACTGATGGGTGACTGAGCTGTGATGCTTTGAGCTCCACAAAGCAGACAGGAACAGAAAAAATGTCTGGCCTTTGTTCTTCAGATAAACATTGGTTCTGGTCATGACCTGACCCGGGCTTAGAACCGGGTAACGGATGCATAAACAACACAGGGTCACGCAGATCAATCTGTGTGGGGCGAACAATGAAGAAACACGGAAAAAAGGTCTAAAGCTAAACAGTTTACAAGCAAGCAGAGGTGAAGCCGTTCTTCGGAAGGGCTCAGTGTCATTGGAGATGAAACATTTTATCAACCTCCTTTCTTCACGCTCCCTCTTTCTCTCTCCAGCTTTCAGAAACTCGGGTCACCGTCATCTGCGTACTTCTTTATGTCTGCAGCAGCATGTCATGGGTCAGTGGGGAGCACTTAAAATAGTATGTACTCTCAGGGAATAGAAAAGTTGTATAAATGTGCACAAAAGTAATACAAATAAATAAAAAGCACAAATCTATTCACAAAGCAAAGTCACAAGAAAAAGTAGAAGGATTTATGAAAATGTAACAGGAAATCTCACTAAAATACAATCTCTTCTGATTGAAAGCAGTTGGAGTAAATTAAAGTATCATCTTTGTGCCAGAGTTCCTACAGATCAGATGTGTAGGAGTTTCCAGCAGAACCTTTTAGGAGAAGCCGTATCATTATATTCCACATGTAAAAACAAGCAGAGAGGTGCTTCATTTAAGACATAATGAGGACATGCGAATAAATCAGGCACTGTTTCTTAAGGCCATCCCTTAGTGAGTGAGGCCATCTAGAAACTTGTCCTGCCAAACTTATGAAAGGGATACTGAGAAGATCAAAAGCTTCTCTTCTCGCTCATAATGTTCGGCTGAAGCGGTAAATTAGCTGGTGTCTGAGCCCAAGGCATGCGTGAAACCAGCAGCACACGCCGGCCTGGTCACAGTAGGAGGGGCCTCCGAATGTGTGTGTGTGTGTGTGTGTGTGTATGGGGTGTGTGTTGGGAAGTCCAGGACAAAGGTTGTCCTGGACTGGTTCTGATGAATCACATGGCTCCGTCTCAACAGACCGTTCTCTTTCCATCCCTTCGCTACGGCTTTGATCTAATCAGAGCGAATGGAGTGGGCATGCTCACCCACGTGCTGCCTTTGCTGTAATTGCCGGTGGTGTTCGTTTGCCTACCTGCAGTCTTTTCACACTGCTGGGGGATTGCTGAGGGAGATGTCTGTCCTCTGGCCTTGGATCTGAACTCTGAGTGGAGGCCCGATCGGACGGAGCAGCGGCGAATTGCTGGAAGAAAACAGAGGCGTTGACCTTTATATTAGCAAACCAAACATTCAGACAGGCAGTTTCAACTTGTCTTTAATAAAAAATTAAATATTATATTTTACTATGTGTGCAAACTGGAAACTAAAACAAAGTCTGAGAGAAATATGTACAATTCTTGGATCACATGGTAAGATTTTTGTCCCAAATTTTCACTTCCGACATTCGTAAAATCGCTCTGATTATGGTGATGGTGCTAAAGATAATCTTAAGAGATTTTCCGGATGTGTCTTAAAAGTGATCTGGTCCACTCAGGACGACACCAGGACCGTTTATCAATATGTCGGATTGTCTTGGTGGTGTTCCCCTTTTGATTAAATCAACAAACATGTCAACGGGGAAAAGATATGGTAGCTTCAGATAAGCTAGCTACTTCCAGGTTGAGTAAAAAATGCTGCCTATCAGCCACAAGTAGATGTGCTACTTTCACAGAGTCTGGTGAGAGTTTATTGCTGCGACTGCACCACCATGCTGCTGAATTTGGTTTTAAAAAATTGGGCTGCATAAAAAAAAAATCTAACAAGTTTTGCAAATTTTTATTCCATGTTAATGTTTGGCAAAGTTAGTTGATTTTTAAAAACATTTTTTCCACATTTATTCATGTGTAAATAGAGACTGTACGCCATCACCTAGAAATATTAACATCTGTTTTTTCTTAAGCATTTGATTAAAAAAAAAAAAAAAAAAGTGTGAAAGCCATAAACAAAAATGTACGTTGCCGTCAGCAACATATCAAAATAAAAGTTTGTAGACAAACAAAGGCATTCATAACGCGCTATAGTTGGTCGTGAAGAAAGCTGTGCAGGATGTCATCACCTTTTCTCTCCAACAAGTCCTGATTGTATTATCAGAAACCTGGCATCTGGGCGTGACCTTGTTAACTGCCAGGGTAATCAACTTTAACCAAATGGGAGGAGAGGGGATGATAAATTATTAGTGAGGAAGATTTTGTTCATGTTTTATTAAATTGGCCTGTCAAAGGGGGCTGGTCAAATTATCTGGGGCCTCGTTTATTGGAGGCCGGCCATATTGGCGCATCTGTTACAATTATTTATAATTTCCAGGCAGGCAGCAGGACCAAGTGGGTTTTTTTCAGCATCAGCCACATAAAGCAATTTAGAAATTAACTAATGTGGGAGTGTCTGACTTTTCCTCATTCAATCTTTCTTCACGTGCTGATTTTGAAACTTAACTGAGGAAGGGAGGGAGGGAGAGACATAAAAAGGGAAAAAACAAACACAATCCAACTATCAGACAGGGGAGAGGATGTGATTGAAAGGAAAAGAAGAGAATATGCAGGTGCAAGGCGGAAAAGGAGGACTGAAAAGGAGGATGAGTGTGAGAGAAAAAGCCGGTCTCGGTAATTACTGAACACGATTAGGTTCTTGGGGGATCTTGTCTGGCACTCGCGGCCCTCGCTGGTGAGGCTGCGGCAAGCGAGACCATATGGAGCGAGGCTGGTGATTGTGCTCCCTGAAGCTCGTGACCCGTCTGCTGCCGAGCCCCTGAGCTGAATCCGAAATGAGACTTGCCAGGCCTAATGTTCTACACATGCACCATTTATGCCACAAAACAAATCTGATCACTGTTAATTATGGAGCAGCTATAATCAGGAGGTAAACCCATCTCCCTGCACACACACACATTCGCTCAATCAGCTCCGCAGAAATGAGTGGAGTGACAGTAGAGATTGGACGGACCTGAGGAGCGAGGGCGACGGGGTTCCTGCTCCCGACCAGACCCACTGCACTTCATATTCATGCTGGTGTTTCTTCAAAGAATGTGCGTGTGAATAAATGTATGAGCGTCGGCGTTAACCGGTTGCGTGGTGGGAAGGGACAGCACGCGGGGCGTTGGATGTTTTCTGTGTGTACGCAGCCCGGAGTCCTCCCACGCAGTTTGTTTGACCCGCTCGGCTTTGCTTTAACGAGTGAGCGCGGCGCTCTGCGGCGGCGGCGGCGGCAGCACATGGCTGTGCTTCATTAATGAGGCGGCCTGTGCTACACGGAGGCTCTCATCTAATGAGAGCTGTTGAGTTTGTAAAACACACCGCTGGCGTCTGCGCCGTTAGTGCATCTCCTGCTCTGGACGAAGGCCCGGCTTCAAACACACACCTAAATTTCTGTTCATCACGTTATTTACTGAAACCAGTAGTTCACACAAGATTACGCACTGATAAAATAAATAAATTAAACGCTAGTTCAATCTGTGTAACATAAAATATGATTAATGTATATTATGAATTAGAACCATTACCTGGTTCTAATTATTCATTATATTCCAGTAAAGCAGATTCCAATATATTAATGAGATGATGACAATCATATTCTTTAGAGAAGTATCTGTTGATGTTTTTGTGCCGATTACAATCTCTGATTTCTGTAAAGTTTTGTAAGATACACTGTAAAACCCAATTTTGTTTATTTAAAAGGTTTTATTGGCTCTAGTGGTCTTTAGTTGATAGTGAACTGATAGAATCGAACCTGCGACATCCGTGTTGAGGACTAAGGCCTCCATGTGTGGGTTGTGCTCAACCCCTGCGCCACCACAGCACCCCGATGACACAGTTTTTATGCATTTCCCCATAGAGACACACAAATATTGGACCAATAGATTTCCAACATTAATACTGTTATGGCCGAAAACCAACATTTACCCATATTATTTATATTTCGATAGAGTTTTGACACCTTTGGAAAAAAAGGAACAGACATCAACAAGTTAAAATAAATATTGGCATTTTATATCAGTTTTGTTAATTGGACCAATTTGTTAAAAAATGACTAATATCGGTGACGCTATATGGTGCATCCCTGCTTCCCTAGTGCTCCATCTTACGGTTGCCTTTCAAAGTGGTTTCGGCAATTCTCGAAAAAGAAAATCCAAGATGGCCGAACGCAACTCCAAATTTGTCATTTGTTAAACTGATGGTATCTGTTAAATTAATAAATTTAACAGTGATGTCAGTTAAACTGTTGTTAAATGACAGTGACATTAAATGACACTAGTTTGATGTTGGTTACCTAAGGAGACTGGCTGATTTTCAGACTTTTACAGAGGCAGGTAAGATTTGTAGATAAGATAGGTTTCACATTTAAGCATAAGTATTTATTTTCTACTGTATGCATAACTACAATTAATATCACAGAATCTTCCACTTTTTCATGGATTTGCAATTTTTATTTCATTTATTGGTGAATTAAACTAGTCGTAATAAAAATGAATCTGTTATTGTCTTTCAAAGGAAGTAAGAACTATCATCACACATCAGAGAAACCTTGAAATTAGCATCGGCTAGTCAATACCATCTAATTCTACCTATATTAAGACTTCATAAAACATTTTTGAAACAATAATAAAACTAATTGGTTAAGTAATGATTTGTAGAAGCTAGTTTTCTTGGTGAACATGCCTGCTGTATTTCCTGTTGCAGGAATGATGAGAACCTTGGAGAGATTTGAACGACTGCCCGCACTATTACCAGCATAGCGCTCATTCAGCCTGGTTCTACATCCAAAAGGCCCAAGGTCTGTAATGGATTCTAATGTTCGTCTTTAATCACCGCTCAGATCTGTTAGCGGCCAAGAATCAGACAACTGTAAATAATTTTGATGCAGTTTGGGAGGCAGTTAGGAACTGTTCATTCAGGCTATCCATCCTTTTTATTTTTATCATGCCCCCTTAATCTGTTTACACAGCCCTCTTTGTTTCAGCAGAACTTTAAGTGTTGCTAGCCTTATTAAAGTTCCTGTAACAGTATAATTAAAAACCAAAAAAAGACAGGTAATATCTGTGCACAACATGTAAATATAATCCACAATGGGTGTTCTTCCTCTCCCCATCCTCCTCCTCCTCCACCGGTTTTACTGTGGGAGGGGTGTTCAAAGCAGTCGCTCTGGTGCGCATTTAAATGAGCGCTGCGTCTCCCGCCTGTGCTCCTGTTGTGATCACCACTTTGATCACCTCCAATGTAACTCTCGCCGAAAACATTTAAAATTAAAATGGAATCTGCCCTAACAACCTGAGCATTGGAAATTTAACAGGTGTTCGCAGGGAAGTTGTGAAAGAATCTGGGATTATGCGCTCGGATAGACGCACCTTTAGTGAGACGGGCGCCCGTACGGACCCGGGCCGGCATGCATACAATCTGTCAGTGAAATTACAGGGAGGGAAACAGAAAGCCTTCCCGACTCAGAGCTGTACCTTGGCATACCTGATATGTTTGCTTTGACGTAAGTAAAAAAGAAAAAAAAAAATCTAAATCAGGCTGACAGCATGTCTGAACCGTTACTAGCTCACAATTATGAACTTGATATTTTAACTAATGTATTACAAAGATTTGCTTTCTCGCCTAAACAACAAAAATATAGAGAATAAAATTGTTACCTACTGAAGATCAGATAAGAGGTCGGCTGGTGATTCATTTTAAATCACACCATTGTGTGTATAAGGTGGCCAACCCAAACAGTCCATTACAAGATTCAAATCTCGTCAACTTGTCATGCTACAACCACAGACTTATCTGAAGGAGAATTGTGTGTTTTCCAGGCACACAGTGCCATTTTGTAGCACAATCAAGTACCTTTATAACATATTGCCTTGAAATTTGCCCCGTCTCTTTATAAACTCCTGCTCTTTCTGAAACTAGCAACCAGCATTAGACTGAGAAGTAGCTCCTATAATGAGCTCAGCAGAAGATCAGTTCCACCAGGTGTTTGCTAATTGGTGCTGGCTAGTCTGAAGGAGCCAAACATCAGAGGTCTTCTCTGTGAGACAGAAAAACGGCAGCTCAGAGGTTGAGCTATGCCTCAAAAGCGGAGCTAAGTCCAGCCAGACGTTTTGCAAAGCTGAATAGTTGCCATGGAAATTAAATGAATTGTCAAACATGCATGAAAGAATCAAGTGAGCTCTCCAGGATTGTTTGGATGGATGAAAGAGATGGTTAAGATTCCTCCTTCTCTCACTGCTCTGCGTCCATGAAGCCTCCTTTTCAACTTCTCTGGAATTTGGGGTCACAGTTCAGGTATTAGTCGAGCCTTTGAGATGCCAATCACAGCATGATGCTCCCACCACCATGCATCATAGTCGTGTTCTCAATGCCATTCAGAGAACATGGCATCTGAAGGCTGCCGGTTGCACTAATTGTGACTGCTTTTGTGATTTTAATTTTGAAATGAAAATGACTGATTTTGTGATGCCACTTCAGAAATCTTTTAAGGAATTGTATAATATTTTTTCCCCGAAACCCAAATATAAAAGAAAAAAACATGAGAAAATAACAAGCGGAAAGATTGGGACAAACATTTTCATTCTTGAAAGAACTTGTGCTTTTTGTTCCTTGCCTTATCTATTGTGGACTATAATGTCAAGGGAGGCTGAGGCAGCAGTATAATAAAAGTAAAAAATACTGCCACCTGCAGATGGAAATTAGAATCACTTAACCCAAATGTTGAAGTGAAGCGCAAAGTTTAAAGCGCGAAAAAATGTGGTGATCTGTTGAGATTCCGTGATCACAGAATCTGGCTAGATTTTATTTAGGGGTCTGAGAGTAAAGGTGCTAATTAGACCAAATTAGCTTCACTGGAAACTTGTTGTATTAACATATATGAATGCCCAAGCTTACCCACCATTCATACACACATCCACACACAGAGCACTATCTGCATCTCCTCTAAATGTACTGTAGTATTAATTACTGAGGGAATGCTGCAGAACTGTATTTAATTACTGACTAAATGAACCATTTAGACTTTACTGCGGGTTTAATTAACCGGGTTAAGTGAGATACGGTGATTGTAACTCACTTAACATTTGAGCTGATATCTTTTGACTTCCACAGTCTGGGGGCAGCAATTTCAGGAAATATCAACCGATGATCAAATTAAATAATTACTGTCTGTGGAGGGAGAGATATTGCACGACTCCTGGAAAATGTTATCTTAAGCTGAGATAGGTTCAAACTGAATCAAGTTAGAGCAGATTAGGAGATGACTTCTGCAAACTGCAGTCTTCAGTAAGCTACGTGTGTGGTCTTTACTCCAACTCTGTTTATACTTCTGAAAATTATGTCAAAATAAATAAGTAAGATAATCAGAAATTGTGCTCTGTTGTCATTGGTAGCAATGTTTAGATGTTGCAGGGTTTTTTTAAGATTCTTGGTTTCGACTTGAGGTTTTTTTTGCTCGTTTCTGACTGTATCCTCTCCGATTTATGCATTCAATAACTGTTAGCTAGCATTTAGTGGTATGCACAAATCTGATGTTTGTACCACATAAGCTTCAGTTTCTTGATTACTCCATTATTTTTGCTAGAATAAGCACAGGCTAATTTTCATATTTAGATGATTCAGTTTTGGTCTGCATGAAGTTGAACTGCAATGCTTTGGTCTGGACCCTCTTTTAACCTCGATCTCACGTATGTGGTTTTGGTGCCGTTTCTGAAAAAACTACAAACTCCGCATCCTTCTGGTCAAAGAGCGGTACACTCTACCCTATTCAACCATTTTTATAGTGGCGGCACAGAAACCAAATTGCCAAATTGATTGCAGAAATCAGCTAATCAAGAAGGCTTTTTAAATGCTGATTTAATGTCATTTTCATATTAGCAGTGCCATAGACAGGAATTGCATGAACTCCACCAGTTTTTTTTTTAAACCAAATTTAATGCTTTTTATGCCGTTTAGAGTAAATACATAAACTACAACACATTACAAATCCATAACAAATCCGTCCTGCCCACAGGAAGGATCTCATGACATGTCATGATAGATTTTTGCAGGACAAATGGTCCCAGAAATTTTTGTAATAAACAATAATTTTGTTTTTAGAATCTTTTCAAGTAATATAATGATAAGGGCATAAGAATGCAACTGTGCCCTCTTAAATATCAATGAAATTTAACTTTGTAATAAACATTTAACACCGGAAGTGGGAGATATTTTAACTATCCAAAATAAATAAACAAAATGACCAAAAACACAGAAACCGTAAATAAAATGGATTATGTCTCTGTAGACAAAATTGCCCTTTAACACATTTTAATCAACAGACTGGAAGTGATCAAGGTCAATTTAATTCATCATGCGATTGATTTATTGCGACAGACTTACCGCCATCCACAATGGCCCTAAAAGATGTTTGAATGATATGAGTGGGAAATAAAGTATTTCTGATTTGGCGTTAGTAATCTTGACTCCTCCCATTGAAGCGACTACTGCAGCATTTGAAGCTAGTGTCTTCGTTGAGCCGAAACTTTAGATAAAGGATAAGAAACCCTCCCAAACTGTCAAAGTATAACAGCAGTGTTGCTAAAGCAGGTGCGCCGATCTCCATATCATTAAATGCTATTAAAGGCCTCTATCGCCTCAGGGTGACTGTTCAAAGGTGCTGAACTGAAGTCAAACTCCCGCTGACTGACAGATGTAGAATTGTAACTCTAACATCATCTTCAAGAACATTACTGGCCTCCAATTAAATCACCTTTCTCCACCTCTTTTCTGCACATCTTTTCTGTCCAGAGCGTGTTAAAAGGACTTTAAGTTACTTGGGTGGTTTGAGATAAAGAAGATTGATAAAGTAGGTAAATCAGAGAGTCGGTGTGTGTTTGGGTCTGAGAGGGAGAGAGGATCAGATAACTGACATAAAAGACAGCAGTGCAAAGGGAGACGGAGAGATCAAGGGTGAACCAGTGTAATATCAAAAGATGATTCTGAGTCATGGACCACCACTACAAGCCATGCTGGGTGGGTCGGTTCTTACAGTACACGCTAATCCACCTGATACCAGATTCAGACACCAGTAACCTGGCTGATCTGACAATCACAATAAAATTGTTTATTAGATTCCCAAACATTTAGCCGGGGACTCACTTTGCAAAGTATATCCATTTACATACAAAATATGTAAGAAAACATCAACCTTTCAAATATTTTGCTCATTTGTCATAAATCCTGCTTCATACCTGCCTGGGCTTTTCTTAAATAATAGAATATCAATAATTATTCAATATATAATTTTACCAAAAAAAATTAAGCCTACCAAAATTGATTTTTGAGCATTTTGAATCAATTCAGAATTGCTATGACAAATTGTGATTCTCTGTAGAATCGATTTTCTCTGCATCTTTAATATAGACACTCATAGAAAATATGAGAGCGTCTTTAAAATCTTTAAAATAAGATTTTAAAACATTAGCTAAAATTTATTGTGACGATATATCAAAAATCTTATCTTGAAAGAAATTTTCCCGATAAATGATGAACGATCCGATAAATGCCCACCACCTGTGTGTAGCTGATTGAATCACAGTGCGGATGATGTTTGTGTGGGAGACGATAAACAGTCAGCCAGGAATTTACCTTCAAGTTGGTTTGTCTGTTTGGTGAGAGAGCTGCAGGCTGCATGTGCTGCTGCTGCAGCAGCTGGATTTGTTCCTGTAGTTTCTGCAGCTGAGCCTGCAGTTCGGAGATCTGTTCGTCTTTCTGGACCACCTGGGTGCTGAGCTCCTGGTGACTCTGCCGCAGTTTAGCCTCGCTGGACACCAGGGCCTGGTAGCACTGACTCAGCTCTTTGTACAGCTGGCAGCAAACAGGAAACAGGAGACGACGGACCGTCAGTGATCAGATGTTACATGAAAGATGACACTTATTATGGGCCACGTTGTATTTTACATGAGGTACAATCTGGAGAATCAAGTATTAAAACAGATCAAACAGAGAAACATCGAGCTAAACGGTGTCCTGGTGATGCAGGCAGCAGGTACTCGGCTGTTAAAAATGGCCGACTAGAGGAACCAGTCTTAAACCAGTCACCCAGGACCAGGCCTGTCACAATAACAAATATTGCTGGAACATTGAACACAGGAACTGGAAGACATTTTAAATATCCAAACAAACAAAACAACAGAATAAATCAAATGAATTATGAAGTCTCTGTAAACAAAATAGACGTTCATAAAAAAAGCTAACTGAGACCAAAGAGCCAGACTGAAGACTTTAGTAATCTAGGTAGAAAGAGAGAAATGATAAATCAAATGGAAACTATTGAGCTTGTTCTAATTTATTATGATTAACTGATTTATTGCTCATTGCGATAGGCCTATCCAGCACATGAGAATCCTAAGAGCTGAAACAAAATGTTCTGATCCCGGCTTAATGGGGCCATATTGTACATTTTGTCCATTTGGTGCTGTTGAAACTTTATAGCTCCCTTTGTGGGATTTTCATTAAGTATTTTAGAAAAGTTATATAAAATATCTAAGTTAATAAATATTAACTTTCCTGTTGATCTAAAGTTACCTCTTCTGCTAAATGATTGCAGTGTTGCAATGATAAAGTAGCAGTGTTTTACTAAGGCATGTAAAACACTCAATCTTGTTATTTTCAGTTAAACGGAGGTATTATCCCTACAGAGTTCTGCTGCTGGAGGCACCGCATGGAGGTGAAATATGCAACATTGGAGATAATGAGAGCTGGATGATGTTGAAGAGAGTTTCATTGTAAGGTAAAATCTCTGAGATGAAGAAACATGATGATGTCATAAGATGGTCTCCAACCTTTGGACATTCACAAAAAAATGTCCGTGCTAATAGTTATTAGCACAATGCAAATTTCTGCATCACAGGTGTTTACGACTTCTTACGACAAAAACAAGATAATGAGAACTGAAAACGGGCTCATATTTCAGCACAGCCATCCTGAAAGTTCGTAAAATTTATGATCAGGATATTTAAGTACAAACTGCATTTTCATTAAATCATATTCAGATGTAATTAGAGGTTCCTTAGAAAGTCAGAGGAGTGTGAATACCCCTTGGTAGGAAGTGGCGTCGGCCGTGTGCGCCTCCTCCTGGTTCCTCAGGACCCTCTGGGTGTCCAGGTTGAGTCCCTCCAGCTGCTTGATCAGTTGACTCTGTTCGGCTGCATGCTCCGTGCTTTGTTTGTACAGACCCTGGACTTCAGCAAAATCACGCCTGCAGACACAACCACAAAGCGACACACCGTCAAACTGGATCACTAATGTTACCTCTGCCTGCTTAATGCAGGAGTTACAGGTCAAGGTTTTCAACTTAATGCAGGAATTCTCAATCTGTAATCACGCCACGGCCCCCAAACAGCATTAGCCCACAGACAATGCTATGAAAAATGTAACGAGACATTAAATTTTACTTTTTCTTCTCACTTTTATTTACTATTCAATAATTATTACTTTTAATGAGCATAAATGTTGCCTCATCCCTTCTGATTTTAGTTGGGAAGGAGTTTTGTAGTGGAGCATTTTATCAGGAAATAATCTGATGTTGAATACCTTATCAGATAAACTTTATTATACAATATATGTAATAGTTGTATGGTAATTTCATAAAATTTGATTTAATCTCCACAGTTTAGTTTGTGCAGCAAGAAGATTTCTTCTGCCTTTTTCTTGTCAGAAACTTTTCCATTTCAGCAAAACTTGATAAGTTTAACTGGCAGCCAATAAGAAAGAAGGACATCGCAAGTCACGTTTTTCTGAATTTCCCCTCTTTGGGACAAGAAAGGCGATTTCTATCCTCCATCTCCATATTCAATAAATTACTTTAACTTATATTTTAATAAAATTACATTTATAAAAACATTTAAATGCATGATTTTTGTAATCTTCTCCCCAACTTTGTGAGGCCCCTTTTTGAAAAACACTGACTAAATGTATAAAACTGTCTTAATGAGTTAAACGTTTATTGAAACTTAACATTGGTTTCTTGCTTATTGATTTAAAACATAATTCAGAGTAAGAGACGAATTTGATAACATATGTAAATATGTTTTTATAACAGTCCTTCGGTTTCTTAATGCAGCAACGCTGATGAGCTGTGAATCATTCTGGATACTAATGAGGTCAGCAGAAGACCTCATGCCTCATGCAAACATCAGAATGTGAATGACATGTCAGGGTGCCTCTGGCATTAAAACTGAGAAGCAGTAAAAAGAAAAAAAGTCAGAGATTACCATTAAAGCTCCTACAGTTCTGTCAGTTTCTATAATATCGACTAAAGCTTAGTGAAAGCCTGCCCTGTTTCCCTTCTTCCCTCCTTTAAAGTACATCCACTATGCAGGGCTTATCAAATGGCTTTAGGTGAGCCAGAGATGAAGGAATGTGTGTCACCCCCAAACCTCACAGCATATATGCTCCATTTACACTACACCTCCTTTACCTGATAAAAATACCCATCAGACTACCTCTAGTGGCGCCTTGGTTCACAACATCAGACGTTGTTTTTCAGCTGATTTCAACTCACTGTATTTCTTCAAGTCGATCTTGTTTTTCAGCTAACTCCGTCTCCTTGGAAGAAAGCTTTCCAGCCAAAACGGCGCTGTGCGCCTTCACTTTAGGAAGCTCCTGACAAACACGCTGCAGCTCCTTCTCCAGAGCCTGGTGGAGGAGAGCAAAATGCATTTTAAAAACTTTTTCCAACTTAGAAACCTGATAGTTATTAGCACAATAATTGTATCCGTTACATAATCTATCCATAATTAGGGCTTCTGCAAGGTTCAGTACATTTTTAAAGTCTTATTGAAAAACATGATGGCTTAACAAAGGGGGGGAAGTCTACAACGAAAAAGAGAAATAAAGGGGAAAAAAGTTTAAAAGAAAAAATAAAAATAAAAATAAAGAAAAATAAAAAACTGAGGAATCGTGGTCAAAAACTGAAGAGTTTCATTTGATTTCATTTCAGACAGTGCAGAAAAAACTAAATGTGTCACTTTTATACATTGTTAATCTGGTTTCAACTACATATATTGATGGATTTAGTTGTAAATCCTCACCAGATTAAACTTATTCTGTGTTTCAAAGAAATGAAATATTTGTATTGAAGTAACAAGCTGCATGACTAAATGTAAAACTTTAAGAATTTCTTAATTTTTAATTGGTTGAAAACAACATTTACCCCTTAATGCGTTTCATTACACATATATCTATATATATACCCCATATATATATATATATATATATATAGCCCTGAAACAACAGCATAAACTCAAGAACCAGAGCAGGCCATCAACTTGATAAAATCTGAGGTTAACTCAGATCATTTTTCACCTCAAACCCAGGAGAAACCATCTCTTCCATGCTAAAACATATTTTTCCACCTGTCTGAAAGCGCTCCCTGCATATTTATATCTATACTTTGATAGGAGGAGTGTTATGTTCACTAGCTGAGGGTGTGAGGGACCAGAGAGTTCAAGGTCTGCGTGTTTTAGAGAGGACTTGTCCCTGTGTTGGGAACCTTTAGTCTGGCCTGGGCGGCGTCCCTCTCGTCTTGCTGGCTGTCAGCCTGCCTCCGTTTCTCCTGCAGGTCAGCGCTCAGGGCAGCGCAGCGGGACCTTAATCCCTCTTTCTCCTCCTCCAGAGCACGCACCACCCGCTGCTCCTCCTCTTCCTTTTTTCTCTGCTCCGTCCTCATTTCCTACATAAAAACACCAACATGTGTGTGTGCAGGTCAAAGCAGCCAAAAAAACAAAAAAAACTGTGACAAAAGCAGGAAAAGAAAAAACACAGAAAAAGTAGCGGTTGAAGCTGAGAGAAGAAGCCCTGCAGAGGGAGAAAAGGAGCAGCGGCCCATGGGGTTGAGTCTGAAATGAATACATAAACAGCAGAGGCTTTGCTGCAGGAGGCCCCTGCATGGGCTGCTGATTAGTCAAGGTCATCTGCGCGGTACGACTGGACCCTCGTGACCAGGTGTTGGTTGGTATGGGCCGAGACGTGCTGCAGGAGCTCAGCTCATGCGGGTACAAGGGCCAGTCTGTCAGCTTTAATGACAGCTTATAATGAGAACGGTGTTTGCAACAAAACCCATTAGACTCAGCCCAGGTATCCTTTGATGATGTCCCCCACTATATCTCGCCAGGAGACCCCACCAAGACCATGTGAGGACCGCTTCGCTATTAATTAATCATAACCGTGTCCCACAGAAGCATAATTAGGGAGAAGCCACATCGTGGCATGCATGCTTTTCAATTTCCACAACTGAAGGAAGCATCAAATATTTATATCCGAGTTAAAACCCGGCTTTCCTTTGGTTACTTTATTCGATCACAGTCAGACTTTGAGCTGTTAAGTATTCTGTGTTTTCAGGCTGTGAGACAATCCTTGCTGTTCTCTAAATGATTCAGAGGTCTGGGGGCTTCATGCTGCATTCAAGTGACACTCCGAACAGAGACTTTGGTCCTGGGGGCCCGCGCTGCCACAGGAAATCTGTTTCACCCACCTCAAGTTGCCGATTCTTGTTGTCCAACTCGGCACGCAGCGTTGTCAACTCCTTCGTTAAAGCGCCGTCTTGCTCGTCTGGCGCCGTCTTCTTCTGCAGCAGCCTCTTAATCTCCTGCTGCTGCCCTGCCACTTTCTGCAGCAGAGGAATGAAAAGAAAAACAGCAGAATGCAAAACTATGAAACAGAGGACAAAAAGATACTGCAGAGGAAGCAACTGAGTCCAATAAGAAAATAAAACAATCAGCAGAAAACCAGTTTATCACACACAAACATTCGTAAATTTGAGCAATAATTGTAGCCAAAATAATGTCACAACTCTATATGTTGTCTTCTATGCGCCACAAATCTGGAACAAACTTCCAAAAAACTGCCAAACAACCGAAACACTGAGTTAATTTAAATGAAGAGTAAAAACCCACCTGTTAGGGTTTCCTTTGAACCATCATAAATGGAAAACCGACTAACATATTTTATATGCATGACTGATGTGATGATGTTTATTATCCAACTTGTGACTTTGATGTTTTTGTGATGTTTTGTTTTTGTGTTTTTATGATGTAAAGCTCTTGAACTGCCTTGTTGGTGAAATATCCTATATAAATAAAACTGATTTTCAATAGTTTTTTAATTCCATCCACAGTAATTGAGCTTTTCTGGTGTTTTCATTTCAGCAATTGCACAGTTCAAATTGCTTTACAAAGCATGTAACAAATTACAAAACAATCAAGATATATTACATTTTGTCAAATGCCATCATCAAAATCCTCAAGTAAATACCCATCACAAACATTGATCAATGTTCCAGTTATTATTAATCAAAGCCAGCTGAGTTCCTCCTTTTAAAGGAACTCTGTGTTTCAGCTGTTTTGCAGATCTCCAGAAGTTTGTTCCAGATCTGTGGAGCATAGAAGCTGAATGCTGCTTCTCCATGCTTGGCTCTGGTTCTGGGGATGCGGAGCAGAACCAGAACCAGAGCCCACCTCTGAGGTCTGAAAGGTTGATAAAACAGCAGCAGATCTTTAAACTCTTCAGTGATTTATAAACCAACAGCAGGATTTTAAAGTCCATTCTCTGAGCAACAGGGAGCCAATAGAAGAACTGTAGAACTGGGTGATGTGCTCTATCTTGGGTTTAGTCAGAACGCCAGCAGCAGCGTTCTGGAGCTGTTATCAATGCGACTAAAGATAAATGCACGGATGAATTTCTGTAGATCTTCCTGACACATTAGTCCTCTGATCCTAGAAATGTTCATCGGGTGAGTCTTTGAAAGAAGACTACTTCATTTTCCCTTTATTTTTTTTAAGCTTGGATGTATTTTAAAGTCGTTCACTAAGATTAAGAGACTCTGGTTTAAAGCAGTTGGGAAGTTATATGCAGCAAACCTTACAGTTAGAAAGAATAAACTTGATCATTTATTCTTCTCATTCAACTTCATTCAAAATACCAATTAAAAAGGCACAAGAAAGATTATTTTACTGTGTTTACTGTGAAAGTAAATATGTCATATTACTTCAGCAACAGTAAGATTACTTTTTCTTTTCTGTTTAAAGAAAAACAATTAGAAGAAGCTAGATGATAAAATACTGCTGTATGGTGAAGATGTGGCATTTTAATTTAAGGTGATCAAACTTTAAGAGTCTCATATCAGCTGTTAGAAGTTAAAAGTTCAACAAAACGAAGAAAAACTAGCATTGGCTCATGAACTGAAGCATAGATAAGTAAATGTCTGAGTCATACAACACTCTCACATCTTCTCTTTTATTCAGATTGACTAGTGATGCAATGATCCATCAGCCACCGATTAAAATACTCAAATTTCCCCTTGATCCACTCTGACTACTGGTTGTCAAGTCAAATACTGGAAAACAAAAATGATCATTTAATTCATCGAGGCTGAAGATCCCAGACACATGCAGCCTGATGTACTTTTAAGCAGAAATGGAGATAATCTCATAGTTGATCATTTTTCACTAAATTTAAACGTTCTAACTCCATCAAGAAACCGGCAGCAGATTTCTTTTATGGTTTGTGTTTCTACATTTAATTAATGAATAAAAACTAAAACTACAAATTAGTTTGTGTAAGGCATCGATTTATCAAGTTATCTGTTTTTGAAGATGTAAAATACTTTTAAAAATCTGGATTTTTGTTTCTTAACAAATGCACTCCTTGGGTTTCCACAATCGTGTGTTTGTACGTGTGTGTGTGTGTGTGTGTGTGTGCACGTGTGTTATAGGGTTGAAGAAAATCTAAATCGGCAGGTCAGAATCAATATTGGCATCTAAAAACTGGATCGGTGCAGCTCTACAGCTAATTCTCACTCATGCGAGTGACATTGTGCTAACAGAGCTAAACAGAACCGTTTAATTAGCAAAGCTGAAGAGGCGGTTATAAAACAAGAAGAAAATCAGAGATGGCTTAATAATGCTATATGTTCCAATTATATTATTTTGGGAGGAAGATGTCTTCCCAACTGTATCGTCTGAAGTTCGGCGTCGGGTGGTAATCCGTGGCTTTCTGTGGGTACATCTTCTCAAATAACACAGGGCTCTGGGATGCAATTAATTGCCATCTTGAGGGAAACTGCGTCCGCATATCAAGAAAGTAGATTTAGCGTTCCTTACTACTTCTAGCTTGCAGAGAGAGGGCTTTAATAGAGATTTATACTGTAGAGCAGGATATCAATTCAAATGCTGATAATGAAATTGGCAAGAACAATTTCAACCTTAGCGGAGCTTTAGTTAGTTGGAAAAAAACGGGTACCAACGTCGAAATATCTAGGAGAGAAAGATCAGCGTTGGAAATTTCTCAATGAAGAATGAAAATCTAAACGAATTATGTCACAATTCGAGATCCCATGTGGATCCAGCGGACCATCGTGTCTCCAAAGAGGAGGGAAAGAAATCTGTGATGGATAATGAATGTCAGAGAACCAAGACACACGAATCTCAGGTTTTATTGAGCTTTAAACAAAAAGAGCATCTAAAAGCACAAAAGTTGGTTTAAACTAAAAGTTCTCCATAAAGTCTCAGCGCCTGTTCCCATGAGCCACTGTTATGGCTGCTAAAGAGAATAATGTCAAAAAGCACAGGCAGGCTGATGACTCCATTACGACCCATCTCATTAAGAATGAATGCCGTTCCTCCATGAAGGACGCTAATGAAGGAGACACACAGCGGCCTCAGTGAAGGAATTATGTTCGAGCAGAATACACAACTGTCCTTATCACTGGAAATTATTAGCTGACTGGAAAAAGACAGCAGGCAGACAAACAGCTGGGGAGACGCATCAAAACATCTGTCAAGTCTGATTTCCAATATAGAAACATAATTTTTTAAATGAAAAGACTAAGACAAGATGCAAAAAAAAAAAAAAAACTTTGAGTGCACAAAATTTTGTTTATGTAAAATTGCAAAAACTAATTAATTTTTTCCATTTTTCCCTGCTGAACTATAAATTAAACATACAATACTAATGAAACAATTAAATTAGTCTCATTTAAGTAAAAATAAAGGATTTAGTCAGATGCAAAATAAAACACAGCAGCATAAATTCTTCAGATTTTTTTAGGCTGATTAACTTTTATATATACTTTCATCAACAAGAACCAGAAATAAGTCACACTTTTTTATTTATTTATTTTTTATTTTTATTTATTTATTTTTATTTATTTACTAACGTCTGCTTTTCAGTAAACATCACTAGATGTTTGCCGTTCCATTTTCTACCAAATTAAATTATAATTATAAAAAAAGAAACATGATTGATTTGTATTACCATGATTTTTAAAAAAGCCTCGATTCAGTGAAAATTTTACCCTAACATTTCAACTTCAGAAAGTGAGAAAAAAAGGAACCTTTTTATGTGATTTGTTATGTAAACTTCTGTTTTCATCAGTAGTTTCATGTCGCTGGTCATTTGCTCAGCCTAAGAAACGTAACCACAGGTTTCATCAGACTGTTCTGTACCTGTTCAAGGTCCTGGATCATAAAGTCTTTGGACTGCAGGATCTCCAGCACTTTTCTGTCCTTCATCTCAGTTTTCTGCTTCTCACTGTGAAAGAAAGTCAAGACAAAAACAACATCTTAAGATTGTTTAAAAAAAAACTATTAAACAATTTTACTAGTTTTAGCTCTCATCACTGTGAGTCTTTGGAGTTGCTCAAAACTTTGTGAATTTCGATGATCCAAATATCACGTTTGGATCATTGAAAAGAAAAGAAGAAAAACCTTCAGTTTGGGACCAGTTTGTTTCAACTGCTTTGGACCAATGGGAACAAACCCGTTAATTCCCAGATCCGTTGTTCCTCCTGCACCTCCATCTCCAAGGCCTTTTCTTGTGATCAGCCTTCTCTGTTTGTCGGCGATGGAACAACAGTTTTTTTTGTCCCGGGAGGGGCCCGAGCACAGGCAGGCCTAACTGCGCTTCCTCATACACGGGGCTGTGTTCGCCATGTCCTGAGCAACCAACCAATCACTCTACACGATCCGCACAGTAAGAGGAAGGAGGGATGAATGGCAGCTCCCACTGGGCATGGGCGCTTGACTGGAGTCGACACAATTACCATGTCAATATCCTCCCGCGCATTAGATTATACAATACACATACGATCTCTCGGTGCATGTTCCCCCGACAGTCTTGGAGGACCGGCGCACTTTGATGGGTTTCCTGTGGGGCAACAGGAAACTGGAGAGGGTGTGGAGTAGAAAATGAGAGGCAGAGAAACTAGAGGAACAGTGTGCATGCTGCTGCTGCTACACCGGGGAGGCCCAACTCCGGCCCTCAGAGCTGCTGTCCTGCATCCCGTCTCCATCACCCCGCATTCAAACGGCTGAAGTTCATTCAGTCCTGCAGAAGCCAGGTAACAACACATTCTGATTCAGGTGTGTTGGAGAAAGGATCTAAGGGTGTTTTCACACCCAACAGTCCAGTAACATCTGTTACATTTTCAGCTGCTGTGGTTCTCCTTCACTCTGCAGTATATTAAATAAACCAAACCCTTTGAAAAACCAGTTTCCCTCCTCGACTGTGAGGGCGCTGGACCAAGAACTACTGAATGAAACAAAACAGAAACCTCTGAAGAAGATACTGAGTGCAACATCCATCATCACAAAATGTAAACAAAAATAAGAGTGGTGTCAGATTTTAGTGATTGTAGAATTTTTCTTTTGTCTTTGGCAAAAGACCATGAGCCATTTCTCTCGCTAGAGCTAGAAACGTGCATTTGTTTTGGCTGCTTTCACCCAGAATGCCATGCTCTGCAGTCAGTTTCCTGCTTTGGGAACGGTCTCCTGTCCACTTGGTGTTCACATAAGCATTGAAATTGCATCAGAGTTCACGTCAACTGAACCCAGACTGAAGTTTTTAGATGGCTCAGAATTTGCACCAGCGTTCATTGCTCATGTCCTCAAACGAAGCTGAGATCTAGTCAAACAAACAGGAGTTTGATTAAAGTGGACGATTCTTTGGATGATATGAATAACAGAAACATTTCATCTTACTTTTCGATAATTAAAATATGTTTGGATTGAATTGAATCAGTGACAATCCAATCAATGAACAGGGATGTGCATTTTTAGAGTAAAAACAGTAACACTCAAAACACTGGTTAGTTGTCAGCTTCATCAGCTTATTGCTTTTCAAAAAGTTTCAAAAACATTTTTGCATTTACTTAATGTAAAAGCACACCACCTTTATTAGATTTTTTACTTGTCGACAATTTTTAAAGTCGTACTAAATTTCTCTTCCACTTCATGTTGGTTTATAACAGTGTTTCTCAATTCCGGTCCTCACGCCCCCCTGCCCTACATGTTTTAGGCGTTTCCCTTACGCCACACACCTGGATGAATATGGGAGTGATTAACAGGCTTCTGTAGCACTTGATGGTCATGCAATCATTTGAATCAGCTGTTCTGGAATAGAGGTACATCTAAAACATGCAGAGCAGCAGGCCTGAGGACTGGAATTGAGAAGCGCTGGTTTATATGAAGTGCAACGTGACAAAATGTGAAAAAGTTCTCTGGGAATGAGCACGGCTGCATGGCACTGCTTTATTTGTCCAAATATGCCTGATGAGGATAAAGGAAGCCCCTCTGCGCTCGCCGACAGTTCCCATGCCACAGTTTTTCATCTGGCTTAGCCATCCAGCAAAAGAGGCCTTACTCCATCTTACGATTTATCCGGTAAAGACGAGCATTTGGCAGGAATGCTTCAACTGTCCAGCATGAGAGCAGCGGAGGAGAAGCGTTTTCATTAAAGAGGTTTCCGTTGTTTGAACTGGGAGAGCGGGGATAAGAGGGCTTAAACCAGCATCTGCACCTGATTCCGTCATAACCCATGTAGGTGCTTTAAACAAAAGAAAAAAACTTTCACACACGTTTTTCTTTGCTTGTGAGATGGAGTAGCGTTGAGCTGTGAAAAGATGAAGCCACTCACCGCTCCACCACCAAACTCACGGCCTGGGTCAAGTCCGGATTTGCCACTTGCAGCCGTTTCCACAGGGACCACACAAACTCCTTGTCTGCCTGCAAAACAATCAAGGAATTCAAGTGTTTATGTTTTTATTGAGAGATATATCATTACCTGGGTGGCAACTAATGATTATTTTAGTAATCCACCATTCTGTAAATTGAAAAATGTCCCACTCATTAGTTTTTTTTCATTCACTGAAGTCTTTTTATACAACATTAGAAACATTAAAAAATGAAGCCAAAATAATAATTCAATTCCATTTTTAAATAAGAAAGTAAACATTTTATTGTCTAACAATAGCATTCTTTTAGTTTAGCTAAAAAATACTTCTAACATCAACAGTTCAGTCTTTTCTGTTGACTTGGCATCAATACAGTGTAGGACTGATTTGGTGATTATTTCTTCAATCAATTCATTTATAACTGGATAGCAAAAGGTGCGCAGTAGGATATATTTTATTACAGAATTTCATCCAGATTTAGCTAATTTGCCATTTGACAAGTTCTGGAAGCGACAAATTAGAGCCAAAGGGGTTTTTAAAATCTTAAATATGAAATGTATATGGATCTTGTGCAGTTTTGGCTTAATCACTGCTCTAGATACCTTTTTCGAGTATTTCTACTTCAATTAACGATTCATTGGTTTCTAAATTAGATGACAATTATTTTAATAATTGATTCATAATGATTGACATGGTTAATTGTTTCAGCTCTGACAATTAAGATTAGGGGTGAACAATATGGACTGATAATCTTATAGCAATATTTTGTGACATAATTGTGATTATGATAAAGATCATGTTAAAAAAGCTGCTCTTTACTTATTTTTAGATAACTACATTGCTGTGACTCCATTGCACAGAATTAAAAATGCCACAAACACAAATATTATTATTAAGAGTGTGACTTATATCATCAAACTCCAAACATAATCATATTTTTAAATTTACTGATATTCCTGTGGAACAAACAGTGGAAAAAAATAAAATAGCAAAAATAAAATTTCTGCTCAAACTGTCAGTTTGGAAATCTGAAATCTATAATAAATCAAAATTCTCACCACAACAGGACTTTTTTTTTTTTTTTTTTAAACAATAAATGATAAACGATGCGATAAGTACCCCACCCTAATTACGATACATTATATGATGACTTTAATCAGCCTGTCAAAGGAAAACCAGCAGCACATCAGAGCTCTTCTGTAAAAGATAAAAGATTAACCAGGACACTCATTGGCATTAGCATATGACAGCAGGGAAGTCGATCAATTATTTAAACAACTTGTACAAAACAGTTTCTCATCCGGCCTGCCCGCTCTAATCATGCGCCTCTCTTTGCAGCGGTCTCCATCGCTGAGATGTGACCTTCGACTCGCGGGGAGCAACTTGACACTTGTCGTTATGAACTATTTATGACTGCTGGGGATCCGAATCAAAACGCGGCGGCCCGCCTCGTGTTTTCCACCAAACTTAGAGTTGATGTCAGGGAGAAAAGTCATGAAACGCATCTCCAATTCAGACTGTCGTCCTGGTTTCTCCAAACATTTTTCAGGCAACGCTACGTCTAATGAGTGACATCTAAAAAGTACGTTAGGCATTAAAAGATGGAATTATACCAAATCGACTTGATATAAAAATCATATGATAAATTATGTTCACATCATCAGAAGATAAAAGCCATCCCTCCCACTGGACTCTACTGGTCTCCAATTAGTACATGAATTTTAAGCCCCTTCTCAAAAAGTGTCTAATCAATTATTTAGTAAAATGGCAGCGTCAGACCTTGATAAGGCCATGAGCTGAACACATAAAGAGGAAGGACTGTGATGTAGATCTCGGAGTCTGTATGTATCCGCAATGTGGGGGTGTAGAGAGGAGGGTTCTCACTAAATCAACACTGGAACGCAGCTAATGATTAAATTAGGCGGCCTGGTTTACTCCGCCTGCCTGGCCTTTGGCTGCCATTAACCGTTCCGCTGACAAGTGTTCAGCGAGGACCCTCATCAAGCGCCCTCCTCTGCCGTATGCGCGCTTAAAGATACATTCAATGAGTGTTTGATGATGGCATGAATTATTCATCCTGAATCTGGAATCCTGGAACACCATGGGCTAAACATACCAGAGAGAGCCACTGCGATTCAGCGCGTATTAGGAAAATTAGCTGGCTCTAGCCAGAACGTTTGCCGGCTGACAGACGAGACTCTTTGTAGTTAATGGCCGTCCTGAACCGCGTCATGCCCGAGACTTAACACATCAGTGGTATTCAAATGTCACTATTTAAAAATGTACACGGCACATCTTAGGGCCGTTATTAGATAAACAGAATCGCTGATGGTCTGCTCTGTCTGGAAGAGACCACCAACCAGGGAGGGTCTCCATGCCAGTTAAACGAAAGGCTGCAGCGCTGAGGTCAACAAAGTTCAGCTCAGATGAATAAACAGCATCACAGTTCAGACAGGTGACTTCTCTTTCACCTGCTTCCTCGTTTCTGTGCACCAATCAGAAGCAGGATGGGAACCAAGGTCACTATAGTTTACTAAAACTAAAAATAACAAAAACTGAAATTAAAATGAACTGAAAATAAATAAATAAATAATAGGAAAAAACTATAATTAACAGAAACTATGTCCTTTGTTTTAGTGTTTATGAATGTATTTATTAGCCTTCCGAAGTAGTTTATGTCAGATCTCTGCAAATCAGCATAAGAAGCCATTTGTCTGAAATCTGCTCAAAACCAGCAAGAAAATAATTTCAAGCAGCAAATAAGTAAAAAAAAACAAAAAAAACAAATGAACGAGCTCCAACGGCCCAATCAAAGTCTAGGCCTTAATCTGTCTGAGTTAGTGTAAATTAAAGGAATCTCAGAGACTCAATGAACCAAAGTTCCTTCTTTGGTTAAGAAGGATCATAATAAGAAACATCCTGATGAAGGCTGAAGTTGTTTTTTGCTCTGTTTGGTTTGGGCTGGATTATCCGTATTTCTTCTATATCCTAGTTTCTTTGATATAAAGGTGAAACTGTATGAACCGTTTTTCAGCGAGGCATTTTATATTTACTTTTCTCAATATGTTTGTGTTTATAGTTACTGTGGACCTGTGCTCCAACTCGGATGGAGTGCTGTTTTCATGGTTAAAATCCTCACAAGAGACACTTTGCATGTGAAAAGAAGTGCAGACGCAGCAAAAACTGTGTTTTGCACAGGTTTTAGTGGTGATGCACCAATCGATCTACAAGTGTTTAACATCTCCAGATCTTCCCTACATCAGCTCTGCCCTGTAATGAACTGGTGTAACACCAAAAAAAATCTGAATTTTTTTATGTTGTGATGACTGAATCCTTAAAAACAGAAAACTCCCACGTTTTTCAGTTTGTAAACACATCAATAAACAGCATGTTTTCTGATTTGCTGCGTTTTCAGCTCAATATAAACAGGTAAAGGTTTCTCTGTTGAATTCAAATTTGCTATATTTACCAAAGAACCTGATATTTTCCTTTATATAAAGTACAGGAAGGGAAAAACTGTTGAAAACAGCTAACTAAAACCACAAAACACAATGCAATGTGTGTTTTTAAGTTAGAATGGCTTACATTAGACAATTACTTTCTAAAATGTCTGTAAATTCTCAGTTTTATGAATAATAAAATATTCAAAGACTTGTAAATAAAGATGTTAGAGCTGAAAAAGAGGACAGAATACTTCCCCTGCTCAATTTATTGTGTATAAAAAAAGAAATATATTACTTAAACCAAGTATTTTCCTTTAAGGCAGCAAGAAGTCTTTTAGTAGTTAAACTTGTAATGGGATAAATCTACATGTATCGCAGCACTGATATCCTCCCTAAAGTAAAGAATATTTATCTTTAA
The DNA here is from genome assembly GCA_010277075.1 of Poeciliopsis retropinna. Lineage (NCBI taxonomy): Eukaryota > Metazoa > Chordata > Actinopteri > Cyprinodontiformes > Poeciliidae > Poeciliopsis > Poeciliopsis retropinna. Next base: position 2,542,527 of record VMRM01000039.1, on the reverse strand, counting down.
AGCATCTGACTCTGCATTGATTCACTTATGAAAAATCTGACTTGGTCCAATGAATTACAGAAGGAATCTGCAAGATTCTTGAAATTAAGGACACAGATTAAAATGTGTGTCCCTGTGGTGGATCTCCTCATAAGGCCAGCTGATGTCCCAGTCTGTCTACCTGTAGAAGACATGCTGGGTCATTTCACTCCTTTTATTAGACACCACCTGGTGGTGAGTATGCAGGGAATCCTTAAAACACCGACTCACAAAGTGAAAACAAAAGTTTATAAACATTTGTTTTAGTTTTTACTGAAACATCTAGAGCATGGGTCTGCAACCTGTGGTTTTTTGGATCATTCATAATTTGTCTTTTTATAATTTGGCAAGAATTCCAGAACCATTTTTTAAAAATGCAGACAAACAATAAAATGCAGATTTTAGTTGCTTTTAGTTGTTTTTACCCCATGGAATAAATCCTGTCTTACATTTCTAGAAAAGAATGATGAAAGTATTACTAATATTTGTTGCTGTTTTCTAATCACTACACTTTTATTTTGTTTAAATCGTTTTCTACACAAATATCAGCATCCCAGAGAAGAAAATGCATTGATCCTCTTTTGTAAATGTTTACATTTTCTTACTCTAAGACCTAAAACAGAAATAAAATGATAGTTCTTTTAAAAAATAACCCTATATTTTGTATAGTAGATATTCATTTATAAAGTTTAAGTTGTTTTTTTCATGAAATGTTAACATTTGTGGCTCTAAATGAGATCTTTACTTTGCAGACCCCTGATCTAGGTGTTGGAGAATATTTGGTACTTCTACTAATCCAACTGTGTTGATGGCATTTGCACAATTTTGGACTAAACAAAAAAAAAAAATTCTGTACTACTCTATGTGATCTTTAGTCTTTTGAGCACTTTTAACTGTGTCCGATATGCCATCAAACTAAGGTTCAATATATAAAGCTGGCATGCAAAGTGTCCATTTAAATATTTTAGTGGGGAATTTGTCATGTTTTTATACATACAACATAATGTCAGTTATGTTATGAAGAGGTTTCTTCCTGTTAACGGGGAGTTTTTCCTCTTCACTGTCGCCCCATGCATGCTGAGTATGAGGGATTGTTGCAGCTAATTACTTAATGCAATCAGCTGGCTTTCCTTAGAGATAGAAAGAAAAACTTTAAACTAATTTAATAATAAATTAAACTAAGTTTAATTTAACAATAAATTAAACTTAATGCAGTGACATTTCATTCATCCATCCATTCATCCATTATCTGTTCACCCTTGTCCCTAATGGGGTCGGGAGGTGCTGGTGCCTACCTCCAGCTGCGTTCTGGGCCAGAGGCGGGGTCACCCTGTCGCAGGGAAACACATAAACAAACAGGACAAACAACCATGTACGTACACTCACACCTAGGGAGAATTTGGAAAGACCAATTAACCTGACAGTCATGTTTTTGGACGTGGGAGGAAACCGGAGAACCCGGAGAGAACCCACGCATGCACATGCAAACTCCGTGCAGAAAGACCCCGGGCCGGGAATCGAACCCAGGACCTTCTTACTGCAAGACAAAGGTGCTGGTGACATTTCAGACATTTGTTAATTGGTGCTTTATACATGAACTGAGTAGTTCAGTTATCTCTAAGTATATAAAACTGTGGAAACATTTGTAATGAGTTTAAGAAAAATATAGAAGAAGACAAAATTATATATTTTCTTTCTGGACAGCAAACACTACATTAGATTTGTATGTATGTATATGTATGCATACCTGACACTGAATTAACTCCTCTGATAAATTCTTCACCTCCTCCTCCAGAACCAGGATGCGACTGCTCTCGTGTGAGCACATTTTGGACCCAACAATGAAAGAAAATAAAACGAACCAACTAGGAAAACCTCCTTGGCGTCCTACAACGCTCCGCTGGCTAACTCTGCTAACGTTAGCCTCCTAACGGTCATATTTACAGTTTAACAGCGTGACGTCATCGCAATGGACAGCCTTAAAACAATGCTAAAATGCCCCATATATCTATCCTCTAACCGCTCTCAATCTCTTCTCTGGCTTTAAAGGTAAATTAAACTTTCCTGGACGCCCCCCTGGCAGTAACCACAGCGACAAGTTCTTCCTTTCAAACCGGCCCGCTGTTTTCCGTTTCCGTTTCACTTTACAACGGCGCACGCTCCATTTAAACGCCGGCGCGGCTAACGGCGCACCGAGCAGGTGGAGTTTGTACAGTTAATGGAAGGTTAGCTTGATACTTTGACAAATTATGGCTGTTGCGAAGTCAAAGTTGAAGTTTAGTAAATTTTATTGGTATTTCACGCTGTATAATACCCGTAGGGTGGTTTTGTTTTAGCATTTATTCTGATACATCAACTCTGAAAAGTCTTGTCAGAGATGTTGTCATAACAGCACAACAGAGGTGATGTTAGGATCCTGAAACATTGGGGCATAATGAGTATAAATCACAATCAGCTTTTTCACCAAGCGTTAACGTTGGTACACACAAATAAGAAATGTGACTTCAGTTTTGTATTGCTTCCAGAAAAAAACAAATACATAATAAATTCTGCAGAGATTTATTTATGTGAATAAATTCTAAGGCTAAGTGACTTATACTTTCTGTTTTCAGGGGAGCTTTTATTATATAGCTTCATTTTTTTTTTTTAGATAAGAGGCGTGTACTTTGGGACAAATACCAACCGCTGATTGGTCAGTTGCTGACAAACTGACCAATAGAATGACTGACAGGTGGCGTCATGATCAACACTATTGATCTATATAAAATATCCCTCAAGGTTCTGACCCATATTCTTTTAAACTTCGGGAGACAATAAATACAATCAAAACTTTATTTAAGGGAGTAATGTAACATAAATTTTCACATAAAATGCCACCTATAAAAATTACAAATAAAACCCAGGATAAAACCTCCTGCTCTACATTTAGAGAGTGCACATATCAGAGGAATAACAATAAGAAAAGATGTGATGCTGATTTTTATCCAAACACATTTATTTCTTTAGTCTTGACCCCACTTACACTGGTATATTTTGGCCCATAAATTTGTTTAGTTTCTTCTGAAGAGCAACAGAGGCCGTTTGACGTCTTTATTTTGGTGGTGAGTCAAGACAACAATGCTACATTGTGCGGCTAATGCATTTAACTGTCCGTCCAGATTTGGAGCACGGGGCTGGAGAGGAAAATGAAGAAACATGATGACTGCCGCTGCTTCTGAGTCTGACAAATGTTGGTTCGGCCTCGCTGCTACACAAACACACACACACACACGGACGAAAAGAGACTAAATCCAATTGACTTAGCATGATTAGGCTGCCTTTCATTAGGATCCTCATTTGCAGGGCCAATTTCAGAGGCAGTAGACCGGCACATAATGCACAACATCTGCCTTCCCCTTGTTCCTTGTTCAGATACATAAACGCATGGAAGCTAAGAATGAGCCTGTATCACTCCGCATGCACCTGTATAACCCGGTCCTTGTGTCTCCTCTCACTGCCCAGGATATACAAACTCTATTTTTTACTAAATTTATTTCTAAAATGGAGCAAAAATCTAATTTTTCCTTCCAAATATTGGAATTTATTCACTCAATTTATAAAATGAACAAACAGTGAAAAGTGAGCAAGAAGAAGAACAAATTGTAGATAAATCTGGCCCTTTCACAGGAATTACAAAATACATTTTTATATTAATGTACATTAAATTAAAAGTTCCAAGCAAAATGTAATTCTCCTCATTGACTCAGAAGTATATAAGGCTGGGATTTTAAAAAAATATTCTAACATGTTTTTAATTGATTTATAGTCAAGCATTTTTCAACTCTTCACTCAAACCGCTCCATAATTTTACTGCAAAATGTACATTTGTTTCAAAGTAGTACGCAAAGTTTTACTTTTGAAATCCTACTTCCTTCTGTTATTTCTGTCACTTGGCCTTAAGACAAAGAACTTCTGTAACATAACTGATACCATTTATTAAAAAATTATTAACAAATTTGCTTAGTTTCAAGATATTTGATTGAGTTAACAATTTATTAACTATCTTCTAGTATTCAATTTATATTAAATTAAGTTTTTTCTGTTCTTTTTCCGTTTTTTGTGTCACAAACAAAGGCTTAGTGTTGGTTTTATATGTATAAAATAAGTAATTTATCGGACTGCAGGATTTAGGGAAAATTCACTACATTTTTATGAGAAAGAAGTTGTAATTTATTTAGTAGTAGAACTTGTTACGTTTCTTTTTAAGTGCATTTAGACTTGTGTTGCACTCAAATATATTGCACCATAGGCATTTTATGAATCTTTTTCTGGTTCATATATCATGCAAAAACAACAGGTTGTAATGATGGTAAAGAAAAGACAAGCTTTTCCTTCATCTTCTGACAGCAGATCACAAATTAGTACAGTTCATATTTACACTTCAATGCAAATAAAAATTTAAAAGTTGCTCTGAATGCGACTCCTCCCTAACGCAGTCATCATGTTACCTTGTTCACAAAGAACTGCATCTGGTGGGCGTGTTTCATTGGTACGTAAAAAACCCTAAACTAACTGAACCTTTCGAGGATGTAACGGGGAGAGAAACGACACAAAAACACAGCAGGACCAAACAAAGCAACTCCAAATGTGCTTCTTATTAAAACAAAAGTGTGATTGAAACAGTAAAGTGCAGCTGGAACTAAAATCACTAAAATTCCTCCCTTGAGAAAGCTGGCAGCATAAAGTGATCCCGCCCTGACTATCCCCACTTTCAACATCCAATCTGTGTAATCTGACCACTTAGACACTTACAGCTACTGCAGCAGACATGCTCCGCCATGTTTTGACAGCACATTTTGCTCTCCTCTCTGTCTGAAGCAGCATTACCTCCCTATGTCAGGTGTTTGTTGTCTGTCCCACTAATGACAGATTAATCCACGTATAAGCTCGTTTGAAACCCACATAAATGTCAGGTCTCAGCCCAGGAGTCTTTCACGCCATCCCAGTGCTTCCTGTATGAACCATTAAAAAGATACTTTTCACACATGGATTTCAGCTCTAATGTTACTTGATTCAGCTTTTTGTTTTTACCCAAAAGGCTTTCTTTAAAAATTGTTTTTAAAGTTTTATCAGAAAATCTAGCCTTGATTTATACTATAAATTTTATAGTGTGTTCATTTTATGTTGGAAAAAGCAAAGTTTCAATATATTCACATCTTAAAAGTGTCACCACTCCCATTATCACGCAGACGTCTAAGAGAAGGAAATTAAAAGCCTTTATGAACATTAATATGGAGGACCAAAAGAGACACAAATTAAACAAATAAAATATAAATCATCAATTGATGGATGGATGAATGGATGGATGAAAATATTTAATATCTTTGAATTCTTCAGATTGAATCTTTTAAAAGTATTTTCATACATATTTAAAATTTTAATAAATATTACCTTAAAACTTCAAAAGGTTTGGTTCTCAGATTCAGACGTTTCCAAACTCAAACTGTTTCATTTCACCTCAGTTGCCTATCAAAATGTCCGATATTTGTGAAATGTGGGAACAGGACAGATGGATAGAAGAGTGAACAGTGGAGTTCTGGTAACTTAATTTCTTTATTCAGATGAAATATTGGGTTCTATCCTGTTTTTCTGCTTACATAACGTCACTTATTCAGTGAAATGAGCCTCAGAGCCACAGAACAGGCCAGATGTAAACTGGCCTCCTGCATCCGCAAAGAGCCTTGAAACAAGATGGCTCCTGCAGAGACAGTCACAATAAGCATGCTCCTCTCACTCCTGTTCTGCCTCGCTGAAGTTCAAGCGCTCTGCAGCGTCTAATCTACCAGGGGAAGGAGTGACACAGGATTGTGATCATGCAAATTCACCTTCATGAAAAATTCAGGAACCAAATGACAAGCCTTGGTGTGTCAACACTGACAGAGGAAGGCAGAGAGGAGAGAAAAACATGACACTCCGCAGAGAATTGGGAAAGCGCCGTCTCCGCCCGCTGCCTCAGGTAAGCGGGGGTATTATCCGCAGCTCTGATGCACCTGGAAAACGCAGCAGACGACAGTAGCTGCTGAAGAGTCCCCAGTTTTAAAGGAACACTGATTGTACAAATGCCAGCTGGGATGTGAGAGCTGCGCAGCGTTTAGCAGAACAAGCATCCTCCTACATGGGAACGAGGCAGGCTCCAACATGCCAGCGTTTTACGGCGAGGCTTTGAGCGGAGTCACTTTGTAGCGTGGCTGACGGCTCTATTTATCAAGCTGTGGAGTGGGATTAGGACATAACGAGATGTTGTCACATTAACTGCTTTTCCTTTGCAAATGTGCCCAAAGTTTTGGTTGAAAAAGACAACATCACATTAAATATGTTTCCATGAAATAAGAATTTAAATTTAAAATCACAAGTGCATGAGTTTGTTCACTTAATAAATCATTAAAAATCTCCCCATGCCATCATCCTCCAACTACTTCCTGTTGTCTTCTCCTTTGTGGTTTCCACCAGTAGTATCATCCAGTTCCATCCATCCGCTTTCTTCCTCTTATCCAGCAGTAGCAGCTTCAGAAGGGTGGCCCAGACGTCCCTCTCCCCAGCCACTTGTTCCAGCTCTTCCGGGGAAACCCAGAGGCGTTCCCAGGCCAGCCGAGAGACATGGTCCCTCCATTTCAAATTTCAAATTGAGCAGCCATATATGATGACATATTAGGGCCGTTGTAGACAGAAAACAATAGTAAATTTCCACCAAAAACCACAGACATTTTGAGATTAATTGATTAATTTGTATTAAAAAGTTTAGAAATGTCTGGAAATTTACACTTTTGAAACTCAGGATATTTCCAAAATTTAAAAAAACTGAGAACATTTCCAAGTTTTTTTCTAGAAAGATCAATTAATCTCAAAATTTCTGGCTTTTTCTTGCAATTTTTATTTTTTCTTGCAGTTTTGAATCTTAGAAATATCCAAGGTTTTGTTTAAAACTTTTTAAGATTAATAAAAAAATTTCTGAGCTTTTTGGCAGACATCGAATCCTGTTTTTCTGTGTACAATGGCTCTGATGAGGTCAATGGAGGCGCAGCTACTGCGTGTCTTTTGAAACTGAAGTTGCCTCAGCAAAAGGGCACTCTAAATTTGTGCTGAAGTGATGAACCGTGTCTGTACAGATTTCCATTGGGTTGTTGCCCTCAGGAGGAAATCTGGAGTCTGTGGGAGAATTGTCAGCCGCTGTTGACCTCAGACATGAACCATCCTCATGTTGAATCCTGTGAGACCTCAGACAGGCTTGCCAAACCCCTGGGACAGAGAAGCCATTGATTACCTTCTCCTCCACCGTTCCCGCCTCTAAACGCACATTGGACATCAAATCGTTCCCTCATTGCGAAGCTTCAACTCTGGAACTGCCATTTCTGTTTTCACATGACGGTAATAACCTTTCTCCCCAAACGTCAACGAGACGATGCGGACCTTCTGTCCGACTCCCATCTGATGACCTTCTGGTCCCCTCCTCAACCGGAGAGCGCCCTCATAAAGGAGGAATTGATCCGAGAGGTCACATGAATGTGTATGTGACTGTGTTTTTGTTAGTCAGGGCCACGCTGACTAACAGTTCACTCACCTAGTGTGCCATCCAGGCCCCAGTCGGCCCCCTCCACCGATGTGTGGGAACAAGGAGTCAGACTATTTCCCTCGGGCTCCGGCTGGAGCGCTTGTCCTTTACTTGGTGAAAGGGTAAATTAAGGTGGTGAGGTTGTATTTAAGTTCATATTTCCCCTGAGTATGTGAAAGGAGACCAAGGACATGGGACATTGATTGCCCAGAGTAAATGTTGTCCACTTGGAAAACAGCTTTTAGATGAGAAAAGTATTTGTCTTACTTACAGCGCCAGAGCTTCTCTCAATAAGAGTTTGAAGGGATCAAAGTGAGAAAATGACAGAGAGGCTCTGCATCACAGAAAAGTTTTTATCTCAAACGGTGGCATCAGAAACCAAGTTTTTATCTCATTATTGTTTAAAAATCTACTTCCATCACTCAGTTCTTTATACTTTGCTTCTATTAGATGCCCAAAGGTGGGAGATCCTGAATCATCTGACTTCAGTTCAGCTCAGTCAGGTTTTCTGGGGACGACATGATCACGGGAAAAAAAAGCCTGACTTTGTTTCTGATATATCAGAGTTGGTGATATTGTTCATGCTAGCACCTCTCTTGCATTGTAGAACCTCCACCAACCCATCTGGAAGTATCTGCTGCCCAAAACGCTGTTTGTGTTTGTGATGGTAGGACGAGTTGCATGTAAATGACATCTAAAGGTTGCTACGGAAACCTTGGAAATGTCTTCCCCTCCCACTTTTCCAGCCTTGTCTGTCTCTGCTTTGGTCATTTTAAACTTTTAACTTTTTCTGACTTCAGATCTCAGTAATTTTCTGTGAATTGTAAATTCCTTGTAGCCATTTCCTGACAGATGAAGAGCAACACAGGTCTCCCTTACATAAACGGGATATTCTCAGGCCTTTCCCATTTTCAAGAGCGGCTAAATGAAATGGACTCTGTGTCATGTTGCAGTAATACCCCAAGAAGAAACAAAAATAAAATTAATTTGATGTGGAAACTTTGTAAAGAAAAAGAAATGGTCACTATTTGCAGGTTTGTCTATTTTTATGTAAAATAAATTGCATCTTCTCCATTGCAAACAGATGCAATGGACTGGACACTTCTGCTAATCTAATACTCTGCTAATTGTAGAGCTAATTTTTGATTAGCTAACTTTGACACACTTAGCACAATTATTCACACCGTATTTTTATTTCTTTATTTTTTGGGATAAATCCTAAAGTGCTAATCTTCTTGGCTGTTGTTTAAAACTCTGGCAGAGAGCAGAGCTTGTACCATGAAACTATTTTGTCCTTAAAATAGGAAGCTTGTAAAACTAGCGTCAAATATTAATCTTGTTTTGGGAACTCTGGGAACCTAATAGGTAAATAAGTCCTTTCAATCTGGACTAAAAACCCACCTGCTTTGTTTATTTTGATGGTAGGAACCATAACTAATTTTTGAACCATAACTAAAGAAACACAAACCAATATTTTGATGTGAAATGAAGGTAAGATGTAATATTTCATTTGTTGACTTATTTACTTGTTTACAGAAAGAATTAATAGACTTCAAACCCAAGAATAACCTCTGTTTCATGGTTTTTGTGTGTAAAGAAGAGTGAAATCTGAACCATTTCATGGTGCGACTCATGTATCGATTAACCCAGAAGCCCATCTGCTCTGTTAAGACAGATGACTCAACACAGCAGCACAAACACACAGCGGTTGACCTTAAACACAGCATCTCGTTCTGCGGGTCTTTCTGCCATTTCTGTGCTCTTAATAAGTCAACACGTGTGCAATAAGCCAATACAGTGTAATTACTGACCCTGCTGCTTTATTAAACTTGCAACAGGCTGCTAAAGATCTGTGATTCTGATAGTTAAAAAGCTAAAACAGTGTTATCACAAACTTTGTTCTTGATTTGTAACATCAAACTCATTTAAGTTGAAAGTATGGAGGCATGAAAGCTTGAAATCAGGTTACTTTAGCTGAAGATTCATTTATTTTAAGGCCAGAAGTTATCGCGATAAATGATAATATTGTTGATTTGAAACCATTTTCAAGTAATATGATGGTAGTGGGTTACAAATTCAAGAGCACATTCTGAAAATTCATTAAACTTTAAATTCTAATGAACATGTAACACTGGAATTAAGTATCAAAAATAAACAAATCAAATCTATGTGGTAAAACTGAAACATCTGAAACACAGAGTCCCTTTAAATGTGGACTAAAAACCCGCCTGGTTAGTTTATTTTGAACCATAACTAATGAAACACAAACCAACATTTTGAGGTGAAATGACGGCAAAATGTAATATTTCATCTGCTGACTGTGTTTTATGACGTACTTCTGTGTTTGTAATGTAAAGCACTTTGAACAGCCTGGTTGCTGAAATGTACTTCACAAATAAACTTGACTGATTGATTGGTTGATTGATCAATAGAAATAGCAAATAAAATGAATCGTGAAGCCTCTGTAAACAAAATTGTCCTTCTAGTTAAGACCAAAGCACCAGACTGAAGACTTTTGTCACCCAGTTTGTGGTAGAAAGAGAGAAAAGAACAAAACGATAAATCTGTAGACAACCTAATAAATGTGTCAAAGCTTCAGCATCACAGCTAAACAGAAACATGATTTAAACTTAAACTGTATCGCAACAGTCGAAGTCGTTACGAGAGGTTTGTTTCCTTCTTAAATAATCTTTTAAAGGCGTTTTGTTTGTTGCTCACATAAGTATGTAATATCTCATTTAATTAGCAGCCTAAGCCCTCTGACAAACAGGCATATGGTCCTCGCTCTCCCACGGCCTTGGCCAACAAATGAATATGCATATCCTGGGACTTCCAGTAGCTTGTTACTCTGGAATGACTTCTACACAAGCCTAATCCCTGATCTATTATTTACCCCTTGACCAAACATGCAAGTGGGGCTTCCAGACGCTTGACTTGATAGAAATGACTGCCAAGGGACTCGGCTGCCTCTCACCCAAGTGGAAGAGCCAGACTGAGGCAGAGGAGCACAGAATGTTCCACACAAGCCCTTCAAGTCATCACTCCGGAGATGTCTCAGTCAAACGTTGAGCAAATCCTCGTAAAAACAAGCACACTATGAAAGTTTAATGAAGGCCTCATTTCTGTGGGATCTGGGAAATGAGTGTCACATCCCCGCCAAAGATAGAAACGCTTTCCAGCAGCTTCCACGCTGCATAAATGTGGATTCTGTGACAGCAGGAAACACACAGACGGTGCTTAAATGAATGCAAATACAAAGTAGATTCAGGTAATCTGAGGCAGGCAAAGAGTCTCACCTCTGTCTAAAAATCACAATTCACTGGTCGTTTTATTAGGCACCCCCTGCCAGCGCCATATTGGACTTCATTTTACTCTCAGAAATACCTTAAATCAAGTCAAGTTTATATGTACAGCACATTTCAAAGTGCTTTATATCGCAGAAACATCACACAGTTATCAGTTATGAAACAAGCAATAAACATTACGTTTAGTTAAATGCCATCATCAATAAACAGCAAATATATTTATCAATATTCCAGTTAATACAAATAAAAACAAACTTTAAATAGGTGAGTTCTTAGCTTTGGTTCAAGGGAACTCAGTGTTTCGGCTGTTTTTTACTTTTCCTGAAGTTTATCTTTATGCCGGAAGCTAATGGGTGTAGCACAATTCAGTAACAAGGCAGTTCAAAGGGATTTTACACTATATAACATCACAGTCACCAATTATGAAACAAGCAATAAACTTTACAGTTTGTCAAATGCATTCATTAGGCAAATACACATTAAATCTGTTGATCAATGTTCCAGTTAGTATGTTTCAAAATCAACGCTACAGATGGATTTTTAGCCTTAATTTAAAGGAAGTCAGTGTTTCAGGTGTTTTGCAGTTTTTTGGAAGTTTGTTCTGGATTTGTGGTGCCTGGTTCCTGTAAAGACACTGTTGCAGTAATCATGAGGATGAGTTCCTCTACATCGTGCTGGAACATTCGTCCATTAATCTTGGAAATGTTCTTCAGATGTCGGAGTCTTTGTTAAAAATAGTCAGAAAATCGGACATTAACGATCTTTTTTTAACGTCGTCCGACGATGAACATAAAATAAATGGCTCTCTAATCTAACACATATACTACATTTAAAAGTAAAAGATTGAAAACACAAAACTTTGGTTTGTTGACAATCCACACAGCCATTTTTGCCAGTAACATAAGAAATCATCACTGATTGGTTGGTTGTCATGACACATTCTTTCGAGCATTTTGATTGGTCCATGAGCCAGAAACGGTTAGGGCACTCTGTGACTGTTTCAAACATGAGGTAAGCATAACTTCTTAAATTTTAGGAATATTTTCAAACGTTTTCATTATAATTCTGGAAAAATATTATAAAGTTGATCAGAAAATTGACAATTTCCTGATGGCATCTTTCTGAAGAGAGTGACTCTCCAAACCTTACGCTGCAAAATGTTTTGCACTAAGTTTTTCCCCAACATATTATGGTAGCATAATTTTCAGTGTTATGTCTGACAGTCATGAATCTAATGATGATTTCAGCTATGAGATGTTTGGTGAACAGGGTGACCACACGTCTGGCTTCAGTGTCTGTTTGACTGCTGTGATCTATGAGGTTTTCATGTTTTGTTTATCATGTTGGTTTTGTATTTGGGTCATTTTGGTTTGAGTTAATTTTTGGTTTCCACGCTCATTCCTTCGTGGAGAAACTCTGTGTCACAGTTGGAGTAAAGAATGACCCAAGTCCAGAGAGTTATGCAGCGAAGCAGAAATTTAAAGAAAAAATAAACAAAGAAAACTTACAAAGACCGCTTGGAGACTCAGACTTGGGCTAGGAAAGAGAAGCTAACAAACAACAGAAACAGAGACGGAGGAGCCAGCGAGGACGAAGGTGATCTGGAGAGCTTAAATACTGAGGAAGTAATACGAGGAGCTGATTACAGGTGAGTGGCTGCAGCTGGAAAAGGAAACAGGAAAGGGCAAATAAGGAAATTATTGACAGCTGGGAAGAGTCACAAGTAGGCCTCAATGGAGTTTCATGGCCATAAAATCATACATTATATATTTCTTATTTAAGTATGACAATAAAGTTATATTATTAGTAGAATAAAGATGTAATATTAGCAGAAGAAAGTCATAAAATTACTGGAAAAGAGTCATTTTAATGTGATCAGAAATACATGTAAACCAGATGTATAGCTATTTCTTGTAATATTATGACTTATTATTACTAAGTTATTAATATTATCATCAATTACAACTTTGTGTGGATTATTACAGCTTTATTCTCACATTCTGAATTTATTCTTGTATTTTTTTCACCTTCATTGTCTTATAACCTTATTCTCGTGAATTACATTTTTTTCTAAGCCTGGCCCTAATTCTCCATTGCAGGGTGAAGTGAAAAATAAACAAAGCAAAGAGAATGAAAAAGGGTCAACAAACTGAATCTATAAAAACGGCAATCTGAAGAAATGAATCCAAAACACAAACAATGAAACTAATAAATGAGAACATGAGAGAAACCAAAAATGGTGAGATATAGAGAAATAAACAATAAAGGAATGATCAAAACATAAATTAAACTAAAAGTCCAAACAAACATTTTTGGATCATAACAACACTTTTTCTCCTGGGTTAGATTCTTCCTTTGTTTTTAGCCTTTTGCAGCTTTTCTTCATTCTCTTGTTACGTCTCAGTGGGTTCTGATGGAACTGACTCAGTCTAAAGTCGCTCCGTTTCATGGCGTCCTGGTCCGTTTCTTCCGTTTCTAGGTTTTACTGGCCTGCAGTGCCTCATCTGTTTACTGCTACCTGGATGTTTTCTTCTCATTCTGATGCTATCTGGTTCTTGCGTGTCGTTGCATCACAGTGCAAGTTCTCTCAATAAATACTCACCTCCAGTAAATTCCCACCAACTTCCTCCGCACTGAGTTCAGATTACTACAGAATGTGCTGCTCAGCGGTCCAAAGTCCTGTTTTCAGATGGCTGCAAGCTTCTGCTTTTGTTCTGGAAATCAAAGTCTGGGGGAAGAAATGAGAAGCACAGAATCCATGTTGCTTTAATTTCACAGTCAGTCGCTGTGTTTACATTACAAATGTGAGCAAAGCTGTGCTGCCATTTCAAATTTCACAGTTGTGGTATTTTCATTAAATAAGAAATTTAATTACAATCATACGTGAATAAATCTATTCATGTGATACGCCATTAAAAACTGTCTTCCTCCTGCCACTTCCTGTCCTCTTCTTTGTCATTTCTGCCAGTAGTATCATCAGGTTATTGATTATGTGACTCAGGTGATGTGAAAAACATGTTTTTATTGCAGGTTTGCCAAATACATCTATTTCAATACAACCAAGAAAATCTCCTCATCTCGGTGCAAGAACTGTTTATTAAAAAACATTATTTCTTTTCTTCAAATTTGCCGTATTTCTATTTAGCAAATTTAATTTAATAATTCCAATTTGCACAGTTTCAGGATCAATGGAAATATAGCTGATGATGATCTGCTGGTTCTGGTCCAATGGGTTTGACTCCCAAGTCAGAGCAGCTGAAGTTTCCCTCTGCTGAGGATTTCATTCATGCAGAAGGAGCAAAGACTGTAATGGCTGTTTTAAGTCAATAATGATTAAAAAAGAACTAGAACACATTATTTAACTTATAACAATATTACAAGTTAAATAATCTACCAGCTAAATTAGTAAATTTGACCAGTATTTTGGAATTATTTACTTAAAACAAGTTCCTATATCTTGATGAAAATTTACTTTTAAGTTAATCTTGACTTATTACTCAGATATTTGCACTCAAAACTAAACAAAATTGCAGCTAATGTACATCTGGGGGTCAGGTTCACTTTTCAAGCTCATGAATGAGTCAAAGGCCAGTTGTGGCAAATATATTGATAAAACTACCCATTAAGCTGTTAAAATATCAACCAATCTTGTCTGTGCAAGATGAGATCTTGTTAAAGAATATTAAAACATTTTTTCACATTAATATCATTTGGCAGAATACAGACTGTTTTGATTTGATTGATAAAACAATATTTAAGTTGTTTTCTTCAAGGGTCTATTTATGTGTCTCTAGTGTCCAGAGGGCCACATAAAAAGTGATGGGAGGCCGGATTTGGCCCCCGAGCCTCCAGTTTGACACGTGTGCTGTACAGTAAACATGAGCCCACATTTCTGAATTAACCCCTTTTTCTTTTATTGCACTCATGAAATATTCTTCCAGAAGCTGTAATTGTAAAAATTGATAGAAATAAAGACTTTAAATAAATGACACTTTGTGCAACATGTGAGTTTCACTTTGTAAACTGAATTTCTGAAACAAATTATCTTTTCAGTGAGATTCTAATTTACTGAAAGGCACCTGTGCAAATTTGGAAGCCAAAATATGAAACTGAACGCTAAATGGTGGAGGAAAGTTAAATAAAAACTTAATTTTATGCTCAGGAGGACTTGATGTAGGCCATTAGTTCAGCAGAAAAAATGTGATAAAGTTTGTTTACTTTCATTTTTGTTGTTTTTTTTTGCACACAGAAAACACATCCAGGCTATTAAAGTAAATATTAGGTTTTTAATTTTTTTAAAGGTACATAAATACAAGTCTAAACGTGGACTTTAATTCGCTCCATGTTTATGCCAGTAATAAAATGTCCAAAATGACCCAAAAAAAAGTCACTTAAAATTGTTTCGTGATTAAAATATCTTTATGAAAATATGATGCACGCTTCATTTTTTCACCTAAAGTTAATTGGCATCTTGATAAGTAAAGAAATCTCGGGGTATTTTTCTTACTTCATTAATAAGTAGTTTATTCAGCGTGTTTCATCTCAGGCGACATTAAACGTGTCTGATCTGAATGAGCGCAGCAGAAAACTGCCCTGAAAACTTTTCAAACGTTGCACAAGCTCTTCTTATCTCGGGGCTACGGCTTTTCCCCGCGGATCTGCTGCGACAGGACGGGAATCTCGGTCCTGACACAACGTCGTAAATCAGCTCAGATGGACCCCAGTGCTCAGTCACTCAGGGTCTGAATTCAGCCGGGTTCCCCCTGCAGCCCCGGACCGTCCGCAGCTCCGCGGCGCGCACTGTGCTGCTGACTCTGCACGAGGAAATCACCAGGGAAGTGTAAAGAAGGCGTTTTTCTCCCCCTCTCTCTTCCCTCTTCCCCGTTTTTCATCAAGGTAGGACAAGCAGCAACAGCCCAGCTCCTGCTTGTCTGTGATTCCTGCTTGATTTCTTCACTTTGCGGGTTTGAACCGATGCGAGGCGCAGCGCTCCGCTCCGGGACACCGACGCGTATCCAACCGACGCGCAAAGCAGCCGAGACTCCTGCGATCCTGCTGGGTTAAAAATCAAAAACAAAACGCCCCCAAAGAGTGACTGTATTCTTGAGGTGAATAAACCTCGTCAGAAACATCGAGGCAGAGAAAGAGAAGAACCGAAGCGGTTCCTGATTTCAGAAGCGACTGGAAGAGGGAGAAAGTTCCCCCACTTGAGGGCGAAATCTGACTTTTTTCAGGACGACAAGTCTCCAAACGTCCCAGGAGCCCCGAGGTCTGTCAGATACAACATGCAGCAATGGTAAATATAAATTTTTTATGCTCCTCATTTCTGATTTTACTCAAACTAAACTCTGCTGCTGAATAGAATGAGCGAGTTTTAACTTTATTTGGACAAAAGTTACGAAGATCAGACATAAAGTCACCATAAAAAGAAACATTTCTCATCTTCATCTGATGACTGAATCTAAGTGAAACTCTTCTGATGTTCTTTCTCTGTTTTTCTTTGAAACAACCAGATCTGACAACAGAAGCCCTATTGAACCACGAAGGCCCTTTTTCTCAATTGAAAGAAACTTTTCATGACTTTTAGAGATTTAAAAATAAAATAGCTTTGATGCACAGCTTGAAAAACTGTTAGAGGATTTTGTCTGAACACACTGACTGTGTCATTATGCCATCAGCCAGCAGAAAGCTGGTGCACATGTGCCATGTTTGTTGGATGTCATTTCATTTGTGCCAGGCCTGAAGCCGCTTTGCTGGCTTCCTTCTCTGAGCCCTAAATATTCTGCTTTCTTTGTGATTCAGTCTGAGAAACAAACAAATCCGTTTGCATGAGATCTGAGTTTATTTATGAACGCAAAATCCAAAACGCATCTCCACTGTGTTCTTTTGCAGAGAAGAACGTATGTGTCTTAAATCAGTTGGGGACTCTTCTGAGATTGGATAGAACAACTCGTGAGATGAGCAGACAGAGGGAGGGAAAGTAAAAAAACTGTTACAGAAAATGTGGATGAATGTTGCTGCTTCAAACGCTCTGCAGCAAGTCTGTCAGCGGGATGTTTGAAACATCGCCGTCTATCTCAGAGCCTCGACCTTTTGCTGCAGTTTCTTGAGTCGCAAGGTGAAATGCAGTTTCAGTCGTTTTTGTCCTGTTGACGTGTGAGTATTTGTGAGTTCAGGAAAAAAACATTTTTCATCTTCTGAAGGTGACAAAGGTCGAAAAGTAGAGAGTGGTTAAGGTCAGCGGCAGCGGCGACGGAGTCAGGTTAAAGAAAAAGTTAAAGTTGTCAGCGAGGCTGAGGCTGGGTCGTGATTCCTCTGGGTCTGGGAGAATCAGAGTGTGTGTGTGTGTGTGTGTGTGTGTGAGCCACTGGTTAGCCGGTTCAATAATCTGGTGGACAGGTAGGCCTGTGACGCCTCCCCTCCTTAGAGAGGCCCCTAATGAAGAGAAGGGCTGCTTAGTGGTGCTCTGCTCTGACCCCACCAACCTCCACTGTCCCCCCTGCTGGTTCCCTGTGATTACTGCTCACATGGTGAACCACCACTTCACACACACACACACACACACACACCCACACCCCCCCACCACACACACACCCACACACACGCACACCCACACCCACACACACACTGTCCTCTACTCTCTCTGTCTCCTTCTAAACCCTCATTAGGTGCGTTTCCATTCAGTTTGTGCAAATCTTTGTCTAAAAAACACAACTATGCTATTTCTGTGTCTCCATTAAATAACAAATGAAATTAATTGTTCATGCGATAAGTCATTAAAAATCATGACGGACGTAAACAGTTGCATTAGATATATTTATAACTCAGTCATGGCGCTAGAGCTGATCATCTGTCAGCCGTGTTTCCGATAGAAATGCACAAAACTTTGGTAATATCGCGCTAATGTCGAAAAAACACAATTTTGCAATTGCGATGTTTCTATTAAATAAGAAATTAAAATCCCGTCAACTGGTTTGTTCATACAATAAGTTGTAAAAAAAAAAAAAAAAACCACTGTGCGCCATCATCCTACATCTACTTCCTGTCGTCTTCTGTGTGGTTTTGATCATGTGACTCGTGTGATGTGAAAACGGTGTTTCTGTTTCTGCTACAGT
Source organism: Poeciliopsis retropinna (assembly GCA_010277075.1). NCBI lineage: Eukaryota > Metazoa > Chordata > Actinopteri > Cyprinodontiformes > Poeciliidae > Poeciliopsis > Poeciliopsis retropinna. The sequence goes on along the minus strand of VMRM01000039.1, from coordinate 2,524,501 downwards.
TCTGTTAAATAAACCAATTTTTGATCCAGCCAAAAAAAAAAAAAAAAAAACACTTCCTAGCAGCAAAACCTTTTAACAAAAATTGTGAGGTTTTTCAGAATTGGCATATTTCCATTAAGCAAATCTAGTTTTGTAATTTCAAGTTGTACAATTTCAATGGTAATGGAAAAGCAGCTGCTGTCCATCTCTCTGTCTGTCTTCCAGATGTTGTGCATCAATCTTTTTATAGGAATTCTCTCTTATATTCTTGTCTTTGTATATTTCTTTCAAATCAGATTTTGATAACATAACCCTCTAGTTTTCTTTGTTAATCTTCAGTCAGAGGCATCTTCACATTGGTCACGAGACTGACTGCTACTGCAGATACGTGGATGATACGAGGTAACACTTAAAGGGGCAGTATTATGTAAAATTTACTTTTTTTAGCTTTACATCATGTCATAAAGTTATTCCCTCAACAAAAATATACCTGGAGTTTTGCTTTGATTCTTTCATGCATGTTTGAGAAATTCTTTCATTTCCATTCAGCCGTGCTAAACGCCTTGGTGGACCTTCGAGACGCAGCTCCGCCTCCAGTCAGCTCCTTCAAACTAGCCAGCAGTAATTAGCAAACACCTGGTGGAACTGTTGAGCTCATTAGGAGCTACTGCTCAGTCCAACGCTGGTAAAGCCGTTGCTCAAGGGTTCATAGAGGAGCAATGACTTCCTGAAGGCGGAGTTTCAAAAGGACGAGGAGCTTCTTAAAGAGACAGGTTCTTTTTCGAAGCATGAAATTATGACATCAAATTTCTTTGAAGTCAAATTTGATATACACAGCATTTTATAACAACTGAAGGTAATTTGCTGTAAAATGGCACCATGTGCCCCTTTAAGATGAAATATAAAACATTGTTATGCCATTTTTAATTGTTTATACAAAAAAAAACATATTTCATGAACCAGAAACAGATTTCTGCTCAAACCAAACTTTGTCTTTCATTCTCATTTCTTTGTAGGGATTTTGAGTACATTTTTCTGTCTCACCAGATGATATCAAGCCGACGTTTCTGCTTGACATTAACTGTTTTTAATTCAACCAGGCGCTTGCTGCAATGGTACATCCCAGCTTCGCTCTATCAGTAATCGCCTGTGTGGCTGATAGTGTGTCTTGGCAGTGACAGAAAAGGTAATATTTTGAAAGTGGGAGTGGGAGGTGGGGGTAAATGTAGCGGTGTCTCTGTGTGGAAACCTTTGAACACAGCAGCGTAACTCAAACCGTGAACTTTAGAGACCAAGCAGAGACACGATTAAATGTTAAAACAAATTGGATGGCTGGATTTCTAATTTAATATAAAACGTAACTTAGAACAACATACACGTGAGAGAGATAATTACTTTCCTCCTATTACTCGCTACACAAAGTATGAAACTGAATCCTCACACACTTATGCTCAAGAAAACATGAGGAAATCTGGTCTCAGTTCATGTGATTCTTAGACAGCCATCAGAAAATGTCATGAATTCAAACCGAGAGGAAGAAAAAAATACTGGAGCAAGTTCACTCAGTCCTTTACTTTGTCGCAGGGAAAAAAATCAGAATGTTTTTAAGAGATGAACATTCTGGCTTCCTGAGGCTGATGAGATGCAAGATCATTTGCATTTATAAACAAATACCCGCACAATTATTCAACTGAGTCTGCAGCTCAGCCTTCGTCTGAGTCAGTCAGTTGAAGAAATGGAAAAGGGTCTGAATTAGTCTGGATTGGGGCAAGAGACTTTTTTATCACCAGCCATCAGGATCTAAAACTTGGAGAAATGTAAAATGTTGGACGTTTTACCAGTTCATAGAGGAGCTATGGCGCTAACGCTCAGGCTAACTATATAAATATATATATATCGTGACATCGTGAAAGAAATTCCAAAACCTTTAGCATCAGCCGTACTGATGTTAATCTAATATATCGAGTACCTTTCACTTTTATCGCCATAATTCATCACTGCACTTAAACTGCTAAGTTAAATGAAGTGATATGAGACATTTTTACTGCTTGGGGTTGAAACAAGTAGAAAATACGAAGCGTAGCAATGATGGCAGCGCATGAATCCAAGCTGAAAATGCGGCGACCTCGAAGGAAACACCCAGGTAGTCGGAGGAAGACGTCGGGACAGGAAACTCGAAACGATTTACATTTAAAACAGAAAACATACCACACTTTAACTGGAGTCAAACTATAAGAAATCCATCCGTCATTTCACTGCTTAACCAGTGCAGCATCCTGGAGCTGAAGACACAGAAACATCTCAAGAACGCAGCGTATTTCCACTGTGAATGATGAAGCAGCATGTGAGGCAGAAGAGCCATTAATACTTTGACAGGTCCAAACATTTCTCTCAGTTCATCTATCTGAAGTTGGTTTGCAGATGATGAAGTCATTTTTTGTTACGATTATGTCCACCAAGGAAAACACCTGGAGAAATAGTGTGGTAGTAAAAAGAGAAAATAAGCGTTAGATTAGGGACCACAGGGGCCCACGAATGTTACCGAAAAACGCTCATAACTGAACATTTTAATTGTTCAAACCCCAAATATACTTTAACATCCATTAAAATACACACAGTGGAAACCGTTCCGGCGCTAACGCTCAAGCTAACATCTTCGGTCGTCCTCATCTGTGAACTTGGGGGTTCAGCCAATCAGCAGCAATGAAAATGAATGCTGCTTCTGGATTGGCTGGTTGGTAAACGGCATCCAATAGCGTGTCAAGTTGCATTTTCTTTTAAATACTTTAGAAACTCTGAAAACATTCACAAAGCAACACGTTTTTCTCAAATAATTAAGAACCAAGTTCACTGAACTTGTTTCATCAAAAACATTTTTATTTCCAGATTTTTTTTTCCTCATTAATGAGAAATTCTGTCATATAAATCTGTCCTTTTGTTTCATCCTTCCTTCCTTCCTTCCTCATGTCCTGGCTTGTGTCCTTTCCTTCTTTCCTCCTTCTTCCTTCACTGTGTCCTTCCTCCTCGTTCATCATATTGCTCTTCTTTATGTCCTTCCTTCCTTTCTTTTTGTTCGTTCTGTCTTTTTTTCCTTCCTTTCTTCTGTCAGTCCTTCTTTGCTTCTTCCCTCCTTCCTTTCATTCTTCCTACTTTCATACCTTCCATTTTTTCTTCCCTTCCTTTTTCGTTCCTACTTTACTTATTCTTTCCTGCCTTTCTTCCTTCCTTCCTTGCTTCCTTTCGGTCCAGAAGAGTTTCTACTTAAAACCTATTTATTGTATAAATATTTATTGTAACTTCATTGTCAACACAAAGAAAGGAGAACAGGCTGAGATTCTGACATTAAGACATTTAGGAACTTTTCTCTGTTCATTTCTCTCTTTTATGTGTTACAGTTTTTTTTTTTTTTTTAAGTCAGCATCTCAGACCTAAAAATAAAAAAAATAAAAACGGAAATCTGATCCATTTTTGGTTAAGGCGGCTTTGCTAAATGATTTTCCTTTTTTGTGCTGTAAAGCAAAACGTCACCCCTAGAAGTCATTTGGTTGTTTCATGACACGGCCTGATATTGTACAAAAGCTTTAATCTGCTAAATGATAGTATTGTCTGCGGTGGGAAGAAAGATCACAATTGCAAATGGCAAATTAATCAGATTAGAATCAGTCTCTGTGGTAAAAGGTGTGTTTAAGCCATAAAGCTGAGACTTGTCGCTACACGCACGTCTTTTTTCTCCTCAAGCTTCATTTTGCATGTTCATCAAAATGCTCCGTAAGAAGACCCGGAAAAAAAACGGAAAACCCGGACAAGCGTCTGCAGGAATCTCACTGACTTTACAAAACGTCACTTTGAAAAACACAAAAAGAATCGTTAAATGTGGATTTTAATTAACTCTCCCGGTTTTCTGCTCATGTTTAGGACTGAGCTGGGTTGTAACTAGTTTCATTTACTTGAGTAACTTTTTTGAAAAAAAAATGCTTTTAGGAGTATTTTGCTGCACTGTATTTTTTACTTTACTTGGGTAATTTTACTGTGAAGTATTTTTACTCTTACTTGAGTAAAAATGTCTGTATTTTCTACCCACTGAATGAAAAACAAATACATTTAAACCAAAAAGTCACCAAGCACAGAGTCACACCTGCAGTTTTTGTTAGAGACTCATAAGCTTTTTATTGAATGAAACTGATTTGAAAAATAATTATTTTAGCCTAATTTTATTAGGTTTTTGTTATTATATAAATTATTGTCATGTTTTTCCTTAAAATAGCAAAATTTCCACTTTAAATTTTGGTCTGTCTGATAAGCAAAATGATTGATAATCATTAAATGATTGATAATTTCATCAGTTATTGAGTAGACTTTTTCCCAAATACGTTTTTACTTGAGTAAACTATCCTGAAGTACTGCTACTCTTACTTCAGTGTACTTTCTGGATGCTCTGCCCACCTCTGGTTTAAGGTGGCCTTAATTGATTCTGTCCAAAACTAATTACCAGCAGCTGCGTAAAGTAAACACTTCGTTGTCTGGGCCTGGCGGTGCTCCAGTCGGTTCCATTTGGGCCGTGATCCGTACGTTGTTGAGCGGCGCTGGGATGTAACTCATGTCGGCGGTATAGAAATACCAGAGACCTGGAGCTGCAGCGAACAGGAGTAGAGTTGTAACCAAATGGCTCAGCTGGGAGGTATAAGGTTATGTGATATAATTTATATTTTATGGCTGCTGCCTGCATGAACTGCAGTGCAGGATAAAGTTGTTCGCTGGATTTCCGTGAACAGGCAGTGAGAAAATCTGGATTTTCTACTTGTGATTGAAACTCCAGCTTGAAGCTGGAGCTTTAATTTTCTTGTTGGGTTTTTTCCTTCTTTCTTTCCTTCCATCTTTTCGTCCTTCCTTTTTACTTCTTTCGTTGTGTCTTTTTTTGTCTTTCTTCCCTTCTTGATTTCTTTCTTTGTTTCCTTCTTCCCGTCTTTATCTCAGTTTTTTATTCTTCTATCTTCCATCTTTCCGTCCTTTGTTCCTTGCTTCCTTCCTTTTTCTCTTTTTTTCCTTGTTTATTTCTTTGCTCACTCTTTCTTTCTTTCCTTCATTTCTTCCTAATTTTTTTGTTTATTCTTTATTTCTTCTTTCCTTTCTTTCTTCCTGGTTTCATTCATTCTTTCTTCTGTTCTTTCTTTGTTTATGCTTTTTCTTTATTTCTTTTTTCTTTCCTTCCTTTCTCTCATCTTTTCTTCATTCATTTCTTCCCTCTTTTTTCTGTTCATTTCTGTCTTCCCTTCTTCCTCATTTGTTTCTTTTCTTCCTAACTTTCTCCCTTCCCTTTCTTCCTTTTTTCATCCTTTCTTTCTTCTTTCCAAACAGATTGACAGAGAGCATGAGGATATTATTTTGCCTGGGACCATGTTTTCTCTTTTTTTTCTTTTGGGGCGTGTGCGTTAATGGCCGTGCCCCGGTGACTCAAAAGGTATGGGAGAGATATCCTCAGGCCATACAGAGTGATTTGATTAAAAGAGAATAATTTGCCCTAAAGGTGTCTTTTCCCTTTTGCCTAAAAAGGCTGGTGGAAGAAATCTGATATGACAAGATAAGTGGTGGCTCATGAAAAATTCCTGAGGACTGAGACGTAGCATGTTGACTTTGGAGGTATTGCCCCGTGTGTGTCGGTCTTTTGCTGCTAACGCTGCCTGACACGCTTACTTCACCTGCAGACTCTTTGGATGGATTCAAATTTCTCCCAGTGTTGGATTTTCTCGGTTGAAGTAAACCAAAGACAAGAATAAATGAAGTTTTCATTTCCCTGTAATTTTAATGCTACAGATCTTGTATGCTTCTATTCAGTATTTAAAAATGCTTTTGGTTTCACTATTAAACAAAGCCTTGAATTGAACTGTTTTACATCATTTTAGACACATTAATCTGCAGGAGACAGTTTACTTTAGTAACTAGCTGCTAAAAAGTTATCAAGCACAAGTTGTAAACGTTAGTTCTGCTAATGCTAAAGCGCTAACGTCAAATGATATTATATCCACTCTTAAAAAACTACAACCCTCATGTACCATTTTAATTTTGACATTATTTTCTCTTACTGTTATTTTGCTCCTGTATGTTTCTTATTTGAAGTAAAGTTATTGGGAGGGAAAAGAGAGGAAATGGAACTGCTGTGTCTTCACCCACTTCAAAATAAGAGCATGAATATAGACTTTTAAATACTGACATGAATTAAACTGTTTGTTTTTTTTTAGATGGTTTCACTGTAGTTAGTAGCTGATAAAAACTTAGCAGTACTAACACAAAAGCACTAATTACAGACATTAGTTGTAATTGCTAAAGAGCTAAGTTTTAAATTAAATTATATTTGCCCTTGATTTACTACAACCCTCAAGCACCAATTTAATTTTTACATGTCCTGTAGTGTCCCCATATATCATGTTCTCTGCTGTTTTAAATCCAGTTATTTGAAGAAGAGATGACATTAGGACAGAAAACAAAACTGCTGCGTCTTCATCCACTTCAAAATAAGAGCATGAACGCATCATACAATATTTTGAAGATGAAAAAGTTTAATTAGTATTAATTGCAGTGAATGCGGCTGCAGTTTGGACAGAGCTGGCCGTAATAAGGACAAAAACCATCCAGAACCAGTCAGTGTTTGGAGTTTATTGCATTGTTCTGACAAAGTCTTGAACTTTAGATTTGACACAAACATGCAGATTAACTCATAAGCCTCACCTCAGGTACAGCTTCTTAGTTCTCCGTTTAATTGACTGCTCCGAACAGAAATTTAGATGATACGTTTGAACGCCGAGCGTGTGATTGTTGGTTGAAAGAGGCACCATTTGTGGCGATAATCACAGTAAATAAGCAGCCTCATGATGACAGGATTGTGTGTTTGCTTCTGTCTCAGCAAACTTTCCCCGTTCGAGGGAAACGCAACGTTTTTCAGCGAATGTCTCTTTGCGCACACACGTGTGCGTGCATCTGATTGCAAGGCCGTTTCTGGAGTTGGGGGAGAAATCTGCTGACAGGTAATGTGTCAGGAGGTAGTGGGGGGGAGGGACAGTGGTGCTTTTGAGACAGACACAAGAGACGAGTCTCAGAGAGAAAGAGGGCCTCTTTCATGTGACTTTGCATTCCACCAAGGCGCAGGCAGAGAGGCACAAGACGAGACATGCGTCCCCCCCGTTCCTCCGCCCGCTCCTACAACGCTGACCTTAACGTTTATCAAGGAACCCCATGCTGGAATTCCTCCTCATCATCTGTGTCCTAGAGGGACAGTTGGACGCACACACACGCACGCGCACACACACACACACACACACACATGCTGTCGCAAACTAATCTGTTTTAAATATTGCAGCTCTCCTTGCCAAGGCACTCAGACATGGACACATGCTTGCACACATCTCCTCTCCTCCCTCTTCTTTCTTTATTGTACCTCCTGTCACTTTGTCCTATTCATTTAACCTTTCATTAGAGCCAGCAGACTACCCTGTGTGTGTCTGCACAGCTTCAGGAACAAAGCCAAAAAAAGCCCCACTGTCACAGTTATTAGATTCCTTCAACCCCCTTTTGCCCCAGCAACTCAATATTAAGAGAGGGAAAGTGTGGAGGAAAAAAGCAGAGGTTGACACGGCGGCCCAGCTCCCGCGGTGAGGGGTCCTCTTTACTTGTCAAGGACATGTGCCACATGTTGATAGGAGACAGATTCCCCAGCAGAACGGGGGGCGTCAGCGACAGCGGAGAAGACGGAGACAGGCACAGAAAGGAGCGCAGGGTTATCTTGTGCAGCAGCCTGGAGGAGTTGAACTGAAAACAAACAGTTTGTGAAGGAATTCAGGCTGTAATGGGCAGACAGGAGGAGGCAGAGACCGACTCCTTATCCTCCACTTTGCTCCTTCTTTGGTTTAAAAAAAAAATAATCCAAATGAGTCTCGACTTATTGCAACTGTAAAGTTCACATTTTTACGAGAAGTTTGAATCACATGGTAACTTCTGTAGGCAGGAAGAATCCTCTAGTTGAGATTAGTTTATTTGTGTTGTATATTTCAGCTGTTTAAAGTGATTTTACATCATAGAAACATCAGTGACTAGTTATGAAACAAGCATTAAACTTTACAGTTTGTCAAATGCCATCAACAAGCAAATACAGATCAATATTAATCAATAATCAGTGTTTTAAAGGAAACTCTAAACTGGTGGGTTTTCAGTTTTATTAAGGGAACTCAGTGTTTCGGCTGCTTTGCAGTTTTCTGGAAGTTTGTTGCAGATTTGTGGTGCATAGAAGCTGAATGCTGCATCTTGTTTGGTTCTGGTTCTGCTGTTGTGGTGCTGAGAATCTTACAGAACCAACACAGTCAGGACTGACTGGAGCCTCAGCCTGGGCTGAGCATTTTATTTACCAGTTTGCTGCTGCTTACGTTTGGGAAAGCCCAGTAAGGTGACTGGGTTCTGACCCATTCCGCCCAGTCAGCAGTGAACAGTGATCGGCTTCCAGTTATCAATCAGCTAGAATGGATCAGAGCCTGGGGCGGAGAGGCATTGGTCATTCGGGCGGAGGTGGAGGGGAATCACTCACCTGTCGGTGGAAATTGAGCCAGCATGGACACACACACACACACACACACCCCTACACACACACACACCCCTACACACACACACACACACACACACAAAGCAGCTAGAGCATCACAATTTCCCAACTTTCACTGGAACCAACATGGTGGAGAACAAATCCGGCTGTCATCCAATCTTACATGTCTCCCTCCAGGATGTCCATCTTTCCTCATTCGTCTCTCTCCTCTCCCACTCTCTCTCCTCCCTCTCTCCTCTCTCTCCTCTCTCTCTCTCCTCTCTCTCCTTCCTCTCCTCTCTCTCTCCTCTCTCTCCCTCTCTCTTCTCCTCTCTCTCTCTCCTCTCTCTCTCCTCTCTCTCTCTCTTCTCTCTCTCTCTCTTCTCTCCTCTCTCTTCTCCCTCTCTCTCTCTCTCTCTCTCTCTTCTCTCTCTCTCTTCTCGCCCTCTCTCTCTCTCTCTCTCTCTCTCTCTCCTCTCTCTCTCTCTCTCTCTCTCTCTCTCTCTCTCTCTCTATCTCTCCCCTCTCTCTCTCTCTCTCTCTCTCTCTCTTCTCTCTCTCTCTCTCTCTCTCTCTCTCCTCTCTCTCTCTCTATCTCGCCCCGTCTCTCTCTCTCTCTGTAATTGATGGTGGTGTTATTGTGTCCTGTCCTCCACCCCTGAAGCTCTCTTTGAGTTCAGTCCACAGGTGAAACATTCTGGGAATCCAGCATTTTATTGTCCCTTTGTGCCAAAACGTGAAGCTCATTTCCTCTAACCTGACTTTATCTGTGGAAGAATTCACCTGCTTGGATTTTAGGTGTAAAGTTCTCACTTTGTCGTTTTAAAATCGGGGACAATAGTTTCACATCAGGTAATCGTCTTTGCCCTTGGTAGCTTTGATTGCATTCATCCTGTGGTTCTTTCTGTTTGAAGCAAAGTATGGAGAAATTTAATGTTTTGGAGAATTAAAAAAAATCTTTTTGTCAGAGGGAGAAAGAGAGAGAAAAACTTTTATCCTTTCCAAATAATTTTATTTGTTCCTTGAGTTACAATCAAGGTCCCTGTGCATGAAGTTTCCACTTTCTCTTTTTTTCTTAACTGAGGCAATTTTAATGTTATAGCCACTGAAAGATTTACAAGGTTAAGCAGTTACCTGCAGCAGCTTCACAGCTTTTGTGATGTGTTAATTTATATCAACCTACTGCGCTCTTTCTCTCTCTCTTTTCATCTTTTCGTTCCTCTCTGTTTCTTTCTCTCACTCCAGGCTCTGGTCCTTCCCCAGCACGGACCTTGTATTTATTACCCTCTAAGTAATCACTTTGCTTTCTCTTTTGATAGACTGTTATTGCACTAACTAGCTGAGGTCCCTATAGGTATTTGGAGGCTTTCCAGTTTTATTAGACAAAGGCCTCATTATTCAAGGCCAGCATTAAGACTACCATTAGGTCCATTTGCCCCCTAGTCAGATGTATCCAGTTGCAGCCAATTCATATTATAGCTCCTGCATACTTACTATTTACAACGCAAACATACTCATTCCCTGTTGTCAACGTTGAATAAAGTCGATAGTCAGAAAGCAACCTTTTCTCTGTTAGAAGCAGTTTGTCCCTGCGTGTCTCATCTATCAACAGTTATTATAAAAGGTCTAAGAGCTCATTAAAGTACAGAAACAGCAACGGGGAAAGCTGCTCGTAATATTCCTCTGGTCTCAGATGCCGGACTTGTGTCTGCATCTGACCACCATTTTGTTTTATAGATGATTGGACGCATTGTGAGGATTAAGGGAACAACAGGTCGCTGATGTTCCCGAAAACTCGACTGGGACAAACAAATCCTTCAGTTCCCATTTAAAGGAAACGCATCCATGACTTCTTCCTGGTTCAGGCAGCAAGATTTCATCCGATCTTCCACTTCCAACGTCCTAATGGGGCAGTGCTATGTAAAATCAACCCTTTTGAGCTTTACATCAAAACATACCTGAATCCAACACAGCCGAGACAAAGTAATGGTTTCAGAAGATTTATTTAAACAGTTAATATGGTGCTGCTAAAGTCTGGAAGACAGAAACAGAGATGAGTGATGTGATTGGATGAGAACCAGGAAGTAATGAATGCAATCATATTTACTCTGATTTACTTGTTTTCATTTTGTTTTCTCCTCTCTTTGATTTACCAAAAAATGTGAGCAAATGTTTATTGCTCCATGTGTTGGATCTCTGTGTCCCATACTGGTTCAGTCTCAATATATTGTCTGACTTCAAAGAGGAAATTCCCTTGAAATCTGTTTTTCAGGCGGGTAAGAGCCCCACACATTGTACATCTTTGTTCAGGACTAATAAAACTACCATGGTGGAGTCGTCGGCCCAATTCCCTGACTTTAACTCAGTAGAAAACGTGCTAGGTGACCTTCTGTTTGTGAGGTAAAACCACCAAATGCTGAGGTATTGTAAAATGTCGTCCAATTATCCTGGGCTGGAAAAGACCTGTTCACAGGCGCCAGAAGGTGGTGGAGTCCAAGCAGCGCAGATGTGAAGCCCTGATTACAGCTGAACAGGCTCACAGGAAAACTCAACCTTTAAAATGCTTTAACTAATACAGAACATTTTCTAATTTTTGCAGATTGACAAACTAGCAATAAGTATTTTGCTCATGTTCAGAATGTGCACTCAGTTCTTATTTTGAGTTTCACTCACATAGAGATAATAAAGTAAAAGCATGTTTAATGTGCTGCTCTGAGCTGCTGGATTGACAGCTCTCACAGCCACCCAGACCAAATGCATTAACCAGGCCTGTGCAGCTGAGTTTGTTAAACCCTGGAGACTTCCTGGAGAATGTGTGGACAATTCTGTCCAGACTTTGCCCGGTGTTGCTGTTCACATAAGAACGTTGTCATGCAAAGAGGATGCATGACTTGATGCAAAAGGTATGAATGGGACTTTGAGTTCGTTTTTTTCTTTGCTGCAGCACAAAATGAACGACAAATGACCGTCCTTAATTATATTTTTGTGCTGATATATGAGATACATTTTGAAAAAGTTGAGTAAAGCCTAATGAGTCGGTTAGAAAAATGTGACCATTCTGCTCTCAATAATGGTGAAATTCTCTGGTCGTTTCCTGTTGAATTCAGATATTGGTTCTCCAGCTTCGTGGACAGTTACTGTCTGGCTGAAAAAAATCCTCGCAGACATTTACGTCTTTAAACATCTGCAGGAAATGCCGGGGTTGTAATGCATATGAGGTTTTACATGATGCAGCAACAATGTTGGAAGAGAGAAACCTAAAACTCTTAATTCTTTGTAAATGTCAATGCAGAGCAACCAGATTCTGACTGATTACGCTCCAGCTTTTACCAGAAATCTAAAACGACATGATTGCATAAAAGACGTCTGTACATCAGGCGGTGACTAAATTCACCTTGAAGTACATTTTGTTCTTTCATTGTTCACTCAGGTTTATTATTGTGACTTCTTCCCTCCAGATGCAATGAGATCCACACGTTCCGCTTTAGTTTCCTTCCATTTCTTTGTTGCAGCTTTTTAATTTCTTTTTGCCACCTGTGCGTCCAATATGGTGCTCATCCCGTCCTAATCGATGGCCCCTTATTGGCTTTCTGTGTTTGGTCAAATATCTCATCGCTCCCCCTCCCCCCCAAGGCAACAAGTTCTACACTAATGAAAAATCTCTGTCTCTTGGGTTGGGTTGAACAATGAAAAAAAAATTATTAGTGTAAAGATAGTTTGCTTCTGTGACCAAGATCAGAATTTCAAAAGGTTTTCTCTGGTGAAATCAAAACCTCTAACAGGAAGGTTTCATATAGTTGGTTAGAAAACAAATGTTAGTAAAAGTTTTAAAGTACAACAGTAAATTAGGGCCAGAATATAAAAATCCTATTTTTTTTCAAATTATGAGAATAAAGTCGTAATATTACCATCACACTATTAGACCATTAGAGTCATAATAATACAAGAAGAGTCATAATATTACCAGAATAAATTAATAATACAAGGAGATTCAAGTTATAAAATTGCCATAATAAAGTTATAATATACTAATAATGTTGTATGACAGTTAAGAATGAAGTCGAAAGAATATGAGAATGAAGAGGCCAGCCTAATTTAAAATCACTATTTAAAATCACAGCCATGTGCTGACTAGTGATGTAAAGATTGATACTGAAATATCAACTAGATGTTTATACTTTACGATTGATTCTCAAATCCAAGTATCAATACCTTAAATACTTCAGTCTTTTGAGGTAGTGTAGTTTACTACTTTTTCTTCCGCCTGGTTATGTGTGTAATCAGTAAGTCAGTCTACGTTACAGTACATGTTGTGTCATTGACACCAACCTTCAACTTGAGCACGACAGTCAGCTTGCTGGACTCATGGCTTCCAAATCTGGTGAAAGTCGCTACTTATTTTGGAGATGCACAAACTATACACCATGTTCCTGGTTTGTTTGCATTAAGATGAGTGAAAAGAGAAAAACAACAGTTGCTGCTTTTGTAAGTTGCCCTCATAAATGGTGAGAATGACAAGTTTTCAGCAGCCTTATCATGTGTCAATGTGGATGCAGGTAACGTGAAAGGAAAAGTTTTTATTCTTCTGTCTGGAGATGAGATGGTATCCAGATCCGGTGCAGTTTATTTACTAAACCCAACATAGACACAACAGATAAGAATAGATTTGCTCGTAGGACTTGTAAGACACAATAACTTTTAAGTGATTACATCATTGCTCTTATATAATATATATATATATATATATATATATATATATATATATATATATATATATATATATATATTAGAATTGGGAGCAAGAGAGGGAGAAAGATAAGTTTTCCCGTAAACCAAGCCTCTAATGGATGTTCCTTAAGAAGCTCTGTTAGTGAACTGTATGCCATGTCTTCCCATCGTCCATTAGCATTAAATAGCATCTTTGATTGTTTTAATAGTCTGTCCATACTTCCTCTCTCTGCTTCCACAGTGGTCGACAAACACTGGTGTCCCTGGTGATCTAAGAGGAATACATTGAAGAGCTATTGTGGTTTTCAATGCCTTGGCTCTGTATTGTTTACTGGGTCTGCTTGATTGCCCTCAGTCCAAATCAGAGGGTACAGGCAGTCATGGCAGGGGTCTACTGGGATGGACTGGGTTGCAGGCTGTCCCATTGCGCCAGGAATCTTCACTCACCCCATGGCTCAGAGGTGAACCTTTTTCCATAGCTCAGTAAACACACAGAGATGCACACACATTGTGGGAGACTTATGCTGCATGTGTGCAGCAGGGACAGAATGACCGTGCACAAAAGTTGGGGTGTGTACAGGAAAATCTGTGCAGTAGGAAGACATGCCTGTCCTTCCTCACGTCACAAATAATGACCCCCTGTGTGGCTTCGCTTTGCACAGCCAGAAAACACAGGAGGGCCTCATCACTGTTAGTGGCACACACTGCAAACTAACTGGGCACAAATTAAACATGAAGTGCGCAACGTTTAGATTTCAGGCTGGTTCTCTGGTTTTCCCTGATCCTCGCTAGGCTTGCTCATCACCAATGGCAACCGTTTTAATGAAAACTTTTTTTCTCCTGTGTCTGATCTTTGTTAAACTTTGATTTTTAATCCCTTGCATAAAACTTAGCGCAGCACTAATTAGACACTGTTTCATAATATACGACTGAGCCTCTTTGAGGCTGAGAATCGTCAAGGAGCAAGGTTACATCTTCCAGTTACAGTTTGCTAAATGCTAAAGGCTAACACAGTCATTCAAACTTTAAATATTTCTAAGGGAAAGGATTTTTTTTCTTAATCTCCCAATCCCAAATCAGGTATTTTCCAAGAAGTGAGAGTTTTTAGGGTTTCTTGAAATTCACTTTTTAGATTTGTGGCTTCAGAACATGTTGTCCTCAAGGTCGCTTAAGCTAACCTTGCAAAACAGCAAGGTAACATTAGCATATATTATGAAAGCAAAGCACAGTTAGCAAATGTAAGTTTTTCATAATTTATTAGAATTTAAAAGGAGAAACATTGTGCAAATGTGTAGACTTTGACTCAGAAGAGAAGAGAAGAGGGAACAACAACTCCCTTAATCAGCAGGTTTTACACCAACCAAATGGAACATCATGACAGGTGGAGCACAAAACACCAATTATCTATTTATCATGGTAACTCAGTGGATATCTTGAGTAGTAAGTGAACAATTTAGGTGCAAAGAGAAAATATTATGCAAAATTCTCGTGCACGTTATAAACAAAATCAGAGCTAAACAAAACAGGAAGTTACGTCGGGTGTGTGTGCTGTGTGCTGGCATGGTGTTATGGATTAACTGGTGGCTAAATTAACCTGTGCGCGCTGCAGATGTTTCTAAATTGTAGGTGGCTGCATCAATGCCTGTTGAAAAATGCTAACTATGTGACAAAACCGTTTGCAAAACTTTACTATAAATCCCATTTGAAGCAAATATGTTTAATTATGTTTCACAACAAGTTTCTACAGAGCAGGATGGACCGACGGACCGATCTAATATTAATATCGTTAATATCAATCCGATATTTTAAAAGTTTGACGTCGGGTATTGGTGACAAAACGATATCTTATTTCTGAACCATTTGAAGATTTATTGCAGTTTATTTTTACGTTTCATGAAAATAGCCAACCTAATGTTTACGACAGTTTAAATTTCTTTATCACATATTAAACATTGGCTTTATCTGTCCATCAAACTTCCCATGGGAGAGCAGAAGAGACAGTGACTGATTTGTAGACTTTTGCTGAAGTGGATAGAATCGGCTTCACATATAAGTATCGGCCAATCACAGATCTCCCAAAATTAAGGAACTCTGCTGGACCTAAATCAGTGCACTCCTAATTCATGTCTGTTTAAAATAAAACATTTAAGATCAATTTAGAGATGTTTTTGTCTATCGGATTGGTATTGATATCCCTCAGATATTGGTATCGGGAGTCACAAAAGTGGATGGGTGCATCCCAAATTATATAAAACACAAACGCTCAAAAATAGTGCAGTTAATTCTTCCCTTACAGCAACTCAAATTTAAATTCAGGAACAGAAAAGTGACACTAAAACATCCACGCTGCCCCTGAATTTGATGCAGCCGGGAGGAGGAACATTGCCTAATCGCTGGAGGATGCTGGGAGAATTCAATCCGTATATTTGTTTTGTGCTTGTAAAAGTTCTGGCCGTGTCTCTGAGGGTTGCGGCGACTTGATGTTGTTTAGACTCATCTCCCTCCCTTCTCCCCCTGGAGAGCTGTCTTTGTAGCAATCCGGCATCCTGCTCCCTGCTTCGCTGCATCCATATCGCGCTAATGATCATGGGAGTGGACAGCTGCTTAATGCAGCAGTGTCATCAGCGCAGCTTTCTGATAGCGCCTCCATTGCACTTGACGCGACTCAAATGCATCTGCTCCCACGCGCGGATCGACTAATGTGCTTTTGGAACACCTCGGCCAAGGTGGATTAGATGTGTGCCAGATTTGCTGTATATGATTACAGACAAGGTTCTGATCATTTTTCACGGCTCGGGACGCTGTCAGGTTTGGAGCTGCGGCTTTCAGTGATGTTAATACTCTTAATTAGGCAGTAAGATGCATTTTTAACTTAAATTAAAACAGAAATAAATCAAGAGATTGAAAGGAAGAACTTTAGATTCTGTTTGCTGAAAGGTTCTGTTTTGGTTTTTAACCTTGGTTTTATGTTTTCCAGATAAATAACTTAAACCTGCTTCCTTGTCCCTCCAGAAAAACAGAATTCCCATAGCATGATGGTGCCACCACCATGTTTCAGAAGGCTTTGGGTGCTTCAGGGTTCATTATTGAAAAATTTTAGTGTTTATATGCGAGCTGCATTTCTTCTGATACGACATTCTCACTGCAGCGTTTGCATCCATTTTTTCCTAACTGTTTTTTCGAAGATTTTACGTGTTCATCTCTGTGTGAGCGAAGCCTCTGGTTACATTACACACATCTGTACTCTTCACTAATTATGTCTGAAGGCAATCGGTTGCATTGAATTTAATTTGGAGACATCAGAGTAAAAGGGGAGCAATGCAAAACCACTTAAAAAATGTACATCTTCTTTATCTAAATTGTACACTACTCTTTGTTGGTGCGTCACAAAATATTCAATATGTAATAAAAATTTTTACACAATGTGAGAAAATGCTGAAAAGTTTTAAGTTTTTAGTTTAATCAAAAAATAATTTAAAAATATTAAAATAACTGTTTCTGATAAAACAAAAACAAAAAAATACAAGCATTTTCTTTCTCAGATTCCAGCAACAGATTTTCAGATTATTTGCAGACGTTTGTGTCTGAAGCTTCAAACCAACCAATTCCAGACAATTGTATTGCTTATTTATTTTTACTTTATTGTTTATTTTATAGGTACTGATACATGAAACATCAAAACACTCTAGTGCCTTCATCACGGTCTATAAAGCCATACCTAATTCACAACATTTGTCCGTAGACCTTTAACAGTTGGTTAAAATGAAAAGTTAAGATGGACAGAAAATGGAACAAAATGATGGAAAAGACAAATATTGAAACTACTTAATCAAAACAAGTATAATATTTAAACATAAATACAAATCTGGCTCATCTTTAGCTAATTCTGAAGCCTAGGAATTAATATTTAATTGTCAGTTATGATCTTAAAGCATGAAATTGTGATTAGTTAAAAAGTTAATAGTAGTAAAATGGCAAAAAAAAAAATCAGAAGCTCCTTTAATGTTAAACTAATTGGATCTAATTGCTTAGTAATATAGTAACCGTTTGTTTATTTAAGTAAGTTAAACAGTTGAAAGAAAACATCTGGATTTTGTGCATGAACTCTATTATGTATTTTTAAAAATTAATTTATCTTTATAAATTACATATGCCACCTTGAACTAAACAGTTAGATCACACCGGTTCACTGATGACAGATGAATAAGTGATAAACTCCTGCAAAGGCCTGAAGCTTTTTGACTTGTGTACACAAATGCCTGAAAACCACAGCGTCAGCTGAGTTTACTAAGACGTAACGAGGTTTGTATCTTCCTCACATCACTCACATCCTGGTGTTTGTGAAATAAAATATGGCAGCTATAATTGAGCCGCAGCCTGCTCCCCTCACCAGAAGACTGTTTCTGAAGAAACCAAAACAAAGTTGTAACATGTCGGATGTGCTGGAAGAATTTGTGGGACGTTACTCATCCAGGACAGCCGGATCATTGTTTGTTTTGTTATACATAAACATAAGTAACACTCACAGTGTCTGCAGTAAAAATTATTCAAGCCCTGGACGAAGAATGTCTGAGAAACAAAGACTGATTTTCTATAAAATGACAATTTAATAAAAATATGTGAAGTATCTGTTAAAGTGATGGACCTAATTCATCAGAGGTCCAGATAATTGGTGCAAGTCTCAGTGATTGGACTGGAGATCATAGTTTAGGAAGGATGTAGGAAAACTGGCTGAGACCGATCCACACAGACTCCCTGCTGCCATCGCAACCACAGGTGCAAAATACTGACTCAAAGGGGAAATCACTTACTTTATGTTACATGTTTTTGTTATTTAACTGTTATTATTTAGTAGAATTCAGTTTTCACTTTGACATTTTTCCAGATTATAAAAGCCTTTTGCTGCTCATCTCCTTAAAGAACTGATGTCATTAATCGATTTATTGCAACAGGTGTTACATCGTAATATGACCACATCGCGATACAATACGGCCACGTCGCGATACGATACGGCAACGTTGCGATACAATACGGCAACATCGTGATACAATACGTCCACGCCGTGATACGATACGGTAACGTCGGGATACGGTACGGTCACGTCGCGATACGATACGGCCACGTCGCGATGCGATACGGCCACGTCGTGATACGATACGGCCACGTCGTGATACGATACGGCCACGTCGTCCAGCAAACATTTTTAAACTTGTACTTTTGGAAGAATCCTTTTTTTTTTTTAACTCTGAGGTTTTACGCTTAAAGTTTCTGTCCATCCCTGTTCTCTCTTCTTCCTTCGCTGTCCCTTTTCCTGTCTTGCGGTTCATATTTCAGTTTGCTCCCAGGAGCTCGCAGGTCCGTGCCAGACGGAAATTTGCTGAGGCTGCAGGAGCCCCCTTGGAGGCCACATGGAGGTGGGACAGAGGGGAAAAATCAAGCCCAGTCCTCTTTGCCCCCATGTACTCTTCCTCCTCCTCTCCCTCTCCTGCTGTTGTTTCCTTCCCTCTGTCTCCTCCACATCCAGCCTGCCAGGCTACTCGGGTCCTCAGGGTGACTTGCTTTAGGCGGGGGTCCCTCTCCTTCACCCACCGCTTCCCTCAGCTCCTCCCCAAACTCCCCCTTCGCTCCTCTTCCAGCGGTCTCCCCGGGGGGAAGACGGCGAGGCCGTCCAGTCCCGAGCTGTCCATCAGCCGGTGTGTTTACTCGCGCCGTGACAGGCCGACACATCTGGAGCGCATATTCGCTGGTGTTCACACTCCTTCTCCACCTCAGTCGTTGCCGGGTCTATATGTCCTGGATCTGCCGCCAGAGGCGTTCACCGCTGCTCATTTCAGTGTCAAGTTTAAGGCTTTTAAGACCCGTATCAGGGCAGAAATGTACAGAAAATAAACATATATCTATTTAGGGATGGGCACTTATCGTATCGTTTCTTATTTTATCGTGATTAACTTACCATGATAAGAATTTCTAATTATGATAAATTCCAGTTAATGATGTTTAAACCTCCCCAAAACTGTCTTTATCAATACTTTTATTAATTTCTCCACTGTTTATTTAATGAAAACGTCAATAAATACCAATAAATTTGAAAATACTGCATTTAGTTTAGTGACAAATTACACTTCTTTATGTAACTGATGGGGTTGTTATGATAACAAATTTTGCTGCACAATAAATTGTCCCAAAAGTTATTGCGATAAACAATAATATTGCTGCTTTGAGACCATTTTCAAGTAATATAATGGTAATGGAATAATAAAACATTCTCAAAGATCGATAAACTTTAGATTCTAATGAACTTTTAACACTGGAACTGGAAGACACTTTAAATATCCAAAATAAATTTACAAAACAACTAAAACATTAAGTAAAATTCATTATGACGTCTCTGTAAACAAAACTGTCCTTCAAAAAAGGACATAGTTGAGATCAAGACACCAAACTGAAGACTTTTGTCATCCAGAAACAAAGAAAAGAGAAAAATGATAAATCATGAAAATGGTATTTATTGAGTTTGCTTAAATTTATCATGCAATTAATTAATTTAGCGCTTATTGACTGGTGTCCTGAAGAATCGCATTACAAATGTTATAAGTTACATATATTATAAATATTACGAGTATAAAATTGTGATCTTACAACTTTATTCTGGTAATATGACGACTTTATTCTGACAATTATATGAAAATTGTGTTTGTGTGGCTTACTTGCTGTGAGTCACAGTCACCTAAAAAAAAGAAGAAATAAATAGTTCTATTTATTGTACTTTATTTGTATCACAATAGTAAGACAAAATATCACATAAAACCTTAAGTCCATATCATCCAGCCCGGTTGGATGAGGTGTTTTTCGCGGCTGTATCGAAAATAGTGTGTTCTGCAAAACTGCTTTGTGACAACAGGATGTTACTGCTGGCGGAAAAGACAAAGAAGATGACAGGAAGTGGTAGGAGGGTGATGAAGTGAGGCAATGGCGAAGACAAACATCATGAAACAACTTCCAATAAATTTACACCCTTTACCGATGATAGACAAGAAAACGCGAGTTGGTTGGCGGCAGCCCGAACCTCCTCGAATCACAGAACGTGATAAAATGTCTGAAACTGGGGAGGGCAAAAAGTACATTAAATATACAAGATTTTACGGCAAAGTGAATAAACTCTGAATACTCTCAAAATATTCTGAGTTTATGCACCTAATGTTTCCACTTTATTCTCATAATATTACAACTTTTTGAGTTATTTCAACTTTATTTCTGTATTATTTTGACTTTATTCTTGTAATATTATGACTTGTAATTTAATTTATTTTTAATATTTGTATGAGATTGAATTGTCCTGCTAAGACAAAATTTAAAACCTGTGAGTTGCATATTTAGGACCAACTTACATTTAATAAATGAATCCAAGACACTTTAAGGCCTTAATTTTAGATGCATGATTTTTAAAGACTTTTTAAGTTTCTTAAGGCTGCAGTGTGAACGATCCCGCTCAGAGTCACACTCAGCCTCCTGCACACAGACGGATCTGTTTTCGTTCATTTACCCCTTTTTCATTCACCCCTCCAGTGGTTTTTCAGTTGCATGACAGGAGTTGGAGTTAGCGAGCGGCAGGGGTGGGCTGCTGGGACTCGTGGTGGGGCGGGTTACTGATGCGGACGGGGCAAAAGTCAAACTTCTCTCATCCACTCCTCTCTCGTTCCGTCTGTATCTCTGCAAACTAATTACAGCTGCCCTCCTCCTCTTTGGGAAACCCATGACTACCGGTCTAATGAAGTGTCACCTTTTCTCCGTTCTGTGACTTTCGGAGTCGTCCTCCCCGCCTCGCATTGCATCGCACCTTCCCGCCCACCCGCTCTGTTTTCCCAACATTCCTCTGCTGGTGTGTGACTGTGACGGCTTGTCATCTCGCAGGAATGTCCCGCTCTCCCACCTCGTCCCCCCGATTTGCCGTGAAGCATTTGCTCCTGGTTTCCGACTCTGCACACGCACGCACTCAAAACGCCCACACACACACAGGCAGGCAGGCACACATTTGAAATGCTTGCTTAAAAAAAAAAAAAAATGTGTTCATGCAGATGGTGTCCATTGGGCTGCATACCTACCCTTGGCGTTCGGCCACAACAAGCACAGCCACTCTCAGATAGTCCTTTTCCAGCTTGTTTTTCTGCAGAAAAAGAGCAAAAAAAGTTGTTTCATCTCGTTTTTCCTGTGAAAAAAAAAAGCCGTTTAACTTCTCAGATAAACCTGAGGAATTCTCCAGATTAGAAACCGTATTAAAAATACAGCCACTTTTAAAGGAACACAAGGTAGCATTGTTCACAGAGAACAGGGAGCGGGATTTCGAGTTAAGTGCAACATATGTTGAAAGCTTTTTTTTATTTTTTTCCCAAAGAACCGAACAAGGATCCAGTTCCAAATGGAACAGATTGTATAATATGAAACACATGTGACATTAGCAGAGAGAGGGACATATAATGACTTTCCCCCGGTTCAGCCGTGTTTCATGTTCTACTGTCTGCATGTGGTGCGGACTTACCAGAGGCTTAGCAGGAACACGCCGCAGTCAGTGACCCGGTGGAAGACGCCGCGGTGCCCACGGTTTCCTTCAGGTGTGCGGGACGCGGCCTACTTATTGTCATCATCCGCTGGAACAAGTCCGGCTTCTCCCAGATCCGGTTGATGCGTCTGCATGTGTGTGATTACGTCTGTGAGTGTGTGTGTGGAAGATATCAGCAGAGCCTCATGTTTATTCAGCTCAACGCCTGGATGACCGGGACTTATCCGCTGTTCTGATTAGCCTGCCACCATTAATCCTTCAGAGACCTCAGATCCCTTAAACAAAACCGTCTCTTACTGTACACACGACTTTTGCTCCTCTTTTATTCTGTTCTCTGTTTCCAGGTTATCTACTGTCTGTGTGTGGAGCACAGGGAAAAAGTTTGAATTCATCCCTCATGCCTTTGACATTTGTGGTCCAAACTTTATGGCATAGTGGCCAACTAATTATAATTTGGAAAAACTATTTTGTGTTTTCATTTTTACTTGGTAAACTCAACTCCATCAGATTTTTGTAGACAAGCAAAATGATTGTAGATTAAAAAAAAATCAAAAAGCAAAACAAGAACAAACCATGTCCTACATTTTTCAGGTTGGTCACATTTGTTTTACCTTTTTAGCAACAAGAACAGTAAAAGGCTCAACTTTGATCCATTTTGAAGAGTTTATTAATCCCTGCAGACCGGGAGTCCACAGGAATATTTAAATAAGAAAAGGATTTTGTGATTTAAATGACTCTAGTTACTGACTACTTTACTATTGACCATTGACATCAGTTATTGCAATAAAACAAGTGTTGCTGTGAAACTAGAGAGAAGGGGAGGAGTAAGTGCCTGTTTTCCACCAAAAATATACATTTAAGTTTATGGTACCTTAAAACTATCTGAAGTTATTCTGAAAATAGTTTTCCATGCTTAAATTGCAGGGTTTGAATGTCCATCAGATTGTACATCAGGAGTTGAGGTATATTAGTTGAGCATAATTGTAAAAAGTATCTCTAAGCATTTTATAGCTTATTTGTGGTTTCAATATTACTTTATGTTATGTGTAAATGCTGACTTCTTTGAACTGCTTGTAAAAAAATGTTTTTTTATTTCAATGTTGAATTTGAGTAAAAAATGATTTTTTTTATTTATTTTTTTTATTTGTTGATAGATACCAGATCTGAAGGGGTTAAACATTCATGTCCAAGTCTGCATTTTAGATAAAGTCAATGGATGTTTATGTTTACTATTTACTGATAAATTAAATCAAATTAAAAACAAAAACATGGATGGATACTTTGTGTTGCACCTAACATTGTTTTTGAATCTGTATTTACTTCTTGAACCTGCTACCAAATTTAGGCTAGTCTTAAATTACGATCAAGGGCCACCAAGTATTGTTTCAAGGTCCGCAAATGGCCCCTAGACCGCACTTTGGACAACTAAATATTCTCTAACTGTAAAAGTCATCCGATCGATAGTTCTGCAGCCTTTTTGAAAGTGTTTTAAAATTTTCCTTTCCACGCCTTCAGGCATAAAAAAGCTCATAAAGTCAGGGGGAGAGCCGGCGTTGTGTCTAAACATGCAGACCACTTAGCAAAGAACCAATTTCAACTCTTCAGGCAGCAGCCTGTCACAAAGACAGAATATGTTCCTATTTACTCAGTTGAATCAGTGACAAAACAATAAAACATTTTGGACAGACAAAAGTGACTCACTGACAGACGTGTAATGAAATATCCAGCTCTGATGAAACTGAACTGAATTTCTTTATTTCAGAAATCCAAAAATATAATTTTGACTCGTCATAATTACGTTTGAGAAATGCTGAATTGTAAATACGGATGTGTGACCCTTCAAATGGTGAATATCTTACACTGCATTTTAACTCGTCAAAATGTAATAGACAAGATCTTTAATTCTTTATTATTTTCAACCCTCTGATCGGCGCTAATTGTTATTTTAGCCACTCAGCTTCCAGTATTTCAGGAAGTCCTGATCATTCATGGAGCTTCTTTAGAAAAGTGGACTGCTGACATTAGCAATGCTAACATCTGTGCTGCTGCTACGTGATTAGCATTGAGATGCTATTTTAGGCTTGAATAGCTCCTTTGCTAGGCTAACTCCTTTGAGTTTTTTCCAGCAGCCAGTCAAATCATTTTTTTGAAGCAGAAATTAACTCCCAAAGCAAGAGAAGCGTTTCTGTCGTCCTTTGCTGTTAGCGGATTTTGCTTGTGCGTCAGATTTATGGATGCACCAGAAACATATGAATACTAAAGTTCCAGCTGGAACCTTTGTATTTTAAAAGAAAGAAGCGATGGATATTGCAAGAAACATTTTAACGCATTAATGTAGTTAATTAACCTAAATAAATGTGTTAAAATCCCTGTCTTACTTTAAACTGACGCAGAAAAGATGACATATGTTAACTATTTTAATAAATGTGGTCTAATGTTTACTGATGATAATTGTGGTTTAATAGTTATCAGCCTGATTTTTGAAGGTTTTGTTTTGAGTAAATTTGCTCCATTGGCTGTTTTTTGTCACAAACGACTTGATTCCTAATGATAACTAAAACCTGATAAAGCCGCGGTTCATGGTGGGACCTGGAGGGACGGCATCCTGCGTGTTTTAGTTCTCTCGCTGGTTTAACGCCCCTGGATCAAATAATGGCTCATTAGTAGGTCTACGAAGCACATTGACATGCTGAAAAGGTTGTTATTACCAGCAGGGAGAGAACTAAACCATGGTGGATGCCGGGCCTCCAGGACCGACTTTGGGCACCTCTGTCACAAAGGACGACGAGTCTCTCCGTTCTTGTGTCAGGATTTCTTTCTTGTTTCTAAAGGACATGATTTTCATGAGTCTTTTTAGGTCAGAAATATCTTTATTTGTCTTTTATCTTCCTAATTTCTTCAATCACAAACTGAGTAGTATGAAAAATGAGTGAAGTTTGGTTATTTATAGACGTTTAAGCTTCAGCTCAGTCCTGTTTACAGTGTTTACATTTGGGCCTCTTGAACGCTCAGTTCTTAGTTTTTTTATTTGTAAAATAATTGGTGGCACATATTTCTATCGGCCTTGCATAATTACCTCATTTGTTGAGTGAATATTACCACATTTGAGCTCTTTCCACATAACAGCCCCATTTAAAAAGACAATAACTTTCTGGCAAGTGGGTGGACAGAGTTCAGCGTGCGAGCTTTTGTCCACCGTTGTGCACGTATGTGAGCATGCATACAAGCGTGTTCAGGAACGGTCACAGCGCCAAGACATAATATTGACCATGGCTGCGTTCCCCGTTAAGGTTTTGCTCAGAGCAAATGATGCAGATTAGAAAAGTAGAAACACATTGAGCTGATAAGTTTGCTGTTTCTTGGTCTCACTTTACCTCAGTTCTTTGTTTCTGAGTGTGTCCGTGTGCGGGCATGTGTGTCTGAAGGTTTAACTGTGGTTTTTGCTGTTAGCGAGGGTGTTTGGACTCTAAAGGTTTGACCATGAAGTGCGGTGCCAAGTCCCATCTGAATACACGTCTCAACAGCAAGGAACCCGCTCGTTATAAACAGAAGCTCGTACTCCTGAGTGTGCATGTGTCCAGCTTATATCTGCCCACACAGAACTGAAGTAGCAGAACTCCGGGATAAAATACTGGAACGAACGCAGCTGGAGCAAGATCACGACTTGTGCATATCGCATATCTAAGGAAAACACAGCTACAGTGGAGGCTTGTTTGTGACTCGTCTTATGATTTCTACACTGCAAAAACACAAGACCTGACCAAGTATTTTTGATCTATTTTCTAATGCAAATATATTAGTACACTTCAAAAAAGAAGTTACTCAAGAGGCTTGTTTTTTCTTAAATGGGACGTATTCTGCAAAAGTCACATTTTGCATGTTTAGAGAAAAAACACCCAGCTGGTGTTTTTTGGTGTCTGGAAAATGGGCCAATTCAAAAACTTCTGGAAAGTAACGTCACAAATCAGCACGCACTGCGCCGTTACCTGGCAACCCCAGCAAAGCCAGGCCTGTTACCTAGCAACCCACGCTGAGGTCCAACACGTAGTGGGTATAGGGAGGAGGGTGGATGAGCAGCGCCACACAGACGGTGATTGACAGCACTAATACCCACCTCCTGGCTCTGACTGCATGTTCCTAGTTAGCACTGGGAGAACTGGGAAAAGGCAGAAAAGTTCATTTTTTCCACAGATTATCTGTCTCATAACAAACTGTCACAACATGGTGACAGTTACACCAAATATGTAAGAAAATATTTTTTTATTAAAAGTTACATACTGCAGCTTTGATGGACTTATCTCCTTAAAATAAGCTTCCATATCTTACTGAAAAATTACTCATAAGTTAGTTAGTCTTGTTCCAAGTTAGATATTTGCTCTAGAAACTAAACCAGAGCTTCTTGGTGAGCTTTAGTGTTTTGCAGTGCTTTCTGTGAGATGAATCAGCTGTCATTGCCTTTGTCTTTCAGCGCTCTAGTTTTCCGACTCCCTCCCTTTATTCCGCTCGGGGCCGTCCGATCACCTGAGGAGACGCGAACTGACGGCGAATCATCTCCTCTGAGTCCTTCCCCTCCTCTGACATTGCTGCCTCCCTCCCCTCCTGTCCCTGTCTTCTCTATTTTCCCATAACAAATAACAGTGGAGAATTCCCCTCGCCTCTCTCCTGGGGAATTTTCATTACCGCCCAGTCCCCTGCCCAGAAGGACTCTCCGCCTTGAACTGTGCAACAGCTGTGGTGTGGACACACTCTTCCAAAACAGGCCCACTGTTCACAAACACCCACTGGGCTCAGGGTGGGACTCTGTGTCAACCTCCACGGCTCTGAACGCCGAGCTTCTCTAACATGTGACCCGCGGCGGGGTCTCTCTCCTGCAGAGAGGAACAGGCCCGACTCTTTACCTTTCCTGATTTTACACCAACAATGAGGAGGGAAGGAAAATGAAGTTGAATTTCAGTTTATTACAACTTTTGCTGCAGTAAAGTTTTAGTCGTTGTACTTTGGCAAACCCCTCAGTGGTTTTCCAGCCGGGTTTTGGAGTCGAGCTCGCTGTAAAGTAGCGTGTGTTATAACCCGATGTGAGCTGTGTGAGTGTAAATGTTTGTTAAATGTTGGACCGGCCATCTGCTGCAGATTAGGACGGAGCATGAACACCTCTAAGGACGGAAACTGCCGACAACAAGAGATCTGGCTCAGCGGAAAACGTTTGTATTGTCGACCTTTGACCCCAGAGTTGGATCGCTTACGTTACGCACATAGAGGCAGAACTGATTTTATAGAAATTTGACATTTTACACCTCCATTAAACCAATGTAAGCTTTTAAAAAACACAGCAAATACAGAAGGGAAGTGAATGCATGGAAGAGAAACATGGATGGATGGATGGAAAAACAGGTGGAAGGAAAGAAAAGAGGGAGAAGGAAAGGAGGGAAGGCTGGAATGAAGGAAGGATGGAGGAATGAGAGATTGGATGGGTGGATGGACGACAAACAAAACTGATATGGAGTAATCAATTGTGATACTGAAATATGATAGATAGACAGATAGATAGATGGTTTCTGCTTCCCTCAGCACGACCAAGGGTGAAATGCTTTTATCAAAGGCTGCAGCCGCCACCTGCTGCGACGCCCCACAGTCAAAATGCAAAGCAGCTTAAATTAAAACTCTCTTCATCTGAATAGATGAGAAGCTGCAGCGGAGATGCGTCGCCTCGCTCCCTGCCAGGCGACATCCATTTCCATGAGATCAGCAGATCGTAATTCGATGGCTGGAGGGCTTTTCGTCGAGGTGGCAGTGCGATGTGTGTCTTGGCTTCTCCCAGAAAGCCCTCATAAATGTGTGCATATCCGCGGGAGATGCTTCTATCTTCAGTCCTCCTCGGAAGAAGCGAGGAAAACTTGGCAGCGACGACACTGGAAGTCCCCAGCACTTGGCCGCGGCGTCGGGGATCGGGGCCAAGTGTGTGTTTACGAGCGTGTCCGTTCACATAGGAAACGGTCCATTTGAATGTACTGGAGGGGATGGGACGAGTGTGTGGGAGGTATTTCTGTTCATATACCAAGAAGGAGATGATTAGGGAGCAGACAAAGTTTGACCAGACTCACCCAGTCTGTTCCAGCCTTACATCACAGAGTCACAGATCATTTGGATACTTTAAGAAACTGTTCGCATAAGAATTATAAGTCTGTCATTCTTCCAGTCATTACTCCCTCATTTACTAAAATGCTTTTGAAAATCATTGATGCTTGCTAGGTAACACCCTGGTTCACCTTAGCTGACATGTCTGTTTAAATAGAGCGCAGCCAAGGAACCTTCAGCTTTGTGCATTTTGTCACGTTACAACAACAAACTTCAGGGTAATTTATTGGGATTTACTTTGCAACCG
This sequence comes from Poeciliopsis retropinna, assembly GCA_010277075.1. Taxonomy (NCBI): domain Eukaryota; kingdom Metazoa; phylum Chordata; class Actinopteri; order Cyprinodontiformes; family Poeciliidae; genus Poeciliopsis; species Poeciliopsis retropinna. The sequence goes on along the minus strand of VMRM01000039.1, from coordinate 2,496,292 downwards.
ACCAACATAAAGAACTGCATAATCCTCAAGAGGGAAGAAAAGTGTTACATACATTTAATTTTTTTTTCTTTTTGTATAAAAAAAGTACAAAATTATAGCATGCCTTTACTCCTATACTGCCAAATAAAATTCATTTCAACCAGATGAAGTCAGATGTTAGCTAGCTGGAGGAAGCCTGTCACAATTAGCAATAATAGCTGGATAGATTTGAGAAGCTTGACCTGTGGCTGTAGCTGCAGAGAAATGGCTCAGAGGTGAAGGACCAGTTCATGCCACACTTTTCAGCTTCTCTGAGGAATGAAACTCGGCTCCATTGAACATTCGATAACATTCCCTGAACCTTTCCAGGAACAAATGTTAATATATGACGTTCGCAAGATGCCATAATGAAACATCATTAAACGTCTCGGTGACGTTGCTTCAATGCCATTAAAATTTTCAGGTATTTCACTACAAATATGGGGAAAATATCTTGCTAAGTGAAGTAATCAGCCAGTGGATCCAGTAGTTTTTCATCAATATTACTTGATTACTGATTGAAAGCAAGCTCATATTTCTTGCTGAAAAGTTGTGTCCTATTTCAAGGGTACTAAGATATTTTCACTGTAAACTCGACCCAAACTTCTTGGTAAGATTTTGCGTTTTTGTAAAATTAGCTCTACTTTAGTATATTTTTACATAAGTATAATTTTCTGTGCCACTTTGTGTGTGAAACCTGATGAAGTCTGTGGCTGCAGCATGACGTCGTAATGTGTGTGAATGTGAAGTGAACCATTCTTTCGGCCCTCCGCTCTGCTTTTGGGCGGCCATAACAGAGACACATATTGGGCTGCTTGTGCAGCGCGCTTTCAGAAGCCAGTGGGAGGTGCAGAGCTGCGCTGAAATGGTTTATTTGCTTCAGAGACACCTGGCCGGAGTGGAGAAGCTTGAAATACTATAAGCCTGCTGCTTCTGACCTCCCTGCCCCCTCCTCCTGCCTCTCTCCTTCTGCACTGGACTGTTTTGCTCCTCGTTCCCCCCACCCGGCCCGTCTGTCCACATTCCATCCGCCAGGATACCTCTCCATCCTGTCCCAGAGGAGTGTGTCCTCCCTTCTCGCTCTGTGTGTGTGTGTGTGTGTGTGTTGAAGGAGGTGGCCCACAGGCCTCGCCTCTGGTCACTTTATTAAAGTGTGTTTTAATTTACTCGTAAGCTCCTGCGAGTCCCAGCATCCTGATACACACACACACACACTCACCGCGGCCCCTCCTGAGACATGGCTTATTAACTCTGCTCCTGTCTGTCACACTGTTAAGGGCTTGGAGGGGAGCATGGTAGCAGCTAGGAGCAGAAAAACATAGTTGTTAAAATGTCTTCTCTGTTTATGCTAATATTAATTATAAAGATGATTTTTACTTAGATTCATGCAGGAAATATCTGCAGGATTTGACCCTCAGCATCAGTTCTGGGTTTGTTTTCCCAACCGTTACCATGGTGATAATTGGTTCAGGGTAGATTTGGTAGATTTCTCCTTGTGCAGGTGAGGTTCCTCCTCCCACAATCCAGAAACATCCGTACATTTCAAACGTACACATTTGCTTTGATTTAATTCACATATTATGTTTTCTTATGTCTCAGAGTCTGTCTGAGACGTCTGTTCAGAACGGTGCAAAGGTTTTGCACTTGAACCACCCCAGAGTTCACTCCGATGTTTGGGGACGCATTCACACATTCCCAAACGAACTGGATTAGAATCTGATTAAAGTGAATTAAACTGGGCTGGTGTGAAATCATCTTTAGTGTCAACTTACACTTTGGCTTTTCCAACACCCATAGATTAACCTCAGCCATACTTCTTGTTAAATTGCCCTTAAAACTTTAGTATATGTATATATATTGAAAAAATACTTGTTTTACTTCAACCAATTTTCCCAAAAAACATGTTTTTGACTCCCTTAAATTCGCTCCTTTTTATTTAGTTGTTTAAATCAGCTCCCAGACATCGGTACGTCTCTATCTCCACCTCCTTGCGTTATTTATGAGTCCCCTCTACCTGCACATTATTCTCTGAGCTCTCCCTGTATCACCGTATTAAATATGAAGGGGATTCTGTCTCTGTCGAAGGCAGAGGAGTTGTGTCGGGTTGTCCTCGGGTCGTTTTGTGTGATGCTAGCGCCTCGGGCCCTCACCCCGGTCTCACAGAAGAGACTCCGGGGCAAAAGCCAGAGGGGATTTTCTGTATACATTTACAGCTGTGTGCATGTGAGAGTGTGACACATTGTTTCTGTCTCCCCAGGACCTCAGCGGCGTATAATTCGATGCATACAGGGAACGGTTGTTATGTGTTTGCGAACGTATGTGGGCCTGTCACCATATTGGTGGTGAATCCAGAGGAACTCAGCTGCTCAGCTTTGCATGTGTCACTGGTGAAAAATGTATTAAGACTCTGGAAGTACCAGCTGGGACAAGAAAGGAGCGGAGCGAGGGAGACGGGGGAGGCAGGTGGGAGGGAATCGGGGAGTAAGGGGCACAGCTGTAGGGGATTAATGCCCAGAGTGGAGAAGCTGGAGCCCAGGAATGTTCCCTAGCACCCCCTCGACAGGGAGACCAGGAGGGAGTGGAAAGAAAGACAGGCCACAGGGATCAGATGTGTCTTCTGCTGCACAATCTCTGTGGATGTTTGCTAGAGAGGAGGACCAGATGGCATTTCGTCCAGATCCACTTCCTTCAAGAACATTTACAACCGTTAAACCATTTCATGGAGCTCGATTTCTTCCTTTCTCGGAGTTCACTCGGAATTTTTGAGGCTTTTTCTCCCAAAGAAAGAGGAATAATTATCAAAATGATTAAACATGACATACCGATGTCTTATGTCTTAGAAGCAGAACTATGTGTTTTCCAGGCACAAAGTGCCATTTTTATAGCACAATCAAGTAACTATGTTAACTTTGCCTTAGCTTCCTTAGGTGAAGGTAAAGTGAAGAAGTTTTACCTTCTTCTGGTTCAAATTCTGTAAAAAATAAATTCTTTGTATCCAATTCTGGTATCCAATTAGTTAACAGCTTGGTTAATTACAGTCCAATTGGTTAATTGGATGCCAAAAACTTTGCTTCATTTTAGCTTCCTAGCTAATCTGGAAGATGAAGCTCAGATTATATTTAAACATACTAGAGTAAATTTGCAGACAAAGAAGATTTTTTAATCTTAAATCCAAAACAATAACACCAAACTGCTGGAGAAATTTAGATGAACTCTACCAGATTCTTCCTAGAAGAGTAATCAGAACGTGTTAGAGGTTTGATGACTTCTGGATGAATGTTTCTGCTTGCTAAGAGACATTTGTCCAATTTTCTGAGCGTGTATTGACCGTAAAATTAAAAATTAACTAATTTATTTCTTTTTTTGTTTGTTTGTTTGCAAACCAGTTCAACAAATAAGAATATTATTGAAAGGCCCATTAATTTCAGGAACTTTTTTGATTCATTTAACACAGATGGATGTTTAAAAGCTTTTGTTTCTGTTGATTATGGTGATTTTCCACTTCCATTTGATGAAAACATGATATTTAAAATTTGAATATTACATCAGACTTGGGGTGAGCATTTATTGTATCACTTATCATTTATTGTGATAAATTTCTTGTCCTGATAATAATATTGATTTATTGCTGTCACAGCAAAATTTCACTTAATGGCGTTTTTAAAAAATTGCCCATTTTGTCAGGATTGTTAGTTCAGTGAAAGCATCAATCAATTTGAAAATATGACTAAATGTAGTTACAATTTGCAATTTAATCATATAAGTCTGACCTTTTTTGTGTCCTAAAGAATCATGTTTAATACCAGCTTAGAGATTGTTTTAGCTTATAAATTAGCTTCACTGGAGTAGATATTCTAATTTACTGAATATGACTGTAAATGCTGGGCAAAATAAATCATGGAAAACCTGGAATTAATCTGACATTTATGTCCAGGAAGATGCCTCCCTCTGTCTGGACCTGTGTGCTGCTGAAACTTCAGTCATGCACTGAAAGCAGCATTTATCTAAGTGTTTCTTTACGTGTTTGTTTCTTTGTGTGCGTGAGTTTGGGCTGTTATTGTCTTGCTGCTGAAGTGCTTTCCTCCTCCATAAATGCCTCACAGCAGTCACTTCTTTGTCTGGTTATGCGTCCCGTCACTCCATCCGGCTCCCCGGCGTTGACAGTCGTCAGCGGCAACCCGCTCATTTGCCCCGGACGTGTTCGATGGGGCTGCACTGATCCCCCCTGACGACCCTGAAGAGGTGACCGCCGCCGCGCCACGCTACGGGACGGGATGGAGCGCCTGTCGTCGTGACAATAACCCCGTCCGTCCATCTGTCTGCTTGCTCAGCCGTGTCTCCCTGCCTCCCATTTGGAAACACTCCACCTGGTTCGGACGATTACCTCACGCGCGCTCGTCTCCTTTTCGCTGCCTTAACTCTTCTTCCACCCACTTGAGTTGTGATGGGCTAAAAGGGATGCTTCAGCCTCCGCCTGGACTCTGCACTGTTATTACATGCTCAGAGGTTTGTTGACAGCCCATAAAACAGCCGCGGCGTCTCATTGTGTCTCCCCCTCCACCTTGAGGGAACCTAACAGAAGCGCCTGGTGTCTGACCATTAAAGTCTCTGCATGCGTTGGGCCCATTTCAATCCGTCCCGTCTGATGGCGGCTTCATTCGCTCAGCAGGAAGGGAAGCCGGTGTTCCCCGCCCTGTGGACCTTGCCCTGCCTCAGAGTACCTGCTCAGACAACTTCTCCATCTGCTGCAGGGTGGGGTGCAAACTGGGTCTTCCAAGGATGCAGGTCTGAACCTGTCACCTCGCAGTAACTGACGCTGATGTTAGCAATCAGTTCTCTTTTACCTCTGGACAAGCAGTTCTTCACATTTTTAATTGACCTCTTTAATTTTTGTGTATTCTAGCTACGTTTCCATTAAGCATAAACAGGGTTCCCCAGAAAACTTGCTATTCCCGGTGGTGTTGGCAGTCATGCAGCAGCAGGCCGTGTTTTTCAGTTTTCAGACAGGAAGTCTGAAAATATGACCTGATAATACCTGAACACCAACTAAACCATCTAGAAAAGGCAGATAAAAAAAATACAATTTTAATAAGTATCATTTTTTTACACTTCAGTTGTAATCAACGTGTCCAAAATGTTTTGGTCTTTTATCCATGACATGTCACTTTATTCCCTGAAGTTGTTAGTGTGGTAAAGACAGGAAGCGGCTACAGAGTTTCTGTGAATGAAAAAACAAACCTGACCTCAGTCTTCCTAAAAGACTTCCAAACAGACACTATCACTGTTACAACTGTAGAAATAAATCTATAATAAACGAACAAACAATGCTTAACCTGGTGGCCCGCCAGGCTTATGATACTCTGGGGGAAATCCTGGTAAAGTTATGTAAATTGGAATTACAAAATAAATTTTCTTAACAAAAACATGCCAATTTTGAAAAAACTTATTTTTTTTATCAAAAGTTTTTGCACTAAGATGTTTTCCAGCCTTTTCAAAATAAATGCATTTTGCAAAACTGCAATGAAAACACTTTTATTGTATCAGTTGTTATAAAAATGCTGTATATCAAAAATTACTTCAAACAAATGTGACTTTGTAATTTTAATTGGGTCTCTGTCACTTTAAAAACTCCCGCTCTTTCTGAAGCTCCGCCTTCAGGAAGTCATCACAACATGGCTCCTCTATTAACCCTTTAACGCGTTTACCGCTGCTGCACTGAGAAGCAGCTCCTCTAACGAGCTCAGCTGATGATACGCAGTTCCACCAGGTGTTTGCTAATTGCTTCAGGCTAGTCTGAAGGAGCTGAGTGGGGGAATCACAGGGGAGAACTGTTTGCTGTTAGCACTGGGAGAAGGAAGAGGAGCTAAATCTTTTCAGATTATCTGTCTCATGTTATACAATAACAACATAGTGACAGTTTTAAAATACATTTTTGAGCTTTACATCATACTATAATATCCTTCCACATTAAAAACATATCTGCTGTAAAAAAAAAGTGAAATATATATAATTATATGCATGAATAAAGTGAGTGAAAGTTTTGATTTCCTACACCAGGTTTATAGTTCTGCCAAAATTATTGAGGCGGTTGATTTGTATTTTTGTGTTTTCACAAACGAAATGTTTTGTTTGTGTCTTTTGGTGTCTTTCTTATAATGTTGGCAAAAGCATGATTTTATTGTAATGTTTGTGGTGTGGACCCCAGGCAGAAAAGTCTCTGCTATGGTAGAGACTAATGGGTATCCTTAAATAAACAAAATAAACAAATAAAACATGGCAACCCCAGTGTCTTTAACACTGACATGAAATCTCAGCAATTAACCTTAATTGCAGGGGAAAGTTTAAACATCTGTTTTTATTCACCAATTTTTATTGGCATGAGTCACCCTCCATGCTGCTGCCTTCTGCTTTCAGCATCCAACACTTAAAAACGGTAAAAGAGAACAACACAAAAATCTGAATAAATGCTAAAAAACAAACGAGAGAAACCCATCAGTACATTGAGGAGCGTTCTATTGTAAATTTAAACTAATAAAAATCAAAGAATAACAAGCTCTTATATCTCAGCTCTGGCTTGTTGGGGTGATTAAGGCGACATGCATCTGAGTGTGAAGAGGTAAATTGGAGCTCATATGTTTTCATGTCAGTTCTGCAGGTGCCACACAAAAGTCTAAAGTTAACATTAACCAGCAGCGTCGTAACTTCTCCATCTCCCATTGTGCAGATGGCAGCAGCCTGTGTGGCCTGATAAACTGTTAATGGCTTAAAGAGGGATCCTTTATTACTTTCCCCCATGTAGGGGAAGACCAGAGTGGTCTGCTCCTTTGATTTTGTCAAGTTTGTGCATATCTGAGGACATTTATGTTCTGCAGATCCAGAACATTTAATCATTATGTGCCACAGCACCACTGGAAGTTCTTGATGTTCCTGCATGGCTTTGGCTGCAGGATGTCACTGTGACCTGGAGCTCATGAATGAGTGAATGAATAAAGATAGAGTGAGAGATTTTTAATTAAAAAAACGGGATCCAAACTAAATACAACATGCATGAAAAGGTTTTTGTTAATGTTTATGATTAGAGCTTTAGGCAGCAACGCTAACTTTTTAATTATCCTTAAGAAGAGAGAAAGATTGTTCATATTGAGGTACATTTGGTGTTTGAACTGTTATATTGCGCAGCTCTAAGCATTTTAAACTATTTCCTGGCTGTTGTGGACCCCCACTCTTTTTATTTGATTGATTTATCTTTAAAAGTTTTGTCTCAAATAAAGCTTTTTTGAATCATTCATTTATAAAACATCTGTGATCAGTGCAGAATAAGTCACTGTATTCTGATTTTTACTCCATAAAGATTTGATGCCAAAAAACATTGCAAATTTATTTTTTACAACGATTCAATTCAGCTTTAATCAGCCAAAGTTCTCTAAACTTTGAGCAAGAGAAATGTAGTTCAGATTCCTTGAAAATGTGAAACATATATTTACTTTAGCAACAGATTAGCAGCTGTAAACCTATTTGTTCCCCACCGTCCTTTATGTCACTTTGTTTTCTCTCCTTAAAAAGCTGTGACACCTTTAACATTTTCCTGCTTGCTGTTTAGACGTCCTGCTGACATTCGCTGTGTTTCCATTGCAAAACTTTCTCAATAGTCTGCTAGTTTTGACATGACACAATTTTTGAATTTTGGTTTTTCCGTTAAAGAAGAAACGCGTTTGCATGTGAAAAAGTTTGCTTTCACGCGATAATCAGACTGCGCCATCATCGTTGAGCTACTTCCTGTCTTCGTCTTTTTCTCCAGTAGTGACCTCTGGTTGTTGATCATGTGATTCGTATGATGGAGAAAAAGTGTTTCAACAGCAGCCAAACAAATCCCCTCAAAGAAACTTTTCATCAACAAACACGAGTTTCCATTAAGCAAATTTATTTTTGTAATTCCAATTTGTGAAATTATATGGTCATAATGTGAAAACAACTATTGACTAGATAGATTTCACCTCCACTAGAAAAATCATCACTTATCTTCTAATGCCTTTTACTATAAACATGAAACTACCAAACTGTGATTACTGGCGAAAAGACAATTTTAGTTTTTTGTTGTTTTTTTTTGCAGAGAGGAATCATTAGCTTTAGTCCTAGAGTCTCTTATCTGAAGCATCTGGCAAGTGTTTTACTTGAATATGATCCAAGACATTTTTGTAGAAAAGCAGAAACAAACAGGGAAAGACGGGAAAAAAAATGGAAACGATCTTCAGGGGAGAAGGTGAAAGTAGACAAATCGTTGAACCATCAGTGCCAGGAACTGAAGCGAAGGTGGAGGTAACGCACAGAAAGACGAGCAAAACCATGAAAGTAAGTACAGAAGAGAAAAGGAGGAGAGCAGCTGGAGGCTGGGTGGAGTGTTTTTAGGTGTCTGGCTGTAACAGCCCGAGTCTCTCCCCCGACACCTCCACAACTTATCATTCCTCCGCATTCCTGCACAGGGACACTCCCCTGCCCACTGACACTGCACTCTGTGTGTGTGTGTGGGTGTGTGTGTGTGTGTGTGTTCTGTTTTAAGTGAAAGGGCACGTTGGCCTCCCTCTCCCAGGACATCTGCCTGCAGAAACAGGGCTTGTGTTCGACATGTTTATGTATGTTTGTGTGTCAGGGAAAGTGGAAAGAAAAGAATAAAGAAAGAAAAATTGTAAGAAAGAAAGATGTTAAATATATAAATTTTCTTTGTAGACAAAATAGAAATTTACATTTGAAAGATCAAAATTGTCAAATAAAAGTGTGGCTGTTTTCTAATATAAAAAATGTAATTATTACAACATCAGACGAAAGGAAGGAAAAGAAGATGCACAATGTATTCATTGTACATTTGTTTTATTGCAATATTAAGAAAGAAGGGAGGAAGAAAGCAAAGAATAAAGAAAGAGGAAGAAGGAAATAAAGACACATATTCAGAAAGAATGGAAGGAAAAAACAAAAAAATTTAACAGTAAGAAAATGAATGAAAGATAGAAAAACAGAGGGAAAGACAGATACACAGAAAGAAAGGAAGAAAGTAAAATAGAGGGAAAGAAAGGCAGAGAAGCAGCAGTGTGAGCGTGTGACAGATCCAGTTGTTTCCCTCCTCCACCGGGTCCAGCGGGACGTTAGGTTGTGGCGAGGAGAACAGAAAACATCTCAGGGATTTCCTGCCATTCAAAGCCGGCCCTGAGTCCCCGCTCGTCTCCACCCTCGCATGGCGTCCACCTCCTCACAAGCTCTTGAAGTGAGAGGTGTGGCTGCAAACGCTTCTTTAATTTGTTAGGGCATCCAATCTGTGTGTGTGTGTGGGGGGGGGGGGGGGTGCGTGTGTGTGTGTGTGTGTGTCGTGCAGGTCAGAGGAAGCTGTGTGTTTGGATGCATGTTATTACAGCAGCTTTGTGGACAATGTCGTGCGGTGACAAAGATGGAACAACAGCCAACTTCCCTCTATGTCAGAGGACTTGTATGTGTAACGTGTTTCTTAAAACCGACTCCATGTTCGAGAAATTCTTAGTCAGATTGAGGAGAAAAGGTTCTGACTAATTCATAGTTTCCGTTTAACTTTTGGTCCCGTTTCTGTACATCTTCCAAGAAGCAAATCCATAAATACATATTTAGTAAGGAAGAAATTACTAATTAGAAACTTTGCTGTAATGCAGCTTATTCTCCAGACAATGCATGTGGCGATGGTGGAGAGGAAGCTCTCCTTTTAAATGGCAACAAACCTCCAGCGTGGCTTTCTCAAAGCATGGGGGGTCAGAGGTCTGCAGTACGGACACAACACCGATTGGTTTCTTTCAAGATAATGAGTTAATTTCCAGATGGTTTCCTAGAAATAATGAGTTAATTTCCTGTTCCACATTTACTTTTTCCAGATGTTTTTCTTGAGATAAGGATTTCATTTCCAGACGGTTTTCTCAAAATAACAAATCCACATGAAGGATGAATTTATTGATCGTTTAACACTATCATTAACATCTATCATCTTGTGATCTTGAGAAAACAAAGTTTGCTTTATCGAGATTAACTCGTTCTCTCGAGAAAACCAAGTGTATGCGGAAGACGTCTCCTCTGGGCTTCCGTACTTCAGGGGATTGTGACAAAAAAAGAAAGAAAAAGTAACTGCGGGTAATAACCCACTCCTCCCGACCCCACTAGGGACAAGGGTGTACAGAAAATGGATGGATGGATAATGTCCATTCATCCAGCCACCAGGGGTGCTGTTACAAAAGTACTGGCTCTGCATGGCTTGAGCGGACCTGTCTGGTTTTTACGTTTCAAAACTTGATGAAAAGTTGATATGGTGTTACCAAATTCAGCGATGAGTTGCTTGATATTCAGGTAGTTTGGCTCTTTTTGTGGAGGGTTGTTAATTTTACCGTTAGGATCAGTTTTTTGTTGGTTATACCACTTCAGCGTGAACAGAACTCCTTAGTGGAATTAAGTTATTTTTGATAAGTATGCCAATAAAACTATACAGCATTCTGAAATTGGAATAATGATTTTTTTTCGGTTACTCTTAACAGTTCGGCTAAACTGCCATTTATCCGTTTATTTGTTTTTGATGCCTTTCGGTCTATGCTAACACGGTATTGAATGTAATTGCAATGAAAGACTTAATGTTTGTTGTGCAACATATGATTCATTGATGGATTTTTCTGACCTGACCTAAAAGCTAGAACCTCTGCTAAAATGCTTTTGTTATTAGCATAGTTGTGTTTGTTTGTATATCCATTTCTTATTTCTTCAATGTGTTGTTGCGATTTAACTTTTAAGTTAAGTTTATGAAGATACTTGTTACTTCTTTTTGGCTAACATAAATTACTGCCAACTGTGTGTCACAGCAAACACAAATACTGCTCTTGAAAAACATTCCAAGAACTGCAAATCTTAACTGCATTTAATCATATTGTCAATTTTATTGACATTTGTTTGAGCACATTATAAATCAATATTATTACCATAAGAAATGTATAAATGATAAACGATACGATAAATGCCAACCTCTTTGGCTTCTGTCAGCCTGTACGGTTATAATTTAGTCAAATCCTGATGTGATCTTATCCCTCAGTTTACAAGCATGAACCTTCAAACCAAAACAATAACTTTACACCTTCTGTTTTTATTGACTTGCTCCCCAGAGTTTTCAGTAAACCGGTACACTGCCCTGTGGCACCTCACACGCCTGCCCTGCTGAATAGACACTGCTTTGAATATGAACTACTGTGTTTCGCTGGTTGTCAACATGTGGTTCCTCCAGTCACCAGAGCCGGAGGGCAGTAAAGCTCTAACGGGACTGCAGCTGGCACAACAGAGGAGCGAGGGAGTGGGTGGCTCTCCACAGCTATCTCTTTGAAAAGGAAAGTGTGGTGTGTGGTGTGTGTGTGTGTGTGTGGACTTTGAGCTTGGGGGAGTGTGTGTTGTTTTACGAGCGTCTCTTCCCATCTTGGACCCGCTGGTAGCTTTTGCTTTTAGACTTTGATTAATAGAAGCTTGAGGGCTTGGGAGAAATGCAACTTTGCACACCTATTAAATGTTTGCTGTGCTCAGCATGCAAAACATCCCTAATGTGATCAGTTTGTGTGCAACAGCACAGTGGTAAGGGGCTGTAGCTTGAATTAATCACATCCCAAACCGTTTTCTGTGGAACGCAGCAGCACCGACAGATGTTGGGGTGGTTCTCGCTGTAAAAATGACACTTGCAGTTGTACCCAAGCTGGTATATCAGCACTTTGGCTAATTTCTGGACATTGCCTCTCCGCACTAACCTGCTCTCTTTTCTCTGTGTCTCTGCAAATGAACTTCAAGTTGAAAATGTCTATATACTGTTTGTGCATGTGTGAATAAAACTGTGTGTCTGTTCGGGTGTGTGTGTGTGTGGTAAGTCTGTGTGCCCTCCCTTTTTCTCCACGCCTGGATGCTAACCGCTAGTGAAGGCTAGCCAATTATCCCCAATCAAGCTACCCTCTCTGGAACTGGCGCGAGAGGAAGCTCCCACTAGAGCTTATACTAGTCATTATGGGGCACATCCTGACATTAACTTTCTCCTTTTCCTCCTTCATGTTTCCGTTCTTTTTCTCTCTTTGGCATTGTTGAGTCAAACCAACAATCAAAGGCACAAACTAAAAGCACATGGGTTCCTTTCTAATAGCCCATTAAGGAAATTTGGGGGCTGACGATCTAGAAGAGATTGGAAGGCTATGCGGTCATTGTTTAGGAAGGAAGGAGGTGCGTTCCTCTGGGGGATTGTATCTCTCTTGGTGTTGCTTGAAGGATTGTCTCTACCAACTGGGAATCGGCCAGGAGACAGTGGATTCTGGTAAATGTCACCCCCACGCACACACGACTCCTCCCTCCAGAGACACTGAGACAGATTGGACTGAAATCAACTCAGGTAATTTACACGCAGACAGTGATTACCACTCCCTCCGTCTGGGTGTCTACCATTTCTTTTGGTCTCCAGAACCCTCCTGCGTGACAACAGCAGGCCGTACTCGCGGTTCTTCAGCTCCTGCGTGTGTTTGATGGTTGGATGCCAGCTGAACGGTGTCATTGTCTCATCTGCGCTCAGTCAGAGGAAAAGAGAGACCAGGCGAGGTGTGGTGCCTGTAGGTGATCCACTTCATTCCCCTCCTGTCTTGTTGTGACAGGACCGGCATTAAACGTTAGGAGTCACTGATGGTGCAGTGACAGGCCCAAATCTCCACCCACCATCTGTGTGTGTGTGTGTGTGTGTGAGAGAGAGAGAGAGAGAGAGAGAGAGAGAGAGAGAGAGAGAGCTTCTTCGCAAGCCTTCGTCTGCATTTTTAGTTTCTCCCTGGGACCTGACAACTGAATGGCACCTGAATGGCGCCTTTCCCCGCTGTTCATCAAGCGCTGGCCGTCTTATGTTAACTGTAGTTGTGGCTACATGCAATAAAACGCACTTTAGTTTAATTTCCATATAAAGTGCTTAGTTGTCAAAGAGCAGAGAGGGTGTCTTGAGATCAGCTTCGGTTAGAAGTCTTCAGGCTTTTACAGCCAAACTTCTATGAATACGTTTACATTTTTGTTGATCAGTGGTTTTTCAGTTAAGACTGAACAGTACGGCTAAAAAACATATCACAACATAAGTGTTTCACATCTGTCTGTATCTATAATTATTGATTCGTTTTTGGTTTTAAATATCTTAAATGCTACCCCAAGTGGAATGATTATTTTTCTTCCCCCGTTTTATTCAGTTTTCACTTTTTTGTGAGGAACAGTGGTCAAACAAACTTTGCAGGTCACTCAGCAGGTTGTTGCTAGGTAACCAAAGAATGAGTGAGTTGCCAGGTAACCAAAGAGTGAGATAGTTACTGAGCTTAGCTAGCGGTGAGAAGTTGAGCGGCTAAAGTCTTTCCTCTGCCTACGTCTCCCAGAATGCTGTGCAGTTTTGGATCAGAGGTCAGTCAATAATCTACGTATTGAATATTGAAAATCCTATCAGCTGTATTATCTATTGATATCGATCATGTGTGTATAAACACGGTCGGTGTTTTCCTGACAAATAAAACCGAAATGCAAACTGTCAAATTATTCAGGCCAAAAACATAAAGGGTGACTTAAAGTCTGGTAAAAGACACAAATTGTTCCCACTTCTTAAGTAAAATTTATAAAAATAACAGAATTTGACAGAAAATTGGACTTCAGCAGCAACAATGTGATGCTTAAGTTTTGGCCTACAGTAGATAGTTAGCTGGAAAATGATCCAGTTTTCGCTTCGTTTACTTCTTCAATCCTGCATTGCAAAAACACAAAACATCAACAAGTCATCTTTGGTCTAGTTTCTAGAGCAAATATATTAGTACATTTGATAAAAGACAAAACTAACTTATAAGTAACTTGTCAGCATAACATTGGAGCTTGTTTTAAGGTAATAATTCCTTAATGGTGATTTTAAAAAGTACAAGTTCAACTCAGATTTTTTTTCCTATAAGTGAATCAATCTGCCAGTGGAACTAGTACCTTTTCATTAATAACAAATTATTAACTTAAAACAAGCTCATATGTCACACTGAAAAGCTGTGAGTTAATTTTGTGGTTTTTCAATCACTAAGAAACTAGTTCAGTAGTTCTTGGTAAGATTTAGTTTTTGCAGTGTGATGCCTCATCTTTGTCTCACGCTTGTCACTTTCTGAAGTGTTTTCTGCACAATGCAGATGATACAGATCTGATCAGATGATACAGATCAGCCAAAGTCCAAACTTTAAAAGTGCATCCAGAACGCATAAAAAACCTTTGAATAGGACAATTTGATGACCTGAAAACCAAAGATCATCTTAAAATGTTATTGTTTATAGCCCTAAAAACCAACAAGGTTTGTGCTTCTCTTCTCTTGTATCTGTGAGGCGCATTAAAAATCTGAAACGTGATCAAAAGGCTTTTGTTTCTAGAAAACTTCAGACGCCGTCGTGTTTCCCGTGTGTTTGGGGCAAATGTTAAAGACGAGCGTTACCCTCCCGCTCCGTCTTCCCTTTCAAGCCAATTAGACATGTCCTTTAGAAGAGGTTTGGGAGTGTATGTTGAACATCAGCAGCTTTCATTGTTGAAAGGCGCATCTCAAATTAGCACGCCCCCCTCCCTGACTCTGTACCCGCCGTGTTCCCCCCTGTGAAGACGCACCGACCCCCGGGGCCCTGAAACGTCTCCACAGGCTGGAAATTGAATCAAACAGCATCAATCAGGACACCTTTTGTCTGTTCTCCTCCTGTGTTTGGGGTATCTAAGCAACCTGCCAAGTTTTTATATTCAGCACAATTGGAAATGAAGTGAAATGAGAGAAGGATGAAGGGGTTTAGTCTTCTTAGTGCCTTTAATCAGCGTTCACTCAAAGTCAGATTGTAGTGGACACTTTCTTTTATTTTTTTATTTTTTAAACCAAGAATTCACTCAGTATCTTATAAACTCCTGCTGCTCACACACACACACACACACACACACACACACGGCTATATTATTATCCTCCTCTTCTGTGGCTCTCTGCTGTAAAATGAGTTTGCCCCAACTCCATTAAAACCCGCGCCAGCTTCTCCCCTGATGCTGCTGCCCTATTTGCATGTGCTAGTGAGCCACTCCGCCGAATGAAGGATCTCCTCTCTTCCTCCTCTCCTCCTCCTCGCTGTCCCACCGGAGCACACAATAAGTGGGCAGATGACATTCACAGGGAAAGACTGCAATAAAGTGACTCTCCTCCTGGCTTCTTCTTCTTCTTCTCCCCCCCATCCCTCTGTGTGCCACTGCATCACAGGCAGGGAGAGGATATTGCAAATGACACGACCCAATCAGCTGCAAATGGCTGCTAATTTGATTGACATCTGGGCTGCTGTCACAAAAAAAAGCCGCTTTTCAAGTAAATCACTTCTTGTCCGTTGGGTCCTCCATGCTTGTCCCTGTCTCCCGTTTCTTCACTCTTCCTCCCCCCGCCCTCCTCTTCCTCCGCCCGCCACCGACCGACTCGCCAGATCCTAATTGCGTGTGCCCTTCCTCTCAGTGCAATTTTCCCATTAGCGCCACAAGAGCAGCCGCACGGCTCATCCGAACTGAGGTTGTCTCCTGAATATGCACCTCCAGGTTTTTAACCCTTCGCTTGCCTCCTGTGATCACAGTGGAGCGACAGATGCTTTTTTTTTCTAAACGAGGTCAAATCTGTCAAAAATTAAAGCTACAGTACGCAACTTTCATAAAACATGTTTATTTGTTGAAATTGTTACTATGGATTGTGCCTTCCCAGTGCTGGAAACAACCAATCAGAGTGAGGAGGGCGGGTTTTAGCGCTGTCAATCACCCTTCCTGTGGCGATGCTCATCCTTCACTTCTTCCACCCGTTGCTGCAGCTAGCATCAATGAATCACACAAATTAAAACAAATTTCAATTTCCTTTGGCATTTTTATCCTTTCTCTTTTTTTTAATCAAAAACTAAATAATAAAGCCTTCAGTCTGCTGGTTTGGGCTCAACTAGCTCTTGTTTTTCAGATGACAATTTTGTTTACAGAGACTTCAAAATCCATTTTATTTGTTGTTTCTGTTCTTTATTTATTTTTGACATTTAAATCGTCTTCCAGTTTCATTAGAATTTAAATTGTATTGATCTTTGAGAACGGGTTTTTGCATTCTCGTGTCATTACTGTCATTATATTACTTGAAAATTGTCTCAAAACAACAACATTATCATTTATCACAATAATCAATAGGACAATTTATCATCCAGCAATATAATGTACTAAATTTGTACTTCAGTACATTTATTGTTGTGTTTAAATAAACGTTTTAAGTCAATTCAGCGATGATTTTATGTAGCATGTCTGTCTTTGTATCCATTGCTAGCTGAAGAAAAAACGCAAATAGTTCAGGTTTTAACCTAACAAATTGAAAACAAAAACGAGTTTCACAAACTAAAATTCTTCCTTTTTTGTCTCTTTTACATGTGTTCCTCCTCTACTCTGACACCCTGAAGGTAAGCTTCTGTTTTTCTGTTGTAAAGCAAACTCTGCAATTTAATTTGTTTCTTTTTTTTTTTTTTTTTTTAAGTTTTTAAATGTGCAATGCCATCATTTTACAATCACAAACACTTGACAGGTAAGATATTGGAGTATCAGGAGTAACTCTAATGAAGTAATCAAGCTTTGGTTCCTAATGTCTACAATTATATCCATTATTTAAGAATCCTTAGAGCAGAGGTTGTGCTAGACTTTTTAATTTTCTGTCATTTTAACTGATGGGGTAAAAAATATTAAATTTTACCCATCAATAATAAAATAATAATATATTGAATAGTATTTAATTTTAATTAACAGACATCGTACAATCACATCAACCAGATGCTGCATGTAACTTTTTCTCCTCAGTGACCAAAATCCACAGACTTTGGTCGTTATAGTGACACACAAACAATAAAATTAATTAAACAAATGAACTTAAATGATGCAATATTCTCCTGCTGTGGTCCGAACCCACAGCCTCACTTCCTCCTGGTTCGCTTGGACCTGAACTGCATGAGAGGTTTTGGACCTTTGCCTCTCCTGAAGGCTCTGGTGTTGATCTGCAGCATGAATCCTCCTGCTGGATCTGCTGCCAAGTTGAAGACTGGAATTACAAACACCACTCCAGGCAAAGTTTTGAAATCGGGGAACATTTCTCCAATTAAAGTGATGAGAGGTCAGCAAGACTCTCTAAGCGAGACGTTTTCTAATCCCGTAAGCAATTTAGAGTGGCATAGTTAAAGCAGGGACTTGAATCTGATTCAGAAAGTATTATTGTGCTTGAAAACCCTCTACACTGCAAAAACACAAAAGTAGTTTTGGTCTAGTTTCTATTGCGAATATCTAATAATAATAAGACTAAACTAACTTATAATTAACTTTTCAGCAAGAAACGGTAGACTGTCTAGAAGTAATGTGTAACAGGGGGTATATAGTTCTTCACTGTACTATAACAGACATTTGTTCCTTGCTTAGATTATTTACAGTATGCAGAAATATTGAATCATTCTCACTTTTTAAACCTCCGTTCTTCTGCTTCCCTCAAGGTCTTTTAAAGTTTTTGGACTTCAGTGGTTTCTCAAATAAACATGTTAACTTTTTGTATAACTCATGGAAAAAGAATGAAGGAGGCAGACAAACGTTGAACTATCAGGTGTGAAAATTATCTGGACTCTGTTATCTAGAGTGAATCTTCCTCTTTCACACGCAACTCTGTTTTAAGGCTGCTGTGGACTGAAAGTGATATTTTGCCTGGGTTTGATTAATATCCCACTGATGCTGGGTTAAATAATTCCTGAAACTAAACTGTCTTCTCAGTTCTGCATCACCGATCTGCTTCTTCTCACCAACCTTGTGTCCACATCTTCATCTGAAAGCAGTGGGCGGAGACGAGGCGACTTGCTTCACTGCCTTCTTTCCAACATGTCAGGTCAATATAGGACCATCTCATAATTCCAGACTCATAATTGCAACAGAGGAAGACCTGTGGCTCAAATAACCGATGAGAAATTGCGATGGATTATTATCAGAACCTGACCGCAGAACCTTAATACTCAACTTGCTAGGAGGGGAAACCTATTATGGATTCTTCTGTTCTTTGATTTACAAAAGCAGAATAAACTACTTTGTCTTATGTAAATAAAACTTAAACGTATTGATTTTGGGGCTAACCCAGCTGTCGCGTTGGGCTGGATAACTGTATGTACTGCGGCTGTCGCGCCTATTAGCCGCTAAAGCTAGTGACTCCAACCTGCAGGCGCCATTTCTACACTTTGAGTCATGTCCACAAAAACACATTGTTCAGATGCATGAATGTGTCACAAAAATGGTCACAGCACCCTTATTTCTTATCCAATTTCAGAGTTTTAAAATGTAAAACATGTACATTCCTTAGACATAAATCAGTAAACAGTTTGTTTTTTGCCAAAATGCAAGAGATGACCAAACAAATTTCTCTTTTTCTCTTTTATAGTGAACAGTTACTTAAATTTTACAAAATTGCCACTTTAAGAGCCATAACTTGTTTAATACTTTGAAACATTTCATCGTGTTTGATGATTGTTTGGAATATCGCAAAGGAGGACATTAGTCCATTTTTTATTTTTTTAAGCCTTCAGGAATTACAGCGGCTGCAGTGAGCCACTGCAAAGGGAAAACCAAACCACTCGTATTTATCTGTTTTTGCGTTCTGTGTCTTCTGCTTTACTTCCCACGCACACCGGTTGCCGTGGCAACCGACTGACAACAGCTCCAGAGCGGAAATTACATTCAAATGTATCAGGAATCGACACAAAAAAAAAAAATCCATGCAAACATTTCCAACACAAATAACAGAAAATTCTGCCTGTTTCTGTTTTATGTTTGGTATTTATTTTGTGATTATTAATAAGTGATTGCCTGAACACTGGGGGGCGTTGGTGAGCTCTACTACTGATCCGTCAAAGTTGGTGTGTGGGTCGACTTGTTTTTTTGTGTTAGCCAAACTAACTAGACCAAAATTACTTGGTCACATTTTGTGTTTTTGCAGTGAATGGCTCATGTGTGACACTCCAGTAACGTATGAACGTCCATATTGTCTGATGAAGCCAACGGATCCCCTCGACACATTAGATGCACCTAGAAATCCAGTCTGTGTTGTTTAGAAAGTTGGTGGTAAGTCGGATTTTCTAGGCTGCATGGAAGAAAACATCTTTATTTGCACCTTTAAAACTATCCCCAATACATTCAGAAATCTGGTTTTTTTTTCTCCAGTCGTTTTTGGAAAGCTGGAAGGGATAAATTTAGGAAGTGAACGAGTGAGTAAACATGGCTGTCCATTAGTCAGTTGCTGTGATCATCTAAAAGAGTCACCCTTGGCCCCTAATGGCTTTTCTGCTATAATTGCTCCACTAGCTCCCCAGTTCCTATTCACTGCTGCATGACATATGTTTGCTCCAGCCATTGCTGCGTATGTCCACATCCTAGTTGTAGTCAAAGCACCGCAGAGGGGCATTGTGCCTCCCACATGTTGCTCTAATAAAGAGACTCCAGGTAAAGATTCAGGAAAGAAAGAGCTTTTTTCCCCCTCTGTGTCTTCCCAGCGCTCTGCCATATTTCTTCAGCCGTCTCCTCTGCTCTCTTGGCTGAAACCTTTTATTAATGTAGAAGTAAGACATATTCCTGGGCCACATCTCCAAAGCTCAGAAGGACTTCTAATGTTTTGGATGAGCCAAATGTTGGGGAGTACATTCAGCTTTCTTGAGGAAGTTCTGACCCTTTTGCTCAGCACAGTATGGTGAAAAGCCGCTCTTCTCGTGTCGCTCTCGCTCTCAGGTTTCCTCTGCTTGTGGTGTGTGAGAGCGACAGAGTGAGAGACGGGAGGGATGAATGGAGAGTCTCACAGGTCCTCCAACTCAGCCCAGGTTAATGGAAACCATTATCAAACACAGCCACTCAGTCTGTACAATCAGAGTCTCTCTCAGAGGGAGGCACTTTGTCACTCACACACACTCTCACACACACGCACCGCCGCGCTGTCCATTCCCTCTGCAGCTGCGCCTCGCTGCGTTCAGGAAACAATAATTGTTTTATCGTGAGACAAAAACTGTTAGCCAACATGTTGGAGTCTTTTCCCAGAACACGAAACGTCTTCCACACCGAGCTGCTGATGTGACACACACAATTAGAGAGAGTTAATAGTTAATAGTCAATAGTTTGTCAAGTCAAAATCATCAATAGATATTCGATATGTTCACCAATGTTCCAATAATTATCAGTCAAAAGTAACTTTAAACATGTTTTAGCCTTGATTTTAAGGAACTCAGTGTTTCAGCCGTTGTGCAGTTTTCTAGAAGTTTGTTCTAGAATGCTGCTCCTCCATTTCTGGTTTTGGTTTTGCAAAACTCATAAGTAAATATATTTGCACTAGAAACAAGATCAACAAGAACAGCCACTCAATCAGTTCCTGGAGCTGATTCCAGTCTGAGGGAGAAGCAAACTGGAAGGATTTTTTTCCATGATAAAAAAAAAAAATACTTTAGGAAACGTTTTTAATATGAGCACAAAAAAAATAATCAACTGAAAATTTTCTGACCCTAAAGGACAAGATATGTGGCTGTAGTGAGAAAAAAAAAATCATTTTCATCACAATTTCAAGAAAAAAACCAACTAAAAACCTGCGAATGTTTCCCAGAAGTCATTTTTCACCACATCTCTGAGTTTTTTTTACATATATGTTTCTTTAGCGTTGTTTTCTGAAGTATTATGAAAAACTGAAATAAAAAAAACTTTCTTAAACTCAGAGGAGGAATGAAGTGATGTCTGGACTGCATTGGTTTGTTTAACATGTTTGTGAAATTCAGTCTCCTCATCCACTTCTCCAATCGTAACCAGCACCTTCTGCTGCTGCTCTGTGTGTGTGTGCGTGTGTGTGTGTGTGTGTGTGTGGCTTTGTTGATACTGTCTCAATCAGAGAGGACTGGACCCATCACAAAGCCACAGTATTTCTGTGTAAACACACAGCCGGAGCAGTAACCCCGTGTTCCCCTCTAAACTGTTTACAGCGCCTTCGCTCCCCTGCATGCAGACGCAGGCCAACGCGTCAGTGTTGTGTTCAGCTAATCCCACTGTTTGGCCTCTCTTGGCAGCGTCTTGCATGGCCGCGTAGCCGCATGCGTCCCACGCTTCCAGGATGTGCCGTCCTGCATCCCCGCCGTGTTTGGGTTCCGTCTCTGCCTCACTCCAGCCTCTTTTGTTTAGCCACGCTTGTTTTCTCGTCGCTCTTGCCCTAATTGAAACTGACCCGGCCGTCCTGCAGGCCTCGCGGCGAGCGCGCCCAACGCAGACCTCCTGACTGCGAGGCCTGCGCCGTGCGGTTTTGGCTTTGCGCGGCCCAAGGTAGGAAACGCTGTTTGGATTAAATGTGCTCCGATGTCCTTTTTTCTGTCTTTCACACCACAAACTTCCCAAACACTCCATGCAGAAACACCAGCGGTTTCATGATTTGTTTTTCACTCCAGCACGTGATCTGTTTGCCTTCTCCTAAAGAAATTACATTTTGTGATAAAGCCTCTTTTAACATCTAATAGATGTGAGATTTTAGGGGGATTTCTTCTCACATTTCCTCAGTCGCTCACTGCTGCCAAACAGCCCAACATCCTGCCAACTGGAGCACCTAAATAACAGCTACCAGAGGAAAAACTGACATTCAATGCCTGCTTTATGTTTTCATGGTGGAAAAAAGGAGGATTTTTCTTAATAAACTCTGTGTGGTCTACTTATTTTTTTATCAGTAGTTCAAGCTGTGATTTCTGTTTAGTTTTTACATGATCAAAATAGTCAACGACTTCACTAGGTGGAGTTTTGAAACTCTGCGTATTATGTCAAATAGTTGTATTTTTAGATTTTGCTTTCTTTAAATATGGTTTGATGAATATCTTGATAAGTGAGCAGAATATAAATTTCACTCCAGTAACTTTTGGTTTTCTGCTCAAAGAAGTCAAACATTTTCACTCGTTTAGTTAAGATGGATATCAGCTTCTAAATCAATAATAATTTGCAGTTTGCAAGTAGTTAATGTCCTTTATTTCTTCATCTACTTCAAACATCTTTCTCTTTATCCAAAAATAAATCCTCGTGTGGAACAAGAAATCAGTTTTGGTTCTGAAATTGTGAAAAATGTTTGGCAGTGCTCAAGTTGGTCACAAGTTGCAGCTGTGAGTCAATATTCAGGCAGAGCTGATAGATTTTACTGAAAACAAAATACAGTTCTGTTGGTTTCAAAACTGCACCACTGCATAATGCTGCCACCACCATGCCGTACAGCATTGGTTTTGAAAGAAACAACTTTTAATCCTTCAGTCACTCAGACCCAAAAGCTAAATGATTGTTTGGTCTGACTATAAAACGTTTCTGCGGAAGGCGTCAGATTTTAATTTTTAGAGTTTCTTTGTTCAACACCGCAGGGCCAAAAGTGAAGAGAAATTAGTTTCTTCTGCTTGATCAACGTTTACTTTGTATTTACTTACATTGTATTTTGTAATATAGTTTGACGTAATGATATTGGAATCTGCAGCTGTCGAGAAATAATACATCAAATTTTTAAATCTTTTCAGACACTCAAGACCCTCAATGGCTCCAAATGAATTTCCAAGCTCGTGTAAATCTGCTTTCTCTCCAGAAAAGGTATAGGGTCACTAAAAAAGGAAAAAGAGTTCAGACTTTTTTTTTCTCAGAATTCTGACCTTTCAGAATTTTTTTCCCCAAATTCTAACTTTAATTTCAGAATACTGACTTTTTTTTTGTTGAATTTTGTTGCATTTTCCTTCATCGCACCGTTAAATTACACAAAGTTACACAACAGTTTGCATTAGAAGATCCTATGAGGGGATCGTCAGAGTACACGACCAGATCAAGCCACATATTTTATTATATATATATTTTCCAGACTCAAGTTCTTTTCCTTTTGTTCCTTTCAGTTTCCCACTGAGTGCTGCCAAACTAATCCCTTTTATTCAGCCGTATGAAAACTATCAGCTGCTCTCGGTCGTGATCAGCAGTGAGGAGTTGATGGGCGTTGGTCTTGTTCAGTGAAAATGTACTCTTGAACTTTCAGCACCACTTACTAAAAGCTTCAGATGAATGTCAGTTTGCTTTTGAGGCTGGATCTCGTGTAGATTGACAAAAACATTCTGTAATTTATATGAAAATTGTGCTTAGGATGAGTGTTTCTGTCCAGTTCTGTCCTCAAACGTAGCTCCAGTTGACTTGATAATCGGCTAATTCCTGTTAGATGTTAAGCAATCGGTGCACCTAGACTGTTATTGGAAAAGATAAAATGAAGTTTTCATTGTTTAAAAAGAATCTGACATGAGCAGCTTCTATGTACCGGTGAACATGTTTGACTGTTTTGGAGTCAGAAAAGGCGACAGAGCAAAAGAAATGAACCCAATTTATTTTCTGCTAACTTGTGCAGCTGTGTGTGTGTGGAATGTCGTGAAGAGTGTGTGATGCGATCAGACGAATCTTGCCTGCACTCCAGTGGTCCCGGCATCATTACCTGCGCGGCTGCTGTGTACTCCCCCTATCTGATGCGGTGACAGCCACCCCTATAGCCCACACATCCTGTGCATCTGCACGCCGAGCACCAATCTGCAGCAGCGGCCCCCAGGAGCCCCGTTCAGAGCCCCGGTGGCGGCCGGGGGGAATATTAGGACTGATGGTTGTTTTCAATCAAAAGTCCGGCGTTCTGCAGTGTTTAACGTTCACTTTCTGTAACGAAATCCGGGACTCCCAACAGAACAAATGAAGTCAGGAGAGGGCAGTCAAGTTCTTCTGCCTCTGCTGTTTTCCAGCTTCCAGACACACACCTGCGCAGCCGACATACTGTACGTGTGCGCGCTTGTTCGCTGGAAATCTTCAGCCCCACATGCCTCTGATTTGTGAGCCGAGCCGATTCGGTCTTACAGGCCCACAATCATTAAAGTTACGGCTCAGGTGGGAGCCGCGGCTGTACGTTGAAGTGTGTGTCTGTCTGTGTGTGTGCGGTAAGTGCTGTAACCTCATTCGTTTTAGTGGCTGTCACACCTTTTCAACTCGCCATGTTAACGTTCTCGAGTGGTCTCGCTCACATTAACGCTTTGAACCTGGAGCGCTCGCACACGGTCCATCTGCTGCTTAAACTCCACCAGAACCCAGTAAAGTTAGGACTCGGTTTTATGTAGTCGGCTGTTTTCAAGGCCGTGTTAGCCTGCGCCGTTTATGCACCTGGTCAAATGGCTGTTATAAATTGTTTGATTCACTCACCGAAAAAAGAGAAAGGAGCTCCAACTTAAGAAAAGTCTGAGCATTTGTTGCATGTAATTGAATTAACCTTGTCAAACTTAATTTAGTTACAACTTAATAAACTTAACTGTACTCAGATTAATTTATTTTGATTACTTGTGGCCAGTTAAAGAACGTTTAGCATATTTTGGTACTTCCCATTGGGTTTCTACTGCTTTTTAAAACAACAAAGTGCTTAAAAATCCACCCTGCTGCTTTTGTGCAAATTAGTTGATGTTTTTTGGTGTCTGGAAAATGAGCCATTTCAAAAACCTCATAAATCAGCAGGCACCGAGCCATCCCAGTGAAGCCCAGCTCGTTGCCTAGCAACCCCAGCACAGTTCCCCTGCTACCAACCAACCCAAACTGAGCTCCAGCACGTTTGGTCAGCTGGTTTTACCGCTGTATGTACAATGGCTGCTGGAAAAGACAACTGTTTTGTTGTTGACTTACCATCCAGAAACCACTTGCTGCGTTCTTCTTGTTGTGCAGGAGGCTCCTCTTTTGCTTTTCGAAGATGTATGGTTGTATAATTGCACATCTGTTTGTTGTGTAAACGTTGATTTGGCTGTGTGGCCTGCAGCAGCTAATTTGGATATAAAGTGACAAGACGCCCTAAAACAGACAAAACTGAGCAGACAGAAATCTCATCATCTAAGAACTAAACCATTTTGTGCAAAAAATGTAATGAAGATGTTTTGTGTCGCCCGTAGAAGGAAGCACAAATTAAGTGCAGTATATTTAAGTTGGATCACCTGTTTTCTTTTTTCAGCGCAGCGTCTCTCTCTGCATTTCTCCATCTTTAAGTATCAGTCAATTTATGACATGTCTGCATTAAAGTGATGAGATTCTCTTTATTTATTTACTTTTTTCATGACATAGGAGGCCGGTATACGGGGGTTCAGTGTAGCTCAGCCATGTGTGTCTCCATATGTTGACTGCTGAATGTTTTCTTTTGGCAGCGGAGCAGAGGATGACTGTTGCAGTCTTTTAAAATCCCACTTCTATTAATCACGACTGTCTGTGGGCGCACATGTGTCTTTGGGGATAGATGGAAACGATACGATGAGAGCCACGCATGGTCATAATGCAGATATATATAGGATGCATACATAATGATAGTTTGTATTTATACTGAACTTTATGTTGCAAAATGTTGCTCAAAAATGAGAAAATGAGTCTAAAAATGAGAAAAATGCTGCATTTTAGAATTTAATTAATAGAGTATTAGATCTTTAAAGGTAAAACTTCTGATACTACTAACCTTGCACAACACTTTATATCAATATAAAGTGTTGCTTTGTATGTTGACAGTTCCTTGCACATCATTGGCACCCCTAACAAGCCACCAAAATAAATTAACCTGGAATTGCAAAAGTATAATCTCACTTTAAAAACTTAAAAAATAAGAATCCAAACATTTTTGTCTTGTTTTTTTTTCTTCTTGACAAATTCACCAATGCCACACTTTGAGATCCACATTGATTTATTTTTACTATAAACAAATACAGAAGCAGTTATGAAACGTTATGACATTGATTTACTCAAAAAGAACAACAGCATATGAATGTTAGATCAGATATGATATTATTTCTTACGTCTGCAGCTGAATAAACTGTAAAATGTCTCAGTGGCACTGCAATATAAAAATAATCTGGAGCAAAACAATTAGATAATACAATTTATTTAAGTTTGGCTCCATAAAAATCACAGAAATCAACAAAAAAAAATTATAATTAATAAGACAATTTCATCCCATTTCACTTTGCAAGCGCAGTCTTATTTTGTTCTTCAGGTCCAATAAATACAAAGTGTTTCCAAACTGTATGAGTAATCTGTACGCTTATTACTGTGTTCAAATGGCCAAAACATAAATATTGAGCTGCCCTGAAAAGACGTTGTTATTTCAACTGATTACACTGAAGCAAGGGCAAAAGTACAGGAAGTCATGACTGTAGAAAAAATAAAGAGATCAAAAAGCACAACTGAAAACTGAATGTAGAAACATCCACGTTTCAGAAAAATAGTTACTGACAAAAGAAATGAAACACAGCTGCTGTGCATGAGGGTTTCCACACAAAAACGTTTTCATTTCTCTCACCTGGTCTTTGAAAATACCAAAGATAATTAAGATAATTACAGAATATTATGCTATTATTTGTTAGCACGTTATGGAGTCCATCATTTTCCAGTGAGGAAGATGATTCACAAGTTGCTAAAAGAAGTGGCAGCCCTGTGAAGCTTTGCCTCATTTCACTCCTGCCAGAGCGTTAAAGTCCAGAAATGATTCAGTATTCTAGCTAACCCTGAAGCACTAATTATAAACATTAGTAAAATAGTTGATGTTTTTTGGTGTCTGGAAAATGAGCCATTTCAAAAACGCTAAAGCATTTTTTGTTTGTTTTTTATGGCACATTTCAGCAACAAAGTGCTTTACATGATAAAAAGTTATAAGACAATAAGCATTGGATTTTTAAGTGCCGCCGTTGCTCATCAAAATGTTGGTCGATGTTCCAGTTATTATGTGTCTGAATCAACTTCAAACAGCTGATTTAAAGGAAGTCAGTGTTTCAGCTGCTTTATAGTTTTCTGGAAGTTTGTTCCAGATTTGTGGTGCATAGATGCTGAAATGCTGCTTCTCCATGTTTGGTTCTGGTTCTGGATGCAGAGCAGAACCAGAACCAGAAGACTCTGGATGGTTGATGCAACAGGAGCAGATCTTTAATGTGTTGTGGTGCTGAGCTATTCGGTGATTTATGAACTGGAACTGTATTTTAAAGTCTATTCCAGTGGAAGGACTGCAGAACTGGGTTTGTGCTCGACCTTCCTGGTTTTAGTCAGTCCTCCAGCTGCAGCAGCTGCAGCTGGAGGACTGACTTCATCAATGCGACTAAAGATAAATGCATGACTGAAGAGTTGCATAGTAACTAGTTACATTTACTTGAGTAACTTTACTGAAAAGTTACTTTTAGGAGTATTTTTACTATGCTGTACTTTTTACTTTTACATGAGTAAGTCTATTATGAAGTTTTTCTACTCTTCAGTGAAATTTCTAGATTTTCTACTCATTGAATATCAAGAAATTCTCTAGATACAGGCACACACACACACACACACACACACACACACACACACACCCACACACGCACACACACACACCTGCAATTTTTGTTAATCAGTTTCTTATTGAAAGAAAATTATTTGGAAAAAAATTGTCTGATTTTGTTGTTTTGATTAATTATTGTAATTTTGGTCCTTAAAATAACCAAAACTTGAACTTAACTTTATATTTTGGTCTTCTTGATAATGTAATTTTTAAAGCGATTGATAATTTGATCAGTTACTCAGTGCTTCAGTAGAATTCTTGCCAAATACTTTTTTTACTTGAGTAATTTGTTGAAGTAGTACTACTCTTATTTGAGTACAGTTTCTGCCTCCTCTGTCCGTGGATGAGTTTCTAGATCTCGCTGTGACATCAGTCCTCTAATCCTGGAAATGTTCTTCAGGTGATCGAAGGCCGACTTTGGAACCGTCTTAATGTGGCTCTGAAGGTCACACCCAGATTTGGGGCCTGATAATTGATTTCTAAAGGAAGCTGTTTGCATTGGGTTTTGTACTGGTATGAATACTATTGCTTGGCTCCATGTGTGAGTGAGTGAGTGTGACCATGGACCAATCCTATATGGAAGCAATTACTGGCAGCAAGAGCCCTCAGACACCCACCGAGCCTCTCACTTTGGGCCAAGCGGAATGCACCTCCCTCCCCCTTTTCTTCCTCTTTCTGTTTCCGTCTGTCTGTTTTACTACCTTTCTTTTCTTCTTCTTCTTTGTGTTTTTTTCTCCCTGTTGCACCAAATTGTTTTCGTATGAGCGCTGACAGAGGGATACGGTGAACCCCCTTTCAATGCTGTATTTTAATTCCAATCACACATTTCCAATTTGTGCAAACAAGCCCTGGAAATACCAGAACTAATTAGAGTAAATGTGATGTGTTTTTATGAGGGGGGGTCATGTCAGGGTTTGGGTTGGATATGAGCTGTCGTTCTTTACATTAAGAGCTGTTCTGCACATGTGCCTCTTTGTTTAATAGTTTAAAAAGTTAAAAGTTGGCAGCCAGTGGTGACAGGACTGCAATTTTTGGGGTTTGGCAGAACTCTACCCCCCCTTCTCTCTTTACGGTCAAGGAAAACTCAATGAGGGAACTTCGTCTACCTCGCCAGTCGTCTCTCCTCCTCTGTTTGTGGGAACTGAGAAGCTGCCATGTGTATATCCCTCCAAACTGACTCTAAATGAGATAAATAAGTTCAGACTAAATTGGCAGCTGCCGTCCATAGCCATTATTCTTTTCCTAATGTCTCTCCCCATTGGAGTGGAGGAAGACTTGGCCTGCGCCGGAGTAGCGCGGGGTGTGGCGCGGCGGCCCGTTCCAACACAAAGAAGTGACTGACGAATGATGGCAGCCAGAGTTTACTCGTCGGGTTCCTTCGGCGCGCACGCCGACCCCCGTCCTCCTCAAACAGTTTGTCTCTCTCCGCACTCCTCCAGAACTTGGACCGCGACACGGCCTCGCATTCCCTTCACATGAGTCCTAGCGTGGCGAGTCAGCAGAAGGACCCCAGATTGCGCTGGCCACAACGCCGCCTGAGTCGTTTGGGAGCGTGCCTGGGACCTCCATCTCGGTAACCTTGGTTTGCCCCCTGTGTTTGTGAATTCCTGTCGCTCCGATAGGACCGCACTGTCCCCGGTAACGCACTTTCAGGCAAGAGGGGCTGTGGGAAAGTGAAAGGAAATAAAAAAAGTTAGTTGGATGTGTGCTTTTCCTACAACACTGCAAAAACACAAAATCTTACCAAGTAGCTGCTTTAGTTTCTAGAGCAAATGTCTTAGAAACAAGATAAAACTAACTTAAAGCACAGGTGTAATAGTTTTGAGTTTTTCATTATAGGACAGTTTTATTACATTGTGACTCTTTGTCTAATTCAATTAGTTTTAGTTTGTTGCAGTGATTATTAGTTCTTTAGTTTTAGTTAACGTTTTATTAGTTGTAGTTTTAATTTTTTTTCATACTCAAAAAGATCAAAATATTGTGATTATGTATACATCGATTGGATAATGAATATTCAACAGACCATAAAATAAAAATAAAAAAATATTTTCAACTATTCGTGAACAACCATTTGGCGTTTTCTCCCGACTTTTTGTGTCTCCAATTATTGTTTTGCTGCAGTTGTTTAATTTCCAGTGTAATTCATTGGTTGCTATTGTTATGTTTTGCTGATTCTGCTTCCTTGTCTTTTCCGGTTGATTGAAATAAAGCTAAACGGTTCCTCGTTGATCTCTGCACGGAGGAGAGAAAACCCGATTTGATCGTTTTCTGTCGTCTTCTGATGAGACCTGGGCCTCAATTGGCTCTGGGAGCCAAGCGAAGACGTGTGATTGGTTGAGAGGTCTCACTCATGCCATTTAGTGGCGGTGTTTTGTGTCTGCCAACACTCAGACTCTGGAGTGTTTAACCTTCACTGTTAGTTCTGCTGTCTAAGGAATTTCGCAGGCTCAGTAATTCTCAGTTATGTCTTTGTCTCTCTTTTTATCCCGGCTTGTTTAAAATCGGTTATTTGCGGTGGGACACTGGATAGTTTACGGCACTGGAACAGCTTTATTATTCCAGGGTTATGTATCTGGTCTTTCAGCATAAGGTTATGAGAGGCTTCCCTGGATTAAAATATCAGATTACTGATAAAAGTTTAAATGTTAGTTGACTTTCATAAGAGTAGCATAAAGGTTATTTTTAAGTTGCCACATATGGAAATAATTAGATATGTGTTAGAAGTGGGAGTCATAATTCAGTTTGTGCAATAATTTTGAGTCACTTTTGCCAACAGTTTGTCCATTTTTCCCCAACTCCAGAACATGCTGCACAAATATCAGAAATGTGCGTACAAGTAATATTTTTTTTTTTTAATCGATTAAGATCAAGTGTCCCAGTGGAAGATCAATAAAATGATTGGTTGCTAAAAAGTTTTGCTCAATAGTTTCAACAGTTAAAGCACTTTACATTTCTGTAGAGATAAAATCAATAAACATTCAAAGTTTTGAAAGGACAGAAGACAACGTATAAACAGTAAAACGCTGTAATTGAAGTAAAAGCTACTACCTATTTAAAAACATTTCCCTTAGTTTACTGTTTGGTCAGTTTCAGATTTAGCAAAGAACAAATTTCCAGTCTCACTGCAGGGCTGTGGAAAAAGCTTTCAGATCATCAATTTATTTCATCAAATGAGGAGCAAATACAAAGTTTTCAAGTAATAATTTAATTTCTCAAGGGAAAAAAGCTGTCCAAGCCCACCTGGCCCCATGTGGAAAAGTAATTTGCCCCCTAAACACAATATCTGGTTGTGCCAAGAACTGCCATCAGATGTTTGTGGTAACTGGTAATGAGTCGTTTTTGCATTGCTGTGAAGGAATTTTTGCTCAGTCTTCTTTGCAGAAGTGATTTGAGAAGATTTTTATGAGCATGAACAATTTAAAGACATGCCGCAACATTTCTATTAGATTTAAACCCAAAGTATGACTAAGCCACTCTGAAGCCTTGCTGGTTTGCTGCGGATCATCGTTTAGCTGCGTAAGCTAAGTGCGCTTACGGCTAAGGTCACAAAATGACGGCTGGATGTTCTCCTCCGGAATGTTTTGTTTGAGAGCAAAATTCAAGGCCCCATCTTAAATCTGAAGAAGCCAAGGAGATCCGAACCATCACACTGCTGTCGCCATGTTTGACCATCAGTATGATGTGTTAGCTTCCTGTCAGATCACACAGCTTTAAAAAAAACAGGTTCGTCTTTTCAATTCACTAAATATTTAGTTTTGCTAACTAAATAGTTGTGCTAACCCTAAATCACTAATTGTAAACATTAGTTCTGCTAATGCTAAAGCACTACACCAACAGAAGCTAAAGCTAAAGTACCAGGTATACAAATTTAATTTGCCCTTAAAAGACTAAGTTTAATTTTGACATAATTTACGTGTTTTATAATGCCCTTAGATAGTTCTGTTTTCTACAGTCTGTTTTATTTTGTTCCTGATGTTTTTGCTTTGAAATGTAGTTATTGGAGGGAAGAAGAGCGAATGAAGCGGAAGAAACAGAACTGCTGTGTAAACACTTCAAAATAAGAGCATGAATGAAAACATCTAACTGCTTGACAAGTTCTTAAGTCGAAAACCAAAACTTCAACACTGAGGAACTTTATTCCAAAGCTAAGTGCAATAACCGTTTCAAAAGTTAGCAAAAGCGCTAAAGTCCTTACAGAAAAATTAGCTACCCTATTAGCGCGCTAGCGGTAGTGGCCCAACACATCTGTCCATCCATCCATCCATTTTCTGTACATCCTTGTCCTCAGCGGGTCGGGAGCGGTGCTGCTCTCTGTTCACCCGTCACAGCATCTAAATACTTCATGATTTTTTAAACTGTGTTGAAATACTTCAACACGGATTTAGTATTTTATTAGGAAGCTTTGTGCACACTGTGCACAAAGTTAGCAGAAATGCTAAAGCACTCACTGTAAAATGAGCTTATTGTTAGTACATTAGCTAATTAGCAAAATGCTCTTGGGGATCAGTAATGTGTGTTTTGTGCAACGGGTCGTTTTTTTGCTCATTTTGCCCAGTAACGCTGCAGAATCTAAAGGTTTTGACTTTAGTTCTGTAACTTTTGGTCTGCTTTCCACATCAACTTTATTTCTAATCTGTATTTAAATTCCTTTATATTTGGCCATTTGTTTAGAGAGATTTTTACTTTCTGTTTATTGAGTTATTTAGAAATACTGTGGTTATGGTTTAATAAGAGAGGTCTATACTTTTTCACATAAGGCCAGATTGGTTTTATAGCATTAAAAAAGCCACTTTCTGCACTCTGATGTATTTAGACAAAATGACTGACAATTATGGCCTTAAATGACACATTTAATTAGCAGCGAAGCTCCTGGAGCTCCAGCTGAACTCCATGGTGCTGTCAGTTCGGCCCTCGTTCCTCCTGCTGTCTGTTTGCTGGATGGTCCACTGTGTCACAGTGCTACTAATGGCTGCTGCTGAGCCAGCCACTTTCTAAATGACACCCTCCTCCGCTCAATACAGCTGCCCCGCAGTTACACACGCCTCCGTTTTACTCTTCCTCCACCCTCAGCTCTTCCTCTCATGCATCGAGGAAGAAAGGCTCCTGATGAAACGTCTCATACATCACGTATCGCTGGCTGAGTGACTGACTGACAGCGTGTGACTGTCCGCTGGTAGCAGCGCGCTCACCAACATGATGATTTCCTCATTCATCATTTATTCCTCTCGCCCGACATCCCATCCCTTTCCTTTTAATCATCTTCATCTCCTGTTACTTATGTATTTGCTGCAGAGTTCATTCAACGCAACATGGAGTTACCAAAAAAAATGGAATTGTTTTTGGCCTTTGACACGAAAATAAAACACAAATTCGTCCACATTAGAGCCACTAAAAGAATCTTTTTCTCTCAAAATCTGTAGATTGTTTATGCTCCATCAGACTAATCAGGTATTAAATCTGAAATCTACCAAATCATTTTGTGGCGGCTTTAAAATGTGGATAAAGTGCAGATTTACAAATCTTATGATAAGGAAAGGAAATAATATTTTTGTTGTTCTCTTTACATGCTAAGAACAAATTATTTACTTATTTGGATTTTTATATAACAGATTAACATAAATTAGAATTTTGGGATTAAAATCAAAATTATAAGAAAAAGTCAGAATTCGGGTAAGAGAATTATTTGATCTAAGAATTCAGATATTGTAAATTTAATTTCTGACTTTAATCTCAGAACAAAAACTGAATTCTGACTTTTCTCAGAATTCTGAAAAAAAGTCAAAATTCTGAGATTAAAGTAAAAAAATCTATTTATTTTTCTGATCTTTTAGAAAAAAAGTCAGAATTTCTTTAATCTCAGATTTATGAGATTAAAAGTCAAAATTTTTGTCTCAAAATTCTCGGACAAATTAATCGCACGCCTTAACGCCTTGACATTGACGGCCCTAAAAACCGGCCCAAACCTTCATCCCTTCTGCCTCCACTCCATCCCTGCAGGTTCCAGATGAACCTAAAGCAGACGCAGTTTCTATAGGAAATCAGTCGCATTTGCTGCGACCGATCCATTCATCTTTCCCGCTTCCCTGCGACGCGGACTCATGCGATCGCAAACTTCTCCCCTCAAAGTTCAGCGGTTAATCAGCCAAGGGTTCCAGATCCGAAGAGATGGGTGTGCGATGGCAACATTCTGGCAGCGGCGGCTCGTAACTGGATTGCGGTAATTATTCATTGGGAGAGTGATGCCTTCCGGGGGCTGAAGATTGATTAGGTTTGATACGCGACTCGGTGTAATCTGTCTTTGACCAGGGCTTCTGTCCAAATTGGCAGGAATAATAAAAAGGGAGAAAGTTATCCCCCCTCCAACCCAAAACAAAAAAGAGAGCGAAGGAAGATGGTGGGGCGGACAAAGGGAAGACGGAGACATTGAGGCGCATCGAGTCGATCCTCCAGCGCATCGAACATAAACAACCAGTCCAACTCCGCCATGTTTACGTCTCAGCAACTTAAATATTGCACATGATTTATTGGTTTTCAAGAGATTTCTCTAAATCTCTTCTGTTTTTTGCTTTCGACCGGCTTGATTCTCGCTTGTCTCGTTTTCCACGACTAAAGTGTGTCTTCGGTTAATCCTCCAGTGTGAGCATGGCAGGACTTAAAAGGCTTTGATTAGGCCGCTGTGTCCCACAGCTCAGCTGGATGAAAACTCGTGACACACTCTCAGAGCCCGTGCGTTCACCAGAGACCTCTCTTTGTGTTAATTAACGGAGTCTCAGCTGCAATTAGCAGGCGTTACAATGAGGAAACACACACAGCAGCAGAGTGCGCACCGGAACGCCGACACATCCAAACATTTAAAAAGCTCACAGGCGTTCGGTTCGGTTCTGGTCAGTTCTCCTGTAGGAACCATGAAGAGCTTCAGTCTATGACCAGAGGAGTCGATTCTCAACCTTTTCTTTCTGTTTTTCATGTTTAATTCATGATATCATGTAGCAGTTGGCCATATGGACTTAAAGTTTTACCACAATATTTTCAGCTACTATTGAAATAATGATAAAACTATTACTTCTTTCTAGGTGATAGCTGTGGCTGCATGACACACATTTCTTTTGGACACCAGTAAATAAAAATGGTTCATATCATTAAACTGCACACAGTAAATTAGTCAAATTTTCAAATTTATTGGCATTTATTCCAATTTCAAATTCAGCAACAAGGCTGTTCAAATTGCATTTTGTAATTCCTTTTTTAAATGACAAAAATAACATTTTATTGCCTAAAATGCAGTAACAGCATTCCTTTAGTGAATGCTTGGTTATTTTTATCTGCAGCTAAAAAATCCTTCTGAAGTTAAAACTGCCACTTTAGTTCTGCAAAGAAATTTAAAGGTTTTTTCCTGCATCTTAAATGCAAACTGTATATTTATAGTGCTAAAAATTAAGCAGTTTTAGCTTAATTACTGTTGTTCTTTCATCAAATATCCTTTTTGATTCTGTATATTTCAGTTAACGATTAGTCGATTACTAAATTAGTTGACCATTATTTCAAATACTGATTCATCACGATTAATCCGATTAATCGTTGCAGCCCAGATCACAAAAAACAGCTGACATTTTTCTGGCAGCATGACTGAGATTCTGTTCGTGTCTTTAGATATTTTATTTGAAGATTGCAAAACTGAGGTTAGTCGGTTTTGTCTTTAGCTAAGACAAAACTGGTTTTGTGTTTAACCAGTTTTCGCGAACCAGCGAAAACTGGTTCGCTGACAGTTTTGTGTCGGATAATCTCGTGTTTTCTGCAGCTCTTTGCTCTTGCAGCAGGGTGTTCGGCAGTGAGTGTCTGTTTGATCAGACCTTAACGAGTCTCAGTCGACGGTGGCAAGTCACCCGTCATCCTGTCTACGATGTACTGAATAAGGCCCGAGCCCACCCACTGAGCCTCGGCCTTGTCACAGAAAATCAAGACCTGAAGTAACTTAAGTGAACAAAATCCCACTTTGGCACATTGAAGCTTGGAAAACGGTGGCATAGCCGAAGCTCTTCCTCCCTCCGGACGCTCAGGCGCACACACGCACAGGTGTGGGCACCAATTTACTGAGTCTTTACGAGGGAAAAACTCCCACTGAGGCACAGAGCTCAGCCACTCCACTCATGTATTTACTTATTTATTAGCGGCGATGACAGGGCCACTCACCCCCAGACGGCCTCTCAGGAGCCGCTGCGACCCTTTGAGCGGCGGCATAAAAGTTTTAACAGCCCCAACCCGGTCGGATGCCGTTGACGCCGGTTAGCGTGTACTCGAGTTGTCGGGTGCATTCAGGAGGCTAACTGTTCTAATGCCTTCACTTTCCTGCTTTATGAGTGTGTTTGTGCGTCTCAAAGCGAAGTGTCACTCAATAATTTAGCCGCTGGTTTCGTCCCACACTCCCCCTGCCACCTGCCATCCATCCATTCGCGGCTCTTTATGTCTCGCCTGTGGGAATATGGAGGCCATTTCTCTGCTTCTCTGGGAGTGATTGAATGTGCAGAGACAGGTGACAGAAAGGAGAGAAAGTCTGAGACGTGGAAGACTGCAGCTGAGATGTGTTCAAACCGCCGAGACGTTGACATTCTGTCACATTAAAACCACCAAACTCAACGTGTTTCACTGGGATTTCAGACAAAGTAGTGCATCACTTTTCACTTTTTAAAAATCTGAAAGCATGGCTTCAACCCCCTCAAACCCTGACACCCCTAAAAATATGTATCTGCTCCATTGTCCTGGATTTAGTGAGAACACCAGCAGCAGCATTTTGGATCTGATTGATATTTTCTTTTAAGCAGTCATCAATGCGACTAAAGAAATGTTAGTTTCTTTATTATTTAATAAACCACTTTTTGGTGCGAGTAGAACTGCAAGCTATCGTAATGGAAACAAACGTTCTGCAATTCACCCTGATAAACTGAAAAGTATTTCTGCAAACACTGATTCTTCTGATCGTATAAATACTTCTCGTTTTCTTTCCACCGGTATATTTGCCTTTTCTTTCTATTTTTTGAGTGACCCGGTCCTGACCCACTCATCCATTATTGTTTCTAAACACAGTTATTTGGTAAGCTAACCGTATGTGTCACACTTTGAGCTCCAGTTTGCTTGGAATACCTTGAAATGTATAGGATTAAAGCAAATTCATGTGTTAGAATGGCCTAATCAAAGTTCAGACTGAGAAGATCTTCAGCTGGAATCAGACTGGTTCTGATTCTGCAGTGGATTGAATATAAATGCATGCCACACTTTTCAGATTGTTTTGTTTTTTTTTGTTTTTCGTCCACCGTTCTTCACTACTTTGTCACATGAAACTGGGATGAAAAACATTTTTAAATGTTACTTCTGCGAGGTTCTGTGGATGATTTTTTTATTTTTATTGCATCCTGGTACAACGTAATAAAATGATGCAACACAGACTAATCTGTAACAGTGCTCACACACAGCTGGGTTTGTATGGACTCTGTTAACTCCAGATGTAGACGCGACATTTTTTATTTTATTTTTTTTTTTACTCTCCCATCCATGTTTTCCGACTCACAGGTTCTGGGTGGAAGTGGTTAAGCTGGAGCGGGAAGTCAGAGCTTTGGCCACGCTTGTGATAATTAAATAATGTACGTTGGCCACATGTGAGAGTGTGTGTAAATGCAAGAGAGTTTTCATCAAAGTCCCACAATGCCATTGGCCTCCTGTTGTAGTTTAATATGACTTGATGTTCACTTAACCCTCCCCGCCTTTTCCGTGTAATTGAAACCTGATGGCGGGATCCTAATCGTTTCTTCTCCGTTTGTTTCGTTGTTGTGTGACCAGGAGCAGACAGAAAACGCTCTAATTTTTCTTTCTACGGACGCAGCTCATCGGGACAAAGCGCAGAGATTTAGTAAACTTGTGCTGGAGGGTTTTCACTGCCACAGGATGATTTGTGTGACATTTATTTGGGAGTGTTTGTGTGTTTGTCGTTGTGTTAGCGGTTATGTTCCTTGTCATGTGTGTGCCATAAATAAAGACTCTCCTTGCTAATGTAACCCACATGTCCCTCTTAGCTCAGCATTTGTTGTCTGGGGGGGAGTCAGATGCTTCGCAGCCCTTCTGGCCTGCATCTGAGCTGCTCTGAGGTCATTCAAGTTATTTTTTTATTTTTACGACACAAACAGCCGTGGACTTCCCTGTTGCTCACAAAGGTTAATGAGGAGAAAGCGTGATTCCCATAACTTTGCTGCAGCGCTGCGCAGCAGATGCCCACGCAGATGACTTGTTGGGAAAAAAATGCGCTCACGCAGTCGAACCAAAGGAGGACGTCAGCTTACTGTCTGAAAGCTGTTTTACTTTTGCTCTTTTGATTTATTTGACAAAAATAATTAATTTCAGATTATTATGTCTGGTTGTTAGCCTCCTGCTTGTTTTACTGTGATACCAACCCGAGACAACTGCTAGTCTTTTCTAATGCGTGTCGATTTTAGATGAATCATATTTCAGCCATAAGAATCCATAAGTTTACATACACTTAATGAAAACATAAATCTGACGTCAGAGCAAACTTCTCTTGTTTTAGGTGAGTTAGAATCATTCTGTTTGCTAAATTTAACAATAACGACAGAATTGTGTCAGATCTGTATTTATTAGTGTCTTTGGATTCAGAAGTTTGCATACACTTCCTCAGTATTTGGTAGCGTCGCCTTTATGACTCGGGTCATCTTGGGTTTCCCTCCAGAAGCTTCTCTCAACAGTTAGCTGGAGTTCTGGTCCAGAACCGGTGGAACTGGTTCTGGACCAGTTCCAGCCTCGCTCTGTCACTAGTTTTCAGATTTAGCCAAAACTTCCCCATCAGACTGAGATCAGGACTCTGTGATTCTGTTGTCCTGAAGCCAGTGTGTGAACGCTGCATATTTAGAACCACTTTAACTGTTTATTTAGGCTTATTGTCCATCTGGAAAATGGATCTGTGCCCAATATTTTACTTCCTGCCTTCAATATTTCCACATAATGATGTTTCCTTGTGATATGTTCCTCCTGCAGTCAAACAGCCCAGAGCATGATGCTGCCGCCCCCGTTCTTCGCCCCCGTTAACGATGGTTTTTCTGTCCAAACGGTTCCTCTTTAGTTTCATCAACCGACATGAAACATCTCCACAAATGAAGCTCTTTGTTCCTGTGACCTTTTTTCTCCTTGTTTCTTTTTGCTGAATTGGCTTCTTCCTCACTGATTGTCCTTCCAGTCCATGTTTCACTGAGGATGACGACTCTGTCTGACCAGCTTCAGCAGCATTTTCACGACGACTCTGGCTTTTGCTCTGCAGTCAGTCTGCGCGTTTCAGACCAGAACCCGCCTCCTCCCTGAGCGCTGGACATTCCCGTCACGTTCATACTTGAATATAATTGTTTACACAGATGAATCTTCACCTTCAAGCATCTGGAAATTTTTCTGAGGGATGAGTCAGACTGGAGCAGCTCCAGGAATATTTTGAGGCAGAAAGCAGTGACTTTCAGGTGTGACCTTAAAATACATCCACAGGTGAGACTCCAAATAAAACTGAAATGAGTCAGAGTTAGAAGTTAGAAGTTGCTTTCATTATTGATGCTTTTAATTCCAGCCGATCTAAAACGAGAGAAGTTTGGTCTGATTTCACTTCAGGGAGAAAAATCTGTGCGTCTTTCAATTTGTGAATGTAAACTTCCTGCTTTATCCGCAGATGGATACGCCGATACCCCCAAAGCTGCTATAGACAAAGACACATTACAGACACATGATGTCATTGCTTATGTCTCATAATAGCTTTATGCTAACCGACTGCCCACTAAGAGGCGGACCTGATCAGGGACATGAAAGCATAACAACACAAGCAGCTGCAGCAAAAGTCCATTCAACAAAGGTGCTTAGCAATACTTCCTTTTATTCTCATAATAAGTATTTTAAACCCAACTATAGATTATGTAACAGGAATTTTATTTGCTAACTGCAAGTAAAACTAAACCTGAGTCACTCGACTTAATATTTGCTGTCAGTATTTATATATTTACTCTAAAGTACTTTGTGGGTTGTATTATGACACAAACCATCATCATGGTTTGTTTGTAGAAATGTGTTTGCTTACATTCAGAATGTCTGTTTGGCTTCTTGTTGCTTTACATTTATTAACATTTTCTGGTATCAGTGGCTTAAAGAAGAAAACCTGATTTCTGTAATTTTGTAAACTGTTGTATTGATAATCTTTGGTGGGCAACAAGGATCTATATTAAGATCCACAAGATTTAATGTGCAGTTGGCCTCTGCTTTTAAGAAAGACCATAGATGTTAACGTTAGCACAAATGGTAAAACAGTTTTCATTATGTGCATTATTAACACATTTTTACTGTTTGAATAATTAAGTAAATCAGTAATAGGTGATCAACCTCAAAAGGATTTTGACACATCTGAAGTGGCTCCAAATCCAGAATGACTTACTTTCTTATTTAATAATAAAAGTCCTAAAAAGGCAGTATTATGTAAAATCAGCTTTTTTGAGCTTTATATAAAGTTTTAATGTTATTTACTCATAAAACATATAAATATAAACTTTGATTCTTTCATGCATGTTTGAGAAATCCTTTAATCTCCATGGCAACCATTCAGCTGAACAAAACACGTGGGTGGATCTAGCCCTGCCTTCGAGGTGCAGTTTCTAGCTTTCAAGCACAGCAACACTCCCTCATTCAGCTCCTTCAGACTAGCGTCAGCAGCCTACTGCTAAGCTCACTATAGAGCTGCTTCTCAGACTAAACCTGGTACAAGCGTCGTGAAAGGGTTAACAGAGGAGCCATGTTGGGATGATTTCCTGGAGGCGAAGTTTGAGAAAGAGCAGGAGTTTCTTAAAGAGACAGAGGCCCAATTTCAAGTCATTAAATTATAAAGTCAGATTTATTTAAAATCATTTTTCATATGCAGGAACTGAAGGTAGCATATTTTATTCTGTTGCGCTTTAAAACGGCACTTTGTGTCTGGGAAAACACATAATACCGCCCCTTTAAGCACAGATAGAGCTTGTCAAGTTAAAGCACTTGGCTTCATTTCAGGAGCTCAGATGTTTTTTCTACCAGATGACGTCTCGTTCTGACGGCAGCAGATTGAACCATCGGCTGATAACCTTCACTTTGATGAGAGAAATGTAGCTTTATAATATGGCCAGGAGATCTCATTACAGCTCAAGTCATAAACTGCAATTATTTGCTACAACACAGTCGGGTAACATTTTAATGAACATAGGATTCCCTTCATTTGTTGGCAGCTTTTTTAAGAATTTTCTTCCCTTAGATGCTTTATTTTCGACTAGGAAAAATTTCTTTTCTGCATTTTGTGACTCATAATTATAAACAGGTGTCTCTCAAAGGCTTATAATTTCATTTAAAATAAATTGTATTTATTTACATCCATTTTAACAGTGAAAACCACAAAGATTCAGAACCTGAAGAGATATTTTAAAGTTTTAATTTCTGTTTCAGTTTTAATCGACTGAAGAAATGTTACGCATGTCCAACAAAACAAAGAGGGTACAACACACAGTAATCACTAAAGACACTGGATATTTACAGATTGCTGTATCATAGAAAGTTTAGTGGAAGGAAAAAGTGTGGTAATGAAATGTCCACAAGATACAGAGATAACTGCAGCCTTTGTCCACTGGGTCCAAAGTGGAACTAATGAGCTAGCATGTGGCTCATTAGCAGCTAGCATGTGGCTCATTACCTAGCTAGTTAGCTAGAGAGCATGAAGCTGTGGCGGGAAGCCACAGAAAGACCCCAGACATTTAAAAGTTTTGGCCCCAGCATCTCTGTTGTGACATATATAAGTGTGGACACCATATGGGCTTAAAGTTTCCTCAATATGTTTTGATGCTATTGTGATAATTCATGAAAAGTGACTTTTTTTTAGGTAACTACATAGTTACTTCCATTTGTAATAAATATCTTCAGGACCCCAGTCACATCAAGAAAAGTGATTTTTATCACTGAAATCCACACAATAACTGCTGTTATTCATATTTTCAGATTTATTCAACAAACATTAGAGAAAAATTCTAAAATCAAAATTTTGACAATAATTTTTGCGTAAGTGTTGGGTTCTTCTGACTTATTTTGGGGTTTGTTTGTTTGTTCAGTCGATACCTTGATTACTTGTACCTTGGATACCTTGGATACCTTGGTTCCTGTTTTTGTTCTGCTCTGGCTCCTTGTGTTCCCAATGAATTTTATAGATTTCCAGGTTTATTATGAAATA
Source organism: Poeciliopsis retropinna (assembly GCA_010277075.1). Lineage (NCBI taxonomy): Eukaryota > Metazoa > Chordata > Actinopteri > Cyprinodontiformes > Poeciliidae > Poeciliopsis > Poeciliopsis retropinna. The sequence goes on along the minus strand of VMRM01000039.1, from coordinate 2,454,584 downwards.
AAACTGAACATGATCAATGCTCCCAGCATCAAATTCACATCAAGACAAGAAATTTATCATGATAAATGACATAAAAAATGCCCAACCCTGGATAGGGGTCTAAAGTTTTATTTATAAATGTCTTAAATTGGAGTCGGTGAAACCTGCATGAACCCTGTTACTAATAACAACAAACATGAGTCCGCAGGTTGTTAAAAAAGTCATGAAACTTCCTCTCTGCCTAACTCTGCCTCGCCTTGCAGAGGAAGAAAACGTTTCATCGAGGGTCCAAGAGAGGAAAACTTGTAGACGTGTTAGTCAGATCAGAGGAAGAAAGGAAATCTTGGAGAATGAGGAGGACGGGTAAAATTATAATAATGAGAGATCCAGAGACAGAAAGTGGAGATGAGAGAGGGAAGCGAAGGACTTCGTCAAACCCTCCACACTGGTTCTGGTCGACACCGGGCCGGCGGAGGGGGCGGGGGTGCACGACAGGGTTGCCACGGCAGCGTTCCGGATGGGCGGGCGGTCTCCTCTCAGGGGGCGGAGGCGGAGGGGGGGACGCGGGGCTGTCAGGGAGCCTGGCAGGTAGAGACACAACGCCCTGTGACTGGGGGGAGCACGGGTCAGTGAGAGAGGACGGATGGAGGTGGTGAAGCCCTGTCTGATGAGGTGAGCAGAGGGTAGGGGGCCGCGGGGCGGCGGGGCAAATGAGGGTGGAGAGGAAGAGGAGCCAGAGATGATTAGAGAGGAATTATCCAAGTGTAAGGGTGAAAGGCTGCTGAGGAGAAAACGGAGAGATGGCAGCAAGAGGAAGGAGCTATTCTTCTCTTTTTACCCCGAGGGCCAAAATCCCCAACTTGGAAACATTCAGGGGCCAAACTTTACTCTTCCCTCTTATTCCTTTTAATTAGTTTTATTTATTTCAAACAGGTTTTTAAAAACAAGAAAAGAAGCAATCAGTGGGGCAGAGAAAACACAATCAAGAACAAAATAACTATCTCTACTTTTCTATTTGAAAGGGAGTGAAGACTTAATTAATCTTAATTATCTCAATTTAATGACTCAACAATATTTATAATTAAACCATGTTATTCATGTGCCTGTTCAAAATACTGGGCTGAGGAGCCAGTATTTGTCTGTTTAATTATATTAAACAGACAAATTATTTAATTATATTAAACAGACAAAATGTTTACACACCGACTCATAACAAGACAAGAAAATCTGGATCAAAATAATAATAATAATAATAATAACAACAACAACCAGACATAAAGCATCAGAATAATTACCACCATTCATTTTGATCTGTGTTATACTACAATAAACATGATAAAGCCATGCAATATTTTACAAAAAGGCTTACTAAAGATAGAAAACTGATTTACTGAACATTTAAGATGTAAACAAAAAAAATCACAAAAAGTCTTTGAGAGACAAATTTGAGCCTTTCTGGGCTTGAGGTCCAGAAAAAATACATCAAAGGGCCACAAATGGCCCGTGGGTCACAGTTTGGACACCCCTGTGTTGCCGTTCATCCCAAACACTGATGCACCGATCCACTATTTCACTGATACACAATCTGAAATTTTCTTTCAGTATCAGCACTGATACAAATATAATATCTGACCAGTGCATCTCTATAAATCACTAAACAGCTAAGCACCAACATTTGAAAGAGTATCAACGAACCGATTGCTGTTTTCTGGTCGATCAATAAGTCAATAATTTCTTAATATGAATGAAAACATTCTTGTTCCATTGGCAAATTATTTCATTTATTTATACTTGGTACAAGTAACATAATTTGCTAATAGAACTGGTTGTTTTTGATCAATATTTAGTAATAATTAACTTACTGAAACAAGCTTCTATATCTAGCTGAACAGTTACTTATCAGTTTTGTCTTTTTTGAAGCTTGCAGTAGAAACTGGACCACAAATATTACTAAGATTCAGTGTTTTTGCAGGTTTTGTGGGGGAAACCCTGCATGTTTATTTTATTTTTTTCATGATTGGTGGCTGTATGATGGCTTTGTTGCAACACAGATAACATTAACTCAAACAAAGCAGGAATAAAAGCCTGAGCCGGCTGGGAAGTGGCATTTCCTAAACCGGCGAGTGCAACCTTTGTACATACGCAGCAGCACATGGCTGAGGGCTGGTACTGCCGGTGACCCGCTTTCTGGTCTCAGCGCACGCACATGTGACAAGGAGCAGCGTGTCGATCAGATGGCACAGGGATAGAAGTGTCCCTGTTCTGCTACCACTGCAGCGCCACAAGACATCATATGACAGCAGCAGGAACAGCTCCACGCTTGTGATAGCGGGATAAGAGCGAGGCTGAGGGGAAGACGCTAGACGGGGCCACGGGAAGGTCTGGGAGACGGGTGGGAGCCACATGATCGGCCGAGTCCCTGATCTCTGGCAGCTCGCCTCATAAATGCACCTTTGTGAAAATTAAAGGAGCAGAATCACCTCGTCCTTGTGAGGGTTTTATAGTAGCACTGGTGGTGAAACGACAACTAAAGGGTCGATAAGCTGGTGACCTAATGACATGCTGGCTGTAAATGTCCCCTACACTGCAAAAACACAAAATCTAACCAAGACATTTTGGTCTAGTTTTTACAGCATGTATCTCAGTACACTTGAAGTAAGACAAAACAAAGTTTGCAGCAGGAAAAAGGAGTTTGTTTTAAGTAAATAATTCCTATTTAAACATTGTGAAGACATTGATTAGTTTCTCTAGATCTTGAGACATTTTTAACTTGAATGTTCTTCAGGTGATAAAAGGCCGACTTTGTAACCATCTTTATGTGACTGAAGTTCAGGTCCATCACTGCACCAACACTTCAGGTCTGATCTCTGGTTTCTTCTGGTTTATTCTACAGTAACAGAAAAAAAATTCATTTATTTCAAACAATAAAAAGTAAAGACATACATGTTTATCATGCATTAGTCATTTTAAGTGACATTTACACAATTTGTCCTTAAAGAACAAACAGAAGATGCAAGATCTTATGATTTCCTCTCACACCAGATATAGTATTTTCACATTCTCATAATTAAATATGCAATTATTTACACATTATTAATATTAATAATAGCATTTCTGTCTTTGAGACTTTCATCATTTCCCTATAAGTTTCTTTTTGTTTGATCATTTAATCCTCCCATGAATACGCCACACACACCGATTTTAAAAACTCCTTTTGGTTTTTCTTATTGTTTTTGTTTTAATTTCCTTCTCAAAATCTTGAAGTTTCAGTTTGGAAAAAGTTCAAAATAAACTTCACCTTCAGTAAAATCACACTCCTCAATCCTCTTCGTCTTGATCATTTTTTCACCATCACTGCAAAGATAATGCAGCTCCACTTACTTCGCCCTGAATTCAGCTCTCATCCTTCCTTTTGACCTCTTCTTACGACTCGAAAATCACACACAAACAAAACTAAAAAAAATAATAATAAGGCAGCGGCTAAGCATTGTAATTTGGACCCGTTGATGACAGCGGCATCCGTTGTTTGCTCCAACAAGGCGCTTTTTCCTCTCAAGACTCGAGAGCTGCAGCGCCCAATTTCTGAGCTATTTGACCCATTAGATGTCGGTGTTTAGAAAACAAACAGGCAGCGGCTGAGAGGTTTGACGGCCGGTGATGGAGGGTGGCTGCTAGCTTACAGTCAAAGGACAACAAGTTCAAAAAGCTGCTAACAATCCTGCACTGCTTCCACTTCCCCTCGCAGAGAACGAAGCCTGCAGTGAACTGCAAACCTGAGTTTATCAGATTCGTTCAAGAGTTTTATGTACGTGAAGCACAACCGATCATCAACTGATAAACATCTGCTAAATACCTCAGATTTCACCTAAAACACCAAAACTGATAACCATAAGAGGGGAGATTGTTAGAAACTTTATTTCTATATTACTTTCACAGATATGTGCATGAAAAATGCTTTACAAAGGGAAAACAGTTAAGACAAAAACAAACAAATAAACCCCAAAAACTGAAAACACAAATAGTGAAACATGGAGAAAAGATGGCAAAATTCACCACAGGCCCTTTAACTGCGTGTCAGCAGAAGTTTGATCTGATCTGACATTTATTGTAGATTTTTTCTAAATTCAAACATTTTATTTTTAAATACACATCAACATGAGTTAACATGTAATAAATTGATTATAAAATAATGTATTTCAGTCAAAAATACCACATTCAGTGAGCAAATTATTTTGCATTTAATGCAAAATAATTTTTATTTAATGGAAGTGGCATTGCTTGGACGTTACTTTTCAAACTGATAAAAATGTAAGTATTTTCACTAAATGCAGAGTAAATGTGGAGGCCACAATCATACAGGTTAGATTATTTTCTAAAATCAAAAGTTTTAAAAACATGTTAACATGAGTTCGACATGTAATAAATCAACAAAATGAGGCACTAAATTACGTATTTCAGTTAGAAATGCCACATTCATCAGTTTATTATTGTACTGTCTGTTTTTTGTGTCAACAGTTCTGCTTTTAATGCAAAATTTTACGAGGTATTTTTGGCAAATTTATAGTGCAAAACTGACTTACAAGCAACTTTTCAGCTGGATATGGGAGCTCGTTTCAAGTCAATAATTCCTTAATATTGATCAAAAGTTCTAGTTTCATTGGCAGATTTTTTCACTCAGAAGTCATTTTTCCTGTGTTATAACTTTCTGGGACAATTGTTTTCTTTTTTTGTCAGAAGAATATTTTAGTCTAAGCTCAGCAATAAGAGCAGGACATTGGTCAGTCTTCGCTCTAATGTGTTTGCACTAATCGATAAGTGTTAGCATCCACGGCTATTCTTGAGTAAAAGTTTGGAGTTTGATTTACTATGAAATTAAGACACGGTTTGTTTGAAGTGAACTCTGCTGCGGTCAGAATGTGTATGTGAACGCCAAGCGGACCAGAGGCCACTCCAGAAGCAGGAATTGGACTGCAGAGCAGGGCATTCTGGGTAAATACAACCATAGCAAACGTGCTAGCCTAGCGCTAGACGGAGAACTGACTCCTGGTTTTTTTACCAAAGACAAAAGAGAAACCCTCCAACTGCTGAAATCTGACGCTATTTCACTTTTGTTTCCATTTGGTGAAGAAGGAAGTTGCGCTCAGTGTCTTAAGAGGTTTTTGTGTCGTTTCCTTCAGTGGTTCTTGGTGCAGCGCCCCCATAGGTGAGGAGGGGAACAGGTTGCTCAAAGGGTTCGGTTGGTTTGACTCAGAGAGAGAAAAAGAACAGAAGCTGAAAATGTAACAAATGCTTCAATTTTGGTCCCGAACTGAATCTGCTGGACGATAAGGTGGGAAAATATAATGAATGGATCATTTCAAGCAGAAATGAAGAACGTCTTTCTGAAAAATAAAGAGAAAAAAAATAACACTAAATGAACCAAATCTTATTTTTATAACGCTGAACTTCAAAGTAAAGATGAAAATCTCACCTGGAATACTTTACATTTTTGAACAGAAAGACTCATTAAATTTAGTTTATATTTTTAAACTTCTTGTCCTCTTCCTGCTGAATCTGACCAGTTATTGCGTAACGTTTTCTCCTTGCCATTCGCTCGCTGACCGTTTCAGATTGTGAAAACTGCGGGTGGGAGTCGCTGGAGGATGCTACGGCCGGGCTTTAACCTCATGCACACATTCGTATTGATCCGTACAAGCCTCAGTGACTGTTGCTACAGAGCGACCTGCCCTTATCATCCAGATCCCCCCCTCTGTCACCAGCCAGTGGCGGCTAACGAGGAGCAACACACACACACACACACACACACACCAGTCCTGCCTCCATCTTCACCCTCCCTCTTTTTTTTTCTTTTTTTTTGCTCTCCCTCTTTCTCTACCTCACTTTTCCTCTAATGAGTTGCAACACTGATAACGAGCCTGATGATCTTCCATTGATTCAGCTATCACTTGCTTGTCTGGTAATTGATCCGTAGCTGAGCCTCTAGTTAATTATATGGGCTTCGACATGGACCCCTGCCCCACGGGGAATTCTCAAGTCCTGCACAATAATAGTTTTAATAAAGGAGCCTGAGAATCTCTAGGATCCTCTTTATTTCTGCAGCTAATACAGATTTTTCATCATTCTGTTTCCAATCCCAATTTTTTTTCCTCCTCCTCCTGCTAGTAGCTGCTATCAGAGAGAAAAAGGGGGAAAAAGTGTGAGAGAAATGAGGAGGAAGAGTGAGCTCTATTGGCAGAGTCCACTCCTCCCTCCCACAAATAACAGCCATTAAGCAGCCGGGTCAGAAGCTGAGCCACCAGCTTGACTTGAAACACTGAGTGCCACTTGAAAAACCCACAGACTAGCACATTTACAGCCGAGGGGAAGGGAGAGGGAGAGGGGAAAAAGTCTGGAGAGGGGGAAAAAAGCAACCTTGGCGGCTAAATTGTCACTTAATAGAATTAGCCTGAGCCTCATGCATTATGTTTTCAATAAGTTGTTAAGAGTAAAGCTGCGCATCGAAGAGGTGATACATTAAGTATTTTATGATGGTGGCTGCTGACAGCTCATAAAATAAGAGGGGGAGATAAAAGTAGAGATGCTTTTTTTTCCTGGATAAAACAGAAATCTGTGTGTGCAAAGCTGCACGGCAACATCTTCCAGTAAAGATGGAGGCTGATTTTTGTCTGATTTGTGTCCATTTTTAAAAAATGCACTAATGTATAAACTGTTAGATGAAATCTTATCGACTGAAAGTGATTGGAAGTCTTAAACTTGAGTTCTTATCAAACAGACTTTTGTTTTAAATCTAAATGATCAATCAGTCAAATTTATTTGTGCATCACATTTCAGCAACAAGGCAGTTCAAAGTGCTTTAAATCATAAAGACATAAAAAGTGACAGACAGTACTTGAGAAACCAATAACAAACATTACATTTTGACACCTTCCATCATCAAAATCATCAAAACACATCAAATGTACTTAACAACATTAAATTATGTTGTTAAATACACATTAATGTGAATCCAACATGTTAAAAATGTTTAGAAAAATCCTGTTTTTCAGTCAAAGATCCACAAAATGAGCAAAAATCATTTCATTATGTGAAATGTTCTGCATTTAGGGGCTCCGTATATGTTGGTGTTTCTGCAATTAATAATTAAAAAACAACTAAACAAAATAAGCAACATTTTCAATTCTAAACCCTTTTTGCTGCTACATTGTTGAACAAACAAACATTTTGCATCAGATTGGTGAAAAGTGTTATTCATTCAGCTTCTAAATGTCTCATGTAACTTCTTTGTAAAAATACATCTTTAGAAATGTTTACATTGATGTTAGCATTGGGCACATCTGTGCTGCTTTAGCATATGTAGCGTTAAGATGCTATTTTAGCTTTAAATAGCTGATATGCTAACTTCTCCTAGCACAACTTAAACACAACAAAAGTCTTCCCCGGCGTCCAATCAGATCAGAGAAGCGGCTTTTTCATCTATTGCTGTTAGCGGATGTCAGTGGTGTGTCAAATTTACGGGTGTACCAGAAACAAGCAAGAAAAGAAGTTCCCTCTGCAACCTCTGTATGTAAAAATATGACAATTAAAGGGATTAACTGCATTAAACTTTAAGTAATTAATCAAATTGTATCCATAAATATTCATATAGTTCCATTGATTTGAGAGTCCCGGATGAAAAACATTGCGTTACATGAAAAGCCTGATTTGACGGTATCAGGAGAAAATCGTCCATTCCGATCAGAGGTCGATTGTCCGATCAGAGGTCGATTGTCGATCAGAGGTCGATTGATCGATCAGAGGTCGATTGATCGATCAGAGGTCGATTGATCGATCTGTGGTCGATTGATCGATCTGTGGTCGATTGATCGATCGGTGCATCTCCAGACAAGAAGGGAACAAAAGCGATGAAGGCAGGACAGGAGGAGAAAATGGAGTTAAGATGTAAATTAAACCCGCTTGACAAAAAGACAAAAAGACCCGCGTTCAAGACACGCGCTGCACTTTTCTCTCCGTGTTCGTGGCTGAAAGGACGGGTGTGATAATCTCAGCAAAGGTTAACTCTGCACTGCCATTAGTGGCTGCTGCTACAAAAGGCTTTTAACAGACAGCCAGGCAGCTGTCTGCAGCAATTTAGCACAAAATCTGAAGTGACTCTATAGATCAGAGGCCGTTTAATGCAGCTGCAAGAGAAGTTCTCCGTCTGTCCCTCAGTGCTGCCGTGGAAAGATCACGGTGACACCTCCGTGGAACCCCGAACCTGCTCCGTCATTTCTCTAATGACGGCCTGATTGTGAGGAAAGGAGGAGCAGGAGGTTGTAGATGAGGGAGGGTGTCTTCATTGTTTGAGATGCTGTGTCAAAGGAAATTTTCCCTCTTCTTCTTCTATCCTCCTGTGTGTCTTTTTCTCCGTGTCTGTCTCCTTCTTCTCCTTCATCCCTCATTTTATTCCCACACCTTCGCTGCTGTGGGGACCAATTTGGCTAAAATGGAACCTCTTCCTCATTTTTTTCTTAATTAAAATCTGAGCGCCTCCACGGAGCAGCAGGAGGAGGAAGAGGAGGAGGAGGAGATGGTGGCAGATTGCTGCTGTTTCCATTAGTCCTTCATTAGAACTGCTGGAAATCAAACAAAGGCTGCGGAGTTTTTAATGACAACTGAAGAGACCTGTGTGTGTGTGTGTGTGAGGTGCCACATCGTTTGCATAAACAGCTTTTAAATACAGAAAATGCTGACTAGAAATAATTACTTTTTTGTGGCGCCCCCAATGGCGTAGCGCCCCAGTGCGTCGCATGTAGAGAAACCCCGTTTTTTGTTGTTGTTTTTTTTTTCCTGTTTCGTGGCGGAGGAGAACCAAGTTGCTGCCGGCCACTCGCTGCAGCCCACATGGTAATAAGGCAGGGGGACACGCAGCTAACTCCCCCTTCCTCCTCCTCCTCTTCCTCACTGCCCCCACCTCCCGGCCCGAGCAGAGGAGGGGTGTCCGCGCCGGGGAAGTGAGCAGCGCAGTGTCACTGAGCATCTCAGCGGCACAGTTGAGCCTCACCGGCCCCGACACACACTCACAGATTTACTCTCTCTCTCCCACATTGCTCTCTCTCGCTCACACACACACACAAACACACACACACACACACACACACACTCCGAGGCGCTCGGCTCAGATCCTCCGTGGCTGCGGCGGAGTACAGAGGAGTAAGACAGACAGAGAGGGAGAGAAAGAGAAAGAGAGAGAGAGGGAGAGAGAGAGGACAGGCAGCGGCGCGGACGTCAGGAGAGGGACGGAGTCACTCAGAGAGGAAGAGTCGGAGGCAGGGAGAGGAGCGGGATAGCTGGTAGCTCACACTCACTCCTCATCCTCACTTTTTCCCGGGACGGCCGCTGGTTTCATGGTAAGACGCGCGACTCCGCTTCGGCTCAAACTCTCAAACTTCAGGCTCAGATTTTGTACTTTTTAGGAACTTTCCGGTTTGCATGTGTCGAGTTCTGATTTCCAACTTTTTTTTTTTATCCTGTTTGGTTGAATATTTGGCAGGTAATCTGTGTTCTGGTGTGTCAACACACACACACAAACACCCACACACACACTCTCTCTCTCACACACACACACACTCCCTCTCCACCTTTTATTTTTGTTTTCCTCATTCTTGCTCAGCTTTTCATCAGCCCCTCCATCCCTCTCTCCAACCTTCCTCACCTCCACTCATCATCCTCCTTCTCCTCCCCCAAGATGAGGAGGCCCCTGAGGAGATTCACCCTCTTTTCTCAAACACACACTTCTCCTCCAAAAGAAGAAAAAACTCAAAGACAACACGACCCCAAAAGAACCCACCTTCGCTGACTTATTTTTCTTCTCTCCTCCTTCACACTCCTCCCTCCCTCCCTCCTCCCTCCCTCCCTCTCTTCTTCCTGTCCTCCCTCTCTCCCTCTTTCTGTCCAAGTCCAAGGAGGCAGAGTTGGATGTGAGAAGCAGCGAGTGCGACCCAGTCCCAGCAGAGCCCAGCAGAGACCCGGAGTCGCCCAGGCCGCCCCCTCCTCCTCCTCCTCCTCCTCCTCCGGGTCAGGTTAACCAACCCACCGGCGGTGTGAGCATCCCGTCCAGCAGCCGGACTCACCCCAGCCTCAGCCTCAGCAGCAGCAGCGGTGGTGGTGGTGGTGTTGGTGGTCAGGGTGGTGTTAGCATTGTTAGCAGTGCTGAGGGAGCAGGCAGCTCCATGCAGTTCAGCACCAGACCGCCTAGCGCCGAGCAGCCGGGCTTCATGGGGACATGGCAGCAGCAGAGCACTGACAGCAACCTCCTCTACAGAATGTCCCAGCAGGTACGTCCGCTGCCGGTCCTGGAGGGAACGTTCATTTTTCCATCCCTCCGTGTGTGTGTGTGTGTGTGTGTGGGGTGTGTGTGTGTGTGTGTGTGTGTGTGTTTACATGTTATCTTCCGCTCTTTGCTCCTGGAAAGTGTTGGATCTTTAATCAGTGTTGAAAGTATTTATTTTATTTCCTGCTGAATGCATAAACTTTTTAAAATTTTATTTCATTCTCTAAATATATTTTAAGTTAAAAAAAATATATAAATAATGTAGAAAATAAATCCGATTTCAGTCGCTTTTAAAGTCTCCATCAGTTGCGGAGTTTCTGTCTCTGAGCTCCAGCGGCTCTGCCAGCGGCTCCTCTCCTTCCTGCGGCCGACGCAAGGTGCTCCCGACCCGGACCGGCTCGTTTCTGCCTCTCACTCCTCTGCTGTCTTTCTTTTGTATTTCCCCCTCCAGGTGTAAACCTGCAGCCAGAGCTGGAGTTATTTTTAACTCATTTTGGATTTAAAAAAAAAATTGGAGGCAAGAAGGGAGGAGAGGAACGAAGGGAAAAGTCGGACCTTTGTGAGTGCGCGCGCGCCGGTGTGTGTTTGTGCGCCTCAGTTGTCGTGCACGCGCGTGCGGGGGAGCCGGTGAGGGTCGTGCGCGCCTGTTCGGGTTGCAGTTAATCACTGCGGGACCTGCAGGCTCCGCCGTACCAAGCGCGCGCTGTTACGCACCAGGCCGCTGCGGCTCTTGCGCAACAGCTTCTGCGTTGGAAATAAGGAAACTTTTCATTTAATCCTCTGGCTTTTTTATTGATTTATTTTTGTTTTGTTTTTAGCCTCGTAACGATCACATCAGGAATAAAATAATTCCTTCACTGTTTTATCAGTCTGATAACTGGAATTAATGCTGGAATTTCACCAATATTCAGTTTTAAAATACTTTCCAACCTACAGACTTATGAATAAAAATGTTTATCTATATATATAAGGAAGTGCGGGTGGCAGAGCCTGTTGTCCCCCAGTCTGCCGGTGTGAGCAGGTGGATGGGCCCCTGCGCCCCGCATCTGCTGGGACCCCCCTCTTCCTCTCCACAAACGCGCATCGTTGTTTCAATGTAATCAGCTGTGGGACTCGCTGTTATTTATCCTTCCGCGCATCACTTAGAAGATATCCTCTGACATAAATTCTCCGAAGGAAGCTCGTTCCTTGACAGACTCGCCTTATTGGAATCTAAGCGATAATGACTTTGTGTTTGCGGAGCCTGGCGCACCCCTGGGGTGTCCGGGCAGAGAGAGAGAGAGAGAGAGGAAGAGAGAGAGAGGAGAGAGAGAGAGAGAGAGAGGGAGAGAGAGAGAGAGAGGAGAGAGAACCTGTAAAGAAGAGCCGGGTGGCGCGGGGTTTTATAGTTCGTTAGGCCGGATTAGATGTGATCGATACGCAGGAAGAAGTCGGCGCAGCGCGGTGAGTTCAGGAGAGACGCGGCTGCGCCAGAAATCCAAACATCTGGCAGGACTTCTCCAAATATGTGACGAGACTGGAGGAGGAGAAATGTGACTTCGATGTGAATTAGAAAAAAAATAAATAAAAATAATCATCGATCCTTCCTGTAGTTTGCAGCAGGTGCCAGATCATCCCATCTTTTAATAACTAATCGATAAGTCTCTTTTCACTTTACTTTTTTTTCATCTCGCGGTTTTTCAACGCAAAATATTACGTTTTATTTCATTTTTAAATTCTATCACAGTTAAGTGAAATATTTATGTTTTCTTTTTTTATATTATGGATAATATTTATTTCAAGAATATTTGGAAACAAAATCGGTGTGTTGTTAAAAACAAGTAAAATAAATAAAAAAAAAACAGGCAGAATAAATTGTTTGTGTTTTTTCATCCCATCCACCTGCATTATTTTAAAAATTGTTTTTAATTCATTATAATGTATATTTTGTACGGATAAAGCTCGCACTGAGGCATCTTCTGACATGAGAATAATTCATATCTGCAGCTCAAGGCCTCGGTCAGGTTTTTAAATCGTTTTTTAAAGCAGGAAATAAACATCTTCCCGCAATCTAAATACAGAAACAACGCAGAAACAACGAGCAGTTTGAAAAAAATCAATTAAACGGACTCGATAAAAGCTGCCTGGTTTATGAGCTTTGTTCTGACATCTGTGCGCATTTTACGCAGCAAAATAAAACTTTCATATTTGTTTCACCTCGCAGAAGAATTACAAAAATTTGCTGTGAGTTTAATTATTTCCCAGGCATTACAGAGAGATAATATTCGGAGCCCTAATTGACCCGCAACATGCGTGGCTCTGAATATCGACCCCTGCACGTTAGAAACTCCGCAGTTAAGCGCCACCACGGGCCTAATTGGCTCATCAGGGATGTTTCCTCAGCAGCCGGAGGCCGCGTCGCTTTTGCTTTTTTTTTGTTTAGGGTCGGAGAAAACGTGGGAACCAGCATCAGGCTTCAAGGGGCTCGTAAAAAAATATATATAAAAATGCGCCTTCACCTCCAACCTGCGGGTCTGGAGATGCCACCCAGGCGCGCCGCGCATTTCCGTCAGAACAACAACAAAAACAAGGATAAAATAAAATAAAAATTCAGTGCTTGTTCTGAGTCTAAAACTAAATCTAAAATAGAGTTTCCTTTTTTTTATTTTATTTTTTTGAAAGGGTGCAGTAACGCGGCTTCCTTTGAAGGGCGACAGGTCGACAATGGGCCGAGACCTGGAAGAGGTACAGTGGCACCAGAATTTACTCCTGTCTGCTTCCTTCAGACTCACACTGAAACACAGCAGCTCCACTTAATGCAAGCAGAGAAAATACAAAAGCAAAAGTTTTTCATGTAATTATTATAATTTACTGCAAACTTCTCTGTGTGCATTTCTCACTTCAGCTGTTAAATTTAAGGTAAAACTATTCACTTCCTTCTTGTCTGGAAACATTTTTATTTTGCTAGTTTGAAAATAGTAGAAAAGTTGAAAATATTTGCCTGATTAAAATCAGAATATACTTATAATTTTAACCCATTTCTTGCTCATATCAGCATTTTTTAAGTGCTTAGATTTTTGCCTGCTTTTGTTTTAAAATACACCCCTCGACTTTCAGAGCTCATTCGCTCCCACCTGTCTTTTCCTCCTTAAGTTGTCTTGTGTCACCATTTTTTCCTGCTACTCAGACGTGGGTTTTAGCCGCGTTTTGCTCCGCTTGCTGTGTGTTTTCTGAGTGAGAGCATTAATCGCTCTTTAGGGCGTGATGACAGACGTATTTGTGGAAAAGCTCTGCTTTGTTTTGTCTGAGGAAAGAAGCAAGGAGGATAATATCCTCTTCAGCGCAGATCACAGTGCAAACTAATCTGCCTATTAACACCCTAATAGACTTATAGCTGCACGTCTGTGTGAGATTGTGTGTGGGTGTGTGTGTATGAGAGCAGCTTGTTTTACAGTGTTCGGTACAGGAGTGCTGCATGTTGCTTATGCATTGCTGTTTTCCTGCAGAGTTGGCCTCAGAAGGCAGTGATTTGATGCATATGTGCAGAATTATCCACAGTGAGTGAACGCGCGCGCGCGTGTGTGTGTGCATGGGTGTGTGTGCTTACATTCGACTGTTATTATTTCCATGTCTGTCTTTGATGGGTCGTTGCACACGAAGCATATGGATGTCTATACATGCGCGCATCTGGTGTCGAGGCGTTCGTGTCTCCGCTTCTGTCATTTATTTTTCTGAGTGGGTGGCTCAGCAGTCAGATGCCAGTGGTGTGTGTGTGCGTGTGTGTGTGTGTGTGTGTGTGTGTGCGCATGCTGGAGGACGAGTGCGAGCATGTGTGTTGGCTCAGGCTCCATGTGTGTGCGGGTGCGAGGTGAAGTGTCTCTTGGCTGGCCTGATGGAGAGCTGGAGGAGAGCAGAGGTGAAAGAGGAGATTTGCAGGAAAGACATGCACCACTTCCCCCATTACTACTCCTTCTTTTCCTTCTGTCTCTCACCGCTACTTCTTCTTCTTCTTCTTTTTCTTTTGCATCTCAAATACAAAAACCCCCAGAACTTAAATGCAAAATAAGCCTGGGATGAGGACCCTCTCTGCAGAAAGAGAAATGATTCCTGTTCTGTTGTTTTTAGAAGCACATACTGGTGACTGTTTGCTCTGGCACCTGACGGGGAAACGGCGTCTTAGCAGCATCTTCCATTTATGCACCATTTGATTCTGACTGCAAGATTCTCGTGCAAAAACACAAAATCTTACCACATATTTCTGGTCTAGTTTGCAGTGCACACCTGAAATAAGACAAAACTAACTTAAGTTAGTTAAAGTAGCATTTTATTAAGATATTGTTTTAAGTCAATGAAAAAGTTCCACTGACAGATTATTTCACATATAACTAAACATTTTTCCCATATTATAAGTAAAATAATCTTTCAGTGTAATTAAAACTTTTTCATCAATATTAAATAATTATTAACTTAAAATAAGCTCCACAAGTTTGATGTGTCATATTTCACTTGGTAAGATTTTTGTGTTTTTGCATATTTGAAGCAAAATGAAGCCAAATTAATTACCCACTATATTAAAATGATATAAATTTACAACAAAAAATGTGATTATTTTATTAAAACTTTTCAAAAATAGAAGTTATGAACTGCAAAACGAGGTATGCTAGTGAGGGGTGCATCAAAAGATGACCAGAAGTTCAAATCTGCATTTTAAATGATAAAACATCTAAATTTGCTGAGAATTTCCTCCATTTTTAGCATAGACGTGCATCAACCAACACCACAAGCTCTGCAGACATTTGCTCTAGAAACTCGATACTTGTTAAGATGTTGTGTTTTTGCAGTGCAGTATGTGTGCCCTATTAAGAAGCCACCAAGCTTAAGGAAAGCGAAGGATGCACAAAGTCCCATTCATGGTGCGTTTAGCCAGGCACCAGCTACAGCTAAACTTTATCCAGTAATTGCACCATTGCTGTCCTTCGTTTAAACTCCCATTAAAGAAGAAGAAGCGTCTCTTCTTCTTGGGTAAATATCCTGATCATGTGCAGTTTGGGGTCATGCTGCAGCCTCTGCAGTTGTGCAGCGATGCCCTGCAGGACGGGTGAGCGCTGACCCCGGCTCTGCGTGTGAGACCCCGGGGTAAACAGCGATCAATACGCATCATGTGAGTTGCGCTGCAGGGCTGCGTGTCAGCTGTTTCCTGTTTGTCCCGAGGAGATGCGCGGCTGCGGCCGCCGAGATGCACAGATGCATTCCTGAGAGTCAGAAGCGTCGTCTCGGTCTCCTGCAGCAGCGTTGCATCGTCTGAGCTTCACTCCTGCAGGTTTCAGAAACGTTTGTTCAAACAGTTTTACCTTTTGATCAGCTCTGATCGGTGATTGGTGTGTTAAAAAACGGAAAAATCTGACATTCTGCTAATCGTTAAATGCATCAAAGCTAAGAAATCCCACTTTTCAGTCAGTAAATGCATCATCCAACTGTATGCAGCTTCTCTGATAAAAGCCTGGTGCCTTTTTCTCCTTTAACATTTTCAGAATTTTACTAAACAGTCATTTTCAAGATTCTGTGCAGAAACAAAGATTAAAAATAATGACAGCAATGATAAACAATCAGGAAATATTACACATTAAAAGCAAAAAAGTTTTTTTTTTTTAGTAATAAACTTTATTACTATAAATGTCACAATTTGATGCGTTGTACCAGATTGTAGCTCATTTGCTTAACAGAAATGTATTTATAACACAATTATAAATAAAACAGAAACTATAACACATACAGTCCTGACATCATGCAGTTAATGTTTACAGTTTTTAACAATATGTTCAAGTTAGATTTGAAAACTACTCACATCCGGTTTTCTTAACCTTTGCAAACAAACAATAAAACAATCAGAATCAGCAGCTGAGAGCAGAAAAGTGATTGGTGAATCTCTACTTCCAAAAATTCATCCATGAAGTGATGAATGCAGCTTTAATCAGGACAAACTGGCTCATCTGCTGCTTTGCTGCAAAATATCTGAAATATTTTTTTATATTAGTATTGTCACAACTGCTGCTATTCTTTGTCATTTATATATTCCTAATGTATTTTTCATAATTCTGCTTACTTGTCTAATTTGATGTTTGCTGCCTTTCTTGGTCTTGATCTCAGTTGGTTTTTGCCTGGTTAAATAAAGTTTTATTAATAATAATAATAATAATAATAATAATAATAAAGCTCTTTCTGCTTCTTTTCCTCCTTCTCCTTAAATCAAAAGCACAACATTCAGTCATTTGTCTCTGGGCAGTTTCCTGCATTCAGGAAAAGTTGCCGGTGTGAGGAGGAAGTGTGTGTTTGAAGAGGCAGCCGCTCAGGATGTCAACACCCCACCGCCGGCTAATGAGGGGACACACACACACCCACACACACACACGCGCACACACACTCTGATATGGCAGGAATGCAGTAGCTGTCACCGGTTTGTGCGACTCGTTGCGGCAGCAGCAGGCCTGGTTGGGGTGAGCAGCCCACCGGCATGCTGGGTAATCCCAGATTAGAGGCGTTTCTCACGCCGCTCCATATGGCGGAGACATTGTCTCTGCCGTCCTGCAGGAGGAGGAAGGTGACATTCGGGGTGACCTGCGCTAAGTGACAGGAACCCGGGCCATACTTTCACCGCGGCTTCTCCCTTTTCCTGTTATTCCTCAACTCCTGTTATGTTGTTTGGCTTGGAGCCGCGCCAGCGTAGCGGGCAAATCGACAGCCCACTATTTTTACATCCGTCTTTAAGGACCCCGTCTGCCGGCTCTGCCTGCCAATTTGCCCCATCAGCAGCGGCAACAAAGGGGAGCTCTCAAGGCAGCGAGCCTTTCATTTCTCTGCTGCCGGTGTGACTAATGTTGTCACTGCTATGTGAAAAAGCACTCAGCCTGGATTGCTATTATTATTGTTAAAACCATCATCATCATCATCATCAGGCTTGTTTATGGTTATGGATAATGATGGTAATTTTGTCCAGGCCTTGCAGTTGACTCTTTCTCCCAACATGCACTGCTGTGTGCGTTTTTAGGCGCAGCGAAATTACTGAAGTTTTTGTTGAGGGGAAAATGGTTTTTCTAACAGGTAGCACAGCCGCAGCGGGAGGAATGGAGAACTTTGGTTCCATCTCCTGCAGGGGTGCTGCCAGGGGGGGGGGGGGGGGCGCTGTGGAGGTCACCCACATGTAATTTACAAGTCTTGCATGTTGTATAACATGTTTAATGCATGAATGTAGAAAAAAGAACAAGTCTGGATAAATTGGAACATTGAGTTTTATATATATAAAAAAAACCTGGATGCACCAATTTGATGTTTATGGCCAGTACCAATTTAATTTTTTCTTAGTTTTTTAAGATTTCCTTGCTTTAAAAATTGGCCCAGTTACTTCACCCTGTAAGGGTCGATTTACTCCACAAGAATTAGACGTATCTGATTTTAGTAAAAACTCTGAGGATAAAATTAAAGGTATTAAAGTTCACCTGGCAAATATATTCATACATCTGGGAATGTATATATAAATACATGCGTACATGTTTGACCGGGAAACAAATGCACAAAGTTTGACTTAATATATTGGTTTTTATGCATTAAAAATGTTATTTGTTTCTACATACAAAAGTCCTGAGCCGGAACCTTTGTATTCATGTGTTTCTGGTGCGCCCGTATTTCTGATGCACAAGATTTCTTATTATTATCATTTAGAGCTGAGACTTTAACTAGTTTCAATTATTTAATTGATTACATATATATATATATATATATATATATATATATTTTTTTTTTTTTTTTTTTTTTTTTGTTTTTTTTTTTTTTTTTGTTTTTTGTTTTGTTTTACATACAAAGGTTCCAGATGGAAACTTTTTGATTTGCATGTTTCTGGTACGGCCTGTAAGTCTGACGCACAAGCATCATCCTCTAGCAACAGAAATAGCTAACAAAGCCGTTGCTCTTGGGCGACTAGGGGTTAATTTCTGCTTCAAAAAATGATCTGATCAGATGCCGGATAAGACTGTTGTTATGCTAAAAAGAGTTAGCCTGACAGTGAAGCTAATTAAGGCTAATTTAGCATCTCAAGGCTAACCGTGTAGCAGCAGCGCAGACGTCACCAGTGCTAACAGTCCAGATTTCTACAGATGGATTTTGAAACTCTGTAAAGCTGAATGGCTAAAATAGCATTTTGCTCCAATCTGATGGTTGAACAACATAAATAAGAGACTAAATATCATAAATATCTGTTGTGGCGTTCATATGTTTATTTATTCAGTAATTTAGCAGCAAAAAGTGTTTCTGAACTGAAAATGTTGCTTATTTTGTTATGATTAAAATGCACACAATAAATCACAGACCTGATGTATCTTAGCTGCTGCTGCCATGTGTGTGAATAATGGTGCAGTTGTTCCTGTGTGTAAGAATAGCAGTTGTGTGTGTGTTTACTTATATATAATAGATAAAGGGGACCACATTAATTACATAATAAATGCAAAATGTTACTTTGCACAATCTGATGCAGAACACTGGAAAAACACAAAATCTCTCCAAATATTTTTGTCTGGTACTCTTGGAAAAAAAACTAAACTAAATTTTAAATAACATTACAGCAAGAAATATGAGCTGTTTTAGGTCAGTATGTTTTAAATATTGATTTTTAAAAAAGTAGGTAAAATTGCTTTATTAAATTTTTTGTTGTAAATGAAACAATCTGCCAGTTTAACTAGTCCTTTTTATATAAATATTTACGAAATATTGATTTAAAACAAACTCTTATGTCTTGCTGAAATGCCACTTGTGAGTTAGTTTTGTCTTATTTTAAGTGCAGTAAGATATCGTCCCTATAAACTAGACCAAAAATACTTGGTAACAGTTTGTATTGAACAAATCAGACGTGCAAACGTAACCTCGCTGTTTTAATAACGTGAACCAGAATAAAAGCTGTTTTGACTCGGCTCTGAATATTTCTTACCAAACTTTTCCTGATCTTTTGATGCGTTCGCGGAGGAGGAGGGGAAGGCGATGGCGGCTGCTCTCCTCCTCGCCCTCTCCTGTTGGCGGCCATGTTTTATTCTGCGCCTATCTCTCCCCGCTCCGCTCGGCCCGGCTCTGTTCTGCTTCCAGTCTGCCGCGGGGATCTGATTGCTGGAGGCCCAGGGAGGATTTTAGGGTGGTTCTGGAGAAAGGGAGGCTAGTGGTACAGGCTGTGGTTGGCGGCGAGCCAAAGTACACACACGTGCACGCGCACACATCAACAGCACATGCTCACTTAAACACATCCAGTCCCTTCAGGTACAGATACACTTTTTCCTGTTCTTTTCCTCAGAATGAGCAACAAGTTCCTTTAAATCTGCAAACTTCAGCCTGCACTCATTAGCCTGCTACTTTCTGTTGTGAGCAAAGTGTTAAAGCCACATGTGTTAGCATTTGTTTGTGTGCTCTGCTGACTTTGTAAAGATGTTGGATTAATAACATTTAATGGCCACTGTTAAATGCAGCTGCCCTGGCATCCCACAGCTTGTGCTTTTTTTTTTTCTGGCAAGCTTTTGTCTTTGTAGGTATTTGTGTGTTTGCAGGCAAAGGAGGAAAATATCACTGAGTGTGTGTGTAGACCTCACCTCGTCGTGTCAAACTGCTACAAGGTTTTAAACCGTTTCAGCATTTCCCATCATGTGATTGCTACGGTTTAAAGCCATTAAAATGAAATAGGAAGTTGCCCCTCCCCCACCTGCTGCTCAGCTGGCTGCTACTCGTATTTGTTGCTTTGAAAAGGGGTCACATAGGGTGGTCAGGTGTGTGTGGGTGGCAAAATGTAACCTGAAACAAGGACAGAAAGTGAGGAATTTTATGATACAATCATTAATTATTGAAAGTGGGACTTCATTCATACCAAAAAAAATTATATAAATCTATAAATTAATGTTTTTTCAAATAAATCAATAAGAAATTAAATTTTTTTTTAAATCAGTGATTCTGCTGGGTTAGGTAATGGCCCCCTTTACGCCCTCCTTAGTGACGCCACTGCATACAGGAATAGAATAAAACCGACTTTATTGTCTCACAAAGTGGAAATTCAGATGGAACAGCAGAATCGGGTTGAAAAATGTACACACGAAAAACATTCGTAAAGTGTTAAAAACAATCTATGAAAAACAAGATAAACAACAGCAACAGTGATACTGATAATAATACTGACTAACAAAACAAAAAAATACTGTACAGTTATTATGCATAAAGATTTTAGACTCCTAATGATGTGAAACTGAGTCGGATTATTTTTCCAAAATGTGGCTCGTGTTCCCGTGTTGAACATTGAAACAGACAGAATATTTACCATTCAGTGTGTCAGAGCAGAAAAACAGATGTGCAGCTTATTTTTCAGCTATTTTGAAAATATTTCAGGTTCTAATAAAAACCCAGGAAGTTGCAGTGCGGCTGCTATATGAGCGAGAATCAGCAAAACAATTATATTTATCAAGAGTGCATTTTGTGTGTTTTAAAATCTGAAACGGGGAGCTGTAGTAATCAGTATGTTACATCATTTTATAGCAGTACCATTAAAAATAAAGGCAATTATGTCATGCTATGCTTTTTATACATGTGTCTGTAAAAAATATAGATTTTTACTCCAAGTGGGTATTTTTTGTCATGAAGCCGTGCATGTGTGTGACATTTTGCTGCTTCATCGCTCCTGATTTGAAGGGATCCACCATCGGCAGGTTGCTGCTCAGCCTGAATCCAGTCTGAACGGCTCGTTTAAAACAATAAATACCCCAGAAGCCCCACAGCCAGACGTGGCTTCATGCTCGTGTCGTTGTTTACCTCCCTGTGACATTACCTGTTCATCCATGGTGACAGTTTGGGGCCCAAACAGCAGAACAAAGTGAGAACTCGTGTTGGAAATAAGCAGAAGTTGTGTGAGTTAAAAGCAGGCGGCGTGTCGGCGTTGTTCCCCCCCCCAGAAGCTCGTTGCCACGCGTCCACACTCGATTTCTTTGTGCTGATGTTTTCTCCGTTAATGGCCCGAGCTGCATCCTCCTCTGTCGGGAAACACACTCCGACATAAGTGCTTTTGTCCGCTGTGACTCTGACTGGCATTTAATATTTCATGGCATTTAATCCATTTGATATGTTTTTCTCCAAACACACAAAAGATACGCAGCCTTTGTTTGCTTCATCCAGGCCATTACTTCACACTTTTAGATGTGTAAAAGGGCGGCAAGAAAGCAACTTCTGCTGTATCATTGGAGGCATAAAGTCAGGGCTGGGTTGTTGCTAAAATATGTGCTCATTACCGTAAAACTGAACGCCGCCTCCCTTCCGTTTCAGCGCTTAACCTCACATTTCCAACCGTTTCGAACCTGCAGGACGTCCAAGTTGTTCCCGCTGACGGGAGCCTGAGCTGAGGGAAAACCTGGCTCCGTACCACCGCTAGTTATTGTTATAAAAGAAAAATAATCAGATCTAAGTGTGTTACTATTGCAACAAGAGAAAAAAAAGCAACGAATGGTGTTCAAAATAGGGAATGGGGGCCATTTGTGGCCTCTGAACTGATTTTTGTGGCCCACCTAACAACAAAAATTAAACATATTAAGACAAAACAACAACTTTTAAATTAAAATCTGCTCAGAAAAATGCTAAGTGCTTTTCCAATCTTTATGGTTTTCTTCTATTTTCATGGTAACCAGGATTGACTTACAAATTAAACTTGATGCACCAAATTGGCTTTTAGTTGCTGTATTAATACATGGCTAAATACAGGAAGTGGCTAAATACAGGAAGTGTTACCAAATAAAAACTGTTTTTACTGAAGAGCAAAATAGATTAAATATTTTCTCAGTTTTCTTTAGTCAAGCCTAAAATATAACTGGATGCTTTTCACATATCAAGCAAAGATATTAGGAGTTACAAAATTATGATCCCAATCCTACAAAAAAACTGTAATTACTTTATTTAATTTAAATGGTTCATTATTGTTGAGTAGAAAAAAATCACAACATTTTTGGTGATTTTAGTTTTTAATATTTTTTTTCACCTCAAGTACTTTTATAAAGTATTTTGGACCATTTGACTAAAAGTTTGAACACCAATATCATAAAGTCTAGTTTGATGCGTTTTGATATTATTTAACATTTTCTATACCTGTGCTGCCATTTTGGAACTATGTAAAGAAATAATTTGGTTTTGTTCATCTGCTGCTGATATGATGTATAAAATGTAACCATATAAATTAAATACTGTAGAACAGATTGTTTAAAACTTGTATTTGTACCTTTAAAAACTCGTTTTTGCTCTGATTCTGACCAGCATTTTTGCTGCGACGTGAACAAACCCGGTTCAGTTCTTTCCTCCAAGGCCACCATAACAGCAAAATTCACATTAGCAAGTCAATGAATGCTAATGTGAGTCTCACCTTTCTCCACATAATGTGTTTGTTTTTCTCTACAGTCTAAATGTAGTTCTGAACCCACCGGCGTCGGTCAATCACTCTTCTTCATTTTGCTCAGACACAAAGAAAAGCTGATATGGTTAAACATACAGGAGCAGTTTAATGATTTACTGTGATCTAAGGTCATTAATGGATGTTTTCTATTCGTAGAATAATAATATAATTAAATCTGAAGTAAAGGAAAGCAAATACTATTTTACTCTTACTTGAGTAATTTCTTGGATGGATACTTTTTACTTTTGCTTCAGTAGAAATATGTTTAATTTATGCTACTCTGACTAGAGTATAATTTTTGGTTCTGTATTGTATCGTTTATCATTTATCGTGATAATTTTCTCATAAGATTTTTGATTTCTCATTGTTACAATAAATTTCAGTTATCAATGTTTTAAAAAACAAAACTCTCTGGATTGTCAGGATCGTTAGTTTTACTATTTTCTCCACTGTTTGTTCAATAATCTGCCAATATGCAGCTACTGTGTGCAGCTTAGTGGTGAAAATCACTTCTTTATCTGTCCTAAAGAAGCGCATTGAACACAGAGGAGAGTTTTTCTAGAGCAGAATTTGTGTTTGTGGTGCTGTGAATGCTGTCGCCTTAAAAAGACGTAATAAGTAATGAGGTAATATCGTCACTTTTATCATTATCTCAACAGAAACACTAAATATTGTGTTAAAACTTTACTCCAAACAGAGAGCCCCCTCTGGCTCTGAGGAAGATGAGGAGAAGCAACCGAGGAGGCGTCTCTCTTTGGAGATCAATGGGTAATAGTCTGAAGTCGCAGAGGCGATTAGAGGCGTCGACTTGCCTGTGTTGTAAATGCTGTCAGATCTGTTAAAGGAAGCCTAATACCTCTCAGGTTGAAAGCTGTAATAACATCAACTGTAACCGAATCCGCGGGGAAGTGCAAGTCTGTCTGCGTTTGTGTGAGTGAGTGGAAAAACAACGGGAGGAAGGAGAAAGAGTTTCATTTTGTGTGCGTTACACACACACCCACACCAGGTGTGAGTGTGTGTGTGTGTGTGTGTGTGTTCAGGTGTGCGACGTGCCGCTGGGTTCGCTGCCGGCGTTTCTCTCCGGCCACCAGACGGCTGTCACTGGCATGAAAAAAAAAAAAAACCAGGCTGGTGGATGAGGAGGAGAAGGACAAAGGAGGAGCTGAAATCATGTCACGTAGCGCTAATTCATCCAGCCTCATTAGATAGCGGGAGGAACCCGGGGGACGCGGGGGGCCCGGGCCCCACAGACAGCATGCATTCCCCCGGTGGGTCTGCAGCACATGCTTCCACACTGCAAAAACACACCAAGTATTTCTGGTCTAATTCCTACTGCAAATATCTTAGCATACAGAGATGGATAGTAACTCGTTACTTTTACTTGAGTAATTTTATTATCAAGTATCACTACTTTTACTTAAACATGTTTTAACCAAACATTCACCAGACAGACACCTGCAGTCTTTGTTCAAGTGTTTTATTGAAATTAACTGATTTGGAAAAAATTATTTTGCCTGATTTTGTTATTTTTTGTTACTGATATAAATTATTGTCAGTTTTGTCCATAAAACACAAAAATTTCCAACTTTATATTTTGGTCTGTCTGATTATTTTAAAAGATTAATAATTTGATCAGTTCCTCAGTACTTCAGTATTCCTCTCACCAAATACTTTTTTACTCTTACTTCAGTAATTTCTTGGACTACTTTTTACTTTTACTTGAGTAAAAATATGTTGAGGTATTGCTACTCTTACTTCTTACCTGAGTACAATTTTGAGTATTCTACCAACCTCTGCTAGTGCATCTGAAATAAGATAAAACTAATTAACATTTAATCAAAATGTAGGAGCTTTTTGAAGTAAATAATTTGTATAGTGAATTATTTACTTGGTGGGACTAAATACTTCAGAGTAGCTGGGTGGACCTGGCTCCGCCTTCGAGGACGAAGCTCCTCCTCTGAGATGCAGTTTCCAAGCTTCTGAGAAAAGCAACACTTTCCTACTCAGCTCCTTCAGACTAGCCAGCAGCTATTAGCAAACACCTGGTGGAACTGCTGAGCTCATTATAAGAGCTTCTTCTCTGAGCAACTCTGGTAAGAACGTGTAAAAGGATAGAGGAGCCATGTTGTGATGACTTCCTGAAGGCGGAGTTTCAGAAAGAGCAGGAGCTTCTTAAAGAGACAGAGGCCCAATTTCACAAGGTTTTGATATAAACAGCATTTTTATAACAACTGAAGGAAACATAGTTACTTGATTATGTTATAAAATGACACTATGTTCCTGGAAAACATAGAATTGATGAAAAAGTGCTAGTTTCACTGGCAGATTATTTAACTTATAACAAAACATTTTTCCCGTGTTACAAGAGAAATAATCTGCCAGTGGAACTATTGTTTTTTTTTTTCATCAATATTAAGGAATCATTGATGCCTATTTCTTGCTGAAAAGTTACTTGTGAGTTTGTTTTGTATGATTTCAAGTGTGCTGAGGCCTTTGCAGTAGGAACTTGAGCAGAAATCCTCGGTAACATGTTGTGTTTTTGCAGTGCAGTCAGATCCGGTTTCTCTGCTCACGTACGCAGACGACACCGGCGCGCGGCGCTGCGCGGGGGCAGTTTGGGGAATAGAAAATTGCCTTCTCAGGAAGGCCCCGGCCAATTAAGGACCTGACCGTATTGAATGTCAAGTGTTAATTTAGGCTCCCCATGCCCCCCCCCCATCCTCACCCCTCAATTTCCCAGCAGGGTGGGTGGCGGTGGGGGAAACGGGCTGAATGTGTGTGTGAGATGAGCAAATGCGTGTCAAGCCAAAGTTGATTGCCTCGCTCCGTATTATGTGTCGCAGGCAAGTGGCAAATGTGCTCCCGCCTTTTAGCCTTTCACGCCCCCAAGAGGGACCCGAGCCTGGAGGAGGAGGAGGAGGAGGATTAACTGTACCGCCGCGATAAGAGCGGAGGGGGACAGACAGGGAGAGGACCAAGGCTTGGTTTGATCTCCAAGGACTGGGCGGTGACTTTGATAGTCTTTTAATTGCCTTCATTTCGCAGAGGTGACGTCCCTCGGAGACATCCTTTAAAACCGAGCGTGACTTTAAAGTTTAAAGTCCCGCTGAACGCTTTGATCTCGTAGGTTGAGTCTGAGTTGGGCTGATGGTAAATGCCCACCTCCTTACCTCCGTGATCTAATATACATCCACTTAGTCTTAATGGGCAGATTCCCTTTCTCCTCTTGTGATGACTGTTGCACTCTTTAAAAGTGAAACTGCCAGCTTGTCTTTCCCATCTGACCCCCTCCTTTGTCTCCGTCGGTCTCTGCCTCCGCGACCTCCGCCTGGGTTACAGCAGTTTATGCTGCAAGCCGACCTTCCTCTCTTTGTTTTGCGTTCATGTTTTCACATATGCATGAACGTGTGCGAGCGCTGCTTGACGTAATGTTGTGAAATTGAGTAAAGAGGGTGAGTATCGATCATTTACCTCTGTGTGTTGTTGGTGTCTGTTAGAGACTGTTGGGTCATCTGCACAGATGCAAACAGACCAGAAAACCTGCAGAAGTTCCTCCAGTTTGGGTTTGTTTCATGTACTGAAAACATTTTAATAGGACAAAACAAAAATACCTTTACTTGTAACAGCAGCAAAGTGACAATCAAAGCACAAAAAGTCACACAAAGATGGAAGCATAAAGATAAGAATAACATATGTAACACTGTAAACTCTGATCCAAAGGAATGTGCAACTGTGTAAGATAATTTACACAATGTTCTTCAACAAATTGTTAACAAGGTGTGGAAATAAAACTGCAAATAGCTGCTGGGATGTAAACACTTATGTCATTTTTGGCAGCATTATATTTGTTTACATCAGCAATATTCTGCTAATGTTGATAAAACACAATTTAGGAATTTCCATTAAATAAAAAACACAATTAAAAACACTTGTGAATAAATTTGTCACTAAAAAACTTGCGTAGTGACGACCATCCAACTACTTCCTGTGGTCTTCTTTGTGGTTTGGGTCAGTGGTAACGTTCAGTTGTTGATCATGTGACTCGTGTGAAAAAAGTTGTTTAGTTTTATTGGTTAGCTTTTATGCTAGTGCTAAGATATTTTTCGTGCATTTGCAAAGCATCTCATGCACCCAGGGGCGGAGAAAAGCAACATCATTAACATTAGTTTTAATGCTAACACTAGACACTGGTGTTTGCAAACCAGCCAATCAAGGAGCTTCAAGAGCAGAGGAAAGGAAAACCATAAATATTAGCTCCTATGCTAATGCTACAACAGTTTCCTGGTGTTTTCAGCTAATCCAGCTAGCCCAAAGAATGGAGAGAGGCTAAACAGCAGATGCTAGGTTTTATGCTAGTGCTAATATGGTTTCCTGGCAGCTAATCCACAGTCTTAATGTTAGCTTCTATGCTAGAGCTAAGATGATTTTTGCTATTTATTTTATTACACGTTAAGCTATATTTGCTGTTTTAACTATGAAAATACCAGTTGTTCCAAGTGGTTTTTGAGAGAGTCTCTAGTAATCATGGATTCACAACTGCTGGTATTGATGCCGTATTTGTATCCAGTGAATGAGTTAATTGGGTAAAGATAGTTGCTGTGTTTCCAGAATCAGTGGCAGAATCCTGGACACGCAGCTGCTGCTGGTCAGTGTTTGGAGTAATTCAGTCTCTGATCACCGATAACAAACCACAGGGAGCGCGTTAAAGCAGAGAGGAAGAGTTCAGCCGCTTGGCAGACTCTGGAGTTAGACTGGACTGAGAAGTCTGTCAGGCTCAAATTGATCACCAGCCCTGGGAAACCGGGGGCAAACAGAAAGGGACGTGGACAGATGCCACAGATCAGGCAGAAAGAGAAAGAAACGGGGAGAATCTGTGGCTTAATCTGCCCAGAAAGGCCATTTTCCCCTCTGGATGATAGATGTCGTGGGCCTACCGGGTGACACAGATGGATAACGCAGGCGTCCGGGGTGATAGGGTTATAAATTAACACATTACTGGACCCTAATGTGGACTACAGCGGCCCACGTCGCAGCAACGCGATCGGCCCTGCAGGCGAACACACCAACACGCCCACAGCTTCGCTGATGCGTCGCGCTGAGCTCAGGATGCGGATCGTGCTCCTCAAGTGGCATTGATTTGGCAAAGTGCTGAATGAGCAGCAACGCTCCAGCTGCTGTTCCTTCTCCACTTTCTTTACTGGTTTCCTGCATTTCACACTTTGGTCCTCATTTATTCTCCTTTTGCTGCTTTAGTGCAGCGCAGAAAGATTGCTCCTCTTTTTTCACTCTGAATTTTGCTTCTCGGATTCTTTCACTGCAAAAACATAAAATCTGACTAACTATTTATGTTTAGTTTCTAGTCAAATATCTTAGTACACTTGAAATGAGACAAAACTAACTGACAAGTAACTTTTCAGCTAGATCTAAATTTTAAGTAAATAATTCCTTTAATATTGATACCGGCAGATTATTTCACAAAGAACAAGACTTTTTTCCCATAAGTTGATCATTTGTCAGTGCTTTTCCATCAACATTAAGAAATTATTGACTCAACACAAACTCCTATATGTTGCTGAAAGTTGGTCATGAGTTAGTTTTGTTTTATTTAATGTGCATTAAGGTTTTTGCATTAGAAACTAGACCATGAGTACTTGGTGAGACTTTGTGTTTTTACAGTGTTCGCTGCTCTGCCAAGACTTCTCCAGCGTTTCTCTCCTCAGATGTCCTGAAAAGTGTCTGCCTCTGCTTTCTCTCTCCAGCTGGAACATTTCTTCTTCTGGCCCACACAGTTTTCACCAGCCAAAGCTGTTATGTCCCCCGAAGTTGAGCCCAAAAGGGAAGTGGTGTGTGTGTGTATTTGTAGCTGGGGATTGGTGTTTAATAGCCCGACATACAGAAGAGCTAATATCCAGAGCAGCAGTAGCCTGCACGCTGCAAGGCCACACACAGAGGCATGGCTCTGAGCAGCCTCACAGTTTTGGGAACTCGGCTCGCCGCCTGCGAAGCGAGGCGAGGGCCCAGACTTCTCCCAGCCGACCGCAGCAGATTCAGAGTCGCTGCGTGCGGCGACCGCCACCAGTTCTTCTGACGAGTTTCAGCTGAAAGCTAAACGTTGTTAGCGTCCGCTCAGAGTGTGTGTGACGTAAAGCGTGAGATGAAGAAACTGTCCCTCCTGTCTTCCTTTCTCTCTGTGGTTCGGTGCAAACAGTTAACATCTGGTGACCAGCACCTGACCTTCATATGGCCTCACACACACACACACACACACACACATACTTCACCAACATAAAAGCACAACAAGAGCCGGACAGCGTCCAAGCGATGAGTGAATGACCGCATGCGCCCCCTGCCTCCCCCGCTGTGCCGGGTTCTGCCAGACCTCTGGGGTCCCTGCAGATGATTGGTCAATGAAAGGTTGACGATGCGTCCAAAGTTTCAGGAGAAACGGTCCGAAACCTCAACGGAGCGAGACAAAACATCGTCAGAACCTTCTGCACACCTGAGGGCAACTTTTACAGTTAATTGGTTTATTTTGTTGCGATTACTTGTTTTTTTATTTGGAGAGAGACGAAGGTGATGTGGGAAAATGGCCGCCTGTCTTTTAATGCAGCTTTTTGTTTGCGGTCGATTTGTTGCTAATTCTTGATTTATTTATTTTTTTACCAACAATAAATCAATTCACTCCAAATGTGATTTAAAGAAAATTTCTTTAAAGCAATACTTAATCAGATTGATCCAAATGATCAATAACATCGATATCAAGTTATCACACCAATAATTGATGCTTTAGCTTCAGATTCCCTCTTGAAATTTTTGGATGTTGTGTATTTTCTCCACTCTACCATAAAAATTATTTTTAGATTATAATTTATTTAGAAAACAAAGGAAACAAATTTGTCTATTTTATGATGTAAATATGTTATAGTATTTTATATTAATTCTACTTAAGTTCTTAAAGTTTTAGCAAAATAAAAAAAAACCCACAAACATCTAAACGACAAGAATTTGGTGATGTATTGATAAAAAGTATTGGTAGCCAACAGTCGAGGACACAAAATCTCACCAAGTATTTCTGGTTTAAATTCCATCTCAAATATTTTAAAACTCTTAAAATAAGACAAAACTAACTTAGAAGTAACTTTTCAGTAAGTTTATGGGGTCGTTTTAAGGAAATCATTCCCTAATATTCATAAAAATGTAGAAGTTCGTCTTGTAACGTGACTTTTTCCCATGTTATAAATGATATAATTCACATTAATAATCAGAACATTGACTTATAACAAACTCCTACATCTTTCTGAAAAGTTACTTTTGTCTTATTTTCAGAAGTACTAAAATATTTGCTGTAGAAACGAGGCCAAAATTACTTGGTCAGAATTTGTGTTTTTGGTAAAAATTGGAGCAATTTAATCTTTAATTTAGTAATCGGTGCGTCACCAGCTGGACCAGATGGCTGAATGAAACGACCGGTCGTTGTTTGTGTTGCACTGGGGGCCGATAAGAAGGAAAACGTCCCGAGAAACGAGGTCAGAGGAAGAAAAGGAGTGGCTCATGCATCACAGGCCCGTGACACGCCGGGGTCGCGACCTTTCATCACCCTTTGGGTTTTTTTGTTGTTCTCTTTTTGCGCGTGAAAGTGTGTCAGAGAGTGAGCGTCCCGTCAGAGGAAGAAGGAAAACCCACCGCCGCTCCCTGCAGACGCAGTGCGGGTGAACAAGGACCGCGCGGAGATCAGGTCGGAGAGAGAGAGCCTCACTTTTCGGGTTCCACTCAAACCGGGGGAGACCTGGAGGGCAGCGGTGACAGGGAGCGACGGAGTGGAGCGTCTCAGCGAGAAAAAAACACTTAGAGCGCGAGGAGGGGGAGCGGGGAGCAGCCTTGGGACGGGGGGCGAGGGGCGGTGGGGAGGAAGCAGGAGTGTGTCCCCGCCTGAGGCTGATGCATTGTGACAGTCACTTAGAAGGATTTCACTTCCCCTAAACTGTGGCTTGCAGGAAGAAACACCATAAGTTGGGACAATTACTGGCTGAAGGAGATATGACAGGACACATGCAGAGCCGCAGAGGGAGGGCAGAGTGTGTGCGTGTGTGTGTGCGCGCGTGTGTGTGTGTGTGCGCGTGCATGGAGACAGCTGAATCATTTGCTGCATATATGGATGGTTTCACTGCAAAAACACAAAATCTTACCAAGTGTTTTTGGTTTAGTCTCCACAGCAAAAATCTTGTTAGACTTGAAAAAAGACAAAAAATAAGTTAGAAGTGACTTTTCAGTAAGATATAGGAGCTTGTTTAATGTTTAATTAGTTAATATTGAGTGACATTGTTAAAAGTGAAGTAGTCTTTATTAGTATAAAGAATTATTTACTTAAATTATTGACTTAAAGCTCCTGCTTGTTATTTTTGTCACATTTTTTATAGTGTTCTGCTTTCGATTTTGGATGTTTTAAAGCTTCACGCTGTAAAAACACCAAATCTTTCCAAGTATTTTCATTTAGTTTCTTCTGCAAATAACTTTAGTCTTCTTTGAGTCATTTATTGGACAGATACTTTTCACTTTTACTTGAGAACTGCAGAAACACTAAATCTTACCAAATAGTTTAGTTTTTAGTGCAAATATCTTAGTACACTTAAAATAAGACAATTTACTTACAAGTAACTTTTCAGCAACAGTTTAATGTTTAATTCCTTAATATTGATGAAAAAGTGCTTGTTCCATCAGCAGATTATTTAATTTATAATAAGACATTTTTCCAGTGTGATCAGTGAAATAATCTAGAACATTCTCATCAACATGCAGGAGTTACTGACATTAAACAAGCTCCAACATGTTGCTGAAAAGCTCCTTGTCAGTTTGTCTTATTTGAGGTGTCTGGAGATGTTTGCAGTAGGAACCAGGCGTTGTGTTTTTGCAGTGCAGTGCGTGCCTGCGGGTCCAGGGAGGGCTGCCTGCGTCCTGCTCCTCCTGGTACGGAGCGTCACGCCGCAGCCTCCCTCATTCCTTCACCTCCGCGCTGCAGCTCAACCTGGTGACGAAGGCCAGCAGGGAGGAAGGAGGGAACAACAAAAGAATCCATCAAACCAACTGAAACCGGGCCAAAACGAAGAGAAATGGACTTCATTTAGTTTTTGACTTTAGTCAGTTTTTTTTATTGTTGAATTTTAATACTTTGGTCTTTGGTGTCGTAGGCTTGATGAATGTCCAGAATGTTCTCCGCGCTGCAGCACATTGTGTTACCCGTGTGCTGCGCGCCTTGCCAAGAATGTCTCTGTAATTTGGGTGTAAGTGGATTCCAAGAAATACAGTTTTCCTTTTTCATTGAGTCGTTTTGCTTTCAGTGCCGTTATGTCCTCACGGTGTGTCTGAGAGGGAGGGCGAAGTTATCTGCGGCGTTGCGTGGCACCCGGCGCAGTACGGTCAGAGCGTCCAAAACAGTGCGTCCTGCTTTCATCGACCTTGTTTGCAAAAAGCTGGAAATTTTTGCAGCTTAATGTGAAGGTGGGAAGAGAACAAGTAGCACAACTTCAACGTGGTTCACAAACTGAAAAAACACAAAATCTGAAGTGTTTATGTAATTTCTACTGCTAATGCGACAAAACAAACAAATTTTACAAACGCCGGCAGATTATTTCACTTATAACAAAACATTTGTCTCATCAGAACATCAACTTAAAACATGTTTCTACTCCTTCCTCAAAAGTTACTTGTCGGTTAGTTTTGTCTTATTTTAACTGCAAGAAGATATTTGAACTAGAAACTAGACAAAAATAATTCTGTGCTTTTGCAGTGCTCAAGTAAAAGCAAAAAGTATTTGTCCAATAAGTTACTCAAATCAGAGTAAAAAAGTGAAAAGGCTGATCTTAACAAACTATAAAATGATGTGCAAATTATTTTACAGTCTAAATAAATACAAATAATTGCATAATAAAAAATAAATGTATCTGTTTAAATAGAAACTGACAGGCAGTGTAAATATGCTAGAGAGCAAAGTGACGGTATTATTTATTTATCTGTATTTTTTGCAGACGCCTCATTAGACGCAACATACTTGTAAAAATACATATACAATCTTAAAGAGTTGGATGGATAAAAACAGTGCCAAAAATTCCCCATTTATTTAAAAATGCATGAAAATGTAATTATTTGTGTTTGTCACTTTTGGATTAATTTTGCCAGCTGTGGCTCCATCGTTTGAACGCAGATCCACTCCTGCAGCATTAGCAGCGTTCGCTCCACAGTTCAGTTTGTTGTTTTATTCCTCTGCTGTTCAAACTGAAATTCACTGCAGCAGATTCAGTTTTCAGATGATTTCCATTCATGTCACCTTCACTGCCTGCGCCGCTCTGCGCTCATCAGTATGGCTGGAAGACGTTGCTTTGAGATTAGCTCCTGTTTTCCTTTTCCCTCTGGGTTTTGCTCTGATGCACCTCAACGGTTGGCGATGGATGGATGGATGGATGGATGGATGGATGGATGGATGGATGGATGGATGGATGGATGGATGGATATAAATTCTAAATAAATGAGCTGTAGGAAATTGTCTATTTTCAGCACAAAAACTAAACCAGTCAGTTTCATTGTTTGTAAATTCGCGCCTTTAATTTGGTCAAAATTAAATATTTGATTAAAATATTTCAGTCAGTTTTACAGTGTATTTGTACTGGATTGACCCTTTTTATTTCTGCCAATATGAAGTTAGAAAGTTTATTTTTTGAGAATTTGGCAGCTGCTTTTGGCTTTTATGCTCCAAACCCACAAACCCTCCAGTTGCTGCTTCCTAAACTTGGAGAAAAACTCAGTTCATTTCAAAAATACTTTATTCATCCAGATATCTTCAGGTGATTCTGTAGGTAGGAAGGATCCAGCAGTAGCAGTCAGTGTTGCTGTGAGTCTGAAACAGCCTCTGACTGAAGATTGTTGCTATAAGGCCGTCTCAATACTGCACTGCAGAAACACAAAATGACCAAGTATTGCTGTTGTAATTTCTATTATAAATATCTTGGTACACTTTCAATGACTAACAGGTAATTTTTCAGTAAGATGAAGGAGCTTCTTTTAATAAAAAATCTCCTTAATATTGATAAAATATTACTAGTTCAACTAGCAGTTTATTTTGTTTCTAACAAAACATTTTTCACATGTTATAAACAAAATAATCTGCCTGTACTTTTCCATCTACTTTAAGGAATTACTGACTTAAAACAAGATCCTGTATTTTACTGAAAAGTTACTTTTATTAAGTGATATTTGCACAAGAAACCAAACCAAAATACTTGGTAATATTTTGTGTTTTTGCAGAGTTTTCATAGCACATAACAGATCAATTTCTAGCAGAGACGATCTTTCACATTAATAGCAGCTGGTGTCATCTGCTAATCCACCTCGTTTGCTTTTGCCGCTCCTCTGTAGATCTCTGTCTGGAGACGTTGGAGTAGGGGATGCGACGCTCGCTCCACTGAGACTGTTTGAACTTCCTCTTGCTCTCTGCATCCATGCAGCCTCCCTTTAAACTCCTCTGAGAGGTTGTGAAAAAATAATAACAGAACAACAATACCATGTTGCTATGGCTACGCATTATAATAAAAGTCTGAAAAAGTAGGAAGAGAAATCCTTCCAGCTGCACAGCATCCAAAACCGGAGGGTATAATTGTCAAATCATACAACAGAGAAATCTGAACCAAAACCTAGAAAATAACAAACCAGAGCTGACTTACCGTCTCCAACATGCTGCCACCACGACGCGCTGATCTGGACTGAAAAACCAAACTGCCTCCTCCTTCTTAATGCATATTAGCCATAGTTTCTTGAAGCAGTCATTACGGATGGCAGGGGTCAGCAGAGGTTGTCGCCTGAGCACTCCATCGACCGGCGGGTCGATAATGGACTCGTGTCTGTCCACGGTGACCCTTACAGTGATCTATATGAGCGGAGAAGCAATCTCCAGCCGCGTATTGGTCGTGTTTGTGAGGAGATTAAAAGTCAGCAGATCGTGATCCATGTTGTGACCCGCTGGAGTTTTGGGAAAAGTGACTGAAAGTGCATCATCACATCAGAGGACAGACTTTAAATTACTGATGTTAGCTTAGAACTGGGGATGAATCCATCCACTTTTTGCTCTTTCGAAGCCGATATCCGACGCTTGGTATTGGCCGAGACCGGTCCAATACAGACAAACAGCTGAACTGACTTAAAACATTTTATTTTTTAAATATTGGGATCAATACAAATATTAATAATGGATTGGTTCTTCTCTATTTAAAAATCACCAAACAGCTTAGCACTGAACTACTTTAAAAATCTGCTGTTATCAAAGCAACCTTCCAGACCTGTTCTGGTTCTGTTCTGCATCCAGAACCGAACATGGGGAAGCAGCATTCACAAATCTGGATCAAACTTCCAGAAAACTGTAAAACAGCTGAAACACTGAGTTCCTTTAGAGTTGCTCTAGAGCCATAATAATTAGAATACTGATCAACAGATTTGATGTTTTGATGATGAAAATGTAACGTTTGTTGTCGGTTCCACAGTTGCTAACTGAACAGAGTTTCCCCCCATGTTTTATAAGCCTGGCGGGTCACCAGGCTTTACTTTCCCTGTTTGTTTATTTATTACAGGCTTATTTAAACACCAGTATCAGTGATAGCAAAGACGACTCTTTGGTTAAATGGTTGGAAGCTCAATGGCGACATAATTCAGCCAGCGGACTGAAGTCGGGTTGTTTACAGACAGAAACCACTTCCTGTCTGTACCTGGGTTTTGGACGTTTTTCATGAAGTTTCTCATGATTTTATGTTATAAAGTGATTTGAACTGCCTTGTAGCTGAAATGTGTTTTACAAATAAACTCGATTGATTGATTGATGATGGAACGGTGTTAGTGAAGGTAAAACCTTCAGCAGCAGCGGCGGCGACTCCCCATCTCGTCCACAGGCCTAAATAATTTATCTGCTCTCGCTCTACCTTGGTCCTTCACCGTCTCCCCTCCTCCTCCTCTCACACTCCTCTTAGCACTTGCTTCATTTGTTTGCTTTAAGGAGCTAAATCTTGTTTGCACGTATTAATAAGTCAAGGCGGATTATGCCCCCGCCCGCCGCTGCCGCCGCCGCGGCCCCTCCAGCACCCCAGCCGTCTCTGCTTACACTGTTTGGCTCTGTTTGCTCTCCCTCCCCTCCTGAATGTGCCAGAGCTAGCGCGCTAAGCTAATTAGATTAATTCCGACGCCCATAATGATTGCTCGCCATCCATTTTTAATGACCGGAGCATATCAAAGAATAGTAAAGCTTGTTACCCGCAGCCCCCCTCTGGCTCCCCAGGGTGTCGCCGCTCAGTTGGGGGCCCTGGCTGAGGGTTAGCGTGTTAGCATCTTGCCCGTTATTTGTGGTCTCTCTCTCTATGTGCGTGCTTACATATGTGTCACTGCAGGCTAAAAGGGAACATGTGTTCAGCTTGGCCTTTTATAGGCCCTCTGACACACACATGTACACACACACACGTACACACACACCCCTACACACACACACGTACACACACACACGTACACACACACACAGATAAAGCAAACAAAAGCAAACAAATTAACAAAAAGATAAATATTCACATTCCTTCAACATTTTCACATTTATCACACTACCACCACAATCTTCAGTCAGATTTTGTGCTAAATTTTCTTTTCAGGCTTAACGAACATTCATGGACCACCTAACTTGAAATTGCCCCCACAATAACAAAATAGCTCAATTTATACAACCTGACATGAACATTTTAGCCTCTTTTCTCACTTATTGTTGTCCTTTTTGTTCATCCTGATAAGAAGTTGGTACTGTTTTGTAAATGTGATTGGCAGCACCAAAACCATGAACTACGTGGAGCGTTTTGAGGTATTTACAGATTCTGAAAGTGGTTTCTGAGCGTTCCAATAATGGAAAACATATGGGAATCAAAAATGAAATGTATTGTGTGCACTGATAACATTTTAGAGCCATTTGTAATTTCAAAGCGTGATAAAAGAAAAATAGAGTGGAGATGCTTTGGCGCAAACATTTTCTTTCAGGCTGAAAAAACCGTGATGTAAATAATTATTTTATTTTAAGCGTTAAGATGCAGTTAGTCGGCGCGGGGCGCAATTTGTGTCATAATAATGTTCTATAAACAAAAGTTCTGCAACTAACCCTGAAAACTGGAAAATATTCCTGCAGAAATTAATTACTTTGATCATATATGAAATCCTGCCGTTGTTTTAACTTCAGTTTTTCTTTTCAGTGACCTGGTATTAAGCCACGTATCCATTATTACTTTTAAACACAGATCTTTGGTAATGTCACTGTTTGCATTGCACTTTGACCTCACATCAAATGAAAACAGATGTTTACTTGCAGCACCTTTCCCGTGATGATGTTGTTTACAGTCGTAGCTCAACAGCTTCACCAGATGTTTGCTAATTGCTGCTGCTGCTAGTTTGTGGGAGCTGAGTGGGAAGAGGAGCGGAACCGCTCCGTTAGACTGCAGCTTTAAAGTGGAGCTTTGAAAGAGCAAATGTCTAGGTTAGGTTACCATGGAGATTAAATGATTTCTCAAACATGCGTTAAAGAAGCAAAGCAACACTCCAGGCATGTTTTTGTTGAAGGAGTAACATTAAAAATTCATGTATAGCTGGAAAAAGTAGAATTTTTAAATGAATCCCATGCCGACATGCTCTGTTTGCACTGAAGAAGATTTACTCACCTCTGCATGCTGAATGCTAACAGCTGCTCCAAACTGTTTTCTGATTAATTGGAGAAGTTGTTTAACCGCAAATCAAAGCAACCCTCCAGATACGTTGGAATAATATTATAACATGATGTAAAGAAAAGAAAAAAAATCTAATTTATATGATAATTATGCTGTGAATTAATAGGAAGCAGCTTCCTGTGTGACATAGTAGTGGCAGCATCATACTGTGGAGAGGGAAACCTGAGGGAAAATCTGAACGTGAATGAGAAATTGCTGAACGTTCCCCTTCCAGCAGGACAGAGCTTGTGTTAGAATGACCTAGTCAAAGCCCAGAATCCGAATAAGCTATAGGAATTTTGCAGAAAAGAATAAAAAGTTACTAAAATTGCAACAAAATACAGATTGACACCTTCATGTCATGTGCAGAAATCGCATAAAACACACTGAATGTTTTGATTGTATCGATACTTCATTCTTCTATATCATATCCAGTTTTCCTCAAAATACATAATCAAGCATTAAATCATAGTTTACACCTTTCTCTCCCTGAGCAGCTGCACTCATCTCCCCTCTTTATGCATTTGAGATGTTGCTCATCTTTAATAGATAGATCCAAGCCTCCCCTCCTCTCTCTGTCTCTCTTCTCTGTAAAAGCTGCATAAATATTTGAGAGGGAAGCAGTTCAAAAGTGGAGGGAAAGGGGCGTTTAGAGTCGCCGTTTGGAAACACAAATGTGAAACGAGAGCCCGCGAAGGGATGAAAGAGTCGGCGCGAGATGGCGAGGTAAGAATCGGAAGTGAGGCCGTCCCAGTTTGGCTCTGGCAGGCTGAACAACCAGCTTCAACGTACAGAAACTCACACACGGAGTAGATTTCCATAAAATATTAAAGGAGGTGTTTCCTGTAATTATAGCACTGTTTGCCTCTGCCTCAAAGCCTGATCTGTAATTAAACAGGATCACACACACATGCCAAAGAAAAGCGCGCACGCACACACACACACACTCCCCCCTGAGGTTGCTGTAATTCATACTCTCCTTTAACACATGCTCAAATTTGTACCCACACACACTCAAAGAACTCATTCATAGACAAGTGGTCCTGCACTGAGCAAACACCTTTTTATCTAAAAAAAAATAAAAATAAAACCAGGAGTCTATAAAATGCTTTCCCAGACACCCTGCTGTGATGTTATCTCCATAACCATCCATATATTGATCCATCTTCCCTGCTCTTTAATCCCCCCTTTTCTTATCTAATCTGACTACGCTGCTAATGGCAGCCATTCCCAGCCACGAACAAGCGCCATAATGTGCTCCAGTAAGACGTTATGATGTGAAATGACCCCATTGATTGGCTCGCATCCCCACTGACAAAAGGGAGAGGTGGCGGCAGTCACTTATTGCTGTTAATGAGCTGTGGGATGGGCCTAGAGTGGCGCTCCACACAAACACACGGCCGGCCTGCGAGGCTTTCTGCATAATCGTGGAGGCATCACTCCTACCTGTCTGCGGCCCGCCACGTTTTGGGCTCGTTAGCGGCGGGAGGCCCCGGCGACGAGCTTTTAATGGCCGCCGCTCGGCGTTGTCACGTCGCGTTTTCGATGGCTGTTGCATCTGTTTGTGCTCCTGCATCTGTTGTGTGCACCTGGTGTGTCTGCAGCGGGAGGAGCTGAGATTTACCGCCTGACGGATGAGTCAGGGTTTCTGAGGTAAAGCGGATCCATTGTGCAAAAATTCACATTTTGTACATCCAGTCTGGTCGGGTTGGGCGATACGCACTTCAAATTTTAGCTTAATTTTTTGCCATATTTTTGGGATAATGATAAAGGTGAGGATTATTTTTTAAATAAATGCAAAACTGCACACAGTGACTGCATTTAATCACATTTTCAAATCTATTGATACTTGATGACAGTCATTGACCAAATAGTTGAAAAGAAAAATCCCAACAATAAGTAGATTCTTATTGTTTATTGAACTCTAAAACTGTAATTTGTGACAACAGCAAATCAAAGTCCACTTCTGCTTTTCAAAGCTGTATGGTTGTACAGTTGCAGCTTGCAGCCATTTTTACGTGCGGGTGTAAACGTTGGGGGCGTGGCCAGCAGCAGCTTATCTGTATTTGAAGTGACAAGACGCCTTAAAGCAGCTCATTCTGAAAGGAGATCAAAATGGACTAAAATCTGATTGTCTAAGAATGATTTTGTGCAAAAAATGTGCTGAACATGTTGTGCATCGCCTGTAGACCTAACCTGGCATGTTGGGGGAGTTTAATGGGTCGCCTTTAAGTGTGTAGAGGAAAAGGAGGCGTCTGATGAGGCCACAGGCATCGATCTGAAGGGATTTTATGAATGAGGAGAATCTGCTCCTTCTTGTCTGTGTTTGCATACGAACACAGCCGCCGCTTGTTTTCCGAGCTGGCAGCCCCTCCTGGGGATTATCCGTGGGACTCATCCAGCATGCATGTGCGACACATGTTTTTTTATTCAATCTTCTTGTCTTTTTATCTTCCGCCACCACCATAACGCTTCCTGCTATTTTCTTCCCAGCTCGGTACAAACGAATAACAGATGTGAGCGGCTGGAACACGCGCCCCTCTCTCCGTTTCCTCCCCTCCTCGTCCTGCGCTGCGACTCGCCTGCGACAACCTCTGCTCTCTCCCTCGTCTCCTGTTTCCCGCTCGCCGCGTTCCCTGAAGCCTGCCCATCCCTCGTCTGCTATGTGGGGACAAGAAGCTGCTCCCACTCCCCACCCAGAACCTCTGGGGCTTACACGACTTTTCTGGGTTTTGGTAAAACATTTGTAGACGACATATGATTAAAAAAAAAATTAACTGAATGATAAATTGTCCCAAAAGTTATCATAGTAAACAATAATGTTGTTTTGAGACCATTTTCAAGTAATAAAATGCAAGAACACATTAGCAAAGGTCAATAAACTTTAAATTCTAGTGAACATTGAAACCTGGAACTGGAAGACGTTTTAAAAATAAATAAACAAAACACCAAATAACAAATAAAATGAATTATGAAGTGTCTGTAAACAAAAAGTCATTCAGTGTTTGGTAGAGAGCAAAAGAAAAATGCAAAAAAAATGATCATGCAAATAGAAATTATCCACCTTGTTTTAGTTTATCATGTGATTAATTTTTTCTTATTGCAGCAGGTTTACTCTATAGGTGAAACCAGAACTGCTAAACGAAACTGAGAACTGGTGTCCAAGGCGTCTCGTTTGCTCCGCTGAACGAAAGCAAAAGAAAAAAAGAAGTGAATTAGGTGTGTTTACGTCTACGAACAGGAAAAGTGTAACTTGACCAGATGAGGTTTGGATTTGGAAATCTCTGTGCCTCTGGTAAGGTTCGCTACGTCATACATTATTCTACCAAAGTGTTTCCTTCTCCACTTTAACGCAAGTCAAAAACCATCTTACGCGAACGTCAAAACTATTTTCTGTGCAAATTTGAGGAAGTCATTTTGAATTTTGATATTTACGCCAACTTTTTCTCGTGCAATATTTAAAAAGAAATCCTGGATGGAAACACAGTTATTGGTGAAAATTGCACCATTTCCCACAAAGCTCTGAGTGAAGTGTTGTGTGATTGGACCGAAGTTTGTTGCCATGTTTTATGCGTAAACACGCTCGAAGCAATGACTTCAACTGCTCCGTAACTTTGCACAATTTTTACAAAATACCAAAGGTTAAAACCTCCTGGATTTAAATGTCTGCAGAAAAGTTTTCCGCTTTCTTCGCAAACTGAAACGGGAGGATCAGAGTTTTAGGACTAGATTTTTCTGATGCTTCATTCAACAATTCTGATTCTCAGAAAAACATCAGAATTTTGAGATACCTTTCTTACTTTGTATGTGTTACAAAAAAATCCCAGTTAAATCCAGAAAATTTTGTGATAAAGGTAGAAATTGTCAATGGGTATCAACACATTTCAAAGCACTGTAAAGTTCCCAGGACAGATTATTTTATAAGATTAGTAATTAAACCCTCACCTGATAGATTTACTTATTAATTAGAGCCTCTGAAGAATACATCCGTGTCATATCGATGTGGCACGGCTTAAAAAAAGTATTTATGTAAGAGGATAAAGCGAGGTGTCTGGGAAGAGTCAATAATTTCATATGTAAGCCTGTGAAATAAATGACCTAATATCTGCAATGAGAAGGCTCATTTTAAAGCCGTAATCCCAGCTCTGATTCTTGGGAAGACAGGAGCAACAGGATCAATGAGGGTTTAGATCCTGGGAAATTAGTACACACACACACACCCACACACACACACAGAGCTTCAGCTATCTTAGATCCATTTCCAGGAATAATTCAGTTATATTTGATCATACTGTGAACCTGCTAAGTTCTGCGACGTTTGGGACTTCTTACAAAAATTAGCAATCAGTTGCTGAATTAGATCCAAATCCCCCCTCCCCCACCCGAACAGAACCGGACCTCAGGCCTGCATAGTGGAAACACATGTTGAGGAAATGATTTCTAATTTTCTCCACACTTTGTGGATTCTCAAATTTATTTTCAGGTTGTCCGAGTTCGACGTAACCAGGACCAGAAGTTAATTCCTACAGCAGCATTAGAGACAAAGGCTGTCGTGTTTTAACCAGAGAGCGGAGGCTTCCTCTGCACACACACACACACACACACACACACTAGAGCCATTGTCACACTCACACATGAACAATTAAAATGTCATTACTTAGCTGGAACCGAGCGGCTCAACTAGACGGAGGAGACAAGGCGAAGGGAGAAAACGCGAGACCAGAATGGCACTTAACGCTTTCATTATCCAAATGAATGAAAATCACATCAATGAGTCGAGACAAAGCAGCACTGTACATCTGTCTGGGAAGCCGCTAACAATTACTAATGAAGGCAGAAAAAAACGGAGAAACATCAGAGTCGACTAAAGGTTTTGATCGGGTTTGGAGGAGCGGTGCCAGATGAACTTTTCCCTCAGAGCGGAGTGAGGAGCCGGGCTGAGAGCTGATTAGTTGGAGGAAAACAGGAAATCCTCAGAAATTACACACTTTCTGTAGGAGTAGCATCTCTAGATGCAGCACCGACTCTAGAGCGACGCTAACACAGCAGGTCTCTGAGTTATTTTTAGAGAAAAATATCTTTAGCCTCACCGTCTCATTTACAAGAGACAGCAGCAACAAATGATATAAAAACAATAATAATGCATTCATTTTTGCAGCGGCTGTAGGCCTAAATCAATTAATTGCATCATAAATTAAAACAAACTCAGTGATTTCCTTTTGTATGACTTTTTGTTTTTTTCTTTTCTCTCTTTCTACCAAAAATGATCAAAAGTTTTCAGTCTCAGGCTGATTGACACAGAATTACAGAGACTTAGTAATGCATTTTATTTGTTGTTTTGTTTGTTTTGTACATTTAAAATGTCTTCTTGCATTCATATGACACCATTACTGTTATACTGCATGAAAATGGATTTAACAACAGCATTATTGTTTATCACAAAAACTTCTGGGACAATTTATTGTCCAGGAAAATCAGTTGTTGTGACCGGCCTGCACGGTCATTAATGCTCCAAATTAAACCCGAACGAAATGAACAGTTCCTGTCCCCAAAGTGACTCGGATGTGCAGAAGAAGAATGTTGACGTCACACAGCGGCGCTCCATTCACGGCGGTCGTAATAATGGCCGCCGCCGTCTCGGTATCGAATTTAAAGTAACAGGACAGCTTCTGAAGAGACATCTGGGTGTTTTGTTTCTGTTTTACTTGTGTACAGAAAGGTTAAAAATGGCCAAAATAAATAACTAAATAATACTTAAAATAGCTCAATATCTTAATCATTTTCAGCCATTCTTTACAGTTTTTCCAGGTTTTTCTTTTTCTGGTGCAGAATTATGTCGCACGTCTCACTTCTGCGACATACAAGTCAGATAATCAATCAAGTTTTTTTGTATCCCACATCAGCACCAAGCTGCTTTACATAATAAAAACAGAAAATTACAAAATTATACAAAGATAAGACGCAGACGCTTTGAAAACAATCAGCAAATCCGATTTAATTCCACATTTTGTTCCCCAAATATGTTTGAAGCCAAACATGGTTTCAGTCATTCTTTTAGGAACGGAGATGATATGAAAGTGGCGCACATCTGATACTTTGGGGCTGAAAGATTCAGATTTGGGTCACATTTGTACAGTAAAAAAGGCGGATTTGGGTCGCATTGGCCTGCTGTGCGAACGCAGCGTTGGAGTCTGCGCTCTGCTTTTCCGGGCCCGGTAATAAATGGAGAGCAGAGTGGTAGGGGGCATGTAGAGGACAATCATTAGAGCTGCACAGAAGGAGGCGTTGAGGAAAAGCTGCTGGGTGTTAGAAGGAGAGCGCGGGAAGCTCGGTGGTCCCCGAGCATCTGGCACGGCGTCGCAGGCAGCCACGGTCCCTGTCATTAATAGTGATGAAATCATTTAAGCCATCAAGACTAAACGAGCCAGTTAAGAGACACTCAGCGCCGCCGAGACGCTCTGCCTCTGCATGCCGCCGGCATCCACACACACACAGAGACGGAGGAGCATCTCCATAAACATCCATGAGTGTTAAAACGTTCACACGGAGGAGACAGGACCATCCAGCCTTTAACTGAAGTGCAGTTATTTTGTGAGGCCTTTTGTTGCTGACCTTCTGGTTGGATCCTGCAGACGCCCGGGTCTTACCCTCTCCTCGGGTTTTCTGAACCATTCCCGTATTTATGCTCCGATTCGGATCATTATCCCAGACGAGTTGTTTTCTTTAGTTTTCTAGCAGATTGGTCATCAAAATCAGCTGAAGCTTCATAGTTCATGATGTCAGATCCTCTAGCAGGGTTCCATTGCCTTTAAAAGGAAAAACAGGCCCACAGCATCACATACCCAATACCATATTCACCAGTGGACAATGAAATGATGCAGAAATCCTGATTCACACAGCAGGAAAATGTGACCCAGATCCAACGTTTTTCACTGCAGTCTGAGCGGCACAAAGCCAACTGGAACTAAATCGAAACAAATCCAAATGTTTCTAAAGCATCTGCAGTCTGACCTGAACTCATTTTATCCGACTTTTACGTCATTGAGGTGTTTGACATTCTTCTGCAAAATAACAAAATTTTACCAAGTATTTTTGGTCTAATTTCTAGTGTAAAAATCTCAGTACACTTTAAACTTAGAAGTAACTTTTCAACAAGATATAGGAGCTTTTTTA
Source organism: Poeciliopsis retropinna (assembly GCA_010277075.1). Taxonomy (NCBI): domain Eukaryota; kingdom Metazoa; phylum Chordata; class Actinopteri; order Cyprinodontiformes; family Poeciliidae; genus Poeciliopsis; species Poeciliopsis retropinna. Next base: position 2,409,937 of record VMRM01000039.1, on the reverse strand, counting down.
AATTACAAGGTCACCTGTCTGATTATTTCACTTACGACATTGGAAATTAAATTATCTGACAATAAAACTTGTTCTGTAACTTTAACATCGATCCACAGACGGCGGCGGCAGGAAACAGATCACTGCCTGCTGCTTCTGCGCATTCGGGTCATAAACCGTTCACACAGACCTGATTGCGGTCGCAATTAATTAGCAGTATGAATGCCCAAAAAAATAAATAAAATAAAATTTCAGCAATCTGAACTAAGCATCAAAACCTTCTGCATTAGTCTCATTTTATCCAAGCTTACTTTTCCAGTAACATTTAGCAACTTATGCACATTTCAGTTCTGATGTTTGGAGAGAAGAATCCATTTCTTTAGCGTTTTTACATTTTCTTCATTTCTCTACCGTCCTGCTCAGTGTGGGTTATGAGTCCAGCTAACTTCAGAAGTTAACATGCTAACAGTGTTCAAAACAATAATCGGACAATAACTTATCAATTCTGGTTTGGATTTGGAGGAATAATGTAACGCTTTGAATGCTGAAGATGTGTATTTTAGCTGCAGAATGTAAACGTTAAATCGTTGCTCCGAATGCTGAGCGAATCAAATGTTCCAGTCAAAACCACACAGGTTAATTATCTCTCCAGGCCTCTTTGTGCATTAAGCTCTGCACTCTGCGCGCATTACAGCAGCGAAAACATCTCACATACTGGTGGCCGCAGCGAGAGGAGCCAAACGTTGCTGGAATTAAGCAACAAACTGTTGTTTATCATTGGTGCGCCGCAATTTACAAGTGATGCACCATCATTAGAGCTGCAGCGAGCAGAGAGGCAAACCACTGGCTAAATCTGCCATGAAATACTAGACTGCTGCAATAAAAGCTGAGCATCTGCACTAAACTGGAACCAGATGAACCCTGTCAAGGATACACTGTGCTCTTTTCCCCTCCTTGTTTCCTACAAGGCTGTGGGTTGGGATGAATGTTGAGAATAGTCCTTTTTTTTTTTTTCTTGGTAATTGCCTGCGTTGATGTGCATGCATTGTGCAGCAGTATTTTCCAGTCGCATGTGTGTTCCAGTGCATGCTTGTTGGTCTTCGTGGGTATCGTGTTATGAGCTGCACAAGTTCGGCGGCCACAAAGGGAACCGGCTGCCAACAACAGCACAGCCTCTGGCGTGGAGCCACACCGCCCCGCGGCCTTGTCAGGAAGGGTTCACTCCTCCGCTGTCCGCCTGCTCCTCAGAAATCTGTCAAAAATCCTGAATATTCCAGCAGATTAAAAGCCCGGCTTGACCCAAAGGCCGCGCTGCTAGCACCGAGCGCTGCGCTGATGTGGAGCAGAATATAGCGCAGATTTATAGGCTTCATTAGGAGTCAGATGAGAACATTATGGTGCTTATTGTGAATTAGGGCACAGGCTCTTTGCCGTGTTTGCTGCCGGGGCGAGGTTGTGATATCCCCTTACTTCCTCAAGGCCCTCACTCAGAGGGGACAAGCGGGCTTTTTTCCATCTCCGTCCCAGACAACTTCTTTCCACAATGTTGGCTTTTGCTTATATAACGATATTTGATCGGTGCAAGGCCAAGCTGGATGGCTCGTTACACTGTACAGATGTAGGACGGTGATTGGTTTATTAGCCTTATAAACATAACGATGTGCTGTGTTTGCTTTTTTGGCAAAGTGGAATGAAAGTGGCTGCAGGACGGTCGGGGTTTTCCTCGTTGCTATTCTCCGGGCGGCGCAGTCGGATGATGTGTTGTGTTTGCAGTAATCCGTCTGAGCGAGTGTTAACGGTCAGAGCGTGTTCTCCGGTGCCGCGGCTAACTCTGCCCTCTGCCCGCCTCCTTTGTCTTGTCATCCTTTTCTCCAGCTTCCGTCAGTGGCACTGCCATTTATTGACAGGGCAGTACATTCTCTGCATATCTGGGGGATTAAGTTGCAAATTTAGGCAGTGGGAAAATCAATGGGTTCCTCTTTTAATTCATGAGAAAGGGCTGTCACTGTGGAGAAAAAACACTGGGAAGATGTGGCTGTTTGGATCACATTCATCTGGGGAGAAGCTGAGGAAGAGGAGGAGGAAGATGAGGACAGGCTTTAAATCTCCATCAAATGAGGGTGAGACTGATGGTGGCTCATAGGGAATAAAACATGTCCTTTGTTTCTAACTAATCAGAGTGTTTACACAGATTTTCTACTAAAAATATATATTTTCTGTAATTCTACTCTTACCAAACATACAAACACATTTATTTATTTATTCATATCCTGTAAATAAAAACTTCTGTTTTGTGGGAGTTATGTTATACAGATACATAACACATAAATGAATGTGTGACTTTAACTAGGCCGTTCTAACATTAATGTGCTCAAGCAGCTGTACACACGTCTGCTAACCGGCCAATGCGCTAACAGCAGAGCTAATTTTGTGCTGATTTAATTTTTTGTGTTTTTTTTTTTTTACTTTTAGTTGCGTAAAGTTTGACATCTGTGTTGAAGTTTTTAAGAAATCAGCTAATGCGCCAATAGCAGAACAAATTTTTTGCTAACTTTGAAAACGTTTAGTGCGTTTAGGCAAAACTTAATAATTTTTTCCAATAAATTCTAAAGCCTACTTTACATTTTTGGTTTCGGAAACTTTCAGTTTAATTAAATTTGACATCTGTGTTGAAGTTTTTATCAAGAAATCTTCAAATAGTTAGACAATATTCATGCTTTTATTTTGAAGTTTTGAAGTTGAAGCAGCAGTTCCATTTCCTGCATACAGGAACAAAATAAATCAGACATTAGAGAACAAAGTATAATCATTGAACAATATCTAAGTGCTTGATAGAAAATGTAAATTATAATATCAAAATTAAATTGGTTGTAATCTTTCAAGGGGGAGATATAATTAAAACTTAGCTACTTAGCATTAGCCTCTGCTAATGGTGCAGCGCTGTAGCATTAGCCTTTTCGTTTGTCTCGTTGCCCACCTCTGTGTTTAAACATTGTGATGTAATAATGTTTATCCTTCTGCTCTTTATGTTGATGGTTGTTTTTTGGAAACTTCGGGGCGCAGCAACAGTTCCGAAAGGCGCTGTTCATCTTTTTGCGGCCGCCATCTTAAACTCCTAAACCCCGCGCTTTTCTGGGTGACCATCAGGAAACTCATCAGACACTCACAGTGTTTTATGACTCCTCTGCTCCAGGGGCGTTCATCCCCAGGTTGCGCTGAGTTACTGTGGATTCCCTGCTGACTTCAGGGAGTTTGATTTTTTTTTAATGAACAGCTCAATATCTAATTCATTAAAGTGGTTGTTTTATTTGATGCACTTTCTTTGCTCCAGCTGAACCCGGGGAGCAAGCCCTTGGGATGATAGATGTCCAGCTGCACACGCACAGAGCAAGCGCCTGGGAGTGTGTGCTGGCTTGTGGCCCCTCGGAGAGAGACCCCCGGGGGTCTCCGGCTGATTGTGACTCCTCTCCGCGGGGGCTGAGATCAGGAGTTTTACTCTGTTTGACTGCTGAAAGACAGAAGCTGTAATTGGCCCCGCGCGCACTTCCCTCTTCATCATTAGAGGCAGGCCAAAAGGCGAGCTTAACAATCGGTTTGGGGCTCAACGCCAGCATCCGTCTGACAGAGAAGAACAGCACGCGAGCCTTTAGTGTCCTTTAAGAAAATGTCGCCCATGTCTCCACTTTATCGCTGCATGTTCCCTCTGACCCTCTGCGGTTACAGGTTAGCCATACATGTGCATCACGTCATTGAAATACCAGTAATTATTGTTAAGTTTCATGATTACGGCTAACTGCTAATAAAAAAAATAGTTTCCCGAGACATTAGAATGCTACATAAACCAATAAAAATTATTTTAAATTTAGAGAAATTGTTGACAGGGATTGCTAACTAGACAGTCACTGACTCCCTTACTATGCAGACTGAAGAAGTCATGCCATTAAATGCCACCGTTAAAGAAGATTGATTTGGAAAATTGAGTGGAAGGTAGAAATGTGTCAACAGCGATAACCAGAGTTTTGAGAAGACTGTGAACACAAAAGGGTTTGTAGGAGATTTCAGGTCAGAACCGTTTTACCTGGGCTGAGGAGAAAAAGAACTAGACTGCTGTTTTTGTTGAAGTAAATTTTGCATTTTATTTGAAAATTAAGAGAGTCTGGATGAAGAGTGGAAAAGAATCGACAGTGTTTGAAGTTTTCACATCCTACATATTTATTACAGCCTGTAGTTGTACAATAAACAATCTAAAACCTGTTGGTGTCGTTTATCTGAGGTCAGTTAGGCTACATCAGCGGCACAGTTAGCAAAAGTCATCAAACTGAAACCATGAGCTGAAGGTCTTCACTTCCTGAAGCAAAGTAACAAATATGGCAATGTTGAGAGTGATATAATATGTTATGTCATTTACACACGGGGGCATCAACATGGTTGAATTTAGGATTTTAGCGTTAGCTTATGCTAATGTTTGTGTAGCGCTTTAGCATTAGCAGAATTAATCTTTAGCACAACTGACCAGAACAGTAAATATGAGGTGAAGGTTTGTTGGTTCAGTTTAGCATTTTAGCATTAGCACTGACTACGGTTTTGGTGTCGTGCTTTAGCTTTATCTCATGTTTATGATTAACGTGCTGGGATTAGTGCAGCTAACTTTATTGCTAGCGTTGATCACCGCTGACCAAAGCAATACAAATGAGGTGAAAGTTGCTACTAAATACGTATTTTCAGTAGGAACACATCATTTTTCCAAAAAGAAAATATTTTCAACATCAATATTAACAAAAATAAACAGTTTCAGTTTTTGCATCGGATTTTTGAAGTGATTTTTTTTTTGCAGATGCTTCCTTCCCTCTGCAAAACATTTGTAGCAACAAACACCTGAGAGTCAGTAGACTCCAAGACAAGATGGAAACATGCATTGCATAATGCACAAAACCAGCGAATCTAATATACAGCAGGTTGGAGGCACTGAGGACAGAAACCTATGGAGGGGAAGGATGTGGTAAAGTGAAACAGGGATGATTTTTGAAATTTGAAAGGGTCAGAGATGGAGTGGAAGGAGCTCCCTAGCAGGGGTCTGGGGATGTGTCAGGTGCCTGAGCTGTGCTCCGTGCCGGCTAAGGGTTGTTGTTACACCGAGGGCAGCGCCACAAGTCCGAAAGTATTGATTTCCCGCCTTGTCAAGATGCAGAGAACTGTCATGTGGAGAGCACTGACCTTGGTACGCACACTAAGACAACTATTCCCCGCGGCCCCCCACGGCACCGAGAGCAGAGAGAAGCAAGACATAGCAGCATCAAGCAGCAAACAACAACAAGCTGCTAAGACTCCTGCAGGGGGGAGATGAAGAAGGTGAGGTTGGGAGGAAGGGAAAGGAAAGGAGAGAATAAAGGATCAGGAAGCAAGACGGAGAGGGGAGAGGAGCTAACAGTCAAAGCCAGGGTTGGTTCCCCTGAGTTGTCAGTGGGCAGCGCAGTGTCTGGTTATCACGCTGTTTGAAATGACAATGGCTTGACTTGTATTTTCCTCCTGAGACCCAACTCAGATCTATAAACCAGAAGGAGGAGGGAGGAGGAAGCCTTGGAAGACTGGAGACAAGAAAAGGATGGTCAGAAAAAGCAAAGGGAGAAGAGGAGGCAGGCTGACACAAAGAGACGAGAGCCTCCTTCTGTTTCTGCTGCTTGTAGCCTTTGAGATCCACAGAAAGACACCGAGAGGAAGGAAGGGAAATAAGGCAGCCGCTCCAGTGAAATGTTTTTCAAGTGGGAGCTCCGTCAGGACTTGACAACAAGAAAGAGCTCGCTGTCACCTGCAGCTACAAGACGAGGCTCATCCCCAGTCACAGCGGAGACGCTAAAAAACACTACAAAGAGCTCTCCCTGGGTTAGATCGCGGTGACAGACACTTAAGAGGCTCGGCTTTAGTCACACATCTCTTTCCTCAGATCCGGGCGTTTTGCTAACAAGCTCAGCGGCGAGTTTCCTCTCCTATACACAGAGGCCTCGGGATAAAGGCCACTTCTTCATGATGAAGAGTTCTGTGTGGAGTTGTGAGGGAATCTGAGCACAAAGTCTCTTTTTAGAGGCTGAAAGAAGTCGGATCCTAATTGAATTAGTTGACTTATTAGTGTTTGACGCTGTAAGCTCAGCTATAAGTGAGGACGTGGGGACTTTAGGGAGTGGATTCAAGGAGCAGTGTTGGTTTTGGTTCTAATTTTACCCTCTCTTGACACACATTATTCCCCTTGTAGCAGCACTTAGGCCTGGATATGCTAATGCTAGGCGTAATGTGTGTGCAAGCAGGTCTAAGGCAAACCTGAAACACAGTGACGGTAGCATTAACAGTTATTCATAAACAAGATTAATAAAAAGCAGAAATTCTAAAAAAATCACTAATTGTTTCATTTGAAGATAAAAACAGGCAACCTCCTTTATCCCCTGCCTCCCAATCCTCTTATTTAAAAATGTGGAGAAAACAGATTAAGCTCACCTTTGGCCATATTACAGTGGAGCCTCTGTTATTTTACCTTAATTTGGTCTAAATCTTGTTACTAATTAGCCTTGCTTTTATTATCTCGGGGTATTAAATCCAAAGGCTTTAGGAGAATTAACTTTACTCAAAGAAAAATGAAAGAATGGAAATTAAAAACACACTCGCTCTCTTGCAGTGACTCTAGTTTCCTCTCATTTTACGCCTTTGTTGTTGTTTTTTTTTTACTATTTGTACAAATCACAAACTCATTCTTTCATGGATTAGATGATTTGGACAAAAGAGGATTTGGTTCACAGAAGTAAAAATAATTTAGACTTAAATCTTAGCAGTGGAGGGCATCACTGACTGGGCTAACCTAAAGCGCTAATCATAAACATTAGTTTCACTAATACTAAAGCACCATGTCGACACAATATTTAGCCAAAGCTAATGCTAATATGTTAACTTCAATTCAAGTAATGTCTGGCTTTCTAAAACTACAACCCTTAAACATCAATTTAACTTACACTTTATAATTTACATGTTTTGTAACACCCAAGATATTGTACAAGTTTATATCTTTTCTATTGTCTGCGTTTTGTTTTTTTTCCTGCTTCTTATTTGAAATGGTTAAAGGGGAAAGAAATGGAGAGAGGAAATGGAACTGCTGCATAAACAGACTTCAAAATAAGGGCATAAATATAAACGTCTAACTACCTGAAGAGCAAAACTTCAACATAAATGTCTAACTTTATTTAACTGCAGCTTTACTAAACGGCCAGTAAAATGAGCGGATGAGAATTTACCCAGGTGAGCTAAACATTTTCAAAGTTTGTAAAAAGCACTAAATGAAAAATTAGCTTCACTGTTAGCGGACAAGCTAACCTCTAACGGACTGAATCTCACAATTCAGATGTTTTTTCTCTCAGAGTTCTTGAAACTTAAATGTATATCCAACATTTTCTTGTTTAGTACTTCGAACAAGCTCCAAATACAACACACTGAAGACTGAGATTGTAAAGTTGCGTGAAAAAAATTCAAGGTGTATAAAATACTTCTGGAAGCTACTGTAGATTGTCGGCGTTGTTTAGGATTAGAATAAGACGTCCCTGCAAACAGCACAAAACTTTGCACCTCATTAAGGACATTAAACTGGGAGCCAACATGCCACTTAGCCTCCATACTTAGCTGTTCAGTGAAAGGTTGTGCTAAAAGCAGCCGATTGGCCCAGGTCGTCTGCTCTCTTTGGGGACGCTCTTTGGGAACGGACATGCCAGGGAGGCCTTCGTTTCCCCCTTGTTTCCCTCCTGGAGCCAAACGGCAGCGCGCCAAGCACATTCCCTGACTGACACATGATAAACTTGGGGACAGGTGACCAAAGTGAAGCTTACCATTCTTAGCATTCCACACAAGCTTCCAGGTAATGACCCGCCAGTGGAGAGTTTCACCTCTCGTTAATCCGGCAGGAAAATGGGTCGACGCTTTTAGTGCCGTCGACAGGTACGATGAAGCAAAGGAGCTTGGGGGCTAAAGATTCGGATATTGAAAGGTCAACTGTTTTTCTCACTGCATCCAGGTCAGTGAAGCTGCTTTCAATTTCATATTTCAGATTTAAAGGGCCAGTATTTGTGTTTTCCAGGCACATAGTGCTATTTTACAGCCTAATCAACTAACTTACCTTCAGTTATTGTAAAAATGCTGCATGTGTCAAACATGATTTAAAATAGATTTAACTTCCTGATTTAAATTGGACCTCTGTCTCTTTAAAAAATCCTGCTCTTTCTGAAACTCCACCTTCAGGAAGTCATCCCAACATGGCTCCTCTATTAACCCTTTAACAGCATTTTTACCAGTGTTGCTCTGATAAGTAGCTCCTGTACTGAGTTCAGTGAAGGTGTTTGCTAATTGCGGCTGGCTAGTCTGAAGGAGCTGAGGGAGGAGTGAAGCTCTGTGAGGCGAACGTTTGTCTCATTTTTGTTTGTTATATCCATGCATCTCTAATGTTGCTATTTTTGGGGGCCATTTTGTTTCTGATGAAAAGCAGCATGTTCTCTTGTCTTTCCCCTTTTATAGATTAAGAAAAATGTATACATTATTCACAGCAAAGCATTTATTTTGTTTGAATGGTTGTGGTATCTATATAAGAGTGGTACTTGTAAGTAAACAATTATTTATTAATTTTTATAATTATTATTATTTATAATATAATTAATAATAATACATAAGGTGAGGAATGGGCATTTATCGTAGCGTTTTTCACTTATCGTGACTTTTTTTATCAGAAGAATTTTAATTCATAGTTGTCATGATAAATTTCACTTAATGGTAAAAACAAAAGCAAAATATTAGTAATTTCAGAAATACAATTGTACATTCACAATCATTTTTATGCTATCACAAATTGAATACAAAATATTGTGATAAAATTCCATATTTTCTCTAAAAAGATGTTCTCAAAAGAATAATTCAGCATTTCCTAAATGTTTCAGAGATAAAGCTGCTGTAATAAAAGATGAATTTGTTCACCAGCCGTGCCAATCAGTGTGGACAGCAGTGGGTTTTTTTAGCTCACAACAACATAATTACATTCCGTTTCATTACTTCTTGTATTCTTCCTTGTTAGTCCTGCTTTTTCCTGACCTGCTCTTGTATTTACTTCACATATTCCCCACTGTCCATGGAAATGCCTGGTTAAGTGCTGTTCTGACATTAGCAGAGTGTAGTCACAGCATTTGGCCCGGGGACAAATGCCAGGAAGGCCCTATAAATATGGATGCCACCCTCCTCCCCGGGCTCCCTGATGGGCCTGCATGTGTCTGTGAGTGTCTGCGTCTGAGCGGCGAGCCGTTTGCTCTGTCACACCATGTCCCCGCTGTTTGTTTACTCACACTGACAGAGATACACTCGCTTGCTGATGGCCCTGCGAGTGCCAAACGCCTCGCTAACGCTACAGCTCCTCCTGTAAATAATGCATCCACTAGCGAGCGCCACCAACTCGGCTGTCTGAACCGTTTCGTGGGCTAATAAATGTATTATCTGTTGCATGTCGCCCTCGGTTTGCCTATTTGCTGTTGTGTCAGTTCTTGCTTGGTAGTCGCAGTCAAAGAGCTGCTGCCGCTAGCCGTCTTCCTGTGTGTCAGCTGCGCGCGCCCCGTGGCTGCCCTGATGCCAGCGCGTGCGGAGAGGGCGGCCGTGGGGAGGAAATGGGCCATTAGTGCAGTCCCTGCCCCGCCATTTTATTCCACTTCAGCACATATCACACAAGGCCACCCTCTGCTAACTATCTAACACGCTAATTACCCGAGCGACAGAGCCGGTTTGTCGTTGCTCTGTGCAACTACAGAGCAGAGCTGGCGAGGGGAAGAGGCCAGGGACCAATGCTCCATTAAGTTTCTTATTTTTGGACACTTTGAATAAATGTGAAATGCAATAAAACAGCAAGGATGGCGTGCAAAGAATGACTGATACCTCAAAAAAGGGTCTGCAGGGACTATCCTCACCAGGAAAGCATGAAGTACTGCTATAAAGTGTGAAAGTCTTAAATCATTAAAATCTGTATCTTTTACATCCAAGCAGTCAGACTTTAAGAAAAATTTAAATAGTCTTTAAAAAAGACTTTTGCTTTAGCAAAGAAGGTGAATTAGCTTAAAAAAACAAAACACTGATAAGTATTTGGTCAGCTAAAGCAAGATGCATCATAGCCAGTCTGTGTTGGAAACATTCATAGATCCTTTATTCAGATTAAATTTATCACAAGTAGATAGATTTTCTCCCTGTGTTGATTTTAGATTGTTTATATATCTAGAAACATAACAATAGCTAAAAGAACTACAGTTTTTTCTAGTTTTTAAGCTAAATTAGCAAAACAAGGAAAAATCAAGCTAACGTTAGCCTAGCATCTGAGTGAACATCTCCCAGTGCAAAAAATCCTCAGCAAAGCAAGTTTCCACAATAATGTGTCTCGGATTGACTAAAGCTTAGAAGACTTTGCAGAAACGGCATGTGTCTCAAAGTTTCATCGCCTCCTACAGGCCTGGGGTGTGCATTACATCATTTAAAGCTTTGTAAATGCAACAAAAACCTTAAATATTTTGGATATTTGGAGGCAAAATAGATGAAAATCTTATTTTTAAAAACCTTTAGTCAGTACAGTACCTACAAAAACAAAAGCAAGATGCCATTTTCATGTTGCCATACATTCTACATTACTGAAGCACGCTCTGTGCTTTCCTAACAATTGGCCTTTCCTGTAATGTCTTCATTTTCTGGAAACAAGAACCGCAACCTTAATGAAACTTAATGATGATAGTCATAACACAACAATAATCCAGTGGTCTGGAAAACTAATCAATGCATCTTCTCCCCTTCCCCTAATGACCAGTGAAAACAAAGCAATAAAAAGGCGGCGCGTGTTTATTTTGGCCTGAGCAACAGGCTGATAACGGCGGCTGGCTGATTGGTGATGAGCGCGGCTGAGATGGTCGCGCAGATTACGCCGCTCACAAAGCCAATGTCACCGTCCGAGGTCAAAGTTCAAGCATGCACGTTTCTTTTAGATGTTTTTCCTTTTAAAGCGTATTCATTCAACAACAGAGAATGTTATCTTTGAGGCAAACAGGCAGAGTTACTGGTCCTGTTTTTTACTGTCTGTGTGATATTTTAGCTTTTAATCGGAAATACCGCTGTGACTAACGCATGCCCACGGATCCCTAAATTAAGGAAGAAGTTTAAAATCACGCAACCTGCTTCCAGTGACCAGTTTCAGTCAGTGCTTTATGGAGAAGGCTTTTATGAGGCAGACATTATCATACGTGGTAATGGCTTTTTAAGCTTCTGTCTGCTTCTTTGTTCCTGATTTAACCGGCAACATATCATTTTTCTTCACTCAACACATAAACAAGTGTATATTACATGAGTTGAGTTTTATAAAAGGCTTGTCCCATAGGTTAAGGCAATAAATGATAATATTTTTGTTTTAGATCATTTTCAAGTAATATAATGTCCTAAAAATGCAAACACACATTCTCAAAGGTCAATAAACTTTAATTTGTAATGAACCTGTAACTGGACGACATTTTAAAACACAAACATCAAATAAAATTATTAAATGAGACCAAAACACCACAATGAAGAGAAAAGAGAAAAATTATACGTCATGCAAATGGAATTTATTGAGTTTATTTAAAATTTTTATGCGATTAATTCATTTATTGCTTATTGCGAAAGGTCTGTGCTTGTTATACAAACCCAAAAATAAAATTAAGAAATTAAAATCTTTCACACTAGCTTGAATTCTCCCAGTTAAAATCAATAATTTTGGCCTACAATGATTTTCTGATCTTGCAAACATACACCCAGCATATGGATTATGCTGGGTGTCAGCTGGATATGCTAATGCCTACGCGATCCACCTGACAGTGATTGCGTAGGCGATCACTGTCAGGTGGATTACATGGGATGATGGGGGTGATGTGTCTTTTTTCCCCTAACCCCCTATTTGCCGGAGAGGCTGGTGTCCTGATTAAAAATTTCAGCTCCACTGCCTTTCTAATTAATTAGCGAGGCCACTCAGAGGAGCGGCGTGGACCAATTAGTCTCCGGCAAGCCGATGATGCCTATCACTGCAGCATCACCCTACATCTGTCGCTCGCCGCTTCGAGGTCGGCTGGGGACGGGCCCTCAGGTGTTTGCGCAGGTTCAGACTGCACACCAGATGCATGATGGTTAACGGTCAAAACGGAGATGGAATCGGAGAGATGTGGGCACACAGATGTGAGTTCTCCTCAGAAATTCATTCTGCAAATGGCTGGAATTGATCTAAAAGCAGAGACTAGAAAAACTGACTTCATGTGAGATTTTTTTAGAGGAGGCATTTTAATAGAAAATCCTACAATATTTACAAAGGCCTGGACTTTAACGCATTAATTTCTATTACTTGATTACAGTTTTTAATGCAAATCTTTTTTTTTTTTTTACATAAAGAGGATTTGGCTGGAACCACCAGGTTCACGTGTTTCTGTTGTGCCTGAATATCTGACAACAGCAGCAATGGACAACGAAAGTCTTTGCTTCAATAAAGGATCTGATGGGACGCTGGAAGAGACTGTTGTTGTGTCCAAGGAGTTAGCTTGTATGGCAAGCAGTTTTATTGCCATCTTCATTAAAACAAACATTGAAATCCATTTCTTATGATTTTTCACATGCGTGTTGTTTTAGCAGAAGCATTTTTTGTTAGTACAGTGAGGAAACTGCTTAGCTGTACTAACAGGAGGTGGCATTTCAGTATGGAAATTATTATTCAAGCCGGATTATTATTGTCTTTTAACAGAATATATATATTTAAATCTTAATGAAAACCAGTCAGCATCTTGTTCAGTGCATGTATTCAGATCTAAACAAATATTAGTGTTGCCACAGCAGAAATGCTTAACAGTCGTATTGTTTTGTACTGGTTTGAAATGTAACATTTTTGCTGTATTATAAATAATACAATTAAAAATTCAATAATTTCACTGAACCCCAACCTAGAACTGCACAGCATTCTGGGAGATTTGGGCAGGGGAAAGATTTTAGCTCACTCGCTCTTTGGTTGCCTAGCAACAACCTGCTGGGCAACAAGCGGTTTCAAGTTCCGCCCAACTTGGTTGCCTAGCAACAAACTGCTGGGTAGCTTACGCAGCAACAGTTTAAGGTTTTGCTTCATAAATGTTTAAAAATAAACAACAGCGTGGAGTGAAGCTGGTTAAAACAGAAAAGGTCTCCAGTTTGGCTCTATTTCAGGTTTGTTTTCGTTTTAAAACAAAGAACTAACCAATAATTATCTATCGACTTGTACTTTTATTAATTTTTCAGCCCTGGTACAAATATGCATTAAGCTATATGAGCTAACCATTACATTTGACAGAATTATGAGGATCTTTGTAGACTAATTGATGTAATATGAAATTAGCCCTGCATCGCTGCGCCGTCAACAAAACCCAGTTTTACTCTATTCTTAATAATGTCTAGAATTTCCCAATAACTCTGAGAAATTTCTTGAAAAGCACTTTAGGATGACAGTGTGGGCTGCCTGGCTTGTGAATTCATGCTGCATGCTGACCACAGGGCTAGGTGGAGAAATGTCTGCAGATCTTCAGGGCTGGGCTGGGGATGGAGGCGGATGTCAGAGTTTGCTGACTTTGTGAGAACGGACTAGTTATGAGACCGAGGAAGCTCATTTCCACTTCAAGGGGTCGTCTGAAACATGGCATCAGCAGGCCCTCTCCTGCACTCTAAAACATGTTCACACACCCAACCCCATGATCTCACTCCCAACGTCGCCGTCTTCTCCTGAAGTCTAATGTTTACTTGTAGTCGAGGGGAAAAAATGCGCTGATGTCGTTTTTCTTCAAGTCTGAAAAACAGCCATAAGCTAAAAAAAATGTTTAACTTCAAAGCCCCCCATGGCGGTGGCGGGTTTGGGATGGGAGTTACACACTAATGATCAGATCACACACTTTGCACACACAAACACAGACACCAGTTTGGTTTCCACTCGGACTTTAGATTGGCACGCTTGAGTGTGTGTGTGTGTGTGTGTGTGCCGAACGCAAGTCACTCTGCAAGTAAATCAGTCTGCAGCGCGGTGGCTGATTAGTATGAGAGGAGAGGATGAATGCCGGCGCGGGGCCCTCGAGAGCCGCAGATGAAACATGGAGGGGATGTCAAAGCACTTTGTTCCCATCTCATTCATTAGCTGTAACTCGGAACAACCGGACACTCGCCGAGCGCTTCCCTCTGGCACAAACACAAACACCAGCGACGCACGCGCCGAAAACAAACGCTGCTGGAAACAGTTGTAGTTATTACATCGGCGTGTCTGACATTTTGTCGACATAAGTAATTAATTTAGTCTTTCTATTAGGAAAGTCCAAAGAGCCCAATTAACATGGCTAATATTGCTGCATGGTGTAAAAACATGAGTTTTAATACAGAGGGAATATTCAAATGACTCGACTTCATTATTCAAATTTAGAGGCAAAGTCATCACTCGGGAAAGACCCGATCTGGGATTCACACTCTCAGGAATATGGAAATGATAATCAATCTTTTAGTTCTGCAAAGCAATCAAATAAAAAGCACATGAGCCGTGGTGTCAGGGTTTTCCAGTTTTTTCTACCAGTGGCCTGATGAAGGCTGCTGACTTATCTTTATAATAAATATTAATATTTAAATTTAAGAGAGGACGCAAGCTTTCACTAGTTTCAACATTAATGTTTTTTTTTATTTTATTATTAGCTAAAAGCTGAATTTATTTCAATAACAAATTTTACTGGACGATAAATTGTCCCAGAAGTTATTGCGATAAACGATAATATTGTTCTTTTGAGACATTTTTCAAGTAATAAATGGGAATGGCATAATAATGAAAGAACATATTGTCAAGGATCAACAAACTTTAAACTGTAATGAACATTTAACACTTTAAACATCCAAAATAAACAAACAAAACAACAGAAACATATTTCTGTCAACAAAATTGTCCTTTTAAAAAAAAGGTAGTTGAGATCAAAGCATTAGACTGAAGACTTTTGTCCTTTGGTCGAAAGAGGAAAACTATAAATTTTACCTAAAACTCCCACTAAAACACTTAAAACATTTATTATAACGAGATTCATCTTTCATTAAGGTAAAATATCTTCTCTTTTAAATAAGAAAGTTCAGAAAACAGCAACAGAAACAGAGTGAGTCACGAGTCCTTACTGCCTTTAAGAGTCCAACTCTTTCACAGGAAAATATTTTAAATCTCGTAAAATTTAGAAAACTTATTAAAACGAGTTTATATCTCATTTTAAATCTGTTTGAAATGTGGAACTTCCTCGTTGTAACAAGTTTTATATCATTAAAAATGAAAAGTTTTTCCTTTTAACGAGTTTTGCACCTTGTTTTAATGAGGAACTATTAATTTATCGAGGTTTCTGTCATTAAAATGTCAAAGTTTCACATTTTTTGTTGAGAAAACTTTTTCATTTGAATGAGTTTTACATGTTGGGAACATTTCACGTTATGAGATGAGTTTTATATGCCATGAAGAGAAGCTGCTCCTGAATTTATTTCAAAGCTCTGGCAGTTAAACTTTTACTGTGATACGAGTTGACTGGCAACACGAAGTAGGTTGAAGAGAAAAAGCAACATGTTAGTTTTTTAGTGTTTTTAAAGTTAGAAAAAAATGAGAAAACATCTCGTTAAGATGTGAAAGTTTCTTGTTTTAACAAGTTTCACATCTTGTTTGTCGTTTTGTTACAACGAGAAAGAGCGCCTGAATTTGACTTGTCTGACAACACAAAGTGGGCTAAAGAGAAAAGAAAAACGTTGCGCTCAAGATTCAGATCAGTCTGGAAGTGTTTTAAGGCACGCCAGCGATCCACACACATTTCACAGTTTTTAACTCAGACCAAGTCCAGCGCTGAAAATGTGGCTGTGATGAGCATCAGGGACATTTTGGGGCTCATTTGAACCGGTGTGGAAACGCAGCAGCGTTTTGCGGGTGCTGTGTTTTGTGTTTTTGCGCCCGTTCGGCGTGTTTGTTTTGTAGCGAACTCGCAGGGCCCCTCTCCTGCGAGGCCTGAGCTCCTGGCTCCACTCTCCCACTCGTATAGCTGTAACAAAGTCAATATCACAAAGAGGTAACATATGTCGAGGTACGCTTCAGCCGTGCCCTGCTGCTGTGATCCTGGATCAGAAAACACACACACACACACACACACACACACACACACGCACACAGACTGAACACTGCAAAAACACAAAATTTTACCAGGTAATCTTTGGCTTAGTTTCTTGTGCAAATATCTTAGTTTTTCTTATTTCAAGTGCACTAACATATACGTGACCTTTCAGCTTGTTTTAAATTAATAATTTCTTAATATCGATGAAATTCACTGGCTAATTATTTCATTTATAACATGAGAAAAATCTCTTATAAGTGAATTTATCTGTCAGTGGAACTATCACTTTTTTTAATCAATTTTGAAAAATCATTGACTGAAAGAAGTTGTTGAAAAGCAAACTGCAAGTTAGTTTTGTTGTTTTTAAAGTGTTTTAATATATTTGCAATTGAAACTAGACTAAAAGTACTTGGTACAAAAACACAAACTCTAACCAAGTACATTTTGGTCTAGTTTATTTTGCAAATATCTTAATACACTTGAAATAAAATAAATCTGACTCTTAAGTACGTTTCAAGATGTTGGAGTTTGTTTAAAGTCAGTAACAATCAGTATTGACTAAAAATACAGGAGAGATTTTTATTTCATTTACAACATTGTAAATTAATCTCAGTTGGGAGTTTTTTGTTATTATTATTTTCTGAAAAGATCAACAGGTTATTTGGAGAAAATGCTCATGTTGGGCTCCCAGTGGAACCAGTACTGTTTAAAATCAATATTATTGAATTATTGAGTTAGTTGTAAATTAGTTTTGTCTTATTTCAAAAGTATTTGCAGTAGAAATTAGACCAAAAATATTTGGTTCACTGGAAAAACACAAAATCTTACCAAGGTATTTTGGTGTAGTTTCCAGTGCAAATATCTTAGTGTACATATGATCTTGTTTTAAGCCAATAATTCCTTAATATCCTTAAAAAGTTATTATTTCACTTATAACATGGAGAAAGTGTCTTTTTATAATCTGCTTTTTCACCAATATTATAGAATTATTGACTTAAAAAAGCTCCTATTTCTTGCTGAAAAGTTACTTGTAAGTAAGTTTTGTCTTATTTCATATTTTCACTAGAAACTAGAGCAAAATGATTGATAAAATGTTTTGTTTTTGCAGTAACTGTGTGCTTTTTATTGCCACACTAAAAAACTTTTTTTTTTTTAATTGTTGTATTTTTTTTTTCCATCTTGTTGCAAATTTGTTCCCTGGGTGAAGCTGGCGTTTCAGCTCCTCACATGTGAAATTGTTCATGTATGTGGATCCAGTTGCGTGGTATTAAGTGTGAGAGTGAGGGACTTGTTGGTGTTTGTGTGCTCACATAAAACCGGAGCGTGTGTGTGCGTGCGTGTGTGTGTGAGAGAGAGAGCCAGTTTGTTTTGATTTTCCCTTACTTCAGCACATCTGAGAGAGCTTTTCTGGAACTCCTGAGCCCTGTCCAAACAAAGATGGCCGAATGTGAGGGGATGGAAGAGGAGGGGAGGTGGATCAGGGAGTACGTGTGTGAGAGTGTGTGTGAATGTGTGTGTGTTTGGGAATTTTAAAGTAAGCTGGGACCAGAAGGGCCTTGCGAAGGGGAGGGAGAGAAAACCGAGCCCCTGAGAAAGGCAGCTGGAAACATGGAGACTTGTGGTCTTCCTCCTCCTCCTCCTCCTCCTCCTCCTCAGTTCTTACTCCCTGGTCCAGCTGCACTCAGATGTGTCTGCGTGACTCCCCGCTCCTCCATCCTCCGTGCCACTGCCAAAGACGGTGGGGGGGCGGGCGAGGGAGAGTGTCGCAGCTGGTAATACTTACTGGCCATTTCAGCGCGGTGAAGGCATGAGATTCATTAGGCCGCGTGTTTTGTGCTGAGTGCTGGCCGTGTTATTGTTAGGATGTGGTAAAATTATAAATATGGAGGGGCGATGGGGGGATTTTGAGGAATCCTAGTGGAAAACGAGGGTTTGGGGGGGAACATGCCACTCATTAACTCCTCTGCCACAGCCTTGTTTCTCATGATTGGGTGGCAATAAAAAGAGTCTGTCACAATTTGTCAAAGTTAATGACTCAATGGCACAGCAGCTCTGAACGGCCGGGAGACACGCAAGCACATGTCGAATTAGTCGATAGCTTTATAATTGCAGAAATAAGGAATCCGGCTTTAGCCAAATGAGGCGGACGTAAGCCGGTCCTGGGAGGGAGTTTCTGCAATTTGGCCAGGTTGATCGCTGAGCGTCTGCTCTCCTTTATCCAATTATCAGTTCTTCCTCTGACTCCTGGTTCGCTCGCCGCCGTTTAACCTGCGGCTCTATCTGTGAACTTTGTCAGGCTGATAAAGGTGGCCGGCGGTGACACGGCCGTCGCCGTGGTGACTCAGCTTAAATAATCCATGTCTTGTTTCTGTCACACCGATGGCGCTTCCAGCTTCCTCTGGGATCCGAGTCAGGAACCAGCTTCTTGTTATGGTGGCTGAGGTAAAAAATGATTTATGATTTGCTTTTCTATGCAGCTGAAGCCACTTTATAGCAAGATGAAACTTTTCTTTTTCTTTTTCCTGACGTTAAATCAAACTTCTCCTGTTTTAGGTGAGTTGGGATTATCAATATTACTACACTGCAAAAACAGGAAATCTTAGTATTTTTGGACTACTTTCTAATGCAAAGATCTCAGTATATTTGAAATAAGAAAAACTAACTTATAAATAACTTTTCAACAACTTTCCACTGGACAAAGCATTTTTCCAGGTTATAAATTAAATAATTGAAACTTTTTCATCAATATTAACAATTTATTGACTCAAAACAATCTTCTATATCTTGCTGAAAAGTTACTTCTTAGTTAGCTTTGCCTTTTTTCAAATGTAGTAAGATATTTACACTAAAACCTACGCAGTAATATTTTATGTTTTTGCAGTGCATTTGCTAAATACTGTAAGACTTTTTTAACTCTGTAAATTCAGAAATTTGATAAAGTTTGGAGCCGTTTTTGTTTTTCTGATCATTTTTCTTGTATTTCTAAGGTTCTTATCTTAAATGTTGTTATTTGTTGGTTGTGTGTATTTTTTACTTTGTTGAAATGTTTTTTTGTTTTATCTCGGTTTAGTTTTGCGTGTCGACTGTCTGGTGATTTGTTTGTGGGGTAAAACCTGATTTCTGTTCATGATTTTGCACCTATAAGATATTTGGAGGAAGAAAACTCAGAAGCTTACATTTCCTCAACAGTTTTCTGGAGTTCAAGTCCATTTGTCCTGGTTAAACTGGTTAAACGGGTGAAACTGGGTCAGAAGATACATTTAAACTAATCTGTTGAGGTCATGACCCTTTTGGACGACCCATTTCTCCATAAAAGCTTTACCTTGGTCGCTGATCGGTTGATACGCTGCCTCCATGTTTCCTCATGATGTCATCAGTTCAAGCCATGATGCTGCCACTTCCGTACCTCACAGTTGGACAAACACTTCAGTTTCAGGATATGTCTCCAAAAATGTTTTGTTTATTTGCAAAAAAACAAAATCTAATATTATTTTAATGATTTTGTTGGAGTTGTGGCTGCTTCCTAGCTGAGCGGCTTTGCAGCACCAAAGACTAAGATGTCGTTATGATTCTGGATCGTATGGCCCCCAACTGCAACGTTTCCTACTTTTCAGCTTCCTAACTTTAAGGCCAAACAGAAATGTAAAGCGTATTTGCAAAAGCAAAAGAGGTGGATTAGCAGTGCTAGGCAACAACTGATGCTTTAGCTTGTAGTGACAGTGATGACATTGCCATACAGCAACAATCTTCAGTCAGAGGCGTCTTCAGGTTCGTTGTAAGACTGACTGCTACTGGAGATCCTTCCTTAAAAGATCACGACTTTTTGACTTGGATGATATGAGGATTGACAAGAACTAGTTTCCATTTCTGGGATAAATGAAGTATTTTTGCATTGAATTTGATTTTAGTTAAACTGAAACGACTTTCTCCAAACGGCCATAAATGGGAAAAGTTTCATGTGATTTAATGAAGTGAGGAAGAAATGATTGTGTCTTTCACACAGTGTATGTAAATATCTGGTTCGGACTGTAAGTATGCGGTTTGGAAATAATTCTATTTATTCCACTGCAGATTTTTGCGTTTCCTCGGCTGCTGTGTGCGCAGGCCCAGGTGTTTACAAGTAAACCACCGTCGCTGACATGTTGTTTGAACAAAACGCCGAGCAAAGAAACAAATATTATTGCCGGGTCGTGTGTCTTGAATTGAAGCCAGCTGAGCTGCAGTAGTTGTAACAGAAACATAATTTGGAGATTGCTTACTCGCAATTAGCGCAGGCTTTTTTTTTTTCTTTTTCTTTTTGGCGTCAAAAATGGTTCAAAGAAAATAAAGAGCGATTGGCAAGATTACATCTAGGAGCTCCTCCAAGCTTTCTCTGGCTATGAGTCTGTTTGAGAGGGGGAATTCACTCACTGTGTGTGTGTGTGTGTGTGTCTGCGTGTGTGTGTGTGTGTGTGTGTGCGTGGGTGTGTGTGCGTGTGCGTGTGTGTGGGGGTGTGTGTGTGTGTGCGTGGGTGTGTATTTGTGTGTTAGCATAACGGGTTTACGTGGGAGAGTTTGAGAAAAGGGTGACTGGATGTTCATTTAGGGGAGTCTCTGCAGCCATTTCAAGGCTGTGTGTGTGTGTGTGTGTGTGTGTGTTATCATCGGTGATGGAGAAGTCCCCTCTCAGAGAGGATCAGCTGCAGATGCTGACTAATATCTTCTGTTTGTGTCAGATATGAAGGTGTGCTCCTTTTTTTGTTCTTGCATAAATCCCTCTCTCTTTTTTTCCTCCATTCTCCAGGTCTATTATAGTTAACTAAAACTAACAAAATAACTACATTTTTGATCATTTTCCACTGGAATAAATAAAAAACGGGAATTAACGTGGAAAAATTACAGCTAAGTGGAACTGGTGTGTTGTTAAAACTAACTAAAACACACTGAAATTATAGATTTAATATCTTCGTTTTTGTGTTTTTAAATGTATTTATTAGCCTTTCGAACTAATGTGAAGTGGATTTTTTTCCTCACACAAGCAGTTTATATCAACCGTCGGCGAATTGCGACTTTTGAGTCTTTGTTACCCAATATGATCACAATCACAATCCAATACTTCTGCACCCGAAAATTAACCAAGTCTGACAAAACTAAACCTACCACAACTAAGAAAGGTCAGCAAACACACTGTAAAAACTAATAACTGAATTAGATAAACAAAAAGTCAACAAATTAAAATCTAAACTACGATGAAACCCTGAACTATCACCACCCTGCCTCTCTATTCTTCACTCTGCACCAGAAAAGAATCGGACCCGGAGATATTTCAGTGGGCCAGCAAGTGCGAGTGTCCTTATCTGCAGCTGTTGGCTCCTCTGATAGGCCGAAGGTCGGAGCAAATCTAACATATACCGACGACAATGGCCTCCCTGTTTTCCTTCCTCCGCTGCCCCCACAGCGCTCCCAGATAAGGAAGTGTTTGTCCAAAAAACAGAAAGCCCTTCATGAAAATGTGTGGGCATAAATTGACCTGTTTATAGAGCACAATAACAAATCCTTACTGCCGTTTGATGCTGAATTATTGCAGGAAAAACTTGCATTGATTATTAAAATCAGATTTTTTTAAGCATAATCTGTTCCTAAAAGCTCTGTTGTGTTTAACAGAACTTCAGAATAAAGTGTTCACATGAGCTGATCCCCTTTTTGTCACGTTAGAACCACAAACTTTAATCTTTTACGAATAAAAATCTGAATAGTGTGGCATGCATTTGTGTTCACACTGCAAAAATGCAAAATCAAATATTTTGTCAAGTTTTTAGTGTAAGTGTGTTTGTACTCTTAAAACAAGACAAAAGTAACTGAAAAGTAACTTTTCAGGAAGATTTAGGAACTTATTGTTATTATTGACATATTATGTTAATAGTATGTCAATAATTCCTTAGTCATTTCTAAAATCCTACTGAAAGACATTTAAAGTTGATAAGATTGAAAAAAATGTAAATATTTAGCATAAACTAAATATTCACCATTTTGTACCCAAGCTTTCACTACATTTATTTTTAAAAAGCTCAGCTTTCAGAGTTTGTGAAGTAAAGTCTTAAAGCGTGTGCTCTCCTTCACCTTTTGCACCTTTATGTTTGCCATCTGCTTCATTCGGCCTCCCCTACAAACATATTCCCATCCCTCCACCCCTCCATCCCTCCTCTCCCATCCTGCCCTGCATTCCCAGCACCCATCTTTGAACTGGGTGCTGTGCCTGCAGACCCAGAGGTCTGTCGCTGGGCGCGCGGTTTGATCTCTGCCTGGGGAAATGCTTTGAGGTGAGGCGAGCAGAGCCGGGGGCGGGACTCAGGGGGGCCCTGCATGCACTCCCCGTCCAGCCAGAGCTGCTATTTGAACTCGCGGCTCAGCCAGAGCTAGCGCTGTGGTGCATCTGTCCACCTGTGCCGGTAATAATCCGACAGCGTGGCATGTGATGGCGAGATCATAGGCCTGTTGATTCTGATCCGGTATTGTTGTATCGCTCTCCCTCTTCCTCGCGGTTTCACAATATCAAAGCCAGCTGGGTCGTTTTATCCGGCCACTTCATAAACAGGCGCGACTGTCCAGCAGCGCACGCACAGACGTTCATCATGACGTGAGTCAGGTCGATCCGGCTGGACGACCCGACCCGGCGGTTCTCCCTCTTTAAGCTGGGGGCCGGGGCTGCCAAATATGACTGATAGTTTCCATCCCAAACACAACAAAACTCCCCAAAAAAACAGCACAATGAAACTCATGTTAAAAGTGACAGATTTAAAACACTCAATGTTACCAATCATTCTTGGTCTAGTTTCTAGTGAAAATATCTTGGTACACTTTAAACACTTTTAGCTCTACGTAGCTAAAAAGTAATTTTAGCAGATTTTTGTAATTCCAATTTGCATAATTTTCCTCTAACTGAAAACGCAGCTAATGATAAAATAAAAATTGCAAATATGCACATTTTAAAGAGCCTCAGTTCAAAAATGTGTTTACAGATTCAGGAAACTGATTGAAAATTTATCAATTAACTGCATAATGTTTGTTTGTATTTTGTTTGTGTGAAATCATTCAGTGGAAACAAAACTGTGCATGACATCAGCCCTTTATTAACCAATCAAACCACCAACACAAGCAAAAATGGATTTGTAGCATGTGACAAAGTGGAATAACTAGTGGAATAATAGTTCAAATAGTCTGGATGTATTTTTTCCTTCTTGCAGAAAGTTTCTGTCATGTTTCCGTTTCAGATCAGAGATGGAAGCTTCATGTTTGACCGGTTTTTCCTCCAGCAGTTTGCACTTAAGTTTGTGTAGCATTTTTATCCAAAAGAGAAATAGATATATCTCACAAATGAATGTTAACATACATGTAGAAGCCTTTCAAAGTCTTTCAGTATCCAACATTATACTTTTACGGAAAGTAAAAGAAGGAAAAATCTCTTTGTCCCGTGTGGACGCCGTAGGTTCAGATCCAGAAGGAGGTTTTTGTTTTCAGTAAAGCAGGTGAAGGCAAAGTGCAGCGAAACTCAGAGTCTCAGCCAAACATCTGAAACTGGTGATTCACATTTTACAGACACAAATTGTTCTCAGAACAATGAGATTCAGATGCACCTTATTGTTTCTCCACTCTGCATTTTTGCTTTTGTCCCTTTTGAATTTCACGCTAGTTTGGAGTCACTCAGTAGAGAAATCCAAAGCCTCTGGCTGCAGGGTTGTGTATACTTTGTCCAGTTTTAGCCGCATCTGCTGAAAGACTTTAAATTAGCTAGAAAGGTCGTCTGCTGTTTGCGGGGCCTTCGCGGCAGCAGATGCTGCTGCTCCCATTTGTTTGACATGAGAAAAGGAGAAGAAGGAAACAAAAATGAGCGGCTTTGAGTTCTTTGCATGAATACACGAAAACACATGCTTCTCTTCTCCTTCTGTAATCCACCGGGGGCTCACGCCCCATTTGGTTCCCATTAGCATAGCTCTGGTGGCTCTGCCCCGTGTCAAAGCCCAGATGCACAGCTGCACGGAGGACAGGGACCTCTGGCAACAAGAGCTGACAGGGAGGAGCGACCTGACGCAAAGTTAGTATGAAACTAACAAAAACCGAGAAAACAGCTCTGTGAACGGAAATAAATTAAAACCATAACTAATGGGGAAAAACTATAATAACTAGAAATATATTGTGCTTTTTAAAAAGTGAAACATGCTGTCATTATATGTATAATGTGCTTTGTTTTGTGTTTATGAATCTATTTATTAGCCTTTCAAACTGATATGAAATTTATTGGATTTTATTTCCCAACATAAGCGGTTTCCGTCAGCTGTCGGCAAATTACGGCGCTGCTCATCGTCGTCTTGGCGGCTCTTAAATGTCGACGGCTCAAGTTTAGAGAAAATGGTTGTTCATAGGTCTGTTGCAATAACCAATAAATCAATTAATCACATGATACATTTAAATAACATAAGGTCAATATTTTCCATTTTGCGTGATTTTCTCTTTTCTCTCTTTCTACCAAAAACTAGAAGGCAGAGACTTTGTTTAGACTTCATGATTCATGTTTTTGTTGTTTTATTTATTTTGGATATTCAGAATGTCTTTCAGTTCCAGTCTTACATGATCTATACAATTTAAAGTTTATTCATCTTTGATCATGTGTTCTTACATTATTATGCCATTATTTATTTAAAAATGGTGTTAAAACAGCAGTATTATAGTTTATTGCAATAACCTTTGGGACGATTTATCGTCCGGCAAAATTAATGTTGAATATTTGTTACCCAATCGATGTTTGACCTTCTTAAGATCTGCACCTAAAAATTAACCAAAGTGTGAAAAACTGAAACTAAATAATATTTAACTAATATTAACTAGTAAAAACTAGCAAACACTCTCTGAAAACTAATTAAAACTTACTGAATTAGACAAAGACTCACAATGAAAAATTTAAATCTCAAAACTATTATAACCCTGACCTGACGCTGCGGAGATATCAATGAAACTTCCTGTTCCTTTCTGAAATAAAGGCTTAAATCCAACATAGTTGAAGTGATTATTGTTTATTTGGTGCTTTTGGAAACTCAGCTTGAAGTCAAACAATCGAAGATCAGTCCTGGCATGAGGTATTTGCTCCCTTCTGCTTTTGTGGCGCGCTGCGTCACACTTCAAAGACTTCTACTTTTTTTATTCCCCGTGTTTTATTTGTCACCTGGCTCCAATATGGACACCGTGAAGACCCGATCCGTCCGTTTTTATGACACGCAAAGCTGCCGCGCCTCTTTTCCTGCACACGTTGGCCGCACATTTCTGGCAGGAAGTCGACGGCATTTCGGCAGCTAGCTCACGGATGAGATAATATCTTGTGGGTGGAAGAGAGGACAAGATGCTCCCAGTGTTTTACAGTGACCCTAAGCAGAGACAAATTTAAATCTGAAGCCGATGCTGCGCAGCCCCGTTCTCTCTCTCACTCTCTCTCTCTCTCACGCACACACACACACACACACACACACAGGGTTTTCATTTAAATCTCGGCTTTGCTTAACTCACCAAACAAGAGATGTGGTCTGTGGCTGTGTGTTGAACATGCTAAAGGTTTCAATTAAGGGAGGAGGACCCAACACACACAGCTGCTGGATGCTGGGTGTGTGTTGGCTTCGGCTGAACCCAACAGAGCAACTGGTGCTTTAGCAGTTTCCTGCGGCATTTAGTTACAGTGTCAGCCTTAAAAAAAATGATGTCACGGCACTAATTCAGTTGTACAGGATATTGGTTTAGGATCAGCGTGGCTTCTATTGTTTCATGAAACTTGTACAGACTCCATCGTTGGGTTTAGATTCAGATCCTGACAAATATTGTTGGCTTTTCTTACTAGAAAGTTCAGAAACAATTGTTTTATTTCATCTTGAAAAGAGTTCCACATTAATAAATAATTCTTTCTAACAGGTTTACCCATAAGTAATATCATATATATATAACAAAAACATATTTTTGTCAATTTCAAAAATACATTATTTGTTCTGAAGGGAATTTAAATGTCATAACTCAGAGAGATGGTGATGCTGTGGGCCGTAAGAATTTCCTGTAGCAGTCAGTCTTGCATCAATCCGGACATGCCTCTGACTGAAGAATGTTTCTGTATGACAGTCTTATGACTTTTATGCTATGCTAACAGCTCAATATCAGACTACAGATACAATATTTCACTCTAACATGTCCTACTTGTGCTGATCAACCCCATTTGTTTTTGTCACTCCAATTTAAGTTTCTGTCTCTCTGGCATTATATCTCCAGAACAACCGTTGGCACCATCTCCAACCCATCTGGTTGTCACCAGTGGAGTTTTCTAAAATCACATGGGATCTAAGGATGTTTTCACACCTGATTGTCCAGTAGACTCAGTTTGATTAGGGACATAAAATGCAACATTTGTTGCATTTTTATCTACTGAGGTTGGCTTTCACACTGCACTGTATCAAATGGAAAAAGCTGTTCCCCTCCTCGCCTGTAGGGGCGCTGCACCAAGAACCACAATATGAAAACCTCTGAAGAAGACACATGAATGGAGTGGTGTCAGACTTTAATAGTTGTGGGATTTCTCTATTATCTTTGGTAAAAGAACACAAGCCATTTCTCCCTGTAGTGCTTGTTTTGTTTTGGTCGTATTTACCCAGAATGCCTGCGCTGTAGTTCACTTCCTGCTTTTGGAGCGGTCTCTGATCCGCTTGGTGTTCTCTAACTGCACCAGAGTTCACTTCAACCGAACCTAGACAAGGTTTGTAGGCGGACCGTAACTGACTCTTTGGTCCGCGTTAGTTTGGTTACGCATTCACACCAAATGAACCAGACTTTCTACATAAATTCACTGGAATTGGATTGAAGCAGATTGAACAGGACTTTGGGGAATCCAGCCTCAATTGGACCTAAAATGAGCTTCTTATCAACAAAATTGATAAGAAAGGAAGTGTAAAAGCACTCCTTCGCTTCTGTGACGCATGGCGATGGTTTGGGCCTGTTTCTGTTGCAGGCTTCATGAATTTTTATGAAATACCAGGATGTTTTGTCTAAAAATCAGAAAAAATTGGTCATCTTTCAAACCGCCTGTCCAGATCAATGCAGAAATCTTAAATATCTTTATTTAAGATATCTTAAAAATCTTTAAGATATTTTTTAAAGATTGTTAACGGATTTCTCTATGTCTCTTTGTGGTTTCGTTTAGTTTTGTATTTGTGATGCTGAGATGTACAGACTGTTTAAAATGACCTTGGACCTCCTTCTGCTGTTCCTCTTTGCTCAACTTCTTCACTCCATCTGTCCCGTTAAGAGTGTTTTAATCGAGAGTTCGATGCTGTCAGTGTTTACACAACGGGGCTGGGACAGCGGCGGTGAGCCAAGCAAAACATCCATGAAACATCAAGCCTCTGGCTAAACAAAACC
This sequence comes from Poeciliopsis retropinna, assembly GCA_010277075.1. Lineage (NCBI taxonomy): Eukaryota > Metazoa > Chordata > Actinopteri > Cyprinodontiformes > Poeciliidae > Poeciliopsis > Poeciliopsis retropinna. Next base: position 2,382,362 of record VMRM01000039.1, on the reverse strand, counting down.
CTGCAGCGACACACAGAAAGTTGAGTAAGAGACGCGCAGAAGAAAAAAATGACACTGGACTAAGCTGTTGACTGCAGCGGCACCGCAGCAGCTGTGCGTGAGTGTTGACTGTTGTCTGGTTCTAATTGCTGCGGCGTTGTGGGAATTTTTTCAGCTTTTGCTGAACATCGTCCTCTTTAGGTCCGAGCCAGAAAGGAAACGCTGGCGAGACGTTTGTACGGTGACTAATGTGGAGTATTTGGCCGAACTTCCTCCCCCCTCTGCCTGCTGTGACAAATATGTAAAAGTGTAGCGGTGGGATCAGACAGAGTGTGAGAATATACAGAATCACGATAGAGTTTCTGGTTTTTTCTCTGTTTTCCATTTTACTTTTTAGTTTTAAGTTGAAAACATCCACCAAGGACATGAATATTATTCCCATAAAGTTACGATTATGTGACATTTGTTATTTCATCATCCATTCTTATGTAAAAGACGTTTTGAGTAGTTAACTGCTGTTAGTATTTCGGCGCTAGCATGCTAGCTGTCCCGCTAGCTTAGCAGTCCTGATGATTTAGTTTGTTTTTTCCTCTCTTTTTCCCATTTTACTTTTTAATTCCTGGTTGAAAACATCCACCAAACATTTTACTACCATCCCCATAAATTTATGATCCTATAATATTTGTTATTTCATTAGCAGCTTTACATAGAAAACATTTTGAGAGTAGAATAAATGTGTTAGCATTTTGGCACTAGCATGCTAGTTGCCCCACTAGCTTAACAGCTAACTGCTAATGCTAGTGGTGATTTAATACGGCACACATATCATGTAACCAAGTGAACAAAAACATTTTTTACAGCACGTTTCTTGTTTTTTTCTGCCAACCTTCTTTCCAATGTTTTATCTTTATAAGCTTTGATGCCATCGCAAAGATTTTTATTATGTTACCGCCGTCTGACAACTTTGACTCAAATTAATCGTAAGAACTAACAAGCAGTCTGTTCCCTCACCCTTTCTGCCATCATTACCCACTCAGTTAAAGGGGGGTTGCTGCTTCTTTATTGCTGTTCTTAATGCTGTTGTCTGCTTAATGGGCCAGATATGAGAGGTGCTGCAAGCCGGCGTAATAAGTCAGTGATTAGAGGGCGCCTTGTCACAGCAGCGGCAGCCCCGCAGACAGTGGCATGCTCTAATTGCCGTATTAGACGCCCCTTAACTATCTCATCAGCTGTCAGAGTTCAGCTTGTAAACAGCGGAGGTGCATTTGATATTTCCATTTGTTTTATTTCCACCGATCCCGTTTAATCCGAAACGCCTGCACCGTGTGACAACGTGATGTTTTACAGAAAGCTCCTGAGAGAAGAAGGAAAAAAAAAAGCTCAGAGAGTTTAACGTGGGGTGAAAGATTAAAAAAAATGAATAAAAAGCATCTGGTAAGCAACATCATTTCAGCTGCAAAACGTTATTGGTTTGGTTAAATAATCCAGCTGTTTATGGTCTATTGATATCAATATTGCCCACCGTGGTTTCTCATACATGAAAAAAAAGTCCCCACATTGCAAACACTCTGCACAGCCTGTCTCCACCAGGGCCGGTTTTCCCAAAGGGCCATTTAAGCAACTATGACTGTTGTTGAAAGCCAAACCATTGACTGAACAGAGTTTTTATTTCATAATATGATTTGTCTTCATCTTTTTGTAGCAGAATTATATCCCTAATGTACTCAACATAAATAATAGCATTCTTTTTAATGTTGACTTGTGTTAATAACGGCTTAAATCTGTGTTTGGTTTAAAACTTTTCATTATGCAGGTCTTGGTGTAATGGACGCTGCTCTCTGTGGATCGATTTTAACGTTATTCAATAATGGCAGCTGACAGTATCTTCACAAGATCATAACAAGTGAAGGAAGCCAAGTAAAAACAAAGCGAGCTAATTTACATCCAGATTTACGGCGTCTGGCTTCATCTGGTGCAGAATTATGACTCACGTAAATGAGGTAAAAGTCGAATACTGAGTTCGGTTTTGAACCAAAACAGGGATTAATGTAACTGAACAGCATTAATGCAGCTTGAGGATGTTAATTATATTAGTCATCATAATTTAATTTTCTGAAGTCTGAGCAGGTTGTTGAATCTGTGAAGTGGCAGATTCATTTAACTTAAAGTGTTAAAAATGTTTAACCTAAAGTTTAGTTGAGATATCCAGCTTCTGTCCCAACAATAGAAACTTAGGATTTGAACCAAATATATTTAACATTGTGTAAAATGTCACCTTTATGAAGAATTGTTTGGTCAAAGTGTAGCTAGCGCTAGCAGGTAAGAAGCTAATGCTATCGTGAGCAAACAAACCTCCTGTCTTGTGTGCAGTTTTTAACCCAAAACTCTAATTTTACAGTGTAATTTTACTAACTTAATGCATTTATTTCATCTCATCAAAGAAGTTTAATAAATTATTTTTATCTAGCCCAGGTATAGATGCTAAATATTGGACTGAACGATTTAGCCTGAACAAGTACGCTTGAAGTATCTTCAACCGCTTTTACACATCAATAAACATATTTTCGTTGACGTCTTTTACCTTTTAATTGTCAACCACATTTTTACAATTTTTCAAATGAAGTCCCTTTTCTATATTAACAAAAAACAAAATAAAAATAGCCAACAGCCTTCACTGTCTGCAATAACTGCAGAATTTGAATTAATTTGAGTCACAATAACATTTAATTTCCCTTTGGGATCTAAAAAGTATTGTTTTAATTTAAACTTTTTATGTGGTTACAATTACCCAAGTTCTCTGCTAACAGCGCAAACTAAAGGGATAATCCGGCAATTTTTTACAGTCGTATCAGTGACAGTTTACATTAGGAAAGGAAAATTGGTGAATTTGAGTTTTTTTTTATCAATATATTTCATAACAAAATAAAAAAGAGCCTGACTGCTAGAGAAAATAAATCTAGATAATTTCTGTTGGCCTTTTATGTCTAAAAATGTTCACATTTCTGTCCGTGTGATTGCCTGTGAACAGCCAGGTCTGCTGAGGGAAGTAACAGTCAGCCCATTAAGAGTGCTCAGGTCTGGATTTCAGTCACCGACGTTCCGTAAACCTGACACATAATCCTCCCTCGCACCTGGAGAGCTTAAAAAAACGTTGTAAATTCAAATCACCTCCGCCTCGAGTGTCATCTGGTGTCAAACTGCGAGGCGACGCGGCTGGAAGTGGTGTAATTTTGTGTTTAATCTCGGATTAGCCATGTTCGCTTTGACACCTGCAGGAACTAATCTGGTTTGTAACACCTCAAGGCACGCAGGAGGGGATTCTGATAGATTTTACGCTCCCTTAGTAGATTAGAGGTTTTATATGTTGCAGGAAGAGGTGCTAATCCACAGACTTTCTGTTGAACACCTAAATGTGCCCCTGAGTTTGTGTGCATGCAGCGAGGAGCAGAAAAATTTGTTGCTTCTCACTGATCGATCGGCGCTCTCATCTGTGCAGCTGCAGTGCTGATTGGCTCTGATATTGTGAAATAAATGCCACAAACCTGCGACCTTTTATCACGAAGCTGCCACACCAAACAGCGAGAAAAGCTTTGATAGCGCAGACACTTCAGGCTGTAAATTCATAAAGTTTCAGCAGCTGATAGGCGAAGTTTCAGTCGAGAGCCAGCAGACGTTTCGCCACAGCTTCTTTATCTCTGACCGATGTCCGAACTACTGGATGGTTTAGATTTCCCTGTCAAAATAAACAGACACACAGTAATTTCTCTTCATATTAAAATAATAATAAAAAAAAAAACTCTAATCCTTAAAAACTGCAGAGTTTTCAAAGTTCTGGTTTTGTTCAGTGCATGTTCTCCTTCAGCTGCAGAATTCCTGCAAATTTTATCAGTTCATCTCAATAAGATAAAGATAATACATAAAAGAAATGATGAGCTGATATCAAGATTAATGTTTCTTCCTTCTTTTGATCTTTGTTGTCATGAAACTTACAGCTTGCAGCTGCTGCACTTATTTGGATGAGCGAGCTGTGTTTGCTTTGTGACTGGAAGCAGCTGCTTTGTTTTTTAAAATTAATTTAAGAAAAATTTAGATTTTTTTAAGTGGACTCCTGTAAAAAATGTTTAAAGATTTGTTTATGTGGAGTAGCCGACGGCTGACATGGTGTATGTGTTGTGCTGCGATGCCCCCGTCGTGTCTGGACACTTAACCTTTCAGTACTAAAAGCTTTCCAAGGTCAGATGAAGTGCAGCTCCGGTGTTGAGTAATGGAGCCACGGCGCCGTGTGTTTTCAGCAGAATCTGCTTCATGAGATGAAGCTGAGATTTCATTTTTATTCATCTCTGGTTTGAGGAAATTGTTATAGTTTGAGGTTTTAGTCTTTTGAACAACCATAATAACCAGTTTTTATATATATTCAGATTATAACTGACAAAATTTTTATAATGATATAAAAAAAAGACTCCTGTGTCTAATATCTGAGAAGGGAAAGCTTTCATTTGGCACTTGGAACCCAAAACTATTAGATATCTGTGTTTCGTTTCAGTAGCATTAGAAAATATTGAACCATAAGTTGATAAGTTTCCACCTTCCTACTGGTTCAATGTCTGAGCAGGAATAAACTGATCTCAAACCATTCTGCAGTTAGTCCAATATTTCCACAATGACTCTTAATCTCGAGCAACATTATGCGAACGCTTTGTCTGCCCAAATGAAGATTTACTCACATTGAGATTCCTTAAGTAGAAAACAGTTTAAGGTCATTTAAAAAAACTTTGTGCCATCAGCGCAAAAATAAAGTAAACGGTTTTCTTGACGCAGATGATCACTGTGAACTCTATTCAAGAAAAGTTTGAAAAAATGAAAAAAGAGGAGAAAATATTTAAAGAGTTGGGACTTTAAAGGTTTTTTTTATTTTCTGTGACAGTAATTCATACTATTAACATGGTTAGCGTTGCTAACTGTAAACATTAGACTCAATATTTTTTCCCTGAAGAGTTCGTAGATTTGTATCTTTTCTGGGTTTTTCAGGAGGCTTCAATCATTTCCAAATCAGCTTTACTCTTCATTCTGCCTCCACTGACAGCAAGAATTAAAAAAATATTTTATTTAACCTTCAGACACCTTTTCATTTCAAATCCCTCAGTGGTAGAGAAAATGTCTTCTTCCATCAGTTACAACTTCTATTCTGAGGAGTGTTGAAAAACATAATCTTTTAATGCTGACATGATGCATTCACTGACTGGAAAAGAAACGTTTTTTTGTGTTGGAGCTGAAAATCAGCTCCTTCCTGTTGTCTTTTATTTTGTTCTGTGACTAAACTCCGCTTTGTTTCTCGTTTTTCTGCAGGCCATTCGGTGCACACTGGTGAACTGCACATGCGAGTGTTTCCAGCCTGGAAAGATTCACCTGCGGACATGTGACCAGTGCAAGCACGGCTGGGTAGCTCATGGTAAGACGATGTCCATGCTGTGCTGTATATGTAAATGTTAGTGCGCCATCAAGGTCCTGACCTCATATCTATAAATATCCTCCGCTTGGAAAATTATCATAGATGCCAAAAGCATGAATTCTGTTCTGTAGCGAGTATTTTGTTCTTATGTCATAAATAAACTTGGTAGAAATGTCAAACTTTTCCACCTTTGTTTTCCCGTTCTGTTTTCGTTTTCTCTAATTGTTGTTTTTGTAAAAAAAACCCCAACAAAAACACATTTTTACAGGGGAGAAAGTAATGTTAGAGACCACACCTTATCAGTTTTATTACACAGGTAAAAAAGAAGAAAAAGGGAGAAGAGGGAAAGAAACTACAAAGCGAAGAAGGAAGGAGGGGGAGATTAAAAGAAAACACCTGTTTGGCTCTCGTCCGCACAAGAACAGGCTGCGAGGCCTTCAGCAGATCGCACAGGACCCCATTGACTATTTTTTAATCTCTCCCTCTGAACTGAGCTGTCAGGCACACATCTCTCCGCTCTCCCCCGCTTTTCATTTCATGTCGGCATTGGCAGGGACTCTGACAAGTAGTTCTTCATATTTTATTATGTTCGTGTCTGGCTGCGCTGCCGTTGTCAGGCGAAGCCTTCGTCCCAGGATCAGAGAGCGAGAGGGAGAGAGACGCAACCAGGTGTCACCCAGACAGGCAGGAGGGAGGGGGAAGGATGAAGTAAAGGAAGAAAGGAAGAACTGAGACAAAGAGGACGAGTCAAACAGGTGTCGCCCAGACAGTCAGAGAGTGGAAAGAGGTGACTGAGGTTGAACAGTAGAGCTAATAACAAATCTGCTGGACCCAAAGCAACATGTGAGCCCACCTGCCCTCCAGCTGCAGTTCGCTCTGCTTTTTTACATCAGAGTCGGGTCGTAAATCACTGTTCTTTACATGCCTTTGGGTCAAAAATAGTTTATAATGCTTTACCTAAACTGTCAGGGTGTCAGTGCAGTAAAGGTTGAAAAATGCTTTAAAAAAATGACGTGGCGTTCATTTTTATTTACGCCTCTCGACTAGCAAGTCAGATAAGTAAGTAAAATGATTTAAATGTGGAAGATGGTGTTCTGATCAGATGAGAACATGCAAAACTTTATATCACCTTGAGCAGCACAGACACTTAGCGATGTAGCATCATGCTGTGCAGGTTATCAGTTCTAACTCCATGACAAACCTTAAAGAAAACCTGTTACAGGCTGCAGAAGACTTCAAATTTCTGCTAATGCGCTAATAGCAGAGCTAATTTCTCTTTTAGCAATAAAAACCTTTAGCGCACTTAGCTTCTAATTGACTCGGCTTTTTCACAAACTTTCACTTGAATAACATTCGACATCTGTGTATAAGTTTTAGTTATTGACTGTCTTTAAATACTTCAGGACTATCAGGACTGTAAATTAAATAAATACATGTAAAAATTCTAATTTCTGAATTATTTTGCCTCCTCTCTAATGCAGTGCAGTGAAAGACATTTATTCTGTACCCAGAATGCTTTGCAGTACAAGCACAGTCTGCTAATAAACAACAAAACCGCTAGTTTAGTGATGCCTTCTGGACAAACGACTAATGGAGTCAATTTGGAAAAATCAGCAACAGTTACCAAAACTCAACATCTAGAAAGCTGCAACCGTGAGTGAAAGGTTTGTTCCAAAGAATCACCTCATGACCAATGGTGTTTAATAGAAGGTTTGATTCTGTTGCAGGTGATATACTGTGCAGCAATTAGCCTACATGTTGTAGCATATCAACAGTTGAATTTAATGCTTTTCTGACAGTGTAGCACTTCAGATTAGCTCCTAGAGGCTGTCTAAGTTTAGCATTTTGGCATTTCTTTTTGTGTTGTGTTAGAGCTTCACTTCTAGATTTAGCTAAATGCTGTCTTTGTGTAGTGATTTAGCATTAGCTTCTGCTAAATAATATCTTGGAACAGAGCTTTAGCATTAGCTCCTACCAAACATTGTCTTTTTAGAGCACTTGAGTGTTAACTTCCACTAAATGCTCTTTTGGTTTAGCCCTTTATCATTAGTTTATGCTAAATTCCGTTTTGGTTTAACGCTTTAGCATTAGCTTTTGCTAAGTACTATCTTGGTATTGCGCTTTAGCATTTTGCTAAATATAACTTTGGTAGCACTTTATCATTAGCTTCCAATTAATATTGTCTTTAGCTAAATACTGTCTTTGTATAACATTTTGATAGCTAAGCTAATTTTTTAGTTAGCAGTACCCACCACTGCTAACCCGGTGGAGAGAACTCTAACTTAGCATCTCGTAGCATTTGCTGTTCATCTTCTTCTCATCATCTTTTTGCCTGCTCCTCTTTGCAGCCCTGGACAAGCTCAGCACCCAGCACCTGTACCACCCGACCCAGGTGGAGATCGTCCAGTCCAACGTGGTGTTTGACATCAGCAGCCTGATGCTGTACGGCACCCAGGCGGTTCCCGTCAGGCTCAAGATCCTGCTGGACCGCCTGTTCTCCGTGCTCAAGCAGGAGGAGGTTCTGCACATCCTGCACGGCCTGGGCTGGACCCTCAGAGACTACGTCAGGGGCTACATACTGCAGGTCAGTGGCCGCCACACACCGCTATCAAGGCGTACTTACTCTCTCGCCGCTCCAAAATGGAGCCCTTGCTGACAATTTTCAGCCATTTCTGAAAGTGGGGAATAAGTCCACACCAGTGATCACTATCACATTCACTTTTTCACTAAACACAGCTGGCGCGGCTTTTCTGAGAGGAATCGATCGAAAGCGTAGCAGTGACAATCTAGGCCACTTCAGCCCCATTTTCCCAACGTTTTCCCCGCTGTTACTCCCACCTCGGTTCGCCCCCCGTTCCCTGCCCCACAAACACTACAGTGTGCCCCTCAGCCTGAAAAAAAGGAAAGGAGAGGGAAAAAAACCAAAGTGGAGAAAATGTCACGCCAGCAAACTATAAAACCACTGTAGTGTGTTTCCTCTCCCCATCCATCCAACCATCCCTCCTTCCACTCGTCCCTCCCAGATAATTGCAGACAGGCACGTTTCTCAATCAACGGTGCAGAGGTTTTGGTGTTGAAACCCAAACCAAAGTGTTCCTGAATGAATTAGTTAACAGTGACTGAACATGTGCATGTGGTTAGCCCTATGTGTGTAAATCTGAGTGTGAGTAAGTGTGCTTATCTCAATGCATGTAAGGTTTGGGCTTCCAAGAACGTAAGTGGAACAGTATGGTGAGCGCAGGCTGGAGGTGGAAACTGCTTCACAACTCATTCCTTTACATTAATATAATATAATATAATATAATATAATATAATATAATATATAGGTTCTAAATCTGGTGTCCTTCTGCATAGAGTTGGCATGTTTTTAACGATAAATAATAATTTTAATTGAAAATCAACACAATAATTAACACAATTTAAAGACAAAATCAGTTGGGAATGCCAACAATTAAAAAAAAATCTAAATAAACTTTTAATTATGTCACAAAGACTAATATTTTATGAGTAATAGTTAAAAACATTAATTCAGTTTTCATATTTAATCAACGCTGTGCTGTTAATTTGTAAAGTAAGCAACATTTATTTATGTTAATATTTAGGTAAATTAGATTGTATGATTAATGTTTTTATGTTGTTGTTTTATATAGATGAGACAGTAAGTCTTATTTACATAAAAATTAAAAAATAAATAAAAAGAAGTACTAGTTCAACTGGCCGATTATTTTAACTTATAATTAGCACTTTTTTTGTATATTTTAAGGAATTATTGACTTAAAACAAGCTCTTATTTCTTGCTCATTAGTTGGTTGTAAGTTAGTTTTGTCTTTATTGAAGTGAAATGAGATATTTGGACTAGAAACAACCAAAGTTACTGGATAAGAGTTTGAGTTTTTGCAGTGATTGTACTCTATCCACTTCTTGTTGTTCACATTTACAGCTGATTAAGAACCGGTGAATCCTTTATAAATGTATTATAAGAGCAACTTGTGGTGTTTCCCCAGAGTAGCTCCATTTTCCATCCGGGTTTAAGCTTCTGGGCGAGCTGTGTTTTTATCAGCTGGATCTAATAGTCAGCTGGTGGGAGCAGAGTTGCTCAGCCTCGTGTCACGCCGCTGCCTAAATCCTCCCGATCTGCTCAGACGGGCTTCAAAGGCGCCGCAGCCGCAGACGAGCAGCCAGTCACTTCAGGACAGTAAGCGCTCGCTGCTCGGCCCTATTAGCCTGGGAGTAGCCATGAAATTCAATCATCTTCCCCGAGCCTCTGGGCCTCGCTTTATGTCAGGGTGTGTTCCTCACCGCCGCGCTAAATGAGAGATAAAATGAGGAGAATGGCTTTGGAGATTATAAGATTTGCTTTTAATAATGATGTCAGAGGACGATGTTTGGTGATGAATTGGTAAATCGGTGCAGGTATTTTTTACGGCGATTCAGGATATGAGATGGTAAGCTCACTTTTTTAACTTCTGATACCGATACTGGTATCGATATCAGCCGATACCGATCTAATAAACATAGCTGAATTGGCTTAAAATGTTTATTTTATTTTAAACAAACACAAAATCATTATTAAAATTATTTTTAAAAATGAGCTAACAGAAAAATCTAAAGTGTTTCATAACTGTTTACAACTTAAAATAATTTTTAAAGATCCAGTAATTTCAACACATTGCAAAAACACAAAAACTTACCAAGTATTTGGAGTAAGCAAACTTACTCCAAATACTTTAGTACACATGAAATGAAAGAAAACTAACTCACAGGAACTGTTTATGAAGAATGGGCGTTTGTTTAAGTTAATAATTCCTTGATATTGATGAAAAAGTGGCAGATTGTTTCACAAACTTTTTCATCAATAAAAATAAATTAACTTAAAACAAACTTGTATAGTTTAATAAAAAGTTACTTGTACGTTAGATTCCTCTTATTTGATATGAACTAAGAAACTAGAATCTAGACCAAAATTACTTTTGTGTTTTTGCAGTGCAGACATAAATGTAGTGAATTACTAATTTATTTGATGATTCTGCAGCAGTGCAGCTCACATAATACACCAACAGCTTCATAACTGGTTAAATATGTAAAAACAACTTTTAATTTCTTCCATCAGTTCAATTAGGAGTAGAACAGCAAATGTAAATTAAATAATAAAGTCACTGAAACATTAAATTGGCTAACTTGGCCAAACATGTAAAAAAAACACTGAGACAATTTCAAATGGCTCAGAAGGAAGAATTAGGATTGTAAAATAAATAATGGACTACAAAGCGTAGAAATAGACTGAATAGAGACGGATATTAATATCGACTCTTCAATATTTTTAGATACTTTTCTCTTCCTCTCCTCATTTGTGCATCATTCTGCTTCAGCTGAACTAAACGTGTTTCTCAGACCTGTGAGGTGATGTGTTTAACTGTGCGGTGGAAGGGAATAAAAAAGAAAATAAAAAAGCTCCCGAGGTCGGGATTACGCTGCTGCATCTGGATTGATCTGTGAGTGAGTCGCACACCTACGCCGCAGCTACCTGCGCGCCGCCGCTGCATCACATCCGTCCTGCATCATCGCAGCTCCGCTGGCCAACCCAGGCTGATCATCCTGCTGAACATTCTGCCATTCACAAAGTAAAACTACACATGAAGACAGGATTCTGTGAGGAGGTTATGAGCAGTTAGTATCTTACCTGTAATTCTCTGTTCAGATAACCTGGAACAAGTTTGGGCTAAAAAAAATCTGATTTCAAATTCAAATGTTACTTCTAGTGGTAGTTGATTAAAATTTTAATGGATTTAGATGCAAAAACACAAAGTATTTTTAGTCTAGTTTCTACTGCAAATATCTTAGTTTTGTCTTATTTGAAGTGCGCACAATTAAAGTAACTATTTTGCAACATATATGAGCTTGTTTTAAGTCAATAATTTCCTAGTATTGATGAAAAAATTCTAGTTCCTCTGGCAGATTATTTCATTTATGAGAAAAATATTTTGTTGTAAGTGAAAATAATCTGCCGGTGGAACTAGCACTTTTTAATCAATATTAAGGACTTATTGGCTTAAAACAAAACCCTCTTTCTTGCAGAAAAGTTACTTAAAAGTTAGTTTTATTTCCTTTCAAGTGTACCAAGATATTCACTCTAGAAACTAGGTCAAGGATACTTGTTAAAATTTTCAGTTTTTGCAGTGTAATTGCAGGTTCTGTAATGGATTATTTACAATCAATCTGAATTTCAAAGTATATATAAACAAAATAAGCGACATTTCCAAATCAGAAATCCCTTTTTCTGCTAAATTACTGAATAAATATACATATGAGCTCAACAAGAGAGATTTAATGTTTTTAGTTTTTCAGCTTTTTTGATTGGTGCAAAGTTTCAGGAAGCCCCGGCCGCTGACATTAGCTTTAGCATGTGTGCTGCTGCTACATGTTTAGCATTTGGATGCTAATTTAGCTTGAATAGCTTTGCTGGTCAGCTGACTGCTTTGAGCACAACTTGACCACAACAACAGTCTATTCCAGCGTTCGACCAGATTGGGTTTGAAGCAGAAACTAAAGGCCCAGTGAGCCGAGATCGGTGGCTTCAACATCGTAACCGTTAGCGGATGCTGCTTGTGCGTCAGATTGATGGGTGTACCAGAAACACGTGAATACAAAAGTTCTGCTTGGGACAAGGTAATAAAAAGAAAAATCCAAATTAACACATTAAAGTCCTGGCGCTAATATTAAAACAACAAAACAGCTCATTAAAGTTTTATTTCATAAAAAAGTTACACTGCTGTCAATTTGGCAACAAACTGAAATAACTGTGGAAATAAAATAAGCTAGTACTCTAGTAGCAACAATCATGGTTTCTTTTATTTCAACAGCAAAAACATATTTTTTTATCTCCACAATGAAATGCACCCGAAATTTAATTATTTATTGATTTATTTATTTTACAACAGAAAACACACAGCTTGTGATGGCTCCACTCATCCCAATCAGGAAAATCCCAAACTTTTGTTTAGATATTGAACCGTAGAACGTATCAATCTTCTGTTGGCAGCTCGTCAGTTAGCACCGCTCTGCATCAGGTCAATTAGTGCACTGCAAAACCACAAAATATTAGTTTCTAATGCAAATATCTTGTTACACTTAAAATAAGACAAAACTAACCTACAAGTAACTGTTCAGCAAGAAAGAAGTTTGATTAAAGTCAACAATTCCTTAATATTGGTTTAAAAATTATTAGTTCCACTGACAGATTATTTCACTTAAAACAACTGCAAAAAGGCAAAATCTTACCAGGTATTTACATCTAGTTTCTAATGCAAATATCTTATGAAATGAAAGAAAACCAACCTAAAAGTAACTTTTCAGCAAGAAATAAGATCTTGATATAAGTCAGTGCTTCTTGAATATTAATGAAAAGTTACTAGTTCCACTGGCAGATTATTTAACATAAAAAACACTTTTTCCATGTTTGAAGTGAAATAATCAGCCTGTTGAACTACTAATTTTTATCAATATTAAGAAATTATTCACTTACACAAGATCTTATGTCCTGCTGCTAAGTTACTTGTCAGTCAGTTTGATCTTATTTCAGGATATTCACTGTAGACGCGAGACAAAAAAAAAACTTGGTAAGATGTTGTGTTTTTGCAGTGTACTGTTCCTTTTTACCTTAAAACTTCTGTATTTTTGTGATATTCTGCTGGTTAGATCAAGATAATCCTTTCACTCTGGTTGCAACCCCTTGCCCTTCATCTCCTCCTCCTCCTCTTCGTCTCGCTGGTTGTTTCCAGAAAGCCCCTCGGCCAACGTGCACCAGATGCCCGACTCCTGAGCTTGTCACCGCTCACTCCTCTGCTGCGCGCCGACAGATGGAATAGCAATCAGTGCGAGTCTCTCTGTCTCAGCTACTGTCTCCCACACTCCTCACCAGCTATTTTGTCTTCCTCTGTCTTATCCCTCGCAAAGCGGAATAATAAGAGCGCGAGCGGAGAGCCAACATGTGGGCCGGGGCCCAGGCTTTCCTGAGCGACATTCTCAGTAATGTTCTGTCCTTGTAGAACATTGGGCTGCCTCTCCTTTTATGAGATGCGGTTTTTCTGACTCCACGCGGCTTCCAGGAGGCCCAGATGGAACCGCTAACGGCCCCCACCGCCGCCGCACACACACACACACGCATGAACATACTGTACACACACAAACAGACCTAAGCCCTAATTGCACACACACTCGCAGGAATGCTTATCCAAGGCAGCCGCGAAATCACACTCATCTATTCGCCGCTTCGCAGACGGGGGCTTTGTTTGAGATCTGCTTTGGGTTAATGACACTCAAGTTTCCTGATTTATCTGCTTTTCTCTACTGTGTTGTTTCTGCAGACACACTGCAAAAACACAAAGTCCTACCGACTGATTTTGGTCTCGCTTCCACTTCGAATATCTTATTACACTTGAAATGAAACAAAACTGACCTACAAGTAACTTTTCAGCAACACGCAGCAGCTTGTTCTAGTTCTGCTGGCAGATTTTTCACTAATGGGAAAAATTTCTTGTTACATCCAACAAAAAAAAAAAAAAAAGCCAGTGGGTCTGATAGTTTTTTTTTACCTTACCAAGTATTCTCGGTGTAGTTTCTAGTGCAGTTTTCAGGGGTATATAGTGATTTGTTTGGGCTGTATTTTCTTAATATTGATGAAAAAGTTCTAGTTTCACTCCCAGATTATTTCATTATTACAAAACATTTTTCCTTCCAGTTGAACTAAAACGTTTTCATCATTATTAATGAATTATTTACTGACAAACAAGATCCTGTTTCTTGCTGAAAAAACACATGTAAGTTGTTTTTTTTTTTCAAGTGTACTAAGGTATTTACACCAAAAACTGGACCAAAATACTTGGCAGGATTTTGTCTTTTTGCAGTGTTTATTTCTTCATTAACTGGATTTTAAAAGTTTTCTTTTAAGTTATGAACAATTATGAAACATTTTATGTTATATAAGTGAAATAATCTGCCACTTTTTCACCACTACTAAGGAATTATTGACTTAAAACAAACTCATTTTTCTTGCTGAAAACGTCGTGTGTTTTGCAGTAGAAACTAGATCTTACCTGGCAGGATTTTGTTTTTGCAGTGCAGATATACAGAGGAAAGGGGCGGTGCTGCAGGAGGGTCTGCAACCCTTTTCCCACTTTTCCCCCCTAAATTTTAACTGTAATGTTGTACATGTGTACTTACACATGTGGAATATTGGGTGTAATTACGTGGATTAGGGTACAAGCGTGTTTGTGTAGGACAGGAAACCATTTCCACTTGCAGGTGGGCCTCGGTGAAGGTAAACTTGGCGTCTCTGTTGTGGTTTAGATGGGTATTTATTGAGCCAGAGCCACATTTCTGTGAATTTCTGTCATCTTTTTTTTTCACCCCGTAAACTCCCCACATTTCTCGTCTCACACTTTGTTAGCCGTGAAGGTCGCCGTATCTCCTGATCCGCCCGCCTGAGAAACTTCCATTTTAGGCAGTCCGTTTGTGTGCAGCAGCGTTCTTTTGGACACAATCCCTCCGTCTCCTCCGTACGGCACAGTTGTAACCCCGACTTTCCTCGCCGTCCTCCCGTCCTCCCCGTCCGCCCTCCATCACCTTCCCGCTCTTAGAACCTGTTTTCTGTTATCGCGACTTAATGCCTCACCCTGGGAGATGGACGGGCGGAGGCGGGTGGGGGTGCAGGCATTCTGCTACGGTGGAAATTCTTACGTTCATATGGTTATGATTTGGTGGGGAGGTCAGCCTCGATTTTTGCTGGAAGGCTTACGGTTGGCTGTGCGCTGGCCATGCTGGGCTCCAAACACTTCAAAGACAGCCGGCGTACTTAATCAAGGTGAATCTCAGCCCCATGTGCACACACACGCACGCACACGCACGCACACACACACACTCTCTCTCTCTCTCTCTCTATAACACACACCACCGTCCTCCCTGCTGATTTTTGTCTTCTTATTCTCTACTCCTCGTTTTTTACTAAGGTGAACCGATGTGATTTAAAAAAGGGGATCAGTTAGAAATTAATCCTGATCATTTGAGATGATTAAAGCTTCTGATGAACCAATAATTCAATGATTTTATTTTCCTTGAGGCCCTGATGATTGTTGTGTCCAAAATAGCTCAAATAATCAATATTTCAATTCAGGCTGAAACGATTAATTGTGATTAATCACTGATTAATCACTGATTAATTGTGATTAAATGCATTGATCATGATTAGTTGCACTGAATTGGACTCATGATTAATCACGATTAATCATAATTAATCGGTTTAATCAGATTAATCAGTTATTTAAATAACCGTCAACTAATTTACCAATCAATTAATTGTTAACTTGAATATGATAATCAAAATAATCAATATTTCAAATGGGGCTGAAACAATTAATTGGATTCGTCATTATTAATCGTGATGAATCGGTTATTGAAATAAATAATTAATTATGGATTAATCGTTAACTGGAGCAGACTCAAAAAAGACCTCATGATTTTTTCTATGTCTAATCGGAGGATGAATGAACTGCAGCATTAAATCAAAATTAACCTAGATAGTTAAAAATAATCAATACTTTCACTATTAATTGGATTCTGGATCAGATTAATCATTATTAATTGTGATTAATCATTAATTGAAAAAGAGCATTTGCTGAAAGAATAACATTCTCAGAGGAGTAATTAAGCCAAATCTTTACAGATAAATATATAAATTTATGATGAAAAAACATCTTGATAGTTTAGCAGAAAGGTTTGATATTTTTACATTATTATTGTAACTTTTTTAGCTGCAGCTGCTACAAATAATCAAGCACTCACTAAAGGAATAACATGTTGTGGCATTTGAGGCAATAAAATATTAGAATCTGGTAACTTTGTGGAAGAAAATAGGATTTCTCAATATGTGATTTTCTGCTCAGCTATCAGAGTGAATGTCTGATTAATTGGTGAATCTCTAATTAAATCCTCCTTTTCCACTGGAACATTTTAACTAGCCTGCGTTGTAGGAAGCTGAAAACCTCCAGCCCTGCTTGCAGTAACCTTCCTCCCTGTCACTTCTCTCACGTCTGACAAAGCTCATATGAAGCTCCTTACACAGGTCCTGCCCATGCCAAATCCTCGGCCGCTCACCCCTGAATCCAGAACTCAAGCCTCAAATGAATTCAAGCTGAAGAAGCGAGGTTATGTGCAGGTTAGACTGTATGCAGGAATTTGGGGAATAATTCCCTTTATATTGGATTTGGAAGGCAGTCTGGATTTGACCAACAAGGCCTCACAAGTTCAACACTGAGACTAAAATAATAGTGTTAGAATAATGATATGCAGCCATTTTTTCTGGTTTAGAAAGCACATTTCTGTTAGCATATGAAGGTTGTGACCACAGTAACTCGGAAGCAGCTCATTTCTTAGGCTCCGTGTCAGTTTGACTCTTTCTGATTGTGTTTACATTTCAGGAGTTTTGCCTTTTTAAAATAAAAATGGCAGATAGACGGCACCAAACTTTTTTACTAAGGTAACTGCTCCTCTCTAAATACTTTCTCTTCTTCAGCTCAGCCCACAGGTTTGAACAGGATTTACATCTGAGGTCTAGAAGTTGATTTTGTGGTCAGTGAGCATTTTCTCTGTTGGTTTGGTCAGATGTTTTGGATCATCATCCTGACCCATTTTCAGTTTTTTTGGCAAAGCCCATCAGGGCTTTATGTAAAACATCCTGATAGCCATATATGAGTATAGTGGGGCTGGGGGCGGGGCTTATTTATGAAAAAGTTGGAGTTTTGCTAGGAGTTTAGATATCTGTTTGCAATGTGAAGATATTCATTATGTATGAAAGAAAAAATAATGAAAATATATGAAGCAGTCCCTGCAGTGGGTCCTGGTCTCTCTTTCATACCTAAAGGAGATGATGAAGTCTGTAGATCCTCCTGACTTTGGTTTCAAAGCAAACCTGCATCACCTCCGAGCATCGTTGCCATGGTTTCATTTGTTCAAAACCTATTACTCTCACTTCAGTATCGGACCTGTAGCTGCAGAACGACCCACAACATCAACACCTTACTTTAATGGCATGTTCTCTGGTCTTTCCCAACTTAATTAATGGTTGTGTCATATTTACATGTCAGGACAGTGCAGTGCACCGCTAACTACAAAGTTAGTTGCAGTTAAAGCACTGATTATAAACATTACTTATGCTATTGCTGAAGCTCTACACCAACACAGTATTTAGCAGAAGCTAATGCTAAAGCGCTATACAAACACAGTACTTAATGGACGCCAATCCTAGCGCATTGCACCGCCACATGATTTAGTGAAAGCTAAAGCTGAAGCGATAAAGCGCTAGCTTCAATTCAAATTAAATCAGGTCCTGAAAGACTGCAATCTTTGAGCACCAATTTAATTTCGACATTATAATTTACATGCTCAATAAAGAGATTAAATGTTGTATTAATGTGTAGATCTGGTTCTGTCTGTGTTGAAGTAAATTATTTGAAAAAATGAAGAGAATGTGAAGAGAGGAGACTCTCTTCACTTCAAAATAAGAGCATCAATGTAAATATCTAACTACCTGAAGAATTAAAACAGTCAATAATCAAAACTTCGATACAGATGTCAAACATTATTTAACTGAAAGTTTACAATCAGTCAAGTAAATATTAATTTAGGTTAAGCTAAGTGCACTATGTCATTTTGAAGTTAGCAAACGTGCTACATGAAAAGTTAGCTCTGCTATTAGCAAAGTTGTAAACTATTAAAAGTTCACAGATCAACTTTTGAAAGTTGTAATTTATGAAATCTTTAAGTTGGATTTTATTTCTCCCGTTAAATAAGCTCCTAAATTATAAATTTTTTAGTCTTAAGTTGATTCTACGGTAGTAAATAATGACTTTCTAATGGGTTGCTGGTTCCAATCCTTTAAGCTCACAGTGGATGATAAAAAAACATTTTTCTGATCCATTTAAGATGAAAAAAATAAGGATTTAAGTTTATTTTGTCTCACAAGCAGAAGTTTGGATTCTGTCTTTACTTAACATCTCAAAATGTTGTAAATGAAACGACGGCATGTCAGGTGGATTGTTTCATCCTGGACGATAAACTCCATGCAGTCGCCCCTGACGTGTGTGAGAGTCGCTTGGATGACGTCTGATTGGGAGTTTTTTGTGCCGATGCTGGAAGTGAAACGATCCGTTTAACATACATGGTGAGGTTCAGAAGCTCCCAGCGAATCTCAAGATGGGCTTTATCAGCTAAGCTACACACACAGAGCATGCGAGCGCCACCTTCTTACCCATTTCCCTCACAAAGCCCGCGATAAGACCGACTTCAAAGCCAACCTGGCAGCTTTATCAGAGATGCCGGTTTGATTCCCTGAGCTTTGCCTCTTCCCATGGCCCCTCCCACCTCTCTTTGACACACACTAAACTTCCTTCAGCCTAGGAGGAAAGATACTTCATAATATCCTTAAGTGCGGAAGAAACTCCTTTCATTAATCTTCCTGAGCTACATGGTTAGCAGAGCCGCATCCAGGTTGGATGGGGCCCAAAGTGGAATTCATTTCGGGGCCCAAAATCCTCCACTGCTCTACTGTATACACTGTTGGTGTTACTTAGAAAAATTGGCATCTCTAAATGCATATGTCGAGTTAATTTCATACTAATATACATAAATCAAAGTTATTTTTTTCATTTTAGTTAAGTGTTGTCATAAACTGAAGATAAAAGTTGCTAAAATACTTTTAATAGTGCAGGGCATTCTGGGTAAATACAACCAACACAAACATGCTTGGCTAGCGCTAGCAGGAGAAATGGTTCATGAAAAGGCAAAAGAGAAATCCTACAACCACTAAAGTCTGATGCCACTCCGTTTTTGTTGGTGCAGCGCCCCCACAGGCGAGGAGGGGAACAGGATTTTTAGCATGAAAATATAACAAATGTTGCAACTTTGTACCCAATCGAGTCGAGTCGACCAGACTGTCGAGAATCAGTAAGTAGAGTTTAGTTTTGCGCTACTCTGCCTCCTACGGATTTCATGTTTAAAACGACGTTCGGTGGCGAATAGTTGCAGGTTTGTGTCCGATGCTGTTTTTTTTAAACAACATGGCAGATATATTTGTTTTTATAAAGACTGGGCTATGTGTTTACAAGGCTTTGCTTTGTGATGTTTTTGTGAAGTTGCAAACTTCACTTTTACTTTGGGTGTAACTTTAACTATAACAAAAGAGGATAGTCTGACAATATTTAGAAGTTGAGAGTATTAAAAATGGTTTCTTTCCATAATTGTCCCATCTTCCAAACTGAGACCAGGGATCTAGCAGCATGTTATTTGGGCTCTGTCCTCTTGTTGTAATTACCTCCTCAAACTGAATCCCCTCTCTCTGTCAGCGTCCCCTGCTCCATGTATCCCTCTCATAAGTTATAATATCCTGTGTTTCCTGCGCTGGGAGGAGGAAATAGCTTCTGAATGCTGAAGCAGCTCGGTGGGGGGGCTGCAGAGGGCGGCTTGTTGTTGTTGCGGGAAATTGAATTTTACTTCAAGGTCAGCGACACTAATGACGGTGTGGGAAGGTGTTGATCTCGGGCAGCTCTGGTTTGTCCAGCAGCTTCCTACGGTATCGATCCGGACCACAGATTCTAGTCCGGCATTGATTGTCGTGCTGAATAGTTGAAGAGAGCCATGGAAATTACTGGTGTGGTCACCCAGGACCGCTGGTACTCTCTGGGAAACAAATATATAATTAAAGGTTTCAGACTCAGCTCTCCAGAAAAGTCAACAGATCATTTATAAATTCATCTGCTCCCTTCGTTATTCCTAAAAAACAAGGAGTCCCTCCGGTTTCCACGTCGCTAGCTGCGTTTTCATTACAAATGTGCCAAATCTTTTTCTATGTTCAGCTGGTGCTCAAAAACAGTTTTGCAATTGCAGTGCTTCAGTTAAATAAGAAATTAAATTGTTTGTTTAAGCCATAAGTCATTAATGGCTTAGTCTTCTGAAGAAGAAGACTACTTCCTGTCGTCTTCTTTGTCGTTTCCTGCAGTGGTAACATCTGGTTTTTGATCATGTGAATTGTCTGATGTGATAAAAGTGTTTAAATTCCAATTTCTATTTCAACACGGCCACAAACCACCTCCTCCTACCGCCGAATTTTCTTATTAAAAAACAGCAATGTTTTTTTTTGTTTCAACTGAACAAAATTATTTTGGAAATGTCACATGACTTGTGTGGTATGAAAAAGAAGGGTTTCCATTTCAGTTTTCTGAAATAAATAATTTTAATGCGACAAAAAAAAAACACTGATTCTTGCACAAAAACAGTCAAAAAATTATAGAATTTTTGTTTTAAATTGATGTTAAATTTGGCAAATTTATTTTTGTAGTTTCAATTTGCACAATTTTATGGTCAATGAAAACACAGCAACTGTAAAATTAAAGACACTACAACCAAGAAAATCCTTTAAATAACAAAGATCTGCAGTCGCTGCGTTTCCATTGGCTATTTAACTACAACAGAGTACATTTTAAAAAAAATTATCTTTCTACAAAACATTGCAGCTTTCCGAATTAAACCAATTTCAATAAGGTAGTAGAAAACTACCTCATCCTAGCTCAAACAGTCTTTCTCGACAAACTTGAGGGTTTATGAAAATGCCGTTTTTCCATTGAGTGAATTTATTTTGTGGCCAGAGGAAACGCAGCGAGTGACGCTGCCCCAAAGTGGCGAGCTGCGCCGCTGCCCTACGGTGTGAGCGAGTGTGTGTCACTTCCCACACAAATGGAAACATTTAGACATCGAAGTGTGTCCTGAGGTGAGAGCTGCAGAAGCTCTCACTCATAAAGTAGCGGGGAGGCAGCCTGTGGAGGAAATGAGCTCTGCAAACTGGAGGAGGGAGAGGAGCGCGACACACACGGAAAGACCTCACACACAGGCAAAACACACACACATACACATGCATGGGTGACTCCAGTGGTGATGCTCCGCACCGCGACTATCGCCGTCTCGTTTCGCAGCGACAGCCCCAGCTGTGTTTGACTTCCTGATGCTGTGGCGGCGCCGGTTAAAGGAAGGGAGAACGGACACCGCTGGCTCTGTGCAGCGGCGGCTAAAGCCTGAACTGACCCCATCGTGACCCCACAGCAGCGCTGAGGCACCTGCAGAAGTATAATGGAGTCTTTTCAGATTCCAGTGCCTGGCAAAAAGGGTTTATTTTAACCACAAACTTCAGCGTGTTTCATTTGAATTAAATCATAAGTTGTTGAAAGCAGATTGATTTAGAGATGGATGTGACTTCCTTGGAATACAGATGTAAAAGTATAAATAAACATGTGATCAGAATCAATATTTAGCAATTTCACTGAACTCGGATCCAGAACCACACAGCATTCTGGGAAATATGGAAGGCAGAAAATATACTTTAGCCGCTCAACTTCACACAGCTAGCTAGGCCAGCTTGGTGGAATCATCTAACTCGCTCTTTGGTTGCCTAGCAACAGCATGCTGGGTAACAATCAGTTACTAGTTCCAAACAACTTTGGTTGCCTAGCAACAGCCTGCTGGGTAATAATCAGTTACTAGTTCCAAACAACTTTGGTTGCCTAGCAACAGCCTGCTGGGTAACTTAGTAAATAGAGTCTGGAAGTGGCATAATGTTTTGCGCTACCCAGAAAACAACATTTTATTTATACAAAGGGGAAATTAAAGTTTGTCGTAACTCATCCAAGTATCTGAGGGGAGGAAGGCTCTGTGGTAGCAGTCAGTCTCGCTGTGAATCTGTAGAAGCCTCTGACTCAGGATTGTTTTTGATGTATGTTTCATTCATTCTGGGAAGCAGAGATAAAATTCCACAGTCGTATGTTGCAGATGACATCATCAGTTGTTGACAAGCACTGCTAATCCACATCCTTTGCTTTTGCCACTCCGCTTTAAATTTTCAGTTTGCTAATGGGTTTTTTTTTCTGTAATTGTTGATGCCACTTTGTGGATGTTGGTTTGTCTGAAGTGCTTTAAACATACAGGTGGTATAGCCTGTTTACTATCCTCACAGTGAAGCACGGTGGTGGCAGCATCGCTGAGGGATTGCTTCTCCAGCATAAAGTAAAATCCACATGTTGCTTTCATGCCAATTTTCTGAACTATTCCATGTTTTTCCTGTTAGTTTGTGTCTTTAACGTGAGAAATTTCAAAAAGTTTTCAGACGTTTTCAAACATGCCAAAAAGGTGATGACACGTCATGGAGGTGCAAAATAAAAATCAAAATCAAAAAAGGCTGCTCAGTTCGCTGTGAAGGAAACTTCAGCATACCACAGAGGTCAGCCAGTTTAAAACAGTAATTAGCATTAGCATCCAATTCAGGCTTAAAGAATCTCTTTTTTGTTTATTTATCTGTTTTTATCCTCAGCTGTGCCAATATACAATCAGTGCTTTAAGTGGTGAGCAAATAGGATCAATTCGTCCAGTTTTACGCAGATGAGCGCAGAAAACGAGGCGTGAAGCAGCCGCTCTCGGTGTTTGGAGTGGCTAATTAGGAGCTCATTACAAAGCTCCTCAGCATGGCGCTATCCTGATTGTTTATTTGAATTTCACTAAGGTGAAGGGGGCTGAGCGCGGTGCAGGCGGAGGGGGAGGAGAGGCGACTAATAGTTGTATTAAATGGATACCTAATAGGGAGAGACACACATGTGCAGCGCTGGTGAGTGCCAGCCTGCGGGCTGCCTACAAAACGACTCTTGTAAAAAGTAAAGGAAAGAAAAAAAAACTCCAGCGCAGTGCACATGCTTGGCTCTCCGTCCTCTTAAAGAGCGTCTTATTAAATGTGTAAGTGGCTGAGTGTTGGACCACCAAGTGAGCTGTGCTGTCACTGGCACACAGACAGGATATGATACACTGTCCCCAGAAACGATGCCTCAAAGCTGGACGACGCATCGGTTCCCAGCAGTCACTGCCCAGCCTGCCAGCAGCTGCTTTTATTCTCTGATCCTGCAGGATCAGGACATCATCGTTTCCCTAAAGAGGTTTCACCGTCTGGATGGTTTTTATAATCTAAGAACAGACTGAAGGACAGAGTTGTTGACCATAAGAACGTCATTCATTATGTGTAATGAATGACGTTTTACACTGACATAAGTGTAAAAACATTCAGTTTGAGCATCGACACATCTTCAACATAATTTGGAAACAAACTTTCTTTCACAGCCACAACAGTAGCTGGAATGTAATTTATGCTAAAAAACAAGTTATGACTTTAAGCTAACTTGGAATTTTTGCTAAAATAAAGTTTAGCATAATTTCCATTGTGGCTTTTAGTTTAGTTTTAGTTTGTTGACCCTCCTGGACCACCATAACAAACAGCTCTTTGGTGCATCAGTACCGCTGCTCATATCACTTCACTGCATTTTGAACATTTAGACAAATAGCAGCCGTCAATAATGAGATGCTTTGACTGTTTTTAGGCCTTATAATCACTCTTGTTTCTAAACATAAAGCAGTTTAATTAATTGTGGAATTTTGGCTTTTTTGTGACATTTAACATTATTTATCAAAAATAGTTTGTTGGCGAGACAAACTGAATTGGCCGAGAGCAACAACAGACAATGATGCCCAAGAAACATCGAGACATAAAACTTTGTTTTATTGCTATTAATCGTATTAAACTCCTGACATATAATATAAAAGCTTTTTAGGCATCTTTTCAACAAATACACAGTTTAACTTTATTCAATTTTGAGGCCACTTGCTGTTTTTTATATTTGTATAGTTTCACTTACAATAATTAACAAAGGCAAGAGGTTACAGTGAGCAGGGAGCAGATATTTAAACATAAGCACTGCCCTGATGGACTCCAGTTTCCTCCAGAGTGTGTGTGTGTGTGTGTGTAGCCACAAACAAACGCCCTCATCTTCAGGATCTGAGGCCCATTGCCAGCTGCTCCTCTGGTGCCAGGCGTCGCCTTATCGCCTCCCCAGCACACGCACACTCAGAGTTGCACTCTTACTTCCATGCGCACTTTAAACAACCAGCCGCTGCGCCGCCACCGCTGCGGCCGCGCGTGCGTTAACACGACGATCTGCCCTCCGCGTAAACAGAGATAAGAGCAGGAGCGCTGCACAGCGAGGCCCCATGAGGCACGCAGCTATTAAAAAGTCGCGTGGCATTGGGTCGGGTTTGTGTTCAGAGCCAGCTGGACCGCAGAAACAGCAGGGTTTGCCTGCTGGTTGCTTCACAATGGCAGCTCGAGGTGTTAACTTCCTGTCAGTGTCTCCGTCGCCGACGCTCCGACTCTGTGATCTGACACGAAAATCACAGCAAGGCTCTGAACAATGTGTCGAAGGGCCTGACAATCCGCCAAAGTCTCTGTCAGAGCCACTGCCTCGCGTTAGGAATTCACTCACACCTTCGGCGAGGCCTGCTTCGGTATGGGCCGTGTGTCTGCTGCTTGATCCCCGACAGAAATCCAGCCTGTTCAGGTGACACAGTACAAAGCGGTTTCTTACTCTGCCAAGCTGACACACCTAATTAGGGAGGTAAAATTCCCGGGATCAGTCCTAGATCAAGTCTCCTTAGCACCTGCAGCTGAACACCTCCGATCCCTCAGGGAACAAGCATCTGCAGATTCCACAGATTTTCCAAATTCCCAGGCTTGAACAGTGAACAGGTGTCACTAAACTCCCATCGTTTCTTCCAGCGGAAGAGTAGAAAATGGATGCCATGGTGTGGAACAGAACCGTGCAACTCCCCACATTGCAAAAACACAAACGCTTACCAAGTATTTTTAGTCTAGTTTCTCGTGCAAAAAGCTTAGTACATTTGAAACGAGACAAAACTAACTCATAAGTAACTTTCAGCAAGATACAGCAACTTGTTTTAAGTCAGTAAGTTCTTAATAATTATAAAAAAGTTTTTGTTCCATTGGCAAATTTCACTTCTAACACAGAAATAATGTCTTATTGGCTCAATAACCTGCAAGAGGAACTACTTTTTATTAGGGAAGATAGGACTAAACCAAAGTCCTATCTTTCTTAAAAGCTACTTGTAAGTTAGTTTTGCCTTATTTCAAATGTGCTAAGATATTTTCACTAGAAACCAGACCAAAAAGACTTGGTAAGATTGTGTGTTTTTTTTCTGTGTCCATGCCAAAAACATGGATCTCTTTAGTAAAGGAGTCTAAAAAGGTGCTCCACACATGTTAGATTTTTATTGATAAAAATCCTTTTGCGATGTTTGGAGAGATTCTAGGTGAAACTTTTCTACTTTTTTGCGTTGATGTGCCATCTGTGTCCATCTGTTAGAATTGCATTTGCTGCCTGTGTTTACATTTAGATTTTAACTGAAACTCATATTTTATTAAGTCATGTCATGTTCTTAAAGGGGACGTATTGTGCAAAATGTTCTTTTTGCACGTCTTTGTACTTCTAGTTTAGTTTATAATGCTTCTAAAAAGATTAATTTGTTGTTTTTTGGCAATACGTTCATGTGCTTTGAAGTTTTGTTGTTGACTTTCCATCCAGAAACCACTTGCTGCGTTCTTGTTGGTTATGCAGGAGGCTCCACTTTTGCTTTTCAAAGTTGTGCAGTTGTATAATTGCGCATCCATTTTCACATAAGGCTGTAAATCGTGAGTTGGGGGCGTGGCCAGCAGCAGCTGTGATTTAAAGTGACAGGAGGCCCTAAAACAGTTCAACTGAGCAGATTGAAATCTCTTAATGTAAAGAAGGTTTTGTGCAAAAATGTTATAAACTTGTTTTGAAGAGAGCTATCATAACCTGTTCAAAGAAGTGTAATAGGTCACCTTTAAAAGAGAACTTCCAGCTCAAAACCTTCTTGTTTTAAACATGACCTGATAGCTAAAAATAGGCGGTTTTAGGAGCTTTTTTCCAGCTTCTCTCCAGTGTGCAAACCTGGAATGAATTCCTCAGCATTATGACCACATCAGTTGTTTCAGCTCTTTGAAACAAATGCAGTCTCTCTTTCTCTCTCTCTTTTTTTTGCTGTTATCAGAATGTCAGCCCAGCCACCTTCTCCCTTTATGGGCATGTTTTTTGCTAATCTTGCTACTGGCCTGTTGCGTTTTTTAAGTCAAAACAGGTGTTGCACGTAGGACGTAATCTTCTATTAGCGTGAGCATTTGGTCTTGCGGTCCTCCAGGGTCGTGTTTTCTTTATGGATGCCTTTCTGCGCCACGGGGCCCACACTTTGTTTCATCTGAGGGTGAGACTTAAAGCAGGAAAACAATGAAGCTATTTTTGTGGGGGTGACATTTCGCAGAGTGACTTGCTGCAGGGTGAAGGGTGATCTCGTTACACGTCTTGCTGCAGCCGAACCGAAATCCTGTTCAGTGTGACTCAGCTCATCCACCCAGAGCGTGTTAGCCTTGAAATAAAGGGATACAAGGTAAAAATAAATCTGGCCTATGAGCCGAAAACAGTTTCTTGTTTAGCTACTTCAGCTGGTACTGTGCAAAGGTTTTAAACTAGCTTTTGTCTCTCTATTCCAAGCAGCGAGAGTTGGTTCTAATGCATTAGTCTTGGTCATTAGTTCTACACACTTTATGAACTGGTTGCGTTGTTTTTGTTTTTAGGACTTCAGTTTTTATCTGAGCACCAGAAAAATTATGAGAAGTTAACAAACAGGAACCAGCAGCAAAACAATCAACAGCAGTGGGATTTGGTCTAAAAGTCATTTAAATGATGCGGCATGGAGTTCATCTACCAAAAGGTAATGCTCCAGCTGCTCCTTTTACGTTTTATAATGCACAATTTGATCTGCAGCTAAATCCAAGATGCCACATATGTAGCAAAAGAATTAAACCATCTGAGTTTTTCCAGATGTATTTCCACCACCGCGATGGAAATGTTGCTACAATGAAATTTTTGACTGTAATCATGAAGTGTCATTCAGTAAATAATGACATTTTCAATGTAAAGTTGCATTAAAAATGTCATTATTTACCATGTTTAATATGAATATGATAACAATCATAATCATTCATGAAGACTCCTTCATGTTTATGACAGTGTCACGTCAGTCTTATGCACACCCCTTCAAATAAAGTGTTACGAACATGATTTAAAGACGTTTGACTTTACAATTAAAAGACCTTTAAATTGGGCCTCTGTCTCTTTAAGAAGCTCCTGTTCTGTCCAACACTCCACCTTCAGCACATCACCACAGCATTGCTCCTCTCTATGCCGCTTAGGAGCTTTGGACTGAGAAAACATCAGACTTGCAGTTCCGCCTGGTGTTTGCTAACTGCTGCCGCCACTAGTCTAGAGGAGCTGAGAAGGGGAGGCGCATTTTGAGGGGTGTTTTATGAGGCGGAAACTTGGCTTTGAAACCGAAGCTCTGAGGAGGATCTTTGGGTAAATCGGATGAACAAGTGTTTCAGGGTCCCTGAATGGTTGCCATGGAAATTCAAGCATCCCTGAAACCTGCATGAATAAATCAAAGCAACATTCCAGGTTTGTTTTTAACTGGGGAATAATAACATTATAACATGATATAAAGCTCAAAAAAGTCAATAAAAAAAGAAAAACCCTCAAAAACAATTCACCTCGGCAACTTTCCTGAATCCTCAGAAGTGAAACATAAAGGAAAGAGAAATTGCTCAAGACTTCTCTGCATGTTTGAGGACAGAGAGATTAAAGGGAGGACTGAAGAATGACCATCAGTCAAAGAAGAGCGCTGTCCTGTTCTCTGTCTTTCAGTCTCGGGTTGAGCAAACCTCCGTGCAGATCCAACATGTGGATCATCAAACACGCTAAAGGAGCGCTCCTCCGGGACGCGGCCTATCCATTCATATCGCCCCACGCTGATTCCAACGCAGGAGAAAACCATATTTCAAACCTGAGAAATGTATAAATAAAAGTAAAAGTCCGACTACTTTTGGCTCGATGTCCGCAGTCGAGCTTTCCAAGTATGCGTCTGGGGAGGGGATCTGGTGGGACGGAGCCGGAGTCGGCTTGGAAGCGGTAGAAACGGACGTCACGATGGATGGAAATTTATATGGTGTGGTTCAGGGAGCAGCGGCTGTAAATTGACAAGTAATGCTTGTGAGCAGCGCTGCCCGTCTGTTTCCCTTTCCCTCATCTTTTATCTTTTTCCACTCATCTTTTCTCCCTCTGCCGTTGCTTTGCGCCCTGATAGGTGGGAACGGATGGCTCTGCTCACACGGGAGGGAAACTGACTTGTATTCCCAGCGGTGAAAGAACGATAACGTGAAGTACATCTGAAGGCGGAATCGTAACAAAAACAATGTTTTATTTGGATGTATTTGACCCTGGAGAGAGCTGGTGCTGCAGAGTGTGAAATGAAGGTGAACTCTTAACGTGATTCAACCAAAATAAAAAGTAAAAATTGCAAAAAGTACTCGTCATTTCATCTAATTAATAAAGTCAAGCCTTAAATCAATCAATCAAGTTTATTTGTGTAGCACATTTCAGTTGTGTAAAGTGCTTTACATCTTAAAAACACAAAAATAAAAAGTCATAGAAACATCTTAATCAACAATTTAAGAAACCAGACGCAAACGTTACATTTTGTCAAGTCCATCATCAAAATCATCAATACACATTCTCATGTCATGTCACACTTCTGTGAACTTGTAACTGACAGACATCTTGGTAGGCAGTTGCTATGACAACAATAAACAAACCAAATATACCTCACCTCGTTCCTATGTAACTTCTAAACAATGGACAAAGTACATCAGCACGACTCAATCACAGTTTTTGAGTATTTTCCCCACCTAACACTAAGATGAATATCAGTGATATTAATTGTAGCACTCACTGCCGAATTAGCTAAATTAGCTTAGCTAATGTAGCTTTTATGCGCTAGCTAAGGCGGCTGTGTCGCCTCCGTGTTTATCTACTTCCTCTGCCAATCAGCAGAACCTTCTTAGCAGATCCATTTAAACACTGATTGTTTGCGTCATGCAGTGAAGCTCCTCCATGTTTTTCACTCTAGTTAACTACATGAGATCATCTGACATATTTTCCTTCTCCGCCTCATACGGGTTGATCCTGACAGCAGACATTTTGTTCATGTATCTTCTCTTGTATGTTGATTAAATGTGCCCACATATTTTCTTTTTGTTGGTATCAAAGCCATGGGTCCGCTTTGCTTTGTGCTGCGCTTGCCTACCAAGATGGCGCTGATCACTATGGAAACACATCAAATATGTTGGTGAATGTTCCAATCATTTTGGTTCAAAATCAACCGTAAACTGGTGGAGATTTTAGCCCTGATTTACAGGATCTCAGTGTTTCAGCTGTTTTACAGTTTTCTGAAAGTTTGTTCCAGATTTATGGTGCATAGAAGCTGAAAGCTGCTTCTCCATGTTTGGTTCTGGACCAGAACCAGAAGACTGGAGGAGTCTGGAAGGTTGATATAACAACAGAGGGTCTTATTTTGGCCTTAAGGGCCTTATGCTGAGTGTAAGTGTGTACATATATGTGCCTCCTTCTGATTGAGTCATTCATTTGTATGAATCTCTCTAATGGCGGCAGTCTTCTTTAATAATGCAGAACCTTCCTTTATCTGCCCCGCTTCCTTGTCGCATCGTGTTTTGAAGTCATGATTACATGAGCCACATTCACACACAGAGAAGGAGAAACCTGAACCAAAACCTACAGATAAAAAAAACCCAGATAAACATTCAGAGTGCAAATCTATATCATGATTAGAAACAGTCAGATGCTATCAAAGTTGAGCAGAAGTTCTTTATAAAGGTCTTTCAATAATATTAATACATTTTATTTGAAGAAACAACTCAAGGATAATGTGTAAAAACACAAATTTATTAAAAAACAATACATTAAATGAAATCACAGCAGATAAAATAAATGGGGGTGTGAATTGCTGCTTCTGTAAAAATGGAAAGGTGAATGAATCTTCTTCAGCGCAGACTGAGTGTCGGCATGGCATAGAATGAGATTTACCCTTTAAATCCTGTGTTGTCAAAATACAACACAGGATCTATTTCAAACAAAATTCTTTTTACAAATGCTGAGTTTTTGCTACTGTTGGCAGAACCCATGAAGAAAACAACAGGAAGTGGTTGGAGTGGTTTGCCTATAACGGTTCAGCAAAACTCCAATCGTTCTCTGTTCAGAAATATTATCCCGGACTAACCCCCAATTATGCTACAGCTATGAAAACGGAGGCTTAAACGTTGATTGGCATTTAGGTATATTTTCTGCCAGTCTGTCTGTTAAACTGTGATATTCTGCCAGTGAAACTTGTAATTTTTCATAAATATTAAGAAATTATTGACTTAGATCAAACTACTGCTAGTAAGTTACTATTGCTAGTTAGTTTTGTCAAATGTACTCAGACATTTGCGCTAAAAACTAGACCAAAACTACTTGGTCAAATTTATTATTTTTGCAGTGTTTGAATGATCTTAACCTTATTTCTTATTTAATGGAAACACCTCAGTCGTGAAATTGTTTTTCTTTTGTTTTACATTAGTAGAATATAGACAAAAATTTGTGCACATTTGTAATGGAAACGCGGCTTGTTGTGTCTGGTTGTCCTGACCCAGTGTGATGGGACAAAACGGGAACGACCTGCTGGTCCAACGCGTCAGAGAAAACGATCAGTGCCGTTAGCTGAGTCCCACCAGAGGACGGATCGCCAGGACATCTGGTTTCTTCCCACTGGCGCCGCCGCTCTCCGATTGAGATCAGACAGATGCCGCAGCGCTGTGGCAGCTCTGTTTTGCTACGGGAAACATGCTGTCACATCTGGGTGCTTCACAGCCGAGGAGATGTGAGGGAGGAGATGATGCGAGCCAAAAGCGGGCGAAAGGATCACCGTGGCGCGCTTTCAACAGATGCTGGCGTGCGCATGTCACAGACCCCCGATCATCAGGTGATGCCCCTTCAGGGTGACAGCGTGATAAGAGGGGAGAATTACACCGCAGCCACCTCCACAACCCCCTCTCATTAACCTCCAGTCTGATTGCCCCCAGGACTCCCTCGCGCTAATTAGAGGGGGAAATATGTCTACGATGCATGCCCTCATGCTCACACGCGCACGGCTGCCAGAAACGCTATCTGAAGGTGTGAGAATGAAAGGCCTGTCTGTTATTGTGTTGGCCCCAGCAGGTTGATTCCTTTTCACACAGACAGCCTTCATCGCGCCTTTTGATTTCAAGAGGTGAGCTTTTCGTCTCAGCGTGACGAAGACAGCGAAGACGTCTCTCTTCCACCTGTCAGCTGCTTAATTTGATGAGTTTCGCTATTGTGAAACATAATAACAGTAGAAATTTATCAAATTAGGAAATTTAATTAGCAATGTTATTAATGCAAACTTGCATTAATACACACAGAGAGTCTGCTACACAAAGTACTGTTGGTCTAATTTTTAGTCCAAATAAGATCAAAATAACTTACAAGTATCTTTTCAACAAGAAACAGAAGCTCGTTTAAGTCAATTTCTGAATATTGATCAAAAAGTAATAGTTCCATTTACAAATTATTTCACTTCTAATATGGGGTACAGTTAAACAATCTGCTAATCTGTAATCAATATTAATGAATTATTGACTTAAACAAGATTTTAAACCTTGCTGAACCGTCACTTCTAAGTATGTTTTGTCTTTTTCAGATGAACTAAAATATTTGCACCAGAAACTAGACTGGATGAGCTGTGGTGTTTTTGCAGTGCGGGGATGTCTCTAATGGCCGTCTCTCTGTCTGCACACTGAGGGCACATTTTCCTCTTTTGTTTTACACGATGTCAGGGACAGACGCAGACGTGTCCAGGGACTGGTACAGCAAAGAGGCATTTGTACCTGGACTGGACCTGCGGGCGTCCGGGAACCGGAGGAGAGGCGAGGGGGAGCTGAAGGTGGGAGAGTATTTAAGAGCACTTGAGTGCCGGCGTAGATGTAGTCGCCTCTCCCAGCGGGTCGGGCCGGCCCCCTCGGCACCGTGGCATGAGTTTTCACTTTAGCAGGCAGCACTCAGCTCTGCGTCTTCTGTCCACCCATTTTTTTCTGCTCCTCTCAGTCACTGTGTGCTTCACTGAACCCATCATTCGCTCTCATTCACTCTGGACGACAACGTGCACGCACACACACACACGGTTTGACCCATTTGCCCCTTCACCATGAGTGGTAAATAATTCCATTGTGAGAGCCATTAGCAGGTAGCTAAAGGGTTAAGAGGGAAACGACACAGGCAGGCAGACGGGCGATTAGACAATAAGAAGATAAAACTGTAACCTCGTCACTTGTTGTTACCTTAAAGCAAATCAAACTGTATTTTTTTTTATTTTTATGATTATATTTGTATTCTAATTCTTGTGTTGCCTTGCAAAAATATTTACAGTACATCGCTTATATTCTCCTGAAATCCATAAAGGGGCAGTATCATGCTAAATCTACTTTTTTTAAATTTACATCATGTTTTCCCTTCTAAAACACACCTGATTCTTTCATGCATGTTTGAGAAATCCTTTTATCGCCACGGCAACCATTCAGCTGTGAAAAATGCCTGCGTGAACCTAGCTCCGCCTTTGAGGCTGAAGCTCCTCCCACATTGAGATCCTTCAGACTAGCCAGCAACAATTAGCAAACACCTGATGGAGCTTTAAATCTGCTGAGCTCGTTATAGGAGCCACTTCTCAGTGAAACGCTGGTAGAAACGTTAAAGGGTTAATGGGGCAGCCATGTTGTAATGACTTCCTGAAGAGCAGGAGGTTTTAAAGAGACAGAGGCCCAATTTTAAGACGTTAAATCAGGAAGTAAAATTTATTTTAAGTCATATTGATATATATATATATATATATATATATATATATATATATATATAGCATTTCAGCTGAAGGTAACATAGTTACACTGCAGAAACTCATTGATGAAAACATATCAGTTCCATTTTCAAATAAATTCACTTAAAATAAGACATTTTTTCTATGATATAAGTGAAATGATCTGCCAGTGGAACTAGCACTTATTTAACAATATGAAGGAATTATTGATGTTAAACAAGCTTAAAGATTACTTGTACATTAGTTTTGTCTTATTTCAACTGTTTTAAGAATGTTGCTTTAGAAACTAGAGCAAAAATACTTGGTAAGATGTTTTTTTGCAGTGTACTTGTTTATTGGGGGGTTTTTTGCAGTGGACTTTATTTTGCCCCTTTACTACGCTCCTCTTAACTTTCAGCTGCTGAATACTAATCATGCAATGGAAGAAATCCTGTAAAGCTACAAACGGTTTGAGACTGGAGTTGAGGCCAAAATCTGACCGAAGTTCGTAGATGCATCAAATAGCAGTTAGAAAATAAATGGCCACAATATTCCATTGTATGTGTGGAAAAAACATGAAGAAATTTCATTATTTTCCATCTGCTTCACAATTACTTCTCCTTTCCTTGTTTTATTGCAATGAAATCCATTAAAGTTTCTCTTAGTAAAAAAAATATGTGAAAGAGAAGAAGCATAAACCGTTTTGTCGCGTTTTGTTCATATTTTAAGGCTGTAAATGATGAACAGACCTGATTCCCATCACTGTTTAGGGAATCTGGGATGCAATTTTGCAAAGTTTGGAGAGCCAAACTTCTCATCGGTCTCCTCTGCACCTTACATGGTCCGACCGCAGGCGACTCAGCCTGTTAACAATCTGTCACCAAGCCAGAAGCCTCACAAGAGAGACTAATTCTGAATAAAATGCATCACAGTCGCGTGTAGGATGTGTTTCCTCGTAGAGTCGCCCGTCTGCAGACAAACTGGTCCTCAGAGCCTTCAGCTGGGCCACTGTAAGAGGGTTACTTGTATTTTTCCACAGTCATGTCAGAGGATTACACAGTCCCTCCGCTGTTTCAGTGACACAAACACACACACACACACACACACACACACACACACAGTCAGAAACGCATCAAAGCGCCTCGGCATAGTGGCCTGCACTGAGCTGAGGGCACACTTACTCAGCAGGCTGCTGGCACCAACTCTGAGCTGGTCTGCAGGGCTTTGCTGTGTGACAAGTACAGCCTGTGTGCGTGTGTGTGTGTGTGTGCGTGTACGTGGGTGTGTGTGTGTGTTTATGAGTCAGAGGCTGTGTTTACTCAGTTCTTGTAACTTGAGAGAGTTCTGACAGGGTGCATTTTGGAAATACATTAAAAAAATTCAACAGTTTCAGCTAAAACATATCAGATTTATGGCAGGTTTCTTTGGATATCCTGCAAATTTGGTTTATTTTTAATATTAAATTACAAAGGCGTGACTTTCGAATTCTCACATATCCAAACAATGGAGCTTAATAGTCATTCTGTCATTATGGGTACAACAAACTTTAATGTATTTCAGTCAAGTTTTATGTAAAAAACAGAGAGTAGCACAATTAGTAACATGGGATATAATATTTGTTTGTTTTCACTGAAAAAACAAAATATTACAAGTAGTTTTGGTATTATTATAATACTTATTATAATAAGATAATAAGTACTTGAAATAAAACAAACTTAGAAGTTACATTTCAACTAAAAAATGGGAGCTGAGTTTAAGTAAATAATTCCTTAAAATTCATGAAAAAGTGTTCAGTATTGTTCCACTGGCAGATTATCCCACTTATCAAAACATTTCCCATGTTATAAGAGAAATAATCTGCTAAAGAAATTTTAAAAAACAATACTAAAAGAACTATTTAGCTAAAAGAAGCTGCCATATTTTGCTGATTTGTTAGTTATTTGTTTGTTTTCTTATTTCTAATGTTTGTATTATAAACTTGACCAGAATTATTTGGTGAGATTTTGTGTTTTTGCAGTGTGAAGACATTGGAGGGGTGTGAATACTTTAGTAGTTTAACCATTCATGCCCAAACAGCCGACCTGAATGCAGAAACTGATATAGTGTTTGCGATCTATTGCACATCAATTATTAAAGCACCAGGGTTTTCTGGCTGAAGGGAAGATGTGGGGCGTATAAATTATCCCTTATCGATATATGGAGTTTAGTGCTAACATGGTTTCTAATTATGCCCCGGTCTGACCACAGGCCGACCTCTTCTCCCTGGTTTTCTGAGCTCTGCCCAAACAGGTGAGGAGCTGCAGAACCGCGCAGGGTTTGCAGATTAACGCGCAGCAGCTGCTGCAGGATCTGCAACCCAAACACCTCCAGGTTGATCAATACTCTGAAGAAAAGCATTAACAGCCCATCACATTCTCTCCATCCTGCTCATTAAACACTAATCATTTTTTCAATGTTGCCCCCTTCAACTCCCCCCCCTTCACTCTGCGGTGGAGAGGAAAGTTTATTTCCCAGCGCTCCACAGATTTCCCAGCAGCCCCTGCGCTCCAGCCTTCGCTCTGAGCCGCAGCCAGACGGCGGTTAGAGGCTGTTACACTCGTTCACTGATTCCCTCCATGGGTCACAGGCAGAGCCCAACATCTGATGGATGGATGGATGGATTAGTGGATGGATGGATGGATGGATGGATGGATTAGTGGATGGATGGATGGATGGATGGATTAGTGGATGGACGGATGGAATAATGGATGGATGGATGAAATAATGGACGGACGGACGGACTTC
This sequence comes from Poeciliopsis retropinna, assembly GCA_010277075.1. NCBI lineage: Eukaryota > Metazoa > Chordata > Actinopteri > Cyprinodontiformes > Poeciliidae > Poeciliopsis > Poeciliopsis retropinna. The sequence goes on along the minus strand of VMRM01000039.1, from coordinate 2,346,391 downwards.
ACTCTGCTGTTTGGAGGCCAGTTTTTTCCCAGCAGCCCCTGCGGTCCAGCCTTCGCTCCGAGCCAGACTCTGGTTAGAGTCCGCTGCACTCGTTCGCCGCCTCTCTCCCTCCGTCCCAGCAGGACGCAGACAGAACCCGGCCTCAGTCGATCCATACTTATCGTATCTGGGTTCCTCTTACAGCCTTGTAATTCTCATGGAGAGACATATTAGCGCGACACATTAGGCCGGCGCGGCGCTGCGAGGCGAGAGGCTGCGCTGACACCAAATCGACTTACCCCAGGCCCCTTGGGACGCCGCAGGGCATCGCCGCTCGCCGACGGCCAGAGCCCCCGGCCGGCCGGCCCGGCTCGGGTTTCAGCGACGGCTGTTGGGCTTGTAGTCCTACACGGGGCGGAGCGGGGGATGGAAGACGCTTCTGCTCATTGCATTTACTGACAGGAACCCGGCAGACCACAAGGCCGAGGGATCAATAGCATCGCTGTGCACCGCAGTGCCAGACCGGGCCGACCCAAACAAGGGCAGATTGCGTTACACAGAGCTTTAAATCAGGAAGTGACCGCCCTGCTAGCATCACAACACAAACATGTTCGCTTTGCTCTCAAATTACAAGAACTGTCGGCGCTTTCTACGTAGAGACACTTGGGCAGTGGTGCAAACAGAAAGTCACGACCAACAGACCAGAGGTGGGATGGATGGAAACTGTCTACCACAGGCCAATGTTTTCCTTATCCTTTGGCTTTTAGCCAATCAGGAAGAAGACAAAAATAATCCTGGTCCTGGATTGGCTGCTCTGCTGAATCCAGCCAATCACGTGTCAGTAGCGTCACTTCCTGTAGCCAAATATTTCACCTTTGCTCAGAGAGAAACTGAAGTAATAAGCAGGTTTTCACCTTTATGGCCACCAGATCTTTCCGCTCCGGGATGATCAGGTGGTTTGTTTCTGGACCCGAACCTCTGATCAGCGCCGGACCACTCGCCTCCTAACCCAGCCCAGACATTGTTCGTCCCGCTCTCGTCACGTTGCAGTCCAGAACCCGGTGAACACGCCCGCCTCAGTTCCAACAACAACAGAAACAAGTTTAGTTTTATTTCATTGTGACTTTGTGTCAAATCCGACTAGTTTAAATTAGTTTTTACAGTGTTCCTGCTGGTTTTTATTAGTTATTATAAGTTCAGTATTGGGACAGACCTGGTCAACAAAACATACTAATTTAATAAAAATGTATTTGAACAACAATTGTTGTTCAACAATTGGGAGAAATATGGTTGGGAAAAGATCAACTTCACATCAGTTCAAAAGTCTAAAGCACAAAAACAGATCATATCACATCTTCACTTCGTTTCTCAGTTTGATAAATGTACGACACGGTTCCAGTTGTAGTTTCTCCCCATTAATTACAGTTTTTATTTCTTTCAGTTCATGGAAATGTTTTCTCAGTTCCCGTTTTTGTTAATTTGTTAAATATAATAACTTTGTTCTGACAGCAGATGACGCTTTACTTCTTTATAAATCTAAACATATCTGCTGCATGCAGAGCATAAGAGGAGCGACTTTACTGACGTGATGAGTAACAATAATGATGAATGGATTTTTCTCTCTGGAAGGAGAGGCGCAGACTTTAGTGGACCGTGAGGAACAATGAAAATCCAAAGAGAAGCTGAGTGAAATAGATTCAGTGTGGAGGGCCAGATGTTCTGGGTTTGGCTCAAACATCTGCTGGCCCTGCAGGACCTCGGCGACCCCGAATGACCCCCGTCTGCTCACCTTTTCCTCCAGACGTTGCTCCGCTCTTCCTCTGCAGGTTTCTGATCTTTGGGAAAGGTGAAACGCGATCCCACATTCAGAACATGTCGAACTTTTCCAGATCGTTTTTAAGCTCGTCTTGTTGTCGGCGTGAAGAGGCAGCAGATGTTTATTTCTCTGAAAGTTATCACCACTCTGGAAAACGTGACAGGATTCGGACCCGGCGACCCAGAACCGTGACCCGGGAGACCCGGAGTGCAGACAGCGGGTTATTACAGCTAACTAAAGCTAACGCAGCAACGAGAACTGAGACAGAGAAAACTTTTAAATAAAAACTCAGAATTAATCGGGAAAAACTAAAACTGACTGGAAATATATTGTACGCTTAGAAAACTAACTAAAGCACTAAAATTAGAGATGAAATATCCTTCGCTTTTGTTTTTATTAATCTATCTGTTGAAAAGTTTATCTTCTTTTCAGTATTCATGACCCAATCTGTTCATAATCACAAAACTACTAGAACTAATAAAAACGAAACTAAAACTGAACAATATATAACTAATAATGACTAAAATAGGAAAAACACTGCAAAACCTAATTCAAACTTATTGAATGAGACAAAATTAAACTAAACTAGCAGCACGCGCTAGCAGCACGCGCTAGCAGCACGCGCTAGCAGCACGCGCTAGCAGCACGCGCTAGCAGCACGCGCTAGCAGCACGCGCTAGCAGCACGCGCTAGCAGCACGCGCTAGCAGCACGCGCTAGCAGCACGCGCTAGCAGCACGCGCTAGCAGCACGCGCTAGCAGCACGCGCTAGCAGCACGTAGCAGCAGCTAGCAGACGCTAGCAGCACGCGCTAGCAGCACGCGCTAGCAGCACGCGCTAGCAGCACGCGCTAGCAGCACGCGCTAGCTGTGGTGATGGATGTGAATTTTCCTCTGTGAAAAACTTTAGTGATTTTACTGCATCCACCTGCAGCTCTTCTGGAGAAGCCATTTGTAAAATGTGAATGAAAACAGATAAATAAAGTTCTACAGTTGTTCTGTGGTTATCTACAGTGCAACCCTTCGATGTGTTGATTCACACATCCTTACGTCGCATTGGCAGCAGTGAAAAGTGACTTGTTCTGAAGACGCGCCGGGTTCTGGGTTTGTGCTCTGGGAGAACCGTTAGGGGATGAATTACAGTCTCTGGTCAACAGAGTTTAAATAACTTTTCGATTATAATTGGCCAAATTTCTGGAATCAAGTTTCCAAGGATTCAATCCAAGTTTGACAGTAAATATAAAAAAATAAAAATCACGGCCTGAATTTATGAGGTATTTCTGCAGATAAAAGGATTTATACTGTATAGAACCGATGGATGGATGGATGGATGGACGGACGGACGGATGTACAGTTTTGATTTGAAACTAGTTTCTCAGATGTTTTCGTCCCATTTTGTCCCAGTCTGAAGCTTAAACTTCAGATTCCGGCGTGGAACCAGTTTGGCAGTGAAACATTGTAGGGAAAGACTGGAGGGAAGGTAGCAGATAGCAACACACACACACACACACACACACACACACACACACACACACACACACTCTCTCTCTCTCAGCCCAGACTTGAGTTAATGGTCTTGCGTCTTCCTGGCAGCCTGTCAATAATGGCTCTGATCACATTAAATAAAGAGTCCATTAGCTTATTCTTTCTCTTCCTGCGCTGCTAATGCGGCGCGTTGCAGCTTACACACACCTCTGCTGCTGCGGCACCAACGCAGCACAACCTCAGACCCGCCAGCTTTCCAAACGCTGCTCTCTGCTTCCTGGAGGTGGAAGTTTCGATACAGGAACCGAACTTTAATGTGGCTAAAGGAGCAAACTGCGAGCATATGCTGCTCTGTGTGGCTCTTCTGCCAACATGGTAATCAAGACAAAGGAGAAGTGATGTAAGCGAGAGAGGGGAGCGTTTCTCTGCTCCTCCACCGTCTCACTGCTCTCCGTTGGCCCTGGAGCGAACACAGAGGCTCCTGCATCTGTCTCCCAGGCCCACGACGGACCCGGCTGCTGCTGCTGCTGCCGCAATTAACGGGAAGCATCAGACAGTCGCTTTCTCCCAGGCGTTCCCTCTGGCTCTGTGCTGGGTCTGCTGAGCTTTAGCGCTCAGAATCAGGGTTACAACAGATCCTGGTTTTTCATTTGTCTAATTCAGTTGGTTTTTAAAAGTGTGTTTGCTGCTTTATGTTAGTTATCAGACATTATTTGCAGCAGAAACTACAGCTGAGGTCTTGTGTTTTTACAGTGTCCAGATTCTGGATGTTTCAATGCTTCACACTGAAAAATAACATCTTACCAAGCAATTTTGGTTTACTTTGTAGTGCAAATATCTCAGTTCACTTAAAGTAAGACAAGCAGAATCTTGGTCGAAGTCAATAAATCCTCAATATTCAAAATGTATTGTGACACATAATAAATAGATCTTTTTATATGAAAACATTATTAAATCTATAATTTCAGGATGCTTTACTTCATGCTATAAGCGTTCTTTATAGTTCCAGTTTGTTTTTCCCCATTAGTTGGAGTTTTTATATATTTCAGTTAACGAAGGTGTTTTATTCATTTCTGTTGGTTTTAGTTCGCTATAAACGCGCCGAGCGTCGGGGCCTGAAATGGCTTCCAGGTGCTGCACCTTTCGCCGGGCGGGGGGCCCAACGACGTCCCGTCCTCTTTCTGAAGAAGCCGGGGGACATCTTTTCGGCGTTAAGCGCCGATGACGGCGGCGGTTTGAAGTCGGGAGAGTCAGAGCACAGGAGACGTAAAATGACAGCTTTGTTTTCAAAAACAGATAATAAAAGACAAGACAGTGGAAAAAGAGATGGAAACGGTTTAGAAAAGGCCACCTGGACCCGGCGTGTGCCAGGTTCTGACTCACCCGTCCGTACGGCAGGCCGTTTTACCATATAATCTGATTCAACAAACTCTGCTTTGACCAGACATATTACTTCAGATATCTCCAATTACATTCTGGCCCGGGTAAATTACATTTCAGATTTCAAATATTAACAATGAAATTATGATGTCATAAAAAAAAGAAATCCTGAAAGCGAATATCTAAAACTGTAAATCTGAGGGACCAAAAGTCTCTAAATGAATTTGGTATCTTTTCTATTTCAGACACCTTGAATTAACATTCTGACAAGTCAAACAGTGACAGATTTACCTGCAGTTTTCAGATTTTAATGAAACAGCATAAAAATGTTTCCATCTTTAGCCTGGGAATATTTTTAAAGCTTCACGTTTTGCTCTCCAAATCCGTTTCTAGGTGTAATTTATTTGTGGATTTCTGAAGCAGTTTGCAAAGTTAAACTTTGTGCTGGAAACCCAAAACTCTACAGGCAATTATTTGGACACCTAAAGGGCTTATGTGAAATTTCTTAATTCAGACGTGTTTAAATATTTACGGTAATTTTGACTATTCATAATTGCACTGGAGATTCTTTGAAGTGTAATTACAGACATGTTGCAAATATTTATTTACATAATAAAAACACCACAAACACATCTTACATCCCTGAATGAACAGTTTGAAACCAGTAGCAGGCATTACATCCTATCAGATAAATTAATTTAAAAAAAACATCAAATATTTTGGTCAATGTTCTTGTGTTCAATGTCTTGTTATATGAGAAATACATTTTCTGTAATTCTAATTACTGACTTAAAACAAGCTCCTACATCTCACTAAAAGATTATTTGTATGTTAGTTTTGTCTTATTTCAAGTATACTAAGATATTTAGAAACTAGACCAAAATTGTTTGCTGAGATTTTGTGTTTTTGCAGTGTTGACTGCAATTAGTCAGACTGAACCGATTTTATGTTGAACTGGCCTGCCGTACCGTCTTCTGCAGCATAATGACCCCTGACCCCCCTCCCTTTCCATCTAGTGCAGCCGCCGCTCTATAAATCTCACTCCAGTCGATTAGCGTGCCCTTAGCAACAGCTAACACACCGTCATGAATTTTTAACCGAAGCCATGACTCAAATCGGGCCGAGAGGTGAAGCCGGGGTATCCTGTGGCCTGTTAGCTGATCGCTGCGTCTGCTGCAGCACAATGAGCCCTGTGGCCTCCTCACATTCACTCATCCTGCAGCCGCCTGTCCTCTGTGATGAAGTTGGCCCTTTTCCGTGGTTCCTGATTAGATAAGAGCCGCCTCTGAATGGCGTCTCATCAGCTGGCGCTTTTTCAGTCGTCTCCGTTTCCACATCGTTTCTGTTTTCGCGTGAAAACCAGAATTTGAGCAAAAAGTTTACAGAAGATATTATGTAACCTTCTAGTTCCTGAGGATCTCGTTTCCCACCAAAGCGTTACTCGCTGAGGCCGAAAAGACCTTGAAGCTTATTTGTGGAGAGGCGTCGAGTCTGCCCGCTGAAACTCATGCCACCGTTTTGTCTGAATTCTTCACGTTTTTGGAGAAACAAATGATTGAACTCTGCGAAAGTTTTAAACAACCACTTTTATCTTGTTACATTTTCCAAGGAAACCGACTCCAACTGGCTTTAACTTGAACATCAACTATAATAAACTAAATAACTCACTTGAAAACATGGAATTAATTTAGATAGAGTCGTTTCTCAGTGTTTATTTTTGATGGCTTACAACTAACAAACCTAAAACTGAGTTTCTGTTATGTTATGAGCAAGGCTAGAGTTTGTTGATGCTAATTTGACTTTGACTAAGAAGTGGGCTACTCACATAGTGCTTTATCTAGGGATGCTACTGGGAAATTGAGTGGAAGGAAAAAATCAATCTGTTGTAGCTGGTTTATAATTTGTACTTTCCATATATTTTCATCTATAAATATTATCTCGTTACATAATTTAAAATAAGTTGTGCACAGATATCTGCTAACCAACATTGGTTCAGGGGCTTTGGACACATTAAAACAAATTTGCAAATAAAAATTAGTAAAAATAAAGCAGACAGAATCTAAAGAAAACATTAAAGGAAGGCTTGAGGAAACTTGAATCGGGGGAGCTAAATGCCAGCTGTCACAAAGCTCTGCCCATTTCCACCAAATTTCTATTAACTTGTTTTTGATCTATAGAGTATTTTCATAACAAATGAACCAAACATATTTCCTTTATTGTGCTATAAAATGGCAACATGTCTCTGTAAAATACTCACCGGCCCTTTAGGAGATGTTCGGAAAACCTGGAGAACGGATGAGCAAACTTTAATTTTATATCAAATCTGGCTGATTGGGGGAAAAATATAAAGACGAAACTCAAAGTGCAAGTTATGTTTGCTAAAAATCTGTCTGTCCATCCACTGTTATATAAAGCTTTTGATCAATGCAAAAGGTTGAAAAAGTGCCAATGAGGATGAAATTAATTGGCCTTCAGCAGCTTGAACAAACGTTTATTTTCGGCTGCAGAATCATCTCTTCTGATGAACCGAGCTTAAAAGAGAAATAACCCGAGATCACAACGTGTAAATTTCAGCCTTTATGATTCCTCCGAATGTCGTCCACCCACGTCCTCGTGTAGATGGAGATTTTCCTGTGCGCCATCACAGGGGAAGCAGCAGAGATGGTTGTTCACAGATGACCTTTGACCAGCCACTGGGGAGGCGAAGGGGGAGCCAGCTTGTGCCTTTGGAGCGGCTGGCCTCTGATGTGATGGCTCCAGGCAGTGGGCTTTGCGTGAACCGATCCCCGATGGGGCCCCCCTCGTCACTGGATCCTCTGCATTATTCATCGCGGTCCGCGGCGGAGGCAGGCGGAAAACGGAATAAAAAGCGTCAAGGTTCAGGACCTTCTCAGATCACAAGGAACTTCTGCTTAACCTCCCTTGAAGTGATAAACACAGGAATAGAGTATGTTTTCTTTTTTTTAAGCAACTGGATCTGAGAGTAGGACTGGAGATCAATGGGGATTCCCTGGAGGCTTAGAGGAGATCACATTCACTGCGAGGTGATTGGTGGATCAATGCGGTTCCCATGGTTCACTTTGCCATTGTGAGAACGGATCCTCTTCATTCCAACCAGTTCAGAGATCTCCCAGTTCACTTTCTAGCTCACAAGGAAACATGCAACAAATTGCATAATCTGCTAATTGCATAATTGGTTGACATGTTGTAACCAGGAGCACCAACCCAGCCCTGGGTTAGTGGGCTGCCTTAAGACCTTTTTGCACAACATCCAGCTTTCGCGACGCAGCAGCGAGAAGACGGATGAACGCTCTTGCAAGCCAGATTAATGCAGGGAGGCAGGCGGATAAAATAAACCAACATCTGAGGCTGTGGAGCAGATAAAGTGGGGGTACCCCGCCGTCTCTCTGCTGTAATTATTGGCTAATAGTCATTAACCTGGCAAACAAAAGGTTTAGCTGCATTGTTTAAAGGACTCTGGGATGCATAATGACAGACTAATATGTCATAGCACTAGGGGAGAGGGGGAGGGGTGGATTAATGAGATTTTACTGAAGGGAGTGTACAAGAAGAGGTGGGGCACGGCTGGAAAATAGAGAGGGAAGAGGGCCACATTAAGCTAATTGGAAGATGAGTGCCTACTTGTAAAAGTGCTTCTAATGGCGTATTTGTTTCTCTCGCTGCAGCGCAGAGCTAATGCAGGGGAGTGCAGCTGCAAGACTTAAAAGTAGTAAAGATTATGAGGGCAAGCGTTTGTCTGCGAATGTGTGTCAGTTCGCTTTACATCAGGGGTGTCTAAACTTTTGTCGCAAAGACTCGAACGGTAAAAAACCCTAAAACAAACAATGTTCCTTTTCCTCTTCCACAATAAACCAAGCATGCACTGCTTCATTACATAAATAGAGCAGTCAGGTTTGTTGTTGGGGGAAAAATGTGTAAATTATTATAGATTTAAATCTTAAAGTGAGTTTGCCTCATTAAAAGAAAGTTTGCAAATTTTCTAGGTATCGATTGGAAAAAAGAACAAAATTTAATCAATTCTGAGCAATAAAATCAAGATTTGGCTCATTCTTTCTTTGAAAACACTTGCTCTATTAAGCCAAGTTTAATGAGTTGATTAAAAGCAGATTTGAGTAAAAGTCACTGGATCCTTGCAGCAAAAACAGAGTTTGATCATTTAAAGACAAATAGTTAGAAATGTTTTAATGTAAGGAGATTTAATTTGAGATAATTTATCCCCATTAAAAAAAACAAACTCTCCATCTACATCAAACAGGAAATTTAGATCATTCTGGACCTGAAATCAGGGGCCCCAAATGGCCCCCGGACCTCCCTTTGGGCATCGCCACTGCAGACGCTGGGCATTAGCGCTGGTAGCTTCATCATCAGAAGCTGCTGCAGGACGGACAGCTCTAATTCTTTTATTTCTGAACTTGTGTTGACGTTTTGAGAAGAGCGTTTCTGATGAATGCAGCGGCTCCGGCTGGATCTCCGGCTGGATCTCCGGCTGGATCTCCGGCTGGATCTCCGGCTGGATCTCCGGCTGGATCTCCGGCTGGATCTCCGGCTGGATCTCCGGCTGGATCCTGAGACGACGCTGAACAGTGAACAGTGGTTCTCTGCTTTCTGATTCACTCCAACGCCTCTGGACTTTTTGAAGACAAAATATACTGTCTTTTTCCTGCAAGTTGGAAATGTTTGTCTTAAAGATCTGAACTTATTAGCAACTCTTAACACTTTTTGTGCTATAATGCCTTGCAAAAGTATTTAGAACCACTGAAGTTTTTATTTGCAGTCTCCTTCCACTCCACTTAAAAGTCTCATCCAGTCCGTCAGTCTGGATGGAGAGCATCTTGAAACTTATTCTAAGTCGGGCTTTGGCTAGGCCATCCTAACACGATAATCTTTTGATTTCTCAATCTTCTATCAACCGTTGAGCTTCATGATGCAGCCACCATCATATCAGCTGCACTTAATTTTATTTTGAGGCGTCAGAGTTTTAAAATGTTGCGTTTAGTAAACGGCGTGACGTCGTTGCAGCATTCTCTGAAAACAAAGAGCGCTTTCCAATTCGTCCATTTGGAGTGAAATTTGCGCAGCATTAGCTGTAAAACTAATTTATTTTGAAAATCTTGTTTTTTCTTCCACTTCGCTGCTGTGAGCTACTTTATAAACATGTGGTCACATAAAATCCATGTAAAAGAAAAATGTTTGTGGTTTTATCGTGACAATGTGAAAACGTTTAATGGGTGGGAATATTCTCCCAAAACGACATCGAAACACGCGATCACGTGATGTTTTCATTTTTAAGGTGAAAATATCCTCAAATTCACCTTAAAAATCCAGAATATTAAAATGCAAATAACCAGGCGACCTCTGCATGTTTAAGAAGTGTAAAAAAAAAAAAGATTTTTGTTTCCCTGAAGTGTAAAACCCAGACTGCTGCTCTTCTTATAATCCCGGTTTCTTCAGAACATTTTTCAGATGGTGGAACTATTCACAGATTCACTTTCTAATTTACTTTCATTATTTTGTTTCAATTAAATCAAATGGAAGTGCTAATGCCCGCATGGCCATGCAGTATGAAATAATAGTGTCCAGGCTAGAATTTAAAGTCGTACCTCCAGGCTAAAACTCCAGAGCGCACACAGAATGAAAGTGTAAAATGTTTTTTAATGTATATTTAACAGCAAATACCCCAGTGACTATTGATGTTTCGTCTCAGAAGAATCTATTTCTCTGGTATATCTAAGGGCATGATATGAAACCACTCACACTTTTATTTCTTTTTCTCTGTTTTCTTCCTCTGTGTGTCTCCCGTAGTATTTCTCCCTCTCTCTTTTTTCCCCCGCTGTCTCTCTTTAAACATTTATCTTCTGTTTTCTCCTTACAGGCCCTTTGTGCTTTTGTGATGTTGGTTTTTACAGCTTTCTGCGCACCACAGTCGCCATTTATCTTTTATAGATGCCAGCAGCAAGGAGCGCGTAAGAAATGCTACCATTTCAGCATGACTAATTGTCATCGCTCGGCGCTGCTCCCCTGATGGCCTGCAGTGTGTGAACCGCACTGTTTACACTCTACATTTCCATTTTGTTCACATAAATACTCCAACTCTGAATATTATCATCAGCTGCAGCGTGTTGCTCGGTTTGTGAACTCATTCGCCAGCAGCAATCTGAAACAGGTGAATATATGGGGCCCCAGAAGAGGAAAAACTATCAGAATAGTCTTTGCCTAAACTAAGGCTCATCATCATCTGTTTATGCTTGATGGTGAGCCCGTCTGCAGGGGCGCTACCTTTCTTTGTAAATCTGTTTATTGCAAAAAATCCAAGCGAAGTCAAAGCTTTACTAGGATCATTACCCAAGTCTCAACATTTTAATATTGAGCATCAGTTCATCAAAACTTTATTTTTATTGTACTTAAACAAGACGCGTTTATATAAAAATGCTCAAATTTCACTTATAATAAAATGTATTGAGAGAGTTTTACTAGAGGTGCATCGATTTATTGGCCAGCCGATTGATTGGTTTGGGAGATCGGTGATCAGCCGATACTTACATGTGAAGCAGATCTGACTGACGGACCGGCCCACCAGGTCATGTCTGCACGTTTACAGTTAATAGTCGCCCCATTGTTACCAACTCCTCAACTTTCTTCCTGTTTTTATCAACATGTCAGACAAAAAAAATGTAAATCAGCGGATCAGGCTTCTTAAAGATCGGTAATCGGCGATTGGACCAAAAACTGCAATCGGTGCTGCATAATTTTACATTTTTATGGCACTGCGCCTATTTAATTTGGTTTGCTGTCTCTTAAATGACGACCGATTAGGGCTCCTGATCAAACCTAATATACTCATATTTAGTCACATTTCCTTACAGAAGCTAATAAGTGGATTGGAGAAACCGGCACTAAAGCGTCAGGTGTAAAGGAAGGCGCGTTCAACCTGAGGCAAAACATCTCACAGTAGATAATTGTTTTAGAAATCTTAAAAAATTGGGTACAAAACACCCAAAACTGGAAAGACAACAAATGGTAAAGAGTCAAAATTATCTGCAGGCGCTCAAAAGTTAACACAAAAACACAACATTTTCTATACTGTCGTCACTAATAACAGTTAAATAACAGCTGAAAAGTTTGCGGAAATACATAAAGTGTTTTTTTTTACTATGACATAAAAACCATTATCTCAAATTATGAAAGCAATTAAATCTGAAGTCATGATGAAATTAAAACCTTCCAAGTCCCTCAGCAGGAAAAACATAAACCAATATTTCTCTTTTTGTTGTCTGGATTCAGGTGTTTCTCAGATAAACGACACGTTGGGCTGCATTTACCACTAAATACATCCTGTATTAACTTGTACTGCGTTTTTCTTCAGTAATGTTATAATTGTTATTATTACACAAACATGTTTTGTTCCTTGGTTTTGTGTTTTTCTCTTTCTGCAGGCGTAGAGACAGACTGTTGAGTTGTGTTCCCTCCATTCTTCTCTCTCTCTTTTTCCTACATTCCTCCCTTTTTTCCATCTACTAGCCCATTATATTTGGGAAAAAAAACTCCTGTTGTTACTCAGTTTTGTCCTCTTTGTGCAGTTTCCCCTGAATTCCTGATATTTTTCAAATCGATTTAAAAATGGTGGACCTTTTGATTCACTCTGCCGATCTGCAGGACTGATCAGCACAAGAATAAGAGCGATTGTTGAGGGGTAGACCTTTGATGAAGCGTATCAGGTGTCGCTCCAGGGGACCTCTGGGTATCATGAATGGAAAAACCCACCTTACCCCTTGCTCTATATCTTCCTTTGACCAGACTAATTATTCGCAATCAATAACAGTCTGTATCTTCTCTCTTGTCTCTCTCGTCTCTTCTGGGACATTCAGGATGCTGCAGGCAAGGTTTTGGACCGCTGGACCATCATGTCCCGTGAAGAAGAGATCATCACCCTGCAGCAGTTTCTGCGCTTTGGTGAGACCAAGTCCATCGTGGAGCTGATGGCTATTCAGGAGAAAGAAGGTCAGGCGGTCACAGTTCCCTCGTCAAAGACAGACTCTGGGATTAGGACGTTCATCGAAAGTAATAACAGAACCCGCAGCCCGGGGCTCTTGACACATCTGGAGAACAGTAGCCCCTCCAGCATTCATCACTTTGAGAATATCCCCAACAGCTTAGCCTTCCTCTTACCGTTCCAGTATATCAACCCGGTCTCTGCCCCCATGCTCGGCTTGCCCCCTAATGGCCTCCCAATGGAGCAGTCTGCCCTTCGGCTTCGGGAGCCCAGCCTCCCAAACCAGGGAGAGCAGGTGGAGACCAGCGAGTCAGAGGTGTCCCTATCGCCCTTCCGCACAGGTCAGAGCCCGAGTCGCGGAGTGCTGGGACCCATCAACAGCACTGAACCCAAGACAGAACCCAACAACTGTGCATCGCCCATCTCCCCGAGCCCGTCCACCCAGCAAGCTCAGCAGCAGTCGTCCCTTCAGCAGCAGCAGCCGCAGCAGGGCCAGCAGCAGACCCAAAGCCAGTCTCAGCAACACAACAGTCTCGGCGACCATCAGGTGCATCACCACTTCGTCAAGGATGAGCCTTCGAAGTCCATCAGCCACCCTTCGTTTTCCTCCAAGATGCATCGCATACGCCGCATGGGAGCCACCTCACGCAAGGGTCGCGTGTGCTGCAACGCGTGTGGAAAGACCTTTTATGACAAAGGCACACTTAAGATACACTACAATGCCGTACACTTGAAGATTAAACACCGCTGCACTATCGAGGGATGCAACATGGTCTTCAGCTCCCTGCGCAGCCGCAACCGCCACAGTGCCAATCCCAACCCACGGTTGCACATGCCCATGCTGCGCAACAACCGCGACAAGGACCTTATCCGTGCCAATTCCTCCACAGGTACGCCTGTCATCTCGAGCAGCAAGAACGGCGGCTTCACGCTCACCAGCCCCGGAAGGCCACCGCTGGGTTTTACGACTCCCCCCGTAGACCCGATCCTTCAGTCCCCGCTGCAGAGTCCGCTGGTGTTCCCTTCCCTGAAATCAGTGCAGCCAGTCCAACCAGTGCCCCCGTTCTACCGAACACTTGTGTCTCCAGCAGACCTCGTCAGCCCTCCAGTGTCACTGCCAACCAGCCCCATCATGCCCACTACTACCAACAGCACCACCTTGATGGACCAGCAGCAGCAGATCCTGGCTGCTGTTGTCTCGCACAACAATATTCACGTGTCAGAGGCAAGTCCAATGTCTCACCGTCTGTCCACTGGTGGCAGTCAGGACCTCACCACATGCAGTGACCCCGCACCCAAGAAGAAACCTCGTAAATCGAGCATGCCAGTGAAGATTGAGAAGGAAGTGATTGACGTGGCAGATGACTTTGAGGACAAAGATGAGGACGACGACAACACCATCCACCATAATCACCAGGCAAGTCTTCTTCACAACAATATTAAAATCAACGGCAACTGCAACAACGGCGCAGGTGGAACTGGCCACCACAGCGGCGGCAGTGGCCAGCAGTCGCCCTCCCAGGACGAGATGAGCCCTGGCCTGGCCCTTAGGGGGATGATGAGGCAAAGCGAGGACGAATGTAGGGAAGGGACTGGCAGCGACAGCAGAGGCGGCGCTTCAGAGCTGCGTTGTATGGACAGCTTTACCTCAGAAGATCAGGACCACGAGAGAGACTTTGAAAACGAGTCTGAAACCTCAGACTCCAAGATGTTCTACCGCGATGACCTGATGGACGGAGAGGAACATCCAAAGCACGGCAGAGGAGGAAGAGGCCTGGACAAGGAGCATGAAAACGACCCCCACGAGGACGAACACTTGAGAAAAGACATCGAGGGAAACGGTCATTCCTCACCGTCTCCTCATGGGCCTCCGATCAAGATCAAAGAAGAGCTCAACGATCCGACTTACGACATGTTTTGCATGAGTCAGTACGGCCTCTACAACGGGGGCATGGCGGCAGCCGCCGCCGCCGCCGCTAGCATGGCCGCTCTGCACGAGAGCTTCATTTCCTCCATGGGGTACGGCGCGAGTCCACCCAAATTTCCCACGTCTCAGTCGCCCGAAGGAGACCCGTGCTCCAGCCCTGACCCCAAGATCTGCTACGTCTGTAAGAAGAGCTTCAAGAGCTCCTATAGCATGAAACTGCACTACAAGAATGTGCACCTGAAAGAGATGCATGTGTGCACGGTGGCTGGCTGCAATGCTGCTTTCCCCTCCCGACGGAGCAGAGACAGGTGAGTGCAGCAGGACTCCAAATGACACCTAACTTTACTGTATCTAATGCATTTGATTTAGATGTTTTAGGTTTTCAGGTTCTACATTTTTCATCATGCTCCCTAATATTTTGCTTCCAAGCAGTCAAACTTTTCTTTTTGTGTCTTTTAAAGTTGTCTAGACCAACAGTTCTTCAGGCTTTCTAGAGGCATTTCAAGGTGTTTTATTTGCACACTGAATTTCCCCTTATTTCCACTAAAGTCCTTGTATCGTAATACATTAAGGATCGGATTTGCTGCTTACTTTGACCAATGAATCATTCAGCTTAAAAAAATAAAATCTCCCAAACCTAAGGGATGGATAGCCAGGTGTTGTGTCTGCACTTAACCTGAAACTTACAGAAGCAAAGAAGCATGTTTTAAATTTCGTCTCAGGGCAGGCTGTTGCAAAGACACATTTTGTTTTTTACGTGTTCAGCTCTGAAACGTGCCAAAGGTAACAAGTTTGAGGCATGAAATAATATTTTTGCATCAACAAGATGATTTCCAGTGAGCCATTTGCCAAATGTTTTGGCATAACTGGGCTGCATGCGTACGCCGTGTCCTCATTAAATCGAGAAAATCCGAACAAGCAGGGAGGAAAAAGCCATGCAGACACAAAACTTGTTTTTTTTTTTCTCTCTTTACATTTGAACTTTTATGATTTACACAGTGCTGTCTGCACTTATTGGCGCCCGTTGTTGCCACTCTGGGGAGATTCATATCTCTCTAAATCTTCCTCACTGAGCACGGCGGCAAAATGAACTTCTCTTCTTTGTCTGAGTTAGTTGAACTCATCTGACTGGTGATGTGAGTAAGTTTAGATAAGTAGACATTTTATCGCTCTGCTGCTAAATCCTCAGCAAGAAAAGTAGCTACTGGTTCCCTAAAAGTTGCAAGATGATTTCATATTTGCTAATGTGCGATCCAGTCACTAGATGAAAAGAATATCTACGAAGTGATTAAAAATTATTAAAATGTGCTTAAATGGACTTGTTGGAATAATTTAGAAATATTAAGTTTGCTTTAAACAAAGGACACTTTTGACAGTTTCTTCTCAGAATTGGTGTTAAATTAACTCAGAGTTACTGAAGTGATGGAATCATTTTAACACTTGAAATAGTTAAAACTGCTCGACATCTTGATGAAGTAACGCAGAAAGAGTTAAATTAATCACCAAATCTGAGAAGAACAAATTAAAAGATTTTAAAAAACATGAAGTTCCATCAAAAATTATATTTACATCCCGCTGTTTTTTACGTATTCAGCGTGTTAATCTTTCATAAATGTACCTGCAAAATTTCTAACAACACAGTAAAATGTAGCTGGATTTGTATTTTCACACAATTATTTCCTGATTTATGCACATTAACAAATCTGCGATACAGGAAATTGATGTTCTCTTGTCTTTCTCATCTAGAAGAGACCTCAGCATATTTAACAAAATTAATAATAAATTAATAAACCTTCCCTTTTCAGTCTTTCTGGGAAATTGATAATAGTTGCACCACTGACTTTCTTAAACTCTCATGTTTCTATGTTTTTACCTTCTGGATAAATGTTTTTCAGATTATAGTAATATAAAAAATCTCCTGATCTTTACCAGAAATGAAAAGCACTCTATGTTTTTGTTAAACAACTTAAACAAAAAAAAAATGTCAAGAATAAAATAAATCTTAAAGTGAAATTAAAACCTTGAAAACCTTGAAAACCTTCCAAAACCCCAGAGATCTATTGATTAGGATTAAAATATTACACAGCAGAAGGAAACAAAGTGGCAGGAAGTCAGTTTAACTCTCAGCTGCTTTCAAACTTTTTCTGTACAAGCTAACACTTAACATCTGTTAGTTAATAAGAAATTAAAAAGATACTCAGGGACATCTGCCTGGTGTCAAGTTAAAGTTTAGAGACCAGAGTGCGATGCAGAGAAACACACACACACACATATAAAAATACACTCCAGGTTTCCAGCTGCAGTGTGTTGTTTACCTGCCCTCGCCGCCTCACCTTTGCACGGTGAAACCAGGCCGCATACGTTAACGATGACGCCGTTTGTCAAGCCGCTGCATTCATTAGCGCGTCAGGAGGTGATGCGCCGCGCTCACCTGGGCTTGTTAGCACGTATCCTTCCCGCTGATGGCAGCTGCATGTCACAACACGCGCTACGTACCGCGCGCAGGATGTCCTAAGGGTGGCTCCGGGGGCCGTTCCCGGCCCTCTGGATTATTTTGTTCGGCCCGTCGCTCTGCAAGCACAGGGAAGGATTTCTACAACTAAAATATAATTAAACTTTTTTGTTTTCAGATACCAGACTAAAGTATTTTCCTTTATCAACAATGTTTCTGCTCAACGTAAAAATGAGAACAATGAACCCAAAACAAGTTGGAAAATATTTACCTGGTGCTTTAAACAGATCCTGTCAACAATAATTCACAGATTCACTTTGCTTCATTACAATATTGTCTATTTAGTAAATTATTCAAGAGATTAAAACAAACAAATGTCCTAAGAAATACAATTTACACAATATTGTGGCAATTGAGTTTTCTCTGGTCGACTGTTTGGAGCCTTCACTGTAAAAACATAAAATCTTAACAAGTATTTCTGGTGCAAATTTCTCAGTGCACAATAAAACTAATTTACAAGTAACTTTATCAGCAACGCAGATTATTTCACTTTTAACAAGGAAAATATTTCTTGCTATAAGTGAAATAATCTGCCAAAGGAACCTTTTAATCAACATTAATAAACTATTGACTTAAAACAATTTCTTATTTCTTGCTGAAAAACTAAATTAGTTTTGTCTTATTTCAAGTGGACCGAGATATTTGCAGCAAAAATACTTTTTTTGTGTGTTTTTCCCGTGTAATGGCCAAATGTTTGGACACCCTGACAAGTCTTCACTTTTCTCCTCTGCAAGAAAATCTGAAAACACAAAATGTTTTTCCTGTCATTTCCTACTTCGCCCATCTTTGTTTAATTTTTTTCAACTCCTTTTGTTGTTTCTAAACGTGGACGCAGCTGCTAACCGTGGCACGCACCGCCGCTCTGTGGCGCGTCGCGGTTGCCTCGGTTACGACCCGCCTGCACAAACACGTTCACCACTTTCAAGTTAAAACACTTCTGTTTTTGTTTCGGTTTAATTCTTGAATTGCAACATCGTCATGAAAAGACTGGATGAAATCTAATGTGAAAAGCTGCATTTTCAGCTGAAAAATTACAAAACTGACGTCTTGTCAGTGTGAACGTCCACGGATCTCAATCTATTTATTAAAAATATATTTGTTAGAGCAACAGGACACGAGTTTGAGCTTCAAACAGGAACCAAAACAACGAAAATCAGAGCAAACAGCCAGGCTTTGAGGCGAGCCGATACATCGGATCGGCCTCCGGATAACGACATAATGCGTATCTGGGAGCAATAAAACGGAAATATTATTAAATATCCATCAGAGCATCGTCTCTGATAAGATCGAGACGTGTACGGATTTAAACTGCTGCTTGAACATTGATGGCTTGGAGATTTAATAAGTTTTACTAATTCCCTTTTCTTCTAATCAGATGTTAGTGTAGCAGGGGCAATTAATAAGCTGGATAAAACACTTAATTTCACTTAAATAGTATCTGAGAAAGAGATAAAATCAGTTTTTTTGGATAATTTGATGTTCGGATGTTTCAATAAATCGATTAATATGATCTCAAAAGTTTCCATTTGCATGATTTTTACCTTTTTTCTCTTTCTACAAAAAACTAGCAAAACCCTTCAGTCTGGCGCTCTCAACGACAAGGGCTTGTCGTTTACAGAGACTTTATTAATTTTATTGTTTTATTTTTGATATTTGAAGTCCAGTTGCAGTGTTAAATGCTAATCAGAATTTGAAGTTTATTGACTGACAATGTTTTCTTGCAACGTTATTCTTTATCGCGACAGATTCTGGGGCAATTTATCATCCAACAAAAGTTGTTATCCGACTAATGATTAAAATATATACATATATAAAAACATGGCAAAGTTACACATAAAACCCCATATAAAATTAAAGCTGTCTACTATATAATACTTGTAAAGAAAACTCACAGTTAAAAGGCGGGAACAGAAAAAGGGGGAGGGGCTTTTGAAACTTTCCGGTTGCTATGGTAACCACCAACTGCCAGGGGCCGAGTAACGTACAGTGAAAATGGTGCCAAAACAACAGTACTACCGTTGAATTTGTCATTGTGACGTGTCTACTCTGATCCACAATAATACACAAAAAGCAACAACACACTAAGTGACGCCATCTTTGGACCCGTTCACCGCTCAGTCTGCGCTGTTGATAAAAACCCCAGCAGATTTCACACTGTAAAACATCTGCGCTCCCTGTAATACACTCAGGTAACGCGCCCTTGAGCAAACAAGCTCTGGGTTTTAAATGTGAAGCAGAACAAATGAAGGTTTATTTTGGGGGGCTTGGAGAACCCAGATCCGTTTTTACCCTTCCTTCACCTCCAAAGGCTGGACGTGTTTCCGTGTCGCTGCGGTGAGCAGGTGTCCTCCGTCTTCCGCGTTCCCGCGACGCAGCCGAGCGCAGCCCGCCGTCCCTGCATGCACCGCTGCAAATGGAGAGAGTGAAGGTTAATTATGTTGGAAAAGTCTCTCCTTCCTCTCCCCGTCTTTTCCTCTCACGGCAGGGGGGCTCCGAGTTCCGGTCTCCAAAACAAAAGAGAGAGAATACGTTAGCAAAAGCCTCTCCAAATGTCTGGTGAATAAAGACATCACTGCTGATTAGTTTTAAAGAGAATACAGAATAAAATCCTCATTCTTAGATGAAAAACATATAGAAAACCCTCAACTTGTTTTATGCATTTTTAATGAACAATTTAATTTAAAGTCTAAGCTGAACAGCAGCAAAGGTTGTGATGGTGAAATAAACTAAAGGTTGATGTTTATTTCAGACATTTGCAAGAACAAAACAATCAGCAGGAGAAACAACGAAGCAAAATAAACAAATTATTTTGTAAAACTAAACTGTCATGTTTAGTTTTACTAAAACTAAACATTATATGATATCTAGCACAAACACTGTAAAAACTAATTTAAACTAACTTGATTAACAAAATTAAACTAAACCAATGAAAAAACTAAACTATTATTACCCTGCAGAGCAACATTATTACAGTTAACCGAAGAAAATAAAAACAGCAATTAATTGATAAAACTATAACTAACTGGAACTATATTGTGCATTTATAAAGTTAACTAAAACATATTGAAATTATAGATATAATATCTTTTGTTCCCAGTTTAGGCAAACTGTCGGCTAATTACGTCGCGCCGTACGCCCCCTGGTGGCAAATGGCGGCAGCAGCAGAATCAGCTGGTTGCTCAACAATAATTTTATACATTTTTGAAAATGGTATTTTCTGCTGAGTTGGGCTGTCAAATGTTATCGCGATAAATGATGATATTATTGTTTTGGGACCGTTTTCAAGTAATATAAGGAACTAGAACATATTCGCAAAGATCATTAAGCTTTAAATTCTACGAAACATTTAACACTGGGACCTGATTTTAAATATCCAAAATAAATAAACAAAACCAAGAAAAGGAATTATGATGTCTCTTTGAGACCAAAGAACCAGACTGAAGAGTTTAGTTTTCTAATTTTTGGTAGAAAGAGAACAAATAGAGAAATGGTACATCATGGAAATGATTATTTTAATCTAATTGATTTATTGCATCACAATCACAATACTTTGGGCTTTTAGAAGTCTGTAAAACCTGTAACTACTACCACAAAAACACTGTAAAAACTAATTAAAATATAGAGGTAAACTATGCTGAGAAACCCGGAGCCATTATAACGGTGCGGCGGAGTGATGAATGTGGGTAAAATCCACGTCCTCCCACTCACCTAAGAGCTCATAACAACGCCCCGAACGACAGCGAAGACAAAGGACCGGCAGCGTCAGTTCGACACCTCGCCGCTCTCCATCTCATTTACACATTACGAGCCATTTAGACAACATGAGCACATTTAGGTACGAATCCGAGCACGTTCGCTCCGACACGGAAACCAGGGGCAAGGGCCATCAGATGAACCTAAAGATGATTAACGGTGACTGGGACAGAAAGGCTGCCTCCTCTGCACGGCTCCCTGCGGAGGCCTCCCCCGTCTGCTGGGCGAAGATGAGACCGCCGAATTGGTTTGCCAGCCGCATTACCGGCCAGCAGGGAGGCGCTGGGGAGGAGGGAGGCAGCGGGGGGAGGAAGATGAAGCGTAGTGAAGAGGAGTGATGGAGGAACGGATCTAAATCTGATAAATGAAGAGAAGACGGCATAATGTGGACGCAGTTCACTTATCCTGACAACACAAGTTAAATCGAGGTCATTAAAATGACCACAAGCTGCTTTTTTTTTTAGTTTGTAAATAATTACAGTAAAATCTTCTTGAATTTTGCTGACAAGTTCTTGTGAAGAAGCAAACTGGTAGTTTTATAATAATGTGATTTTCACGACAGAGTATCAGGGCCAAGCTAAGAGGTTGTTATTAATTATGAGAATAAAGTCATTAGTAAAGACGCGTAAAAATCAAAAGAAAAAGTTGTTTTAAAGGTCAAAACCTCCATAGATAATATCGTCTCAGATAATGATTTAATCCTGATGTGTAAAAATATTATTTACCTGTTAAACTGAAACACATTCATAACTTCACACCAAGCAAAATATTAGTTTTTTTAGTAATCTACATGCAGGAGTTATAAAATTACTACTTTATTCTCCTGATATTTAGGCTTTATATTAGCAATATTATGTGTTTGTTCTTGTAATATTACGACAAAAAAAACATTATTTTAATAGGTTGTAATAATATTAGTTTACTTTTATATTGTCACGATTTTATTATGTAATTATTTCGACTTTGTTGTCTAAAAAAAAAATCATACAACTTTTTTTTGTTTTACGACTTCAGGCTAGTAATATTGTGACTTTATACTCGTCTTGTTTCGACTTTATTGTTAATCACAATAAAGAAACATTTCACAGAACTTTATTCACGTAATATTATGAGTTTATTCTCGAATTAAGACTTTGGTCTCGTATTTTTGTTTTCTTTTTATTCTGGTGATTTATGACTTCGATTTAATAATTTCACGTTTATTCTCATAACAGTATGACTTAATTCTTGTAAGACTTTTTCTCACAATATTAGGACTTTATTCCTGTAATATTAGTCATTTATTTTCATAACACTATGACTCTATTCCTGTATTTTCCTTTCTTAGCCTGGCCCTTACTCTCCATCGTTGACACGAGGTTTGCATTTCTATTGTCTGAAAAGGATTTTAAGCTTTACTGCTTGAGCTGTAGCCTGTTTGACTTTAACAGATTAATTTAGAGCTTATTAGCAGTGTGAAGGTGTTTTTATGGACATGGAGATGTTGTTGCAAAGGGCCTGCCTACCTGAGCATCATTACCAGCACCCAAACAAAAGCTGCTTCTCCCCTCTCAACACTCACAGCAGCACAAACACAGAAAACACTGATAATGATCCGTCGCCACATGGCTCTCCGTCCAACATTACACTCATAAAGGAAACCATATGAGGGGAAAATATTGTAAGTTTTCCACTGAGACACAGGAAGGTTTGAACATGGCGCAGCGACAGCCACGGCCGATCAATTCTCCACGCTCCCCTCTCCCCCATTCACAATGCTGACGATGCTCGAGTGGACGGGCTCCTGGTTGCTTGGCTCACAGAAAAGAAAAGGGTCCCTGAAATGAATGTATGTTTACCTCTTGCAGGACAATGTCGGATAGGGAAGTAAATAATTAAAGGAAAGGGACCCTTTTTGACTGCATCAACCCTGCCACTGCTGGTAAGCTCTACAATCCATTGTGACTCCATGTTTTGCCCATCCTGCCCAGGATGATCTTTTATTCTTTTCTTTTGTTTATTTTGTTGTGTTTTACACACATGTGCCCTCCCTGCATGGAAACCCTTCACATTAAAGGCGCAGAGTGTGTGAGAGGAGCAGGCCTTTTATATACTGACTGCTTAAGTTTCCTTTCTGTGTTTTCATTGTAACGTGGGCACCTCTCTCCTCTTTTTTAAAGTTTTCTTAGCAGCTGTGAAATTGGAGTTAAAAAAGAAATTAGGCCTGTCGTGATAACAAATTTTCCTGGATGATAATTTGTCCCAGAACTTAATGTGCTAAATGATATTGTTGTTTTGAGGCTATTTTCAAGTAATCTAATGGTAATGGCATAATAGTGCAAGAACAACCTATCAAAGGTCAATAAATATTTATCACTGGAAAATATTTATCACTGGAACATGTTAAATATTGAAAATAGACAAACAAAACAACAGAAACTATAAATAAAACTAACTATAAATCTATGTAAACAAAATTATTCTTCAAAAAAAGGTTTATTTGAGACCAAAACACCAGACCGGAAACTTTTACCATCCAGTTTTCGGTAGAAAACCAGTAAATCATTGCGATAGATCTGGTAATAATTATTGCGACAGGCCTGCTCCCTGCACTGTCTAGCATGGCTTTGTGTGTTAGCTCCGGTGTCGCTAACTGTGTCCCGGCTTCAGCATGGTGTGTTGCTGCGTTTCTTTGACCGGTTACGTTTTGTTTGAAGCGAGGGATTAGAAAAAAACCTCATCTTAATTAATTCCATCTTAACGCGAAGACGTGTTCATCCAGGTGCTCGATTAAACCACCTCTAATACTCAACCAATGCGATAATGCTGTCAGGGCCTCGTGCTAATATGCTATCCAGTTCCCCTCCATTATCACATTACCTCTGCTCAAATCAATTGATAAACTCCCATTCAATATGGTGGACTATTTAATTGAGTCAGAGTCTATTGGATTTGAGGGCAGAGCAGACATGCTGACAGTGGTAAACAGCAGCAGGATGCTCTGTCTCTGGCTTCCTGTCTTTTTATTAATCAAAACAATAGCTATAACGTGCAATAATGTTCAGATATGTTAAGTTTATTGATTTTGCTTCAATGTTCAAACTTTCTTGTAATATTGGTACGTTTTTAAAGTGGCCAGTTGAAACTTTTTAACCCTTTTTGTTGCTAACAAACCACTGAGGATAAAACGATAAAGAACCAGCTGTGATTAAATTGAATTTTTTGGATTTCCACAATAAAATCACTCTAAAAGTGCAGCTACTATTTTTCTACATCTATTTTTCTTTTTTTTAAATATAATTTTCCATAAATACCAGCCTCCCATTGTCTTTTTGCAAGGCTTTTATGTTTTTTTTTTGCTTGTTTATTTTAAACGCAATAGAAATAAAATAATGGTTCTTTCAAAATGTTAAGAGTTTTTCTGTAGATATTTTTCAAAAATCATAACTTTTTTCCAAAGGTCGTGTCACATTAGCGGCTCTAAACGGCTTTAATTTAGCAAAACTTAGATTCCACAAGCATCCAAAGCTGATCAATGTGACATAAAATATATTTATATTAAGAAAACCACTAGTAAACCAAATATGTAAATATTTTTAGAAAAAATGACGAGTGAACACTTTCTATTGGCTCCAGAGCTTCTTGCAGCATCTTTTTCCTGCAGTTGTAATTACTGAAGAGTGTTGCGTTTAGCGCAACCTTTTGGCACCTAAGCTGAAAAATAATAATAGACTTTGTGTCAGTGAAAGTGAAAGCTGTACGAATCCGATATCTCCGTGCATCTCCACCAAACGCCTCCAGGGTAATACAGGCGGTTCCCGGTGAGCCGACAGCTGATAGCAAAGAGCAAAGGGCAGACGAACTGAAGGATGACGCATCGCTCAGGTGTTTCCTGGCTGCTAAAAGGAATTACTTGCAGATATTGTTCATTTGACAAAGAGCAAACGATTTGAAAGGCCTTTAGAGAATCTCTGATCAAGACAACTTTAAAAGAAAAAAACTCTGAAAATTTCAAACTTTGCACAGTGGAAGGGACAGTATCATGTAAAATCATTTTTTTAGCTTTACAGCTTGCAAAGCCAGGTGTCATCATCAAAAACATACCTGGGGTGTTGCTTTGATTCTTTCGTCCATGTTTGAGAAATCCTGTAATCTCCATGGCAACCATTCAGCTGAGCAAAACGCCTGGGTGGACCTAGGCCCGCCTCCGAGACGTAGCTCCACCTCTGAGTTTCCACGCTAACTAACTTCCCCCATTCAAATTCAATTAAAAATACTTTATTGACCCCAAAGGGAAATTAAATGTTGTTGTAGCTCATGTTAATACAAATTTTCTTCAGTTATTCATCTCCTTCAGACTAGCCAGCAGAAATTAGCAAACAACTGAAACTACACAACCTCATAATACTTCTCAGGTAAAAACGTTGGCAAAGGGTTAATAGAGGAGCCATGTTGTGATAACTTCCTGTAGGCGGCGTTTCAGAAAGAGCAGGAGCTTCTTAAAAAGACAGAGACCCAATTTCCAAGCATTAAGTCACGAAGTAAAATTTGATATAATTTTTATAACGAGTGACGGTAACATGGCTGGTTGATTGAACCCGCCCCTTTAAGACTGACTGTTTTTGTCTGGGTTTGATTTCTAACCGCCTCTCTCTCTACGCCAGGCACAGCTCGAACATCAACCTGCACCGCAAACTGCTGACCAAAGAGCTGGACGACATTGTCCTCGACCCTCAACTCACGCCACTGCCCAAGGACCTGCGAGCCGAGTTTCTGGCCAAGCTCTACGCCGGGCACCACATGGGTTTGGACCCGATGGCCAGGATGGGCTTCCGGGGCGCCGCCCTCGGCCTCCCTGGCCTGACCCATAACCCCCTCTCCCACATGAGCAACGAATACCCCCGCCATCCCTTCAACCACGACCTTAGAAACCACCACACCAACGGCCTGTTCCGGGGCCAGCCGGACGACTACATGGTGCTGGACCTGAGCACCACCTCCAGTGTTCAGTCCAGCAGCAGCATCCACTCCTCACACGAGTCCGAAGACGGCAGCGACGAAGGCATCCTCCTGGATGACCTGGAAGAGGATGAGGAGGAGGGCAACAGCGAGGGAGAGGACCTCTCCCGGCGGGCGGAAGGCGGACATCAGGATGAGACCGCAGTACTCAAAAGAGGACAAGATGAGGGGCTGGACTCGTCCTCGTCGCCGTTCCTTCTTTCGTCCACAGGGGGCAGTAATGGCAGCAGCGGTGGGATCCTCTGTAACATCTGCCACAAGGTTTACAGCAACAAAGGGACCCTGCGCGTGCACTACAAGACTGTGCACCTGCGCGAGATGCACAAGTGCAAAATCCCCGGCTGCAACATGGTGTTCAGCTCCGTGCGCAGCCGCAACCGACACTCTCAGAACCCGAACCTCCATAAAAACATGCCCTTCTCTACGATTCTAGACTAACCGACGTCCCTCCTGTTTCCTCTGCTCCTTCATTCCTCCTCCATCAAGTACAAGCTGTAAGCCCCGTCCTTTGTAAGTCACTGCAAGACATTACTCTCTCCATGTATAAAATGATTGACTCTAGATGAAGTTTATCATTGTGTCCTTTGACTTTTCCTTCTTTGGAAGAACAGGATGACGCCAATCGGCTCGGAGTTTACTTTATAGCAAAGCTCCAGGTGATTTTACTCATTAGCCCCTCCATCTGTTTTTGTTTCGATCTTCTACTCTTTGTGTTTACGTCTACGTCCAAAGAATCTGTTCAAACTCTTTTATTTGTGACTTTGCCTGCGGAAACAGTAGTACTGAGAAAAAAAGAGAAAAACTTCTTGTTGTATTTGTGTATCGATAACTTTTAAATGGACCCCTTACAAAGCATGACAGCTCCATTTGTAAATAACGTCCCAAGAGGCTTTTTTGGTGTAAGAGTTGTGTTGATGGTTGTTTGCTTCCTTTTCCTCTCTTTTTATTGGATTTATGTTACAGTACAGTACGATACTTCCATCTATAGGCAAGAAAGAGGTAGCATCCTTAAAGTTCGACTCATTTACGTTGGTTTGAATCTGATTCATGGGGGAAAAAAAGATCATGTGAATTGTTTTAACTGCTTGTTAGATATTCAGAGGTTGCCGGCATGCTTCTTTTAGGCTCTTACACTGATATCATTCTCTGTATTTTCTGTTTTTTAATTTCTTTTCTGTTTTTGCACTTTGCATCTATACAAGGGGGAATGTGTAATAATTAATGAGGATTTCTGCAATGGTGAATTAAAGTGGGGGTCCACGGTGGCTTCGTTGCCGATCGAAGCAATAGTACCTTCAAACGCTTTCTTTCTGCATGCGCTCAGTTTCGAAGCCTCTGAAAAAAACCTGAAATGTTTCCCAACTCCTTTATGACCTAGTCAAAGTAAACACAGATTAAGGCCTAGTCCACACGTACTTCAGGGAAAACAAATTACCTTTCATCCACACAAAAACTCAGTTTTATCGTCACTAAAAATTATTATTAATGGAAAATGGAGCTTTGAGGAAACTCTGTATTTGTGTTTGCATGTTTTGTTTACTGGAATGAATCACCGAATTCTGCAGCACATCTAAATGTTAAGGTTGTCAAAGTCAAGCTAGCATAGCTGACCTACTTCCCTCTCTAACCTTTGCCAACCTGTGAAATGTGATGCACTTGGATCTTGTCTTCTTGTCTTAGTTTTGGCAATTAGTAGAAAAAACTGTGTCCTGTTTTTCTTTTACATATCAGTTGTACATTTAAGATTTAGCGTGTTGTGTTGACAACTTGACAGCTAAATCCAACAATGGTCATACACGTGTTTGTCCACCAAACGAACCTCCAGGCGCCATGTTTAACTCCTAACAGGAAGTCACGGTTGTTTTGAAGCGATCTGAGTGGCTGATGTAGGTTTGAGCTTTGCGCTGTACTGCCCCCTATGGGTTTGGCGTGTTTAAAGCAACAATCAGGGACGGTTTTGTTTGGGTTTATGTGGATGAAAACTTTTCTGAAAACGATCCCATGTGTACAATATTTGTTTTTATAAGTACGTGTGTACAAGGCCTAAATCTATATTATAAACAAAAAAAAGTTAATAAGATGTTTGTATTTTAAGAAATAATTAGTGTTTTTACAAACATCCGCAGATTTAAATGAAAGAAAAATCTTCCAATGTGACCAAAATGCACAAGTTTGCTTAAGAAAAAGCTCTTTCAGCAAGACATTGTCTTTAAAATCACGCACCATTTAACCAATACGATGCACTTGAGTCTTAAAACGTTAACTGTGATTTTGTTTTGTTTTTTTCCACCGCTGAGCTCCACCTTCACATATATTCTGCAAATGTTGTTTTCCTTCTTTTGGTTGCAAAGAGTCCCTCATGGTACACATATTTTAATTAATTGGAGAAAGCAGCCAAAGGAAAAGGTATTTATTAGTGGGTGATGTATGTTGTCCAGTGAAAGGTTTTTATTTTTTTTGTAAAAAAAAAAAAAAAAAGAAAATCACTTCTGTTACTCTGTAAGGAGATCTACTCTTACTCGACTGGTGCTAACACACAGTGGTGGGAAATGAGCGTTGTGCTGTACAGTATTAACACCACCTTACATCCATAGCAGCGCTGACTTCCTCTTCTTTCAGCCATCCTGCTGCAGACGTCGTGACCCGTTCGGCTCAAACCTCGTGCGTTTTTTTAAGACTCCACCTACAGGAGGCACCCGGTCTTCCTGCGCCTCCTGTCTCTGAGATAAAGAGGAGCTGAGGTTGATGGAAAGGTTGCGGAGGCGGAAGGCTGACTAGGGAGGAAAGGATGACAGCAGCGATCATTAAAAATGTGCTGCTTCCCTGTTACCTGGAGGCATCCCGCCATTCCAGCTTCTTCCGTCTAATAACTCACTTGTCACTTTGTTACACTGCCAGACGTCAAGGTTGCTGACAAGACTGTGACACTGACAGAGGGAGAAAAGCCAGGGATGAGAGAGCGCTCCAAACAATTTAATTTGACTCACTCAATTAAGCTGAATTCAGTTCATCTCTTCATTTTCTGTGCTTATTCTCCTTCAGGGTTGGCAGTAATTTATTTCAGTACTTTTTCTCTTTTTTTCGTCTTTGTCTCTTTGTCTGTCAGAGCAGTCATTTACCGGTTCCTTCATCCTGCTACTCACTTACCACCTCCACACGCCGCAACGCAGATCCTACAGGGACACACGCTAATAGTGTATGCTTAAGTTCACCGGACGGCCATGGCATAGCAAAAAGGGATGGGTAATTGCCTGTTTATCCCAAGTGAAGGGAAAATTGAGTACAGGAACCCCTGCCTTCTCCCTGGAGTGAGCTTCAGCGAGGCGCTCGCTGCCTCTTCGCTCATCGAATCGCTCCAGCAGAAATAAAAAAAGTGCTTCTGCAGGAACCCCGCTGACAGCTGTCTCTCCAGCACAGAAACATCCAAAGTGGCACACACGCTGGAGAGCGGCCGTCCCAAGATGATACCCTAACCTGTAGTTAGAGGAAAGACAAATGTTCTGTTCATTTCTTTTAGTAGCAACGTCACACCAGGAAGCCGATACTCCCTCACAAAGGAACCAGAAAGGAATCATACATCTGACTTTAATACTAGATATTTGTAATAAATTGTTTTTGGGTTGGTGACATCTGAATGCATTTCAGAAAAATCCATTTTAAAAAGCAAAATAACTTTAAAAGTCAGGTTGTATCTCAAAGAAAATGAGTCTTGAAGAAGCTAACATCGAGTTTTCCACTTCAGGTCTAACTAAAGTATTTAAAATTTATATATAAAAAGCATCCAATGTGTTCTCCAAGTTTCTTTGGAAATCCCCTTTGGCTTAACCGTTAGCCACCGTTAGCAGCTGGCGGTGGCTAACGGTTAGCTGCTAACAATTGCTAACATTTACCTTCTCGATATTCCAAATTGTTCCAACTCCTGTCCCTCATCGCTTCTTTTGTTTTCTAAAACTCTAAATCTCCCCTCATAAATTGTTTAAAAGTGTTAATATACAGATTTATAAGACTTTATAAACCCAAGAAGCAGCTTCTTTATTAGGAAAGTCTGACACAAAGACAGCACAGCAGCTACTTCTTGTGTTGCGCCAAAATAAGAGCCTAAAATTGACTTTTAGAATGTAAAGCTTAAGTTCTTTGTTTTATAAGATCAGTTTAATTCACCAGTCTCATTAATGAGACCAACTTCAGTTTAATGATTAATATGTTTTAATTTCACAAGAGCCTGCTTGAGCAGTTAGCATCTGGCCTCTAGTTCACTTCCTTAGCATCTTTATTTGATCTAAATCCAAATTAGCTGGGATAAAAACAAACACACAACATTTTGTCAGGTATATGGAAAAAAAATGAGTTCAGTTAAGTTTTAAAGTGCTTTAACCTTTTGGTAAAATCATGACTAAACAAATCCTTCAACATTCAGCTGAGTCCCTTTAATAACCCAGTTTTCAGTGTCACACTTTCCTTTTGTCTCCCATTTTCGGTGTTATGACACTTATGAGTTTAATGTCGCACGTTGTAGCTTAATGCTACATCTGGGAAAACGTGACTGGAGACATTTTGAGAGTCAGAGAGAAAACTGTATCGTTGGTGTTGTGGACAGGAAACGGAGCGCTACGCAGGTGGAGGTGGGAGTACCTCCACCTGTTTCTTCTTCTTGATTGCTGATGACAAATGGCCGCCTGATTCCCTTTCCTTCGAGGTTTTTGTTTGCTAACTTGACACATTCTGCTAGCCGGTGACCATCCGTTTCACTTAGCGCGCTTTGTCGGCCCAAACCGCCGGAGTGAACCTTAAATATTTGATCAGCCATTATTCCACAGTTCCTCACGGCACACGCAGGGATCTGGGGACAAAATGGCCGACCTGTCCATTTTCTTCATGAGTGAGAACAATAATAGAGGAGAGGATGAAGGGTGCAGCCAATGTAGCTCGGGGTGAAATGTTTGGGACGTCATTATGCAGATAAAAGAAAAAACACATGTTGGTTTGTACAGATCAGAAATCCCTCATCAACTGGAACCTGTGAGAATAAAATACTGTAAATTAATAAAATGTTTTACATTCGATTTTCACTTTTTTTTTCTTTTTTTTTTGCAGTCTTAAAGTAGAAATAGTTCAAAGAGCTGGTGAAATTAGATTTGTTTTTTTTTTAACGTTCGTTCACTCGTGTTTTTGAGTATCCGATGCATTAGTGTCTGTGTTTAAAAAAAGCCTGTTACAGCACTCGACAGCGTTGCATGGCTTCATAGTCGCACTGCAAAAAACCTAACAAAAAAAGAAGAAAAAGAGAGCAAAGGATCTCGCATCACTTTGCTGGTAAAAAGCTGACTTTGGAAGCTTCATTGATACTGTATGTTACCTGCAGAGGTGTTTCCCATGTGCAGACAGAAGGACAAAAATGATCCTTTTTAAGAGACTTTTTCTTTTTCTTTATTTTTAGCCTTTCTTGTATTTGTTTCTGTATCATAACTGTCTATGTTTTTTGCATAAAATGCATAAGGGTTTTGGGATGTAAATGGAATTTTATTCATATTTTGTCCAAATACCTCTTGTAATTTGTATCAGAATTCTTGTACAATTTTTATATTAAAGATTTATCAGTCACTGGCATTTTGTCATGTTTGTGTGTGAAATCCAGCTACGTTTAATCAGACACTGTGATTTCAGGGCTCTTCAGTTGCTCCACGATAAAACAATAATCCACAGGGAAAAGGCTATCTTGACCAATTAGTGGATGATTAGATTAATGGAGTTATTAAAAGATGTTGGGGCATGAGAAGAAGGTGCTGCGGTTAGTCAATTAGTACCTGACGGAGGTAAAATGCCTTTGTCTGATTATAGAGTGAAATCAAATTAAAAAGGGACTGAAGTCAGGATACAGCAACGATAAAAATAAATGTACATTAATAGCAGCAGTAAATATGTATCGCCATTTCTTTGGACCAAAAAGGAATAAAATCTTTTAAATTCAAATTCCATTAACAAAAATCTATACTCTTATTTAAAATGCTGAATTTACAAACTAAAACCAGCTACAGCATCAGTGGCCTGTTCACTCAGGTAACCAGAAATCACGTCTGTTTCATCAAATCTGTGAAGAAGTGGGTCGACGTTTACTGGTCTTAAGTTACAAATTACAATCCAATGTGCCAATGTGAACTGGTTATTGGAAACAAAAATCAGTCGTTTCTAAATCTGTGAATTAAAGTAATACTTTAGTCCATTTTAATTATTGTTTTATGTATTTTCTTGATTCTCTGTTTAAATTTCTGGCATCAGCAACGGGCATTTGAAGTGTAATGGCACCAATTTAAGGCATTGCAACTTTTGCTTTTTGTACCTAAATATGTTGGTTTCATCAGCTGCTAATGTCAAAACAACACAATTTTATAATTCTGTTGTTTCCATTAAATAAGAAATGCAGTTAAAATCACACATGAATAAGCATGTCTAAAAATCACGCTGTCTTTTATTTGGGCGTTGGAGCCACAAGCCACTAATACCTGGAGGAGGCAGTCAATGTTCAGACGTGTTTTCCTAAGTTGTTGTGTTTTCATTGAACAAATGGAGCCATTGTCTGATCTCCGTGGAGCCAAACTTTTAAATGTGCATCTGCAGCAGCCATGTTTAAATCTCTTTCATCAAACTTCGTTTCCCTAGAAGGTCCAGTGTGCAGTCGGATCAAAAAAGTGAACTGGTCCTCCAACAAACCTTGGTCTCAGTTAGATGGAAGTGAATTCTGGTACGGTTTGAATCTATATGTGAACGCCAAGTGAACTAGAGACCGCTCCAAAAGCAGGAGGTGGACGACAGCGCAGGGCATTCTGGGTAAAAACAACCAAACATGTGAGTCTAACGCGAGCAGGAGAAATGCTTTCTGAGTCAAAAGTCAAATCCTCCATTTTTGATTACATTTTGTGAAGAAGGAAGTTGCGCTCCGTGTCTTCCTCAGAGGTTTTCATGTTGTTTCCTTCAGTAGTTCTTGGTGCAGCGCCACCACAGGCGAGGAGGGGAACAGGTTTTTCAGTTGGTTTGGTTCGTTTGGCACAGAGCAGTGTGAAACCAAACCACCAGCTAAAAATTTAGCAAATGTTGCAATTTTGGTCCCCAATCGAATTGAGTCTACTGAAATCCAACCTGAGGAAATTAATTTCTGTCTCAAATCTGTTGTGAAATGAACCTACCAGAAAACCAAATTATCTCGGCTTTCCCAAATTAAATATCTGGTTTCAGCTGATCATACTCCTCTAACATCAATGCAGGAGTAAAAGCAGAAATCAATTTTCTTTCAAGACCAATTGATTGAATAGGTAAACCTTAATCAGAAATAAATTGGAAGAATTTGTGAAGTAAAAACATTAGATTTTACATGTCACTGCAAGGATGCAGATTTTGCTACAACTATATTATTCTGAGGAACATTAATCTTTCATTAATTTTTCTTAGGAAGTGATGGCGAGCAGAAACACTCATCTTTTATTGACTAACTGGGGAAATACAGCAATAAAGAGAATAAATTAGGCAGCGACTCCTGGATTCTTATAAAAACTCATCTTTGGTAACATGAGGATCGGCTGAAATGGGCTGTGCGCACCTCTAAGACTTTTTACTGGCCCTATTGATTCGGTTCTACACCAGTGAGGCCTGCAATGCTGGCTAATGCTATTGACGAGCCATCAGTCTTGTCCAGAAGTGTGGAGGCATGCAGCTCTTTTTCCAAGACCAACCAAGAGAGTAGAGAGGACGAGGAGCGGAGAAAGAGAGAGGGAAAACATCAATGGACAGTGATGGAGAGCAGGGAGGAGGGCAAAGATGCAAGCGCAGCAGACACACTCAGACTCCTGAGTGTGGTTTGGGAACACTAAATTAGAAAGAAGACAAAAGGGGTGAAAGAGGGAGAAACTGTAAACAGCCGCATCGATCCAACTAGAGTTGGGCAAATCAAACCATTACGGCCGGATTCTGATGCCCCTCGGTTCAGAGATAGTGTGAATATCTAAACACTTCCCTGGAAAAGACTAAACTTTGCACGAGCTGGATCCATTTACAGGGATCAACGATTAGGTACTAGCAATAGGCTAGGATGTTTCAGTTTTTATTAATTTAAATAGAATATTGTCACATTGGTCACCATGTTGTAGAAAATATGGAAGAAAAAGAAGAAAAAGGAAAAGACAACATGCATTTAATAACAATAGTTAACATTTTGAAGAAGCCTCAATCACATTATATGAAGTATTTAATGACACAAAGTTAGGCGAGAGAATTTAATTAAATCATTTTATTTTTGTAATCTGATAACAGCATGTGAAGATAGGTTGTGTTAAATCTGTGGATTACAACCTCAGTGTGTGAGATTATAAACTGCCAATAAAATCTACAGAAGAAGAACAAGAAGTTGCCATGTTGTTTACAATGCAATGCATCTTGGGTAGATGGCGTGTGCTAGGTGTCACTGCACGATCCGTACCATCAGCTAATTTACACATGTAAAAGAAACACTTTTTAGTTCTTTTATAAGTCATTTTAATCATAAAAATAGTATATGATTTAATGAGAACAACAAGAAATAAAGAAAAAATGTTTTAACCGTGTTTGGGAACAAAAAGTAAATGTATGCGCCCAAACATGAGGACAGAAAACGTAATAAATTAGTGTTTCCCTATATATACATGTAATATATAGTCTTGTACAATTCAATAATACCTTTAGTTAGTCTCATAAAAATTGTGATTATTATAAAAATAAAGGTCTTTTTTCTCCTTGATGAGTCCACCAGAGGGCGCACTGACAGTAGTTACTAGCTAACAGTTCTTCATTAAGAGAATTATAACATTGTCTAGGAAAATAGATAACATTATAACAAGTAGAATTTTAATTCATATGAATAAATATGTGACTTTTTTTGATGTACATTTTCAGAATAATCTGAAAGTGTTTCTCCAGAGATGAGCCAGAGTGACGGATCGTCCTTCCTGAACAGATCGTGATCCATCCAGCAGCAACGGTCAGTACTTTCAATTTCAAAGACAAAAGATGGAAGAAAAGATGAGGAGAAATTCAGACGAAAAAGCAGCTGCTGTTTGGAAATACCGATTGGACAGTTTGCTTCAAAGAGCTTCAGTTTCTACCTCAAGCTGCTAACGGTCGGCATCGAGATCACAAACATGTTAAAAACAACTTAAAGATGCTTCATAAACATCCATCCATTATTTTTACATTTGTTTTGATTTCGCGTTTGCTCATGCTAAAAGTGTTAGCTCCTCCTAACGGCATTAGCTTCTGCTAACGGTGTTAGCACAGGCTAATACAGTAAACAGTAAATTACAAGCAGATAATGTTTGTCTGTTGGTTTCAACAGATTTCTCATGTCACGAAAACTTTGAGGCAGTTTGACTTAACCCAGACATTTTGTGGTTAGCTAGTTAGCCTCAGCCTCCTATGTTTTGTTTATAAACTCACCCACACCACCAGGGGGCACCAACCTAACACTTTATAAATTTTTTTAAAAATCTCTGTTGTTTGCTGTCAGTGTTGTTAACTTGTTTATTTTAAATTCAGTTTATCAGCTGATGTTACTTTCAAATAACTGAAGCAATAAGACGCACTTAAACACCAATCTGCATTTCAAACTCCAAATATCTTTTTTTTTTTTAGCTTTCTACTCCTGTAAGCCTAAAATCAACAGCCATACATACCATTGGTATGATGTAAGCTAATCCTAAATTATGCTAAAGATAGTAGGTATGTTAGCTTATGAATCATAAAGCATGTTGGTGTTGTGGGGCCCAAATGAAAATCTGCTTAGGGCCCCAAAAAGGCTTGAGTCGGCCCTGTCTATAGGTGAAACATGCAGTAAAGAATATACTGTTTTGAAGTAATTAGGAGATTTTTCATAAACAACTTTTAGGTTAATGGGAAAATTACAATGCATTGAGGCCAACAGACTGAACGAGTCCTGAGTGCAGCCTGGCAAGGAAGGGGTTAAGTGAAAGGATGGAGGAAAAAAAACCTTCTGGCAACCTGGGGACAGAGGGAACGCTGAACTCATCACAAACCCCTCTCCCGGCGTCCGCCAGCACATAATGACCCCAACAAGATGGGAATCCCTTTTAATTAAAGTGAAGGGAGATCAGTTAAGCTGATGGTTGCCAACAAATATTAGGGGAAATAGAATGTTTAATGGTCTGTGCACTTATCGTAGGCTATTTTCCACACCCAGGCCCCGGACTGATAAACAGGACAGGACCTTGTTAATCAACCTTACAACCTTTAAAGCCCCAGATAAGAGAATAATTCGGGATCTTTGTAAATTAGCTTGAGATGTGGCGAAGACTGCGGCCCCCCGAGCGCTTGGGGCCAGACCGGTGAGGAGGGAGAGGAATTTCTATCAGTGTAATAGCCTTGAAGAAGTTTAGGGGGGAAACTACTTTCTTTCTTTGTTATTTTTTTTTACAGTGAGTAATCATATTTTTGGTTATTTTTCCTCAGTTTTTATTCCCCTCGGGTTTGACCCTTCACTGCAGTCTTATCTGTGACACAGGAGAGTCACCTGCTTTCTACAGAATAATCTAAACAGAGAGGCGGGGAGTGGGCGGGCTGACAGGTTAACAGGTCCTTGACCTCCTAAATCACAGCCAGGAAGGGCAGCGTGTTTATTTAGCAGATAAAAGACGCCGCTGAGGGAACAGGCTGCTATTTATGCTATAAAATACTTTACTAAAATATTGAGACTTTTAAGGAAATTGTTGGATTTGTGGCAGGTTGACGACATCGGCAGACATTTTGAGCTTCTTCCTGAGGGATTTTATTCAGAAATTTTAATTTCTGCAAATTCTCCTAAGAATTAAAGGGGCAGCATTATGTAAAATTGATTTTCTTTTTAGCTTAACATCATGTTATTATGTTATCCCCTCATCAAAAACATACCTGGGGTGTTGCATTGATTCTTTCATGTTTGATTGAGAAATCCTTGAATCTCCATTCAGCTGTATAAAACGCCAGGATGGACCAAGCTCCACCTTCAAGGCACAACTCCTCCTCAGAGCTGCAGTTTCCAAGCTGTCGAGCTTCTCCCTCACAGAGCAGCCCTCCCCCACTCAGCTCCTGCAGACTAGTCAGCAGCAATTAGCAAACACCTGGTGGAGCTGTGCATCGTTAAAGGAGCCGTTTCTCAGAGCAACGCTGGTAAAAACATTAAAAGGTTTAATAGAGGAGCCATGTTTGGATGGCTTCCTGAAGATGGAGTTTTTAAAGAGACAGAAGTCCAATTTCAAGGCACTGGGACAAATTTTTTTAAACATCCCATTTTATGGCACACTCACGTAACTATGTTAACTTCAGTTGTTATTTAGCAAATATGACTAAAGAGTAAAGAGAAGATCTCGTTGGCTTGGAAACTGCAGCTTTGAGGAGGAGCTGCGACGTGAAGGCGGAGCTAAGTCCACCCAGGCGTTTCACACAGCTGAATGGTTGCCATGGAGATTAAAGGATTTCTCAAACATGCACGAAAGAATCAAGGCAACACTCCAGGCATGTGTGTGATGAGAGGATAACATAATAACACGATGTAAAGCTCAAAAAAGTAGATTTTGCGTTAGACTGCCATTTGATCAGAACTACTTGACCTACATGAGCATTTTGAAAGTTCAAATTGTTTCTCGATAAGTAAAGAAATTCTGAATGCTGATCATTTTTGCCTCTTGTGGATATTTTGTCTAAACCCTCTTCTTATACAAAGCAAAGTTAAAGTTAACCAAGCTGCTTTATTTTCAGCCTTTCTTTGCTGGAGTTTATTGGCTCTGTTGTTTTCTCCTGGCGTCTTGGAAAAGGGACCCGGGATAAAAGGTAATTACACAGAGAAATGCAGACATTTATCAGTGCTTGCGGTTTGGGACCTTTAAATGTTCCTGCTGACAATTTTCCTTATAGCAGGCCACTGTGGAGCTGGCAGGTTCTGTTCGGAGCCCCAGCGCCCCGCTTGAACACTCAGAGTGCTGCCATATGTCGGACCTCAGCGGTGCCAGCAGCAAATGTGCTGAACAATGCGACTCAATGCATGAACCCGGTGCCTCGCTGCAGGGTGTGTGCATGCAGCGCTCGCATTCGAGGCTGTGATGGTTTGCTTTGTGTGACATCATGTCTGCTGTTACGTTTGTCACCACCAGAAATGCTTCGCTGACTCGTTCCACATTCATACGAGTCTGGAAAGCCATCCCAGACAGCCGCGGGTCGCACCTGGTTATGCTTCTTCCCAGTCTTCCCTCTCCCTCTGCTCCCCGGTTCCCACACCGGAGGCATCTGGAACCTATTGGCAGCAGAGTCACACCGAGCCATAAAGCCCTCAAAAGCTCACAAACAGACGAGGGGTAGAGCGTTAAACAATGTTGGCCCAACAAGCTGCCAACAGACACAACGCATCTTGAACCTGAACAAACCCCACTGCTCATTTTTTATCCTCGCTGTCTCTCGGTGTGTCTCTCTAAACTATTCCCCTCTTTCTCTCTCCTGCAGACACCACCTGGGAATTTAGTTTTTACCCCTAAATGGAAATGGTGCCGATGCTAAGGGAGCTAAATAAGGTTCAAATGACCAAGACCGTGGAGAGGTAGATACTGACGAGGCAAGAACCCAGCTGCCCAAATAGACTGTTTCACTTTCGCATAGTCACCTTTTACCGACAGGATTTATCTTTGAGTTGTTTGCATCTCAAGGCAGTTAAATTGATTTGTGTGTTCAAAATAAAAATATGCAAACTGTAGCTGCATTTCTGTTACAAATGTGCGCCGAACTTTGTTGATATTCTACTAATGTTGAAGAAACACAATTTTGTCATTGCAGTGTTTTCATTAAATAAGAAATGCAATTAAAATCCCATGGGAATAAGTTTGTTCACACGAAAAGTTCTAAAAAACATACCATGCCATTATCGTTCTACGACTTCTTACCATCTTCTTTGTCGTTTCCCGCAGTAGTAACATCTGGTTGTTGGTCAAGTGACTTGAGATGCAAAAGAAGTGTTTCTGTTGCAGTTTTGCAAACAAAAATCAAACACCACCCCAGCCGCGGAAACCGTCATCTCTTCATCATTTACTGAGCCAGTCACTGTTGTTGCCAATCTGTAAGATCATTCTCTGCTAAAAAGCTCAGCATTACAGGGAGTGAGGCTGTAGAGAGCCATGAGAACCACCGGCGATAAATTAGTGTTTAAAGGGATTGACGCTTGAAAGCAACATCAGTTCTTGTCCATGTGTTTCCTATGTATGGTGAGGCGACAACAGCTAGCCGTCCCAGAGCCAAGCAACACAGCTGTGTCACACAAGAAAGTTGAGAAATTTGAAAAATATTCGTTTGTCGCTGTTTTGTCTGGTGTGTTGAGTTTCACTCCAAGTGGCGATGATTTTCGCTTGTCGTTCGTTGCTCCCTATGTGTCATGATCAGCACCCATGATGGGGTGAGACCCAGAAAAGCGAATGTGAATGTCGATTAGCAGCTAGCTTCAGCTGCCTCAAGTCAAAAAATGCAACTCAAACTTTTGCCTGACAGGAAAGTTCGATGAGGAAGACACTACATATACAAGGTTAAACACTATTTCTTGATTTTAAAAAAATTAACTTACATTTTTGAATGAATTTAAGGCTTTTTAAGGAGGTGGACACCCTGATGAAGGGAACCTCAGCTGAAAAGGACGAGAAAAGGAGCAGAGCGTAGAACCAAAAGACAATAAAGCCACAGATGCAGCTATGATGACAAATTGGGATAAAGATGAAAAGTGTGCTGTCCAAACACAGCCAGTAAAAAACTAATAAAATGTCTCCCATCAAGTCTTGCTTTTCTTCGCTGAATATATTTTATGAATGGATTTTTGTAAAAAGATGAAAGTTTTCCAAGCGAATGAAGAACATCCACAACGTTCATGAGCCGTTTTCTTTCCGCTAATGCCAGAAATCTTGTTGACATGGTTACCAGACAAACGTATGTCAAAGATAGTCTGCTGCTAAGAGCGCTCACTCCGTACGTTTCTATGACAAAGACCGTTTGTAACACAGAAAATTATACACCAATTCTTAGAATTAATTTAGCCATACAATTTGTGAGCTACGAACCTAACTACCAACTTATTGCTGGGTTCAGACACCGGACCCGGATGACGCGCCAAATTCAGATGGAGTTCAGGTGTTATGCCGAGAAATGCATGCTCTGTCGCGCTAAACTCTCGCATATTGATGAGAAAACGAACTGAAATATGACCAAACAGGAAACTTTTAAAGATATTCGTAACATTATCACGTTTCTTAACCATGTAAGCCCTAAAACGGTGGGTTTTATTTTGCAGATTAATTGAAATAAATACGGTTTTTTTACCTTTGTTGAGACATAAGAGTCGAACGTTTTTCAGTCACTGTCTGATGAAAATGTTCTCCGCAGCTGGTTTGAAATTCCCAGATTTTTCTTTTTAACACCATAACAGCTTTAAGCATTACAAAACAGAGGCCCATTATGTACAACATTTTATATCACGCTTAACTGTCCAGTCTGTTAATGGAGGGGGAATGCATTTTAATTTCTGAGCCTGCCAATATTTGCATCCAATGTCTATTGTCCTGTTGATATGAAACTTATAGCGGAGCTCAGAGAACAAGTGTCGTAACGTAGAAAAGGTGAAATCCCTCTGAACTCTTCATTTCTTCAAGTTAGCAGGGGGATGCATTTTTTGGCAAAACAAATTATTACCCTGCCAATATTTGCATCCCCTATCTGTTTTCCCCAAATACTGTCCTTTTGGTTGAAACAGTAGCTGAGACAACAGGATGCAGGGGATGCATATTTTGGCACACTAAATTATGAGCTGCCAATATTTGCATGCCCCGTTTTTATTTGATGTTATGAATTCATTATGTCACAACAAAGGGTAAGACAGCAATAAGTGGAACCACCATGACTGTGTCAAGAAACCCCCAGCCGACACAGATTGAGGAATGTGAACTACTTAACAGTTAGAATTGAGTAAAGTGGTTTCTTTATGGATATTTCATAATAAATGCATAAGATGAAATAGTCCACTGACAGGTGAGGAAGGTGACCAGCGGCCTCCAAATGTCCCTTGCCAGGAAATGCATGCCCTGCAATGTGCAGATTTTGGATAGTAATGTGTTACATGAAATGTTCTAGACAATGATGCATATCCTCTGAGCTACTAGAGTGACTTTCATATCTGTACGACACTTTTGAGCTGAAAAACAGGACATGCAAATATTGGCAGGCTAATGTTGAGTCGTCGTAGGACGCTGGATTCAGGTCAACTATTCGCACCGATCTACAGAAACCCATATTCGTGTCCAGACACGAAGCATGTGGGGGAATAGTCAAAGTTAACTGTGGCAGCATGGCTGGGTAGGTTACATTTAATTTAATTATCTTTTTTTTTAAGCATGAAAGTCCCACTAAATAAACATTATATTTTCTGTCCATGATTTGGCATTGAGCTAGATGCTAGCAACATTAGCACTCTGAGGACAACCAGGCTTAAAAATAATATATCTTTCCTTACATATGAATGGTTATCCTTCTAAGTAACTGTCCAATAAAACATACAATTTTAACGATGCGATCATTTCCTGTTATTAAGTGGCTTTGCTGCAAACTGGTACTGTTAGTTTCTGCACCTCCTGTTTTTAGCTGTAGATTGTTGATCCATTTTTCTCCTCTTTTTTTGTTATTTGTTTTTTAAATTAACTCCCTTGTGACCAACTACCTTCGAAACACGAAAATAACGTTTATCTTTCTCTCTATTAGAACATTTGGAACAACGTACAGGACACAGACTTTAGGCATTTTGATGCAGGATCAACATAAATGGGCTGCATTTACTTCCTGCCCTCCGTCTGCATTGGGTGACGTCGATGCTACGTCATCTGATGCAGCTTACTTCCACCATAAACTAGTTTAACAGTATTTGACCGAATGGCATCACAAAAATTAAGCGAATGAAAAGTTTTTAACTTTGCATGCAATATGTACATTTCAGTTGTGACAGAGGCCGGCCTGTCAGGATAACAGTTTTTATACAACAATTATTACGATAAATGTGCTCTTATTGAAAATGGTCAAAAAAATGTTATTATTTATCACGAAAATTTATCGTCCAGCAAAATGTATCGTGACAGGCCTAGTGAAAAACAATAATATTGTTGTTTTGACACCATTCTCTAATATTAAATTAATAGAGCTATGACTAATACGCTTTAATTTTGAAAGGAACGCTTCACAGTGGAATTGGAAGATAATTTAATTATCCAAAATGAAACATAACAAAACAATAAAACACAAAGCCGTAAATAAATTTTTAACATCAAAATTAATCACCAGAATGAAAATGATGGAATTTATCATGCAATAAGTTGATTAATTGCTTTTTGCGACAGGCTTAAGTTTCACTCCGAGTACATTTTTTAAAAAGTCTTAAATTTAAATTTGAAGGGATTCATTTCTGTTCTGGCTCGTTTTTTGCCCTTTAAAAATGCCTTTGATGGTCACCACAGAGCAACCGAAGGGTTAACGACAGATAATGTGATCTGTTCTGGATTGGCTCTCATGAGAGTGAGTGAGATCCATTGTCACCCTTTTAGACACGAGACGCGGTGGGTTGGGGGTCGGGGTCGTTCTGTCACAGCCTTGTAATGCACTTATCGATTCTCCATATCTGTTACTGAGCCTTGGAAGCATGTCCCAAATTTGATATGCCGCTTCGCAGAGGCCAAGTTCTTGAAAGGACACGGCGCGGATCAAAATGTTGCAGCTGAACAATTAAATCAAACCTAAACTCGGTTAGGTGCAGTTTCCCCTGAGCGGTTTCTCTCCTTCTTGATATCTGTGACATAAAAAAAGAAATGTTGGACTGTGTCTCAGCAGAAAAATGTGCACTGGAGCCATTTCAAACCAGCTTTTTATTGTTAACAAATGGTGCCTTTGATATGGGCTGAAATGGGCGATACGTTTCTGTTTGTTTGTGCTGGAGGTGAAAATGAGTTGCTAACATTTGAAAGGCGAGGCTTGTGAAATGTAACACACTCGCACACGTATTCCCACACACACACGTATAAAAAATGGCAGACTTTAATGTCGTGCAGGCGAAATGTTTTTCCACTCATTAGAGGGACTTTGAAGTTCGTATTTGAAACCTCAACCCTGGAAATCTGACAGAGACAAGATTTTGGTATCCGCTTTCCTCTCCAGGAACGCCGCGATTCAAGGTAACGTATCCACATCCCATTAGTGCGTAGTGAACGTACCAACTATATGCAGACAGAGTGCGCAATTTTATCACGTCTGCCTAACAGGGTTGTTAAATATAATTCCAGCTCACATCATGTTTTATAGCAATAAAGCCTAAAATATTATTTATACCCTGGCAGATTTAGATTTAAATCTACTTTATTCAACTAGGAAGTTTCATTCTGACAAGAAAAGTGACATTTCAAGAGAGAATAAAGCAATGTGCACTTTGAAAAACCCTCTCATTATTGACATTGCAGCAGTCAATCCTTTCTTACATTTGCATGTTTCCACTCGTAATTCAATGATTTATTTTTGGTGGTGGAGTCCTTGAAGGCCTCCTCATCTCTAGCTCCAGATTTATAAATTAGGTTCCATTCACACAGCGGGTCT
Organism: Poeciliopsis retropinna; assembly: GCA_010277075.1. Taxonomy (NCBI): domain Eukaryota; kingdom Metazoa; phylum Chordata; class Actinopteri; order Cyprinodontiformes; family Poeciliidae; genus Poeciliopsis; species Poeciliopsis retropinna. Next base: position 2,302,868 of record VMRM01000039.1, on the reverse strand, counting down.
TGATGCTCAAATTCCAATTTTTCATTTTTTTGCTCTGACACAGTTTATTTTCTTGCTCGTTCATACGAGTAAATAAATAAATAAGATTCAATTGGACATTTGTGTGAATGGTTTACGACCACAAAGCAGCCGGCATTCACAGAATAGCGTTGACGTCACACAGAAGTGTTCTGTTTACGGAAACAATAATGGCTCCAATTTAAGTTTATTCATCAATGAGAGCTGACAGTATCGTCGCAAAGTCATAACAAGATGAAAAAAGCTAATAAAAAGAAATCACTACTAATAGCAACAACTTTTAGTGGAGGTCTGACTGCAGCTTTGGTAGAGAAGTCTGTTGGATGTGGAGTAAAACCAGCCGACCACCTAGCAACCCCAGCAGATCTCTGGGGTTGCTAGAGATCTGCTGGGGTTGCTAGGTAACGGGCGGAACTCTGCTGGGGTTGCTGGGTAACAACGCAGCGCGAGTCAAGAATCTGGAGGTTTTTGAAACGGCTCATTTTAAAGACACCAAAAGAACATTAATTTGAAGCCAAAAAACGTGTTTAGCAGCAGAAACCCAAATGGAAGCGCAAAAACTTGCTAAATATGTCAAACAGTTTGGTGAAATTGTTGCTAACTGGGGTTGTTGTTTTTGTTTCATGTTGCTTATTGTGAAGTTGAATATTATTTCAAGTTGTACTTAAAAAATGACTTATTTAAATTGCCTTAAGCTGCAGGAACATCATTTCTCGATATCTGGCTCAACAGTGAATCAATATATTTTGAGCTACAAGCCTGAAAACGTTTGAAAAGCAAAATTAAGTTGCATGCGATCTGAAAAACAAGAATAAGTGGATGAAACACTGCAGAAGTGATTTGCTGGGCTTCAGTCCGACTGACTCCTGTGAGTTTCTGCAGTCTTCCCTGTCAGACCCGGGGTTCTGTCTAAATTAGCCGGGACGAGCAGCTTGCTACCAGGATGACCCTTTCCCTTTTTACCCCGCTCTTCCTCCACATACATAGACAATCACTTTATCACACAGAGACACTGTGAACGTCAGCCGCTAAGCCTCCATAAATCTGATAAGCCACCCTGGTGGCTGCTGCACCCAGCCGACGTGGCCGGTACCAGGCAGCCTGCAAAGCCTCATCAAGCGGGACTTCAAAGTGCTGAAGGGGCTGCGCCCGCACCCCCGAAAACCGGTCAGCCCTCCCTTACTCCACCCCCTGCCCCCGCCCCCGGCTGATGTCGTTATTGAAGTCTTTGGCGCTCCATTCGAGGAGTAAGTTACCATTGACAGGTTCAGGGCTTGGTTGGCTCACCCAAGAGGATTCATGACTTTGAAGCTACTGGCCTTAAGCTGCATGTTATTCTTTTCAGGCTTTCTACGCTCCATCAATACACCAGACAGCACCCTACTACTCTGCAACCACACTGTAAAACACAATGAGTGGAGTTTACTTACATAACTTTTATAAAGAATATGTTTTTTTACAGATTTATTGAAACCATGTTTCCATGTTTTGACTGTTTGAGACAGATAACCTCTGAAAACATTGATCTCCTCCACCTTCTCTCTGATCTACTATTGCCGTCTGAAGAAACGCTCCGCTCCCGGCCAAAAACAACCAATTACAGCCAGGAGGAGGGTCTTAGCGCTGTCAATCAATCTCATTTACTCACTGCTAAATGTGCAAATGCCAGAAAAACAACTTGATGTTACAGGAAAACTGTTTATCCACTGCCGTCGGAGGCGATGCTAAGTAGCCTTAGCATTCATGAGAGACTGTGCTAAACAGAGGGATGATTGACAGCATTAAGACCCGCCTCCTGGCTCTGATTGTTTGTCTGTAGTTAGTAATTGGAAAAGGCAAAAATCTCAATTCTTTTTACAGATAATGTCTCACACATTATTGTACCAACACAGTGACAGTTTAAACAAATGTTTAAACAAATTTTTTTTAAGGTGTATTATTTAAAAGTTCCTTTAAAAGAATTATGCAAACTAATTACCTCAAGTTTTCAAACCTTAGATGTTAATATGTGCAGGTTGTAGATCTTAAGTTCACATAACTTGACTAACCTGAAAGTTCTGAATAAGTTGTAATGACATGACTCAAAATTTTTAGTTTTGAGTCATGTATCACTAATATGCAATTTCAGTGAGCGAAACGTTAAGTTATAAACCTGAGTATGTTGTAACTAGAAACTAAAAGAAAACTACTTCATTGAAACGATTCCTGTTTTTCTCTCCTCAAACTTGAACAGAAAATAAAGAAATTAGTGATAATTTGCTCACATTTTCCAGCCAAACAGACAATTATGAAAACCAACAAATGAAAATGTCACAAAAAGATTAGATAATAAAAGCTGTTCTGCTGTGAAAGTGACTCAATCTTGTCGTTTTGGACTCTTTAACTTAAACATCGTAAAACTCATTTTTGTGACAACAAAAAACAGTTTAATTAGTTTTGGCTGCAGGTGGCACAATGCATTGTGGGATACCTTGTTGGCTGATCAAATACTTTACTGTTTTGCATGGCTCAACTTGAGTAGATTAACTTATCAAGCAGTTTTTACCCAAAAGTCACAACACTTGTTCAAACTGAGTACAAACAACTAGTTGATGAGAATTAAGCTCACTTGAAATGTTTTACAGTGCACACAGTCTGTATCGTACGTAAACACACAGACACACTCAGAGGCAGAAAGAGAGCATATGCAAGCACACTCTCCCTGACTTATATATCTGCAAACACATGCTTTATTGAGCGGCCCGGCCGCCTCCCTGCACGGCAGCAGAGCGGTACCAGGCTCCAGCAGCACCGGCAAACATCCTTCCACGCAACCGCTCACTCCCTTCATCAGCACTTAGTGGACATCTGTGCAGTGCCAGCCCTCTCCGTATGCCGTGGCAGCCAGAAGACAAACGACCGTGTCAGAGCGGTGGCTCGCCTCCACGTCTGAGGCCGCGCAGGGCTCCCAGTGCCGGAGCGATACGGGACTCAGAACCAGTCAGGAACGAACGAAGCTGCCGGCGAGGGGCAAAAAGTTCCTCAAACTGTAGACACAGGTGTTATCAAAACATCCGCAAGAATAATGAGGCTCTCAGCTGAAAGACAATAAGATTAATTTTCAAAAAAAACATTGAAATTTCAGAGCTTAGAGTTGAAAGTTTGCAAAAAGATTTGTCTCAGAAAATGTATACAAAAAAGGTGAAATATTTGAGTTTCACAAGTCAAAAGTTTGAGGAAAAAAAACCTGAAAATTTGAAATTATCTCTGAAATTTTTTATAAAACTTGGAAGTTTTAGATCTTAAAAAGTAAAAAAAAAAAAAATTGCCAGAGGAAAAAGCAGATATTTTGAGATGAATCTCAGAAAATCTATACAAAAATTTTAGAAATTTCTGAGTTTCAAAAGTCTAAAATTTTAAACTTTTGAAACTCAGAAATTTCATCATTTTTTTCAACAGTAACATCAGTGAAATGTAATAGATTTTTTTAAATTTACCAACTAACATTAATGCTGCAGCACAGCTGACTTTGTGGGAAGTTGGAACAGCAGAACATAATAGTCCAATCAGCCGTTGCTTCAAAAGTGCCAAAACACAGATACTAATTAATTAAACCATATTTATATTTGTAGGTTTCCAGAGGTGATCTAAAGTCAACCATCCCAGCAGTTTCAAAAAAAAAAAAATCTTATAAAATAAACAACTTTGGTGTCAATAAACTCAAAGGCAGCAAAGATTTTTGTTTGGCGGTTTGTGCTTTGAAGATATCGATGATGACCTCTGGAAACTTTTTCATTAAAATCTTTAAAAAGACGACAGCACAAACAAAACATTTTGCTACACAAACGTTTGACACCAATTTTGTCAGATGTGCAGAAGGCGGGGAGGCTAACGTCACTCAGGTTTTACCTGCTACCTGTCACTCCATGTCTCACCAATAAAAAGCAAGAATGAACACTAAATCCAAGGAATATTTCTGGAATTTTCTACACCAACAAATCAACAAAGCATCTCATGTTGAATTCGTGAATAAATTAAACTATTTTCCCCACCTGGTTGCTCTCAACAGAGACTGGATGAGCACCGTCCGTTTTGACCTCTCCAAAAAAATGTTCTTTCATGTGTGCAGAAAACCGGTTCTGACAGATCCCCAGAGCGAACTGGATCTGCTTCAAGCTCAGCTAATGTAGCAAGGCGAATTATTGTCATTCCACGTTTCACGTCGTTCCACAACTGTGCACCAGCCGTCGGCGTACGGGCCAGCCTCGTCCGACCACATATGACTACAATCAATACGCTTTGGCTTCTCCTTCTGGGAAACAGATTCATACCAGCAGCATCGTAAACATCTGGATGTCACAGTCGTTATTGAACCAGACAATTTATTTTAAAAAAAGAAATAGTGCCATGAATTGTTTTAAAACGTCTGCTACTAAGTTTCTTGGAACATACAGTTCATCTGGAAAACATTCATGTTTGTTCATTTTTTTTCAGCATTGTTTTGTGTTGCAGCCTATTTTATACACACACACACATAAATATATGGTTAAAAATGTTGTTTTTTTTCCCAAGAAAATGTTTCAAAAGGCAAGTCAAACGACAAAAGTCTAACACCACAGCTGCTACAAGCTGTTAGCATTTGTACCAGCAGGTTTTTAATGGGTAAATGACCTAATCAAACTCCTCTGTGTTCAATCACTTATTAATTAAATAAACATGAAGCCTGAAGACATAAAACTGTGTCAAAGTGTGGGAAATGTTTGTGTGTTTTGTAGTGTTGAATCCTGATACACTAGCGGGGCTGTTGCCAGTCGGTTGCTGTAGCAACAGATGCATAGACACGTTGTATGTTATACCGGACATTTTACGGAGAGCAAAAAGATTATTCTCTTGCTTTGCATCTATAGCTGGTCTCTGTGTCAGCTATGCCACACACAGGCTCGTTGCCATAGCAACCAACAACAACGGGGCTACATGTGTCAGGAAAAAACACCACGACATTTCCCACGCAAAGAGCAGAACATTCGGTTTCCTGTTTTTAAGTTTGATGTTTGTTTTGCGATTATTGATAAGTGATTGCTGTATATTAGCTACGTGGCTGATTAACTAATTTAAACACCTGCTCCACTGACGATCTGTGGGAGCTGGTGTGGGTCGCCTTTTTGACCAAATTCCACATCACATCCAGATGTCAAGGTTGTCAAAGTCAAGTTAGCATGACTGACTTACTTCCCACTCCTGTGCCATTTTTTTAACTGTAACTTCTTCCTGATCTTGTTATCTAGTTATCGTAGTGTCAACAAAACACTCTGTCCGTTTTTCTTTTACACCTACATTTAAGATTTAGAGCGTTATGTTGACAACTCGACAGCTAAAACCAATGCTAGTCATTGTTAGCTAGCAGTTTTTGCCCTCCAACAGTGTGATGTGTGAGTGACGTCACACTGCGACGGGTTTACAGCGTAGCCGACACCAAGAGCGAGAAAAAAGAATGATTGGTAAGTATTCATTCGTGAGTATTTTTTCTGCGTTATTTTCCCCATCGTTGTGTTGCACTGCATTAAATTAATATTACCAACTTCTCCAGGTTTTATTTGTTAACCGGATTTTTCTATCTCAGCAGTGCGGCTAAAGATGGCACGTAAAAATCGTCTTTCTGCCCTCTATGTGTGAAATTCCAGATCTAAACAACATGACATTTGTGTCTATTGCTTCTGCATTTTTAGATGAAATATTATATAGTTAAAAATAGTTCTGAGGTGGTTTATGGTTGGCGATGTGATCAGCACAATTTTCCTCTGAATTACTCAAGTTGTCCGGATGATTTCATAGTGAGAACAACAACAGACTCTTTCCACTGTTTAATAAACCCGATGAAAGTGGGATGACGGAAACACAGCTATGATAGTTCAGGTTCACATAAGGTCAAAGTCGTCATATTAATACCTGTGGCTTTAGTTTGAGGTGTGACGCCGTGACTCACCCTCAGAAATCAGAGTCCAGGCGTAGCTGGGAGATGTGAAGAGGTTTGTGTGGAAAAGTAGGGGAGGAATAGCAGTATTCCCGGGATAACAGGCTCTGGCGAAGGAACTGAGAGGTGTTTTGGCTTGTGTTACATTTAGGGAAAGCGCAGCGTCTCCAAGAAGGAGGCTATAAAAAGACAAAAGAGGCAGGAGGCCATGTGGAGAGACTGTTTAAAGTGAGCAAACACCCACTCTGTAAACCTAACAATGCCACCATCACCACCACTGAGGAAGTGAAGGAAAAGCTCTGTGGGACTGAGATCACATAAACGCTACAATAAGCTGTTATCAAAACCAGATGCACACCTTCGCATTAATATGAGGACCAAATGGAAGGCCTGGTTCGAGCTACGCCGGACACAGTGACCCTTCGTTTTCTGACTAAAGTGAAAGGGAATGACAGATGTCATCACCAATGCAAACTCATTCTGAGTTAAATAAAAAGAGAAGCATCATGAAATGAAATAGTTTCCATATGTTCAAAAAGACATTAGTACTTTATTTAAATGTGCACAACATAAAACACACCATCCATCCTGAGGTTGCAACTTTTACAGCTTCGCTTTCACTGATTGTGAGATTGAGTTTTCATTTTTGGGAATTTACTGATTTATTTGGACTGTTTGTACAAAGGAGTCTATGCTGCTTTATATGAACTGCTGTGACTTGAATAAAATAGTTCCCATTGCATTTTTGTGAAACAAACCAAACTTGATGCAGCTGAAAAACCAAACCATCGTAACACCTAACAGTTTTTTCAAAATTGCAGTATTTCCATTCAGTCTATTTAAGCAATTTTATGGTCAATGAAAATACATCTAATCTTGCTGTTTGACCTTTTAGTTATTTCTAATTTTCCCTCTGACTTCCTTTGATTCAGTATTTTACTGGTCAGCTGCTTTAACCCCAGATATGTGAGTCATGAGATAAGACATGGCTGTCCTTACAGTCATCTTCCTTCCAACCGAGTTCAAACTGCAGAAGCTCTTTGGATGAGGCGAAACCTCTTCCAGAAACAAGAGAAGTCCAGTTGCCTTTCACTAAACCACAAGCAGCAGCGCCTCGAAATCCTTTAAATTCTCCTCAAATCAACAGATAGATGGTTGAAACTACGACACAGTTGAGTTTTCCAACTGGACAATGATCCAAATCTGGTTTTTTTTATGAAAAAGGCAGGATAACATTAAGCTTCTGGGGCTTCCTTCCAACGTCCCAACCTCAACCCGACTGAAACTGACCCTGGAAACATCTATGTAACAGATTTGTTAAATACTTATGATTTCAATCAAAAACAAAACATGCATGATTTTACTTTGTTTTAAACTCCTTTCTGGGCGTTCTGAGTTTGTGCGGTTAGCCAATGCGACCAACAGTAAGCCATCGTCACGTTTCCCTTAGTTAATAAAACTTTTTTTAAAGGTTGCTAGTTGTAATTTAAATATACACTAAATGAGCCGCTTTGTGTTTGTAAACATCTGACTCATTTGGCGAACGTTTGGTAGACGGTTGAGTTCACTAACTGACGTTTTAACTACAACTAATGCTAACATGCTAAGCTAGCTGCTGTTTCACTGCAGCAGGTCAAACAAAACTGCTGAACTGTTCTTGTATTAGTGGAGTAACACCAGGTATATAAATATATGTTTATGTACATGTATGTCAATCACTCTTATGTAAGGTGAAATTAGTGGTGAACACGTTTCAAAATCAGATCAGCAATCTCAATGGCCCAATTCCAAAGTATCTGATTTGTTCCACTTCAAGTGGCACTAAATCGGATCTGTATCTGATAGTTTTCACAGCGTCCACGGTATGAACGCTGTAAAAAACGGTATAAAATGCTCATTTTATCAGAAGATGACATCATTTACGTGAGACGTGTTACAATTTACAAACAGGGCACTGTGGGCTGTAAACTGTTCATAATTATGCAAAATAAATCAGGTTTCAGCTAAAAAATCAGAGTTAAATTTTAATTTGGCCTGTTGAAATAACCAATAAATCAATTAATCACATAATACAGTAAAATAAGGTCAATAATTTCCATTTGCATGATTTATCGTTTCTGTCTTTACTAAAAACTGGATGATTAAATTTTCAGTCTGGTGTTTTGATCTCAACCAGCATTTTTATGAACGACAATTTTGTTCACCAAGATGTCAAAACTAATTTTATTTTGTTTATTTATTTTGTATATTGAAAATGTCTTCCAGGTTTAGTGTTAAATGTTCATTAGAATTTAAGGTTTACTGATCTTGGAGAATGTGTTCCTGCATTATTACCATTACCATCATATTACTTGAACAATATTATTATTTCACTCAATAACATCTTGGACTATTTATCATCCAGTTTATATGGTGGCTAATTCCAATGAACATTTAACACTGGAACTGGAGACGTTTTAAATATCCACAATAAATAAACAAAAGTACAGAAACAACCAATAAAATGAATTATAAAGTCTCTGTAAACATAATTGTCCTTCATAAAAGGTTGAGACTGAAAACTTTTGGTAAAGAAAACAGAAAAACAAAAAATCATGCAAATGAAAATTATTGAGCTCATTTTAATTTGCGATTAATTCATTTATTGTGAATTTATTGTGAAAGGCCTGGGTGTATGTACATATCTGACCCTCAGTGTAAAACCCAGACTAGTTATTGTGCACCTAATTCTCATTTCTAATTATTAATTGGAGTTGCATGTGGTGTAACTGCACCGCGGCAGGAGAACAGCGGTAATTAACCCAGCATTGGAGGCCGTGATGACTGGATGTAAACTTCTCACCAGAACTGCAAACAAACATTAATAAACCAAATTAAACAGAACACATGATTGTTTCACAGAGGGGAGCCCTGAGGACGCTGATTTACCCACAAATATCTGAGTCATGAGGTAAAGCTGGCTGCCCTCTCCGACCAGGAGGCATCAGAAATCTGCATCGCTGATGCAATACCAATCAAAATCCAACCACGCTTTGATTTTTTTAGGGGTTTTTTCTCGGCCATCGTGGCCCAAACATGGGAGACTGATTTGAGCGAAGGGGATGAGAACCAGAAAGGAGAAAAGAGGGCAAAGAAAGAAAGGAGGGGGAATGTGCCATATCCAATTCTCAATATTTACGTGTAAAATGTGTTCTGCTGTTCTTTCCCCCAGCAGGTCCACAGGAATGCGGTCCACTGGCTGCTTGCCTGGCTAAATGTGTTCCCTATGTGTGGGCTTTCTAGCCTCATGTGTTGTCTCCGCTAAGAGGCAAGGTGGAGGAGAAAGGTGCATTTGGTTAAAAAAGCCTTTCTGCACTGCAAAAACACAAAATCTTACCAAGTAGGTTTGGTTTAGTTTCTACCTGTACTATCTGAGTACATTTGAATTAAGACAAAACTAGAATTACAAGCAAATATTCAGGGAGCTTGTGTTACACCAGTAATTCCCTAATATTGGTTTTTAAAAAGTTGTAGCTTCACTGGCAGATTATTCCATTTATGAAAAGGCTTTTTTTGTTTGTTTCCTTTTAATCTGCTGAAAATGTACTTGCAAGTTAGTTTTGTCCTGAAAAATCAAAGCTGATTTTAAATTCAAACGTTATTTGTATTGATGGGACCAAAGTTTTCAATCGCATTACAACAAAAAACCATAAAAATTTTACCAAGTATTTTTAGCGTTAGTTGATGCCACCAGCCTGGTTGAGCGGCTCCTCGGCCTATATCTCCCAGAATCCTGTGCGGTTCTGGATCAGAGTTCAGTCAAATTATTGAACATTCTCAGACATTATCTATTGATACTGATCACATATTTATGGCGATATATATCATTGATTTATTCTCCAGTTCTAAGAGGAACTAGAACTTTTTTTTCTCCTATATTAAGAAATTATTTACTGAAAATAATCTCCCATTTCTTGCTGGAAAGTTGCCTGTAAGTTAGCTTTACCTGACTCCAGGTGTATCTGTAGTAGAATCTAAACGGTTCTGTGTTTTTGCAGTGCGACACATGGAAGCAGGAAAAAGTAAGGCAGAGATCAGGTGAGGCGAAAGAGAAAAGCTGTAGCTCCGTGGTTGAACCCGAGTGTGGGAGGTCTAGAAACCCCCACCTCCATTACAATTAAATCCCTTCCGAACATCCCGGCCGGCTCTTAAACAGAGCTGCAGAGAGGAACCTGTAGCTGCGGAGGAAACCAGGCATGCCCAGAAGGGGGGGATGTTGTGAATCGCTGGGCGACCTGGCACCGCTCTACACCTCCAGCTCATTGTTCTGGCTCCAACAATGCTTTATAAGCCAATTACAGTGTGAATTTTACCAATCAAATTGGAACGTCTGATGCTAACAAATAGCTTGCGCTGGATTTTATGGCTGCTTCTTCCCACATGGTGCAAGCCTCATGCTCCAATGCGGTCAAGGTGTTAGCCATTACGTTGACAGACGTGCACACGTTTCTACATCTGGCACTCGTCAGCACTAACACGCCAAGCCAATTACACGATGTTGTTCTTTTTGCCATATAATGCTTTTCATAATCATATAATTGCTCAACCTCTAAAATCCCCCTGAAGTTTTTCTTCCTTCTTCTTTCTTCCCCCTGCGCTGTGTGAGAGTGCCAAACTGTTTCATCAAAAGCAAAAGGACTCTCCAAGCACCAAGAATCAATACTCAAGAGACGGAACAAAATTACGTGAAAACCAGAGATCAAAACATTTTTTATTTCACCTTAAATAGCGTGCACATGTGTGGAGGAGACTTCCTGACACACATTACCCTCGACAAGAAACTGTCAGCTAGCATGAGAAAACAACCACGAAGTGTGCCGAATGTGTCAAAGCCTTGACGAAGGGTGGAGATCTCATGATTGAGACATGCGGCTGCATATTATTCCTCAAATCAAGCTGCGCATGCCGAGCCTTCGTATCTGGCCAGAACCGTAGGATCTGCACCACATCACATCCGCAACATTTTATCCCAAAATACTTCACACCCTCTTAAGTGCATAAACGTTATTGTTGGAGGAGGATACATTAAAAGTAATGTACTGGTTAGGGTGAAACCATGATCTGGGCTTAACAGCACACTGATATTTTGACTGCATGAAATATTAATGGTTGATTTTGAATAAAAAACCGCAGGAATCTGGTCTGCAGAGATTGAACGTTTCCCCAAACCTGCGTAAAGTCAGGGTCGGAGTTTTGTGAGATTTTTGCTGCAGCAACAGGAAAATTTGCTACGTTTCTGTTCTGCTTTTTCAAAATCTGCCATCCTGTTAGAATCTCTTAGATCGCAGAAATTATTGCAGTAAATGACAATATCACTGTTTTGATAGCATTTTAACTAATGTATAAATGCCATAATGATGCAAGTTCGCCCTCTGAAAGAGTAATAACTGCCCGTTACCTAGCAACCCCAGCAGAGTTCCGCCCGTTACCTAGCAACACAAGCATCTTATTTGGGTTTAAAGTGACAGGAGGCCCCCAAACAGTTCACTCTGAAAGGAGCTGAGCAGACCAAAGTCTCATTATCTAAGAATAATTTTGTGTAAAAAAATGTACTGAGCATGTTTTGTTTAGCCCACAGGCCTATCCTGACCTGTTCAAGGAAGCAGAATAACCTTTAAACCCCACACTACTCCTTTCTTTACGTCTCTGTGTCCATTAAATTTGAAATAAGCCCAAGTGGAGCATCTTGGCGAAAGCCGTAACTCTCCACTTGTGAAGGTTAATCAGTTTCACATTACCACTCAGACAACAACTAGGAGAGCCACACTGCCAGGCAGGACATGTTGAAAAAGAGAGAGAATCTCATACCTGTATTGAACATATCAAATGAAAATAGACATGAAGTGTCGTGTAGAGCAAATGATTCTCAGACGGTTTTGTCAGTTCTGGATTAGAAATAAACTCTTATTTCTTGGGACAAGTTGGAATGGGATTAAACTGTGACACCAGGCTAAACAGTCGACTTAAAATTACTGTCACCGTTTTGTTTTGTTTTTCAACGAGACCATGCAAGCATCTCGGTAGCGACTGATTTCAAAACATCACGCAGAAATAAAGAAAAAACTTGTCGTCCACAAGAAAAACTGAAAACAAACCACCAGGTCTCTGCAACAATCCTCTCATTAGGAGCAATCGCCAAGTGGCTGGGGTAATCGTACATCTAATTGCCCGGTTGTCAACATTCGCTGCTGTTTTGGGTTTTCTGGCCTCGAGAATCTGACAGAAAACAAAGAGCGACAATCAGAGTCCTACAGACCGACTACACAGCAAAAACTGTTTGGGATTTTGTCGCAATTTCCAGTTTGCTTGCCGTCCCACAAGGGGTTAATCTCTGCAACGCACAGCCAGAGAGTCTCACTACATCACAGGAAAAGAAATGGTGTCTGTTTTATGCTCCACAGATGAAACGCATTAGCGAATGCACAGCGAGGGACAGCAGAGGCGGAGGAGGCGAGGCGGTGGGGATGTAAAAAAGCTCTGCTCCGTTCCAGCGACATCAGCATTTTTCCCGCAAATTTGCAATTAGTCTTAAGGGCCAGCGTAAATTAGGTCTCCTGACAAACGAGCTATTGGGACAGGACATGAAGTTTCAATAAATCTGAGGAGCAGCTCAGGGCCTCGGTGTCCTCTTCCTTGCGGAGGAGGATTAGGGCCGCTGAAAAAATGAAAATAATCCCAACTTTAATCTCAGAATTGACTTTAAAGCAGACGGGAGGAAACGGCCTCAGTGGCCAAAGATGGAGGAGATCGACAAACTTTCTGGAGGAACATGTTGGATTTCGGCCAGTTTTTCTGTTTCTGAGGAAGAGTTTGACTAATAGAAGAGCAAAACGATTCCACCGAAATGTCCATCCGTTCTACAGGAACATTATGAGTAAAAAGTCAGAATCATAAGAAAAAAAATCTGTATTCTGAGATTAAAGTCAGAAATCTGCAAAAGTCAGAAAATTAATTCTCACAAAAAAGTCTGATATTTGTGAAAAAAGTCAAATTTATGAGAAAAAAAAACTGAATTCTTACAAAAACCTAAAAATTCCAACTGTAATATCAAAATTTTGAGATTCTCTGAAATCATTCTCCCCAAAAAAGTCTGAAATCTGAGAAACAAACGGCACAATTCTGGAATTAAAGTCAGAAAGCTGCAAAAAGAAATCTGTATTCTCACAAAAAATCTCTCAATTCTTAAAAAAAGTGTAAAAATTCTGAGATTAAAATTTGAGAAAAAGTCAAAAATCTGGGATTAATTCTCACAATAAGTTTGAAATCTGAGAAAATTTTCAAAATCTGTTAATTTTCACAAGAAGTGAGAATTCTGAAGAAAAATTTAGAATTCTAAGAAAAACACCAAAATTTTGAGGTCAAAGTCAGATTTTAGAGATTTTTTATTTTATTTTTCAATTCGGTGTCGCTGATCCTCTTGTGCATCTTTCTCTTGCAAACCGACAGAGAAACTCCCGCTTCTCGCCTCTGAAAGCTCGGCTCAGCTGAGAGGAGCTCAGAGATGGAGATATGAGAAGGGAGGGAGGCCGGGTCCGAAAGCTCCAATAAAAAGTCGTTAATGTGCGAATAATCCAGCACCGGCGTCTGCGTCTCCGCGCCTAACTTCGTAGATGAGACCACTTTGAAAGCGCCGTGGTCCCATTCTGGGGAGTCTGGTTGCGTCTCATCAGTTTAAACCTGTTAGCGCTGTAGCTGATTTGATCTGTTGCCTCGGCGGGAAGACATAAAATATAAGGTTTTACTTTTTAAAGACTTTGCAGTTCTCTCTGTAAGGTTATTGACGGTGCATCAACCATCGCGCCGGACGATTCTGGACAAGGATGACAGTTAATGGAGTCGGCTGAGCAAGGATCAGGTTCAAATGGATTCCCAGTTACTGTTCGTTTAATCCAATTCGACAAAATAACACACCACAATAAAGTGCTGCTTAAAGTCAAGAAATGTGTTTAAGAAGGAGGGAAAGTGATGACAAAGTGAGGGAATGTAGGATGGCACCGCCAATAGCATTAAAGCCCCATTTGTGAGGATTACCTGTGCGGAGGGGATGTGAAGGTTTCACCAAGAGGAACTGTGAATAATGTGGCGACAGTAGGGACCGCTTACTGGGTTACACACAGATTCAGCCCAAGATTGAATTGCCGGCAATTGGGAAGCTTGGAAAGTACAGATTGAGACATCTGCCTCATGTTACAGCGTGATGCAACCGGTATCACGTTATATGGCCGGGTTCTGGCTAGTCGATCAGTTTCATGGTGCCGAAAAAGGTGCTGCAGCTGTGCCTCCGCTACGGACACCAGCAAGCAAAAAATAAACACCGAGGACGTTAAATCATCAACAAGAGAGTAAAATTAGGCTCTGGGTCTGTTTGTTTCCTCGTTTTGCACCAAAACAAATAAATTCACAACATGCAAAACCATCAAGTCGTTTCTGTTGATAATTTGTCTTTGCAGGTTATATCGAGACCGTTTATCTTTCTGGGCAAGTTTTTTGCATTTTTGTGTGAATTTGTTTAGGTTTACAATATTTTGCCTAAAATCAGTTCAATCCCACCACTCACAACTCTAACAATAAAGTTTTGAGAAATCCCACACGCCAGAAATTTGACCAAAACTCGGATTTCTGAGAGAAAAACTGTAATTCCCAAAGTAAAGTAAGAATTCTCCAAAAAGCAGGAACTCTAGGATTAAACACATTCTGAAATTAAAATCCAACTTCTTATAGGAAAAACAAAATACTGAGAAAAAAGTCAGAATTCAAATGAAAAATACAAATTCTGAAAAGAAAAAAAAAACAAGAATTCCAAGATTAACATCAGAATTCACAGATTATTGTCAGAATTTCTAGAAAACAGAAATCGTTGAAATTTTGTGGAATAATTTGGCATATCTGAGAAGCCAAAATTCTGAGAAACAACAACGAACGTCTCAGATTAAAGACATTCTGAGATTAAAATCCAAATTCTTATAGAAAAAAAACATAATTCTGAGATGAATAAAAATGCAAATTCTTGGAAACTAAACAAGAAATTGCAGATTAACCTCATAGTTCTGAGATTAAAGTAAGAATTATGAGAAAAACTGAATTCTTAGAACATCAAAATACTAGAGAACGTCAGAATTGTGTCTTTTTGGAGGTCCTCAGGCCCTGTCTGTGTATCTGCATAGCAGCATAATTACAGAGTGAGAATGTGGAGCTGCAGATAATCAAAGTAAATACAGGGACAACATGTCGTATCAAAGATAATCGTATTTTTCCTCTCAGGAGAAAACCATGTGCAGCCGCGGCCTCTCTGCTGCTGCTCAGCCGTCGCGTTTCCGCTGCCAATATTGACACAAAGTAAAGCTGATAATTAAATCACATGTGCTGTGTCAGTCATGAATTATTAGCACATGCTGAACAGGGGAGAAACTAAACGCTCACATCAGATCCAAGCACTGCCCCCGTCTTTTAATAAGTGATGAACAATAGAAGCTGCTGCAGCCGGGACCGCTCTTCTTTTTCATCAGGGAGGAACAACAGAGGGAAGCAAAAGCAGCAACAGCATTCCAGTTTGGCATTTAGGTCCCCATTATAACCATTAAGGGCTTCACTGGGTCCCTCAGATGAGCGTCAGTGGTCCAAGCTTCAGGGGTCACATCAACACGCTGCCACACCAGCTGATCAAAGCTACGACTGGAAATATGCTCAGATAATAAATGTCTCCACTGGATTTGTGTGATGTCATGTTCCCTTGGCGTATGGAAGACAATAAGTGCAACAAATGTATCATTTCTGTAGCCTGTTAATCTGCACTTCAGGGATAAAATCTAAACTCATCTTGAGAACTCTGAAAAAAAGTTTAAATTATGAGGAAAAAACATCAGAATTCTAAGAAAAAAAGGGTTAGGGTTAAGAATTCTCACAAAACGTCAGAATTCTGTGAAAATAACAAATTCTCAGATCGAAGTCTGAATAGAAAAGTCAAAATTCTGAAATCTCACAAAAAATCTAAAACATGAGATTGGAAACGTCAGAATTAGAATTTGAAAAGTCATAATTCTGAGCTTACTCGGAATTCTTAAAAAAAAAAAAAAAATCCAAAATCAGAGATTGATTCTCAGAAAAAAGTCAAAGATTTGAGAAAAAAAAAGGACAATTCTGAGGAGATTGCTCAAGAAATCTACAAAAATTAACCCAGAATTCTCACAAGAAAAGTAAATATTCTAAAGAAAGTCAAATTTCTGAGGAAGAAAAGACAAAATTCAGAGATTAAAGCCCAAATTAAAGTCTGAATTCAGATTTATGGTTAAAATCTGAAATCTGACAAGAAATTCCAAAATATTAGCTTAATTCTAACAAAGATGTCTAAAATCTGGCCAAATTTGGAGAAAAAAAAAGTCAGATTTCTAAAAAAAAAGCACCCAGATTTCTCATGACGAATCAGAATTATGAGAAAAATGTGCAGAGAACCGTGATGAGCTCATAAATGTCTCCAGTGGATCTGGAACCGGAACACACGGAGCACGATAAATAACGGAGCATTTCTGCAGCTTGTTAAGCCGCACTTTCGGGATGAAATCTCCGTCAGCCTCATAGTTTGACTCCGGGTTCACCCGTCCAGTCCCCGTCCTAATCGAGTCAGCGCGCCTCTGCTGCCCGGACCTTATCGCATCACGCGTCCTAATTGACCTGCACTGCTTTATAACACAGCGCACCAGGAGCTTGACAAAAGTTAATAATTTTCACTTTGTCCAAGGCTCTGTCCCAATTAGGTCCCCTGGCTGGGGCCGACAGGGCAGCTAACGCGATTACAGGACAAGCTTATTAGTCTGAGGAGCAGCAAAATTAGAAACATTACTACAAGTCAGCTGCACACAGGGAATACTCATTTTTCATCTCACACAAATGCAAAAAAAATCCCCATATTAGATTATGTTTTCGTCCTTTGAGCAGCGGCGGTTTTGGATCCTACTTTCTTTGCCGTTTGTATGGCGGCGGTGGCGCCGACTCTGAAGCACTGAGGCGGCTCCCTGCGAGTCTGACGGTTGGTCAAGAAGAAACCAAGCGAACAAAAAGTGCTTAGTGCGAGTTCACCAGACGCCAGGAGCAATGGCATCACTCTGATCCCGACTTCCAGCCAAGTCACCCTCAACTGAGGAGCAAAAGGGAACCAGTCAGACCCAATTAGGTGTAATTGCCCCAAGTCCATCACACTTTGCTGTGAAGCCTCTACTTTTGTTTTCTGCTGCCTGTTTGCTGACTGGGCTGCAGCGTGGCGATGCTGTCGAAACGCCTTCAGCAACTGGGCAAACTGCTCCTCACATCCATGTCAGACTGGTCCCCATGTGCAACACAGTCATCAGGACTTTCCCGTTTATTTCAGTAACTCCATCACTATGTGACGTGTTAGTTAATTGGTTGTATTGGTTAATTACAGACACGTTGCATGTTCCTGTCTCGTACATTTTGCTTTAGAGGGCAAAAAATGTATTTTTTTACTTGCAATCTGTAGCTGCCGCAGTAGAACAACTAAATGAAACCTGAAGGTATTATTAGTTTAGTGCACAGAAAAGGGAAAAAACTGCAGAAAAACATTTGAATAACAACTCAAAACTGCTTGTATTTTTCTTTTCACATACTTGTTCCCCTAATAACTGACTGACAACGGCTCCACTAGCTACCAGGATTCAACACAAAGAAAACCCACACTCAAACATTTCCCACACAGAGAGCAGAACATTCGGTCCGTTACAGTTTTTGTTTTGAGGCTTGATATTTATTTTGTGATTATTAATAAATTATCGTATGAAGTCATTAGTGGAAGTCACCAGCTAAATTAAGCACCTGCTCTGCTGATGATCGGTCAGAGCTGGTGTCCGGGTCGACTTTAGTTTTCTGTTGTTTCTAACTGAATCAAAACGCTGAATTCTGCAGCACATCTAGATGTTAAGATTGTCATAGTCAAGCTAGCACAACTGACCTACTTGTCCCTCTGTATATTTTTTTAGTTAAAACTTTTTTCTGACCTTGTTATCTAGTTGTTGTAGTGTTGACAATTGGTGGCAAAGCGCTCTGTACGTTTTTCTTTTATATGCCACATACATTCAATATGTAGCGTATTGTGTTGACAACTTGACGACTAAAATCAATGGTAGTTTCGTAGCTACCAGGGAACTTGGAGATGTGATTGTGGTGTGTGACAACAAGCTGCAGCGTGTTTATCCAGAAATCAGTGTTTTTCTGACTTTATTTCTGTTAATTATTATGAAAACATGACATTTATGATTAGAATATTACATCAGACCAACATTTGTAATTCAGAAAAGTGAGCTTATTGAAAACAATGTTGCTGTTGTTATTTTCAGAATCTACATCCAGACCTTGTGCAGATGTTGTTTGGTCTTTATAAAAAGTTGTATCTTTTTAAAATATATTATATCCACAAAATTGGCTTCAGAAAGTTTTTACCCACACAAATACATCCCTGAGCATTGTTTAAAAACGCCACCCCATAGGGGGCAGTGTAGCGCAAAGCTAAACCTACATCAGCCAATCAGATTGCTTCAGAGTAAACATGTTGATATCAGTGTGATAATATTTATATAAATGTACAAAAACCAAGCAGTCTACAGTATTTTTACTATATTGTTTTTACATTTTTCTCAAACTAAGTATGTTCTTATAACTAGTTATATCACAGCTGCAATTTGTAACTTTTATAAGAATTTTTGTTTTTTTTTACATATTTGTGTAAAATGAAACGGTCTGTGAAAACATTGAGCTCCTCCACCTTCTCCTTGTGCTACTATTAGCTTCCGAAGAAATGCACCAAAAACAACCAATCAGAGTGAGGAGGCGGGTCTTAGTGTGGTCAATCATGCTTGTAAACGCACTGCTAATTTACTGTTACTTACAGTTACAACTTACTGTTACAGGTTATCCGCGTTCATCTATGTCTATGCTAACTAGCTTAGCATTCAAGGAGAGGGTTGACTGAAGACCCGCCTCCTGGCTCTGATTGGTTGTTTCCAGTTAGCACCAGGCAGAGAGAGGAGCACGATTTTTTTTTTTTACACCAAACTGTCACAACATGGTGACAGTTTCAACAAATATTTAAAAACTACATTTTTTAAGGTTTATTTTCTCCATTAGGGATTCTCAGCAAAAGTTGAGTTTTTCAAACTTCCTGAAAAGTAGCTGCTGGTACTTCCTCAGAAAGCCAAAGCAGCATGTATTTTCAAGCTTCTTTTAAGTTTAGTTACAGTGCTGTCATGTTCGATCAAACGCTGGTCCAGAGATTAAGACAGGAGAGCACCGAAGCCAGCCGGTAGAAAAAAAGAGAAGAGAAAAAAAGCAGCAGCGATTCTCTACAGACGGTGACTTCAATAGCCTCAAGTGCAAAATTACTCCCATGGCCGTGGGGGCTGTTTTAATGACAGCTCACAAAGATTGGCTTCACACCCCACGATTAAGGTTCCCCCTCATGATCAGAGGCAGAGCAATACAAACAGTTAGTCGTGAAAAACAAGAGAGCAGCTAAGCACAAAGACACCTGCTCACTCAGCAACTGCTGCGGTTTCAGCCACGGGGCCTCGCCTGTAGCTTCCTGGCTAACAAGTCCACGGCTCTCCAGATGATGAGAGCGTGACAGCGGCCTGGCAAGCTGCTGCTCTGTGATTAATATTTTATCCAGGAACTTTAGCCCTAAGACGCATCTATACTCGTCTTAGACTGAGACTAAAACCACTTTGTGCTGAGACTACAAAAATAGGGACTTCCTACCCATCTGAACTCTTGTTTTTCCCCAGTTCTTAGAAAGTTTTCTTGAACAAACCAGCTGCGTCGGTTCTTTGTGACGAATAAAGTTAAAATAAAAGACAAGACACAAAAGAAAAGCAATATTTCACAACCCTAACCTGGGATCTGAATTTATTTATTTAGTGAGAAGAAAATCCCATGTCAATAAATACAAAACTCATTGATTTTTGCTACTACACTGCAAAAACACAAAATATTTATCAAGAATTATTGGTATCTTAGTACACTTGAAATAAAACGAAAGAAGGCGACTCACTTGTGTTAGCTTTGAATAGGCTAATAACTAACATGCCAAATCCCTTGAACCACTGGCTTGGTTGGCTAGCATTAGCATAGATAGGCTAACGTTAGCATTGGATATGGTGGTGCTAGTCATAGAGAGGCTAACAACTAGCATGCCGAGGCTGGTGACTCACTCTATTGCCTGCAAAATGTTTTTATGTTCCGCTAATGTTGAAAAAACACAAAGGAAATTGTGGTATTTCCATTAAATAAGAAATTCAGTCAATTGTGAAAAGTTTGTTTGTGTGATAAGTGAAAAAAACATCATCCTCCTGCCACTTCCTGTCGTCTTTTCTGCTAATATAAACATCGGGTTATTGGTCATGTGACATGAAAAAAGTGTTTTCTTTGCAGTTCTACCAAATACATAAATCTTGATACGGCCAAAAACCCAAACATGCTCCTGCAAAGCCTTTGATCGAAAACTTTTGTTTTTCCATTATGTAAATTTATTTTCACAATTCCAATTTGTGCAAAAGCCTTGGTTTTGGTCCTGAAACTACATCATATATGTGACTCTCAGAGAAACCAAATTACAAATGAGAAATGTTTATAAATGCAATAGAAAAGTTTGTTTTAGACGTTCTTCTGTATGTTTTTATGCAACATTTGCAAAAAATATCCACAACAGAAGGACACCAATGGTTCATGGCTTTTTTAAAGGGGCATATTGTGTGTTTTCCAGGTAGATTATTGTGTTTAAAACCCCATTAAGTCACTAAGTTACTTTCTGTCTTTATCAAAATGCTAAATATGT
Source organism: Poeciliopsis retropinna (assembly GCA_010277075.1). NCBI lineage: Eukaryota > Metazoa > Chordata > Actinopteri > Cyprinodontiformes > Poeciliidae > Poeciliopsis > Poeciliopsis retropinna. Next base: position 2,282,025 of record VMRM01000039.1, on the reverse strand, counting down.
CAAATATGAATTAAAAGAAATTTTACTTCCTGATTCAACACCTTGAAATTGGGCTGCTGTCTCTTTAAGAACTCCTGCTCTTTCTGAAACTCCGCCTCCAGGAAGCCACAACAACATGGCTCCTCTATTAACCCTTTAGATTCTTTCCCGGCTGTTTGCTAATTACTGTTGTTTAGTCTGAAGGAGCTGAGTGGGGGAGGAGCTATGCCTCGAAGGCGGGCCTAGGTCCACCCGGGCGTTTTGCACAGCTGAATGTCTCCAGATATATTTTTGATGAAGGATTAACATTATAAAATGATCTAACGCTCAAAAACGCTGATTTTATCTAGTAATGCCTCTTTAAATTTGTTTTTTTACCTTCAATATAAATTTTATCTTTGAAACAGTTAAATGATTCTTTGTTTTTACAAATAAAATAAATTTCACTTTAAATTTATTAAGCATCAAAATAAAACATTTTAATCGGTACATTTGTTTAAAATCTAGCTTCAGTTCTAGTTTTATTTATTTTCAGCAGAGGCCGAAGTGGTGCTTAGAACCAGAAAGGTCACTGACCTCTGATCCAGACAGACTGTGCAAAGGTGATTGGTCAGAGATCCCTCTGTCTGCGCGCGCCAACCTTCTGAAATGCTCAAGAAAAAGCTAAATATGAGCCAAATTAAAGAATAAAATATGTTTTATAAATCCTGACCAGTGCAGGGGTCACTGGTTTCTTCTCAACGCAGCAAAATTGACTGGAAATTTGTAGAGATTAAAAAATGATTCTCGCTCCCATACAGTAATATCTGTCAAATTAAACATTACGCTGTGGGTCTGGCAGAACTCCGGTTTTCCTACGCAAGAGTCTGGCACAAAAAGCAAAGATTAGACTAGGGAGGTCCAAAGTGCGGCTCGTGGGCCATTTGTGGCCCTTGGACTGATTGTTTTATGGCCTGCAAATAAAACAGGTGGTTGATGTAGATGGGGACTTTTTATTTTTAATTTGTGTGAAATTATTACCAACATAATTACAATGGAAAATGTTAAGTACAACAAGATATTCATTCTTTTAAAATCAAGCTTTCTTACTGAAAATCAGCTTTTACTGAATTTATTAAAGCGTTTTGAAATAATATATTCTGACTGAGGAAACATTTGTTCAATTTTGCCCTAAACAATTTAAAAACCATTCATCTTTGTTTTGATACAGAAAAATATTTTGAATAAAAACCCTTTCCGACAAAAAAAACTATTAAAATATCTCACTTCATTTGCTTGATTTAAGTTTCATTTTCTCGACAAAACGTTTGGACACCATGTTACATTGTAACATGGTGAAATTTGATCAGAAAAACACACAAACCCACCTGAGGGGCTTCTGCTTTACCGATCAACGGTTAAATAAGAGCTCAAAAAATCACTGACACACTTTTCACCTGATTCTGCATCGTTATATTCTGTGATAAGGAGAATATCTCTGCCCAAACACTTTATTAAAAACATTTACCCACACTGTTCTGTCACTTGCAGAAAAGAAGGAGGCGAACAATCGATACGCAGTAAAGGCTAAGTCCAATTATGTAAAAGTGTAAATTATAGATTTGGTCTGATGCCAAGGACACTGTTGCGCGCACTCTTTGTTTCTGCCTCGCTTTCTCATGCAGACACACACACACACACACACAAAAAGAGAAGAAAATATGAAATTCAAATGTTTTGAGCCACAAGCTATTTCAAGTGCACTGTGACTGCGCGGTGCACGCGTGAGACCGTATTCAAATTTTGGGCTCTTTAGCATCAGGGAGCACATTTTTCACGGAAGGTTTATGAAAAATGCATCCATTAATTCATTATTTCGATTGAACCTGGATTATAAAAACCACACAAAAAGAGAAAACCGAAACACAACAGTGATTCTGTCTGCCTCGAGTTTCTATTTCCATAATTTAATTGAGGTCACAAAAGCAGCTTTGAAGGAAGTCAGCAGTTGCTTCACCATATGTTTGCGTTGACCTTTAATTTTACGAGATGTGCGTTACACAATCCGTAGCTTCCACGGGTCAACCTCAGTGATTATTCACAGCAAAAAAAGAGAGAGAAACTAGCAGCTGTTGACTCTGACAGCCCCATTCCTCTCCAGCCTCCCTGCGTTTCAATTTGTCTTACAGCGAAAAGCCGTTCCTTTTTTAAATAAATTTCCCACTCAGGTCCCACTGAGGTGAACAATCCCACTCCTGCCACCACAACCGCAGATACGCCGAGGTCTTCGGAGAGGTTAAAGCATTCTGCCGATGTTGGAGGAGGAGAGACGAAGGCAGCAGGAAGGGAGGGAGGGAGCGTCAGGAAACCGTCCCTCACAGCGTTCGCCCTTCCTCTGCTGCAGAAACGGCAGATCCCAGCAGCCACAGGACGCGTTCACGGGGCAACGCGCAACGAAAAGCCAAAGATTATCGCCCTGCAGCCGCCGCAGGGCCGATCGGAGACACGGCGGACGGCCCAGGGGACGGGCTTCCCCACAGCCGGCGGAGAGGTGCCGGTCCGATCCTGGGAGGGAAGGAGCGGATCAGAGTGATGCTTCACCTCGCTACAGGCGGCCGTCCCAGCGGGCGGCGAGCCGAGGCCTGAAGGCCACACACATCTCAAAACACACCGATCCTTCCTCCAGATCCTCCTCAGCATCTTCCCCGCCGTGGGACTCGCAGTCCCAGCAAGATAAGGGTTAATATCAAACAGGAGCGCCGCTGCTGTAACCCTGCGTAGCTGAACGGTTGAGTCTGGGAGACCGTGGGTGTGTGATCCTTTCTGAGGTGATGCAAATCAACAAAACAAAGGAGTGTAAAACCAGAAACTACTGTCATTCAGGAGCTCATGGAAACGGCCACATGGGAGACGCCCGAACGCATCAAGATGGAGGCTTGAGGCCAACACATTCAGAAACATACAGTAAAAACGCTGCATGTGTCAGGAGTCAAACTGCTTTACAGTCTGAATCCTAAACAAGATGCAGAAACTACGTCTGAGGTTCATTAAAGGCAGAACAGAAGCAGGAGCCTGTTTCCATGAAAAAACTCACAGATTTTTATATTATTGTCATACATTTCTAGAAAAGACTTCATTTCCCAAAAATTTCCAAAGGTCAAATATTTTTGACTTGAAATTCGCAAAATTTACAAAACACAGAAATTTGTGAGATAAAACTCCAAAACTTTGAGATTAACAGATATTTCCCCCCCAAAAAATCAGAAATGTCTGAGGTCCAAAGTCAAAAACTTCCAGCAAAAATTTTGAGAATAATTTCAGAAATTTTCTAGAAAAAAATGGAAAATAATTTTTTGACTTTGTAAATCAGAGAATTTAGAAACTAAAAATTCTCAAATTTGTAGATCAATCCCAGAAATTTTCTTGAAAAAATTGGAAATTTCCAAAAGTCGAACTTCAAAAACAGCCTTAAATTCTGAAATCAATCTCAGAAAGTTTCTAGAAAAAGTTTTAAAAGTTCCTAAATTTTTATAAAAAAAAAAAAACATCGTAAAACTCAAAAAATATTGACTTTTGAACTTCACGGAAAATTGATGAGAAGAAAACTCTCAGAAATGTTCAAAAATTAGTGGGTAAAAGACAACATTCATACAGTTTCAAAGCAAATTTACGCTTTCCCATGATTGACGTAAAAATGCTAGCAAGCTAGTAATGCTATATTAGCAGCTTTTAGCAAGGATGTCTGAATGCAACACAAATATTACCCCAACAGAAAACTGGAAAATGGGTTTGTTTCCTGTTTCCTGCAGTTTGTTTCCTGTTTTCGAAGCAATCTGTTTAGCATTCACATTCAAACTTCAGCCAATCAGAGATTGAGGTTTTCAGGCGGACCACTGTTGTTTGGTCAATTGTCCTTTCAGTCGAACTCTGAAAATCTTTTTCTAAATACTGGCAAACTTTTACATCTTGACGAAATAGTAAATCAGCAGTAAAAATAGTTGTAGAATCGGGATAATTTGTGAAAATGGCTTACGAGTAAACTTTATTGATTCTCCCTTAATAATTTTAATAAACATGCCGAAAAGAGAAATAAAATAACAAAACCCTCAGTAAGTGTCAACTCAAACTGAAAGTAAACAAATCTACTCAGAATAATTCACTTCAGATTATTTTGTCATTTGTGTTTTTTAAAAGTGTAAGTTGATTAATTGTGACACATTCATTATTTCTATTTTACTTTGAAGAACAAAAAGGCAGCGACAACAAGGTATTCTCTGTATTTTTTTTCTTGTCCTTCAGCAGGAAACCCAGTGAAAGTCATGCCTGCAGGTTATGAATCAATAGCTTGAGGTTTTCGTGCCTCTGTTCACGTTTTGCTGTCAGACAGGATTGTAATTACATACGTCCAACAGTACGGAGAGTCGAGATTTTCAGGGTGTTGCTAGAAAATTAGACACGGTGGTTCGGTTTTTTGTCTTCAAGGTGAATTTTGAAAATGGAAATCCATTGGTACATTTTAGTTTGGAAAACCATCTAATAATTTATAACTAATGGCTTATTTTCAAGGTTTAATTAGAATTTATTTCAAATTTAAAGTTTGCAAATCAACCAAAAATATTTAAAAGCAAAATATCTGTGAGACAGTCGTTTTTATGTTTATGGAGCTCATGTCCCAACGCCGAGAGCAGTGACGTCACGTCCCAAAGCGCTATAGGTCAGTTATGCTAGCTTGACTTTGACAACCTTAATATGTAGACATGCTGTGGAATTTTGTTTGTTTTGGCTCAGTTAAAAAACGGCGACCCACACAGCGACTCCGACAGGTAAAGCAGGTGTAAAATCAGCGTTCTGTGTTCAGATGATTCTTGTTAATCATCACAAAATAAACGTCCTGAAACTATGAAAACTGTATTTGAAAACGCTACTGGAGCCGTTGTCAGTCAGTTGCTATGACAACGGCTTTGTTTCACCGCAGAGAGTGGAAAAAAAATAAAATGAGTGCTTTTAGCTCTTCTATGGTTTCTTTTGTTATTTTTCCCCTTACTGTGGAGCCATGCACTAAATTAATAATACCTACATCTCCAGGTTTTATTTCATAAAATTGTTGTATCGCGGTAAAATAAAAAGTTAAAGAAAATTGGGGTTTTTTCTTTCAGTGTTTTGCACTTGCGGAAATTTCCAGGTGTAAGCAATAAAATGCAACGAGTCTTTTGGCAATATTTGCGCGGTATTGATATGGTATTAGATCAATGCCAAAATATGCAGTATCACAAACTTCTACAGTCCAGTCACATTGCAGAGCTTTACCTAAACTGTAAAGCTGTGTTGTAACGTTAAAACAAAGAAAGGATTTAAACGGCTAACGGATCGATAAAAACCAACACTAAACCCAAACAAGCTGACCTTTTAATAAAAACCGCTTGTATTTTGCATGTCGCTAACATTTCCCCCCCTTTTCCTGTCAGTGTTGCTTTCTCTTTACCTTTTCTACATACGTTATCGACTGGCTAATTTGGTCTGCAGGCCCGGTGAGACGCCGCAGCATCGGCATGACAGCTTTATCTATTAGAGTGAGTCCAATGACAGCCTTGTTCCGGCGCTGTGTGTTCGTGTGCGCGCGCCGCTCTTCGTGTCGGCCTCATTCTCGGTTGCATTAGCACAGGAGCAGGACTGGGACACATCAACATCTTAATCAATACGCGAGAGTCAATTACTGAGGAAGCGCGTGCTTAAGCAAGATCTGATTATTGGGTTCATGTTCAGTCCACCAAATGGACCCAATCAATGCGATACGATATGTGGCGTATGCACTCCTCACCTCCTGTCACCTCGCCCCAACGGTCCCCCCAACACACACTCACATTCCTCACACACACCGGAGGAAAGGAAAGGAGGCTGATTGAAGTGACAAAAGGAGAGGATTTATGTTCTGCTGGGGAAAAAAGGAGGGCTGTGGTGAACCTGTCCAGACAGAACGAGAGGATGAAGATGAAACGGCTGGAAGAGCTTCAACAAGCCTTTAAATAAGTCATATCTGGGCATGATTTAGGAGATAAGCAAACATCATCTGTCTGTACTCATTGCACTGCGGTTAATCACAGCTCAGACCTTACACAGGGCCTCAGAAAAGTATTCATACCCCAGGTTACAACCAAAATTGTGTTTTTTTGTGGATAGGTCATATTAATCCGCTAACTTATTAATCAAATAACAGTTAACTGGAGTACAGGCACATTGCATGTTATTGTTTACGTCTGGAAGAAACGCCAGAGAGCTAAAAGACAATCCTCTTGCTTGGAAACACACGAAACCTGGAGTTATTATTAATCTAGTGCGATACGCCACAGCAAAGGGAAAAACTGTTCAAGAACAACTCTAAACCACTCATTCTTATTTTTTCTCAATCTCTGTCGGCTTAGCGCGACACGCAGACCTGTTGCCATAACAACTGACTGACAACAGCTCATCTAGCGTATAGTCAACACCAAACATTTCCCACACAAAGAGGAGGATATTCAGTCCGCTAGAGTTTTATGTTTTCAGGCTGGATGTTTATTTTGCAATTATTAGATGATCGTCGGCACACAGTGGTGGCTGATGAGCTAATTTAAAACACCTTCTCTGCTGATGAGCCGTCAGGTCGCCTTTTTTCAGACATACAGTTTGTCAAAGTTTGTCTGTTGTTTTGTTTATTTATTTTGGATATTTAAAATATCTTCCAGTTCCAGTATTCATTTTAATTTAAAGTTTATTGATTTTTGAGCATCTATTCTTGCATTATTTAAATTTAGTTTCCAAAACAACATTATTGTTTATTGCAATAACTTCACCGACTATTTATCATCCAGCAAAATTTGTTATCACAGAACTACTTTAATTTTCTCTGTTTTTTACATTTTGGCATAACAATAAAATTTGAAGTTTAGGGTATTCTTGAATTGTGATCAGATGCTGCCCAAAAGCATCCTGAGGGCCACTAACGGCCCTCTGCCCGCTCTTTGGACACCGTTGGTTTAACACACGCTTTGCAGCGCATCGTGTTGCTTTTCTTTTAAGCCTCGCAATGATTCAGCTACACAGTTCAGTCGGAGTGATCTTCTCGCCGCTGTAGTATTTTCAAGGGCTTTGTGTTTCAGAAATCGGTGGGTGTGATTCTTTTTTTTATTCCTTTTCGACGTTTGGCTGTCATTTTTGCTTTTATGGAAGATTTTGTTTGGTGTGCTGCTCCTGTCCATAACCCGTCATCTTATCAAGACGGATCACACAGCGGGTTGCCTCGCCTCCTCGCTGAGAAACCTCGCCACACCTCGGGCCCCTCATCGGCCCGGGGCCCCACCTCACTGTCAGACCACTTCTTTATTTACCTGACTGAAAAATTGCACCTGGAACACAGAAGGCTCAACAAAGGGAAGAAAGGAAAAAAAAAAAACAGGGCAATGAGAAAGTCGGGTGGTAGGTAGAGGACCAACAAGGCAAGAAATCAATAGCCGAGAGATTTTTAACTAAGGGCTTTTTTTCTCCCCTTCTCACTCTCTCTCTGTCTTTTTTATCTCATAAGCTGCCAAACATCACCAGCGAAACTTGGACGAGGCAGTCGTTGCCAGAGGGTGAATCATAGCAATATTGATTTGATTATGTAAAAGCTCAGTGGAACCTCAAGCCAGATGCAGAAATAACTCCTCACCTAGGTCCAGCGGGACGGGACTCGCAGTCGTTCTGAGGAGAAACAGAGACAGAGAGGGTGGAGGGAGAAAAATAGCCAAAAAAATAATGTATACATTGTTGTGGATAAAAGCGTAATTACTTCTCCTCGCCGGTGAAATATATATTTTCCCCTGTTTTTGCCGGGTGATAATTAACAGTGCTGGACTGTAGTTGAATTAGCTACTGAGGAACGTCAGATCTGCATGTGAATTTATGGGATGTTTCCCCCCCCGACGGCGTCACGGCAGACGGAAAACTGGGGAAAAAGAAAAGGAAGAGCATGTTGGGATTCTGATCTATGGCACCCTCTTCTGGAACCACAATCGCTGTTTTCTTCCTCCGCAGAGAACAAAACAAAACCTCAGTTTATGCCATCGTTACTCGTAGTGCAGGCCTGTCTCAACAATCAGTGAATCAATTAATCGCATTTACATTAAATCAAGCTCAGTGATTTCCATTTGCATGATTCTTCATTTTTCTATTTTCTTTCTACCAAAAAAAAAGTCTTGATGCTTTGGTCTCAACTAATCTTTTTTTTGAGTTTTGTTTATAGATCCATAATAATTTATTTTATTTATTGTTTGTTGTTTTGTTTATTTACTTCAGATGTTTTAAAATGTCTTCCAGCTCTAGTGTTAAATGTCCATCAGGATTTAAAGGCTATTAACGTTTGAGAATGTCATTATTCTCTCATATATTACCTGAAAATGGTGTCAAAACAACAATTTTATCTGTTATTGCAATAACATCTGGAGCTTTTTGGCAAAAATGTCAAGCTTAAAGTACTACAGAATTTTTCTGTTGTATTATTCTTTTCAAATATAATTGCAAAAACTATGTTAATAAAATAACTAAAGCAGTCAAATTTTTGTAGACAAGGGATCTGTAAATCATTGTAGATTTAATACATAAAAAAGGTTTTTAAAACACAATTTCCAAAATTCTTCAGGTTGATCTATTATCCGTTTTATGTTTTCAGGCTCACTTTTACTTCACTTTGTCAGGTGTAATAAATAGCCATGCCCAGGTCTGCATTTTAGTAAAAAACAGGATTAAATAAATTAAAATAAATTACATTTAAAGCAGAAACCTGGATGAATACTTTGTGTGTATGATGTTACACTGCTTTATAGAAAAGCCTGGCTAAGTGAGAATTACACCCCAACACTGCTTTTAAAAGCATATTTGGCTGGCAAACCAAATTTAAATCTGTCTTAAATTGTGATCAAGGACCTGCCAAAATCGTTTCCATGACCACAAATGGCCCCCGGGCCGCACGTTAGACACCCTTGTTGTATATGGTAAGAAAAATATATTTTAAGAAATGTATCGTGTTACACAATTCAATCCTTTTATAAAATGTAGCTGGAGCAGGAGAATCCAGGCTGCCTTTAAATTAATTTGGCTGGCCCTTTTTGTTTTTTATATTCAAACTGTTGAGAATCAGTGACTGATGTTAAGCGCCTCAAAACGATGGGATACGTTGAAACTGTGTGTAAAACTTGGCTTTCATAATTGTCCCAGGCTGGAATCTTGTGTAAAATGCTAATCAGATCACATGAGGAGTAGGAGTGTCTTCGAAGGCAGACGAGGCGAAGCGTCGATTAGCTGGACGCACGAACATTTCGTGAGACTTCGTGATGCTGCGGATCGTTTACAGGCTCTTTCTATGCTCCCTCTGCTCTTTGTTTTGCTAAAACACAAATCATTCTGAAAGTGTTTCACTCATAAAACTTGTATTAGTCATTTATAAAATCAAATTTACTCAATCACTGATTTAAAAATGTGTTTTCCTTCATTTTTGAGCCTCTATGACATGACCATATTCATAAAAACAGCAGCTTTAATTTTAAAACAATTAAGTTTTGCAAGACGATCCGGTTACACTTAAAAAACTTAACAAAAGAAACAAAAAAAGAATCACAGATACAGGTTCCTAAAGTGTAAAAAAAAATACACATTTTAGGTACGTTTTGCTTTAGAAAAATGCAACAGATGTAAGAGGAGGTAAAGGTATTTTTGGGGGGTGTAAAAATAAAATCTGAGGCTGACTGTTTTTCCACCATCATCCTGGGTGATGAGGTATTAATCTGATTTAGCGTGAAGGAACGCACAGACTCGCACCTAAATGACATTGACTGGCTTAAGAGTAAAGATCAATTCCAGATTCCACATAATCATATTAACAGCCTAACCGACATTGATTTCTATCCGGATCAGGCCAAACAGGAAAAAGTTGCATGCAAATGGGATAAAAAGGCTTTTTTTAAAACCGTGAAAACGACACGGAGAACCTGAAGGACAGCCAGTACTTCAATTTCGAATTCTTCCTCCTTGACTTGCTGGGATAAATACATTTAAATCTAGTTTGATAAAAAGAGCAAAATATGGCGATTTTATCGGGTGTAAGGCTGCAGCTCTTAATTAAGGTTTCAGTGTGAAGCCCGGACTCCTGTAAGCCTCCAGAATAACAATAATTCCCGTTCATTCGTAAGATCTGGTAATGATCACTCCCACACTGGACTCTGCCTCCAAATAACAGCAGCAAAACCATAAAATCAGCATATTTCACCATCAATTCTGGCTCCATTTATGTTGCCACTGATTCCTTTAATACCTCCAACATATCTATTAGCACACTCTGCTTTCCTGCTTTTCATTATTTAGCTATAAAAGGGGAGGGACTATCATTTAATTAGCCTCCTATCATTTTTTTTTTTGCTCTAGTAGTTTTTATTTTCTAAAATCTTTTTGCAAGCAATACGAGTTAAATTAGTTTCAGTGTGAAGGCAGATAAAGATGTGTTTGCTGCTTTGTTCAGGAAAGAAAGAGCACCGTAATGCGTTACATGAAGCAGTTTCTAATTACATCAGTGGTGCTTCGAAGCCCTGCAAAGACCTGCTCACTCCGCTGGGCGTGCGCTCCTCTAATGAGCCCAAAATATAGACATATTTTCAAAGGAGCTGCAAACTCCGACTGAAGCATTTCACCGATGTCAAAAAGCTCACAGAAAAGACAAAAACTCCCCAAATTTAAAGCAAAAAATAAAAAATAAAGAACATGGGATTAATGTGCACATGAAAAATAACTACAATAGTATTTGATTTACAAGAGCTATTCTAAAAATTAAGACAAAGTGAAGGCAAGTCTATTTAGATGTTCTGCTTTTCCACAGCAACTTAAGGTGGATACAGAAAAATGTCATATGTGTTGCAAAGAGGAGCTGTGTTTGTCATCTGCTGTTTGTAAGTGAGAGTCAAAAATTGACAGCAATAATTTGGATATTTAGCTTTTTATAAAAGAAAAATAGGGGTTTGTTCTTCAAAGTCATACATCCGCCATGTTATTCATTCATTTATAAATGTCTAAGTTTCAAACTAAATATTGAGTTAGCAAGCTAAACAACTAAATATTTAGTTCCAAACTTAACCCCAAATTATTAACAGAAATACTTTTTTATATTTATCCTATTATAAGAGAAAAATGATCCAGTTTTCAAAGTCATATTTCCGCCATGTTATTCATTTATTTATAAATGTCACAGTTCCAAACTAAATATTTGATTAGCAAGTTAAGTATTTAGTTAACCAACTAAACATTTATCTCCAATTTAAATATTCAGCTCCATACTAAACATTTAGCTCTGAACTAGCTAAATATATTTTTTAAAACTAAATATTTAACTAATATGCAAATTCCCTCGACAATAACCAGACGTTGACTACCAAAATAAAAGCCTGATTTTATCAAGACTGATTTCTTTAATGCTGATGCAAATATTTGTCCAAATATTCTGAACATGTCGAACATTGTGATTTTAGTTATAAACGATAATAAAAAAATAAAAGACGTCCAAAAGTATGTTAGATTAAATACAGGAATATCATTCAGAGCGAGAGCAAACAAAGACATCTCTGTGTTCACACAGCATGTTGACCTGCTAAAAAACCAAAACAACTAAATCTGTCTCTGTAAACATCCCTGGCATCGGTCGCCGGTCAGAAAGGAAAAGACGTCATTTAATTCTTTAACCTCAAATATAACAACCTTTAAGCAGGGATTAAAGATGATTTTCATTAAATCCACATTTCTGTATTAAAAAGGTTTTTTGTTTTGATGTGATATTTTGGTTTTCATTGGCTATAAGCAGAAAAACAAAATTAGCTGAAATAAAGGCTTTAAACTGGGTGTAATTAACCTTTAGTATGTGTTTCACCTGATGATGAAGTTACCAGGATTAAGTTTGCAATAAGATTCTAATATATTAAATATGACTTTTATCTGTCCTGTGGATAAACAGTTTGTTTGTTTTTTTTAAATTAGAAGTGATATTTTTGCCAAAATTATAAGTTTCTACAGTTTGTGGTGTCAGAAATGTTCTTGGATGGCCAGTTTGATTAATTTTGATTGGAAATACAAGTATTTTTAAATGATTTAGAAAAACTCAATGTTACTAAATGTGTTTGTTGTTTTGTTCATTGTCACCTGGTGACATTCGACTCACTGCAGTCACCTGAGCTTCCTTCTCTCAGGAAGGAAGGCCATGAAATGAATCCTACTGAATTTGCCTCATGTTTTATATAAATATTTATGAATTGTACAATGTTCTTATTGTACATTTAATTAGATCGATTGGGTTCTGGTGCAGCTGTTAAGTATGACGCAGTCCACCGCGTTTGTTGAACTTATATTACAGGACAGACTAATAAAATGCTAATAATTCTATTTTCTTTGTAGGAGAGGAAATTAGCAGTTTGTGCACAAGCGAAATTAGTAGACGTAAACTTTGAAACGCTCCTCGTGTCATTAAGTGCGTGCACAACTCCAGGGTCAAAGGATTTTAGTATCGGACACAACGTTCCGTTTGGGAAAACTCACAGAGCCATTGGCTTTCTGCTCCCTTGACGCATGCAAGCATCCAGAAATTAAAAATGCTGCAAGGGGAAAAACAAGCAAATGATGCAATTAAAGGCCAACCCTTCTCATATAAAGCAAAATAAAAGCACTGTACAAATGGCAATAAACTGCGGATAATGACCTCAGGATGCCAAAGCAATATTTTTCCCCCTTTTAATTGTACTTGTACTCACCCTCACCGTTTCATGTTATGGGGTCGGGCTTTTTAAACTTTTCACAGCTGCGTGGAAGAGAAGGGAAGGGGACAGCATCCCGGGGCGCTCTCAGGCACCGCTCTGGGTAGTTGTTGTTGTGCTGCCAGCTCCCAGGAACTTGGATTCATTAACCGCTTTCGCAGCGCAAACATTACCTTAAATGGGGAGGCCATGTGCTGGCAAGGAAACCCTTTCGCCTTTTTTCAATTACATGGAATCAAACATCGCAGGTATGCTGGGCACAGGGAAGCAGAAAGGCTTTTACCTTCAGTCACCTCACGCAGCCGGAGAGTTTATTTTAAGGCCGATCTAGAAACACTGCAAAATCTTACCAAGGATTATTGGTCTAATTTCTACTGCAAACATCTTAGTACACCTACAGTAAGACAAAACATGTATCTCACTAACTACAACATGTTATAAGTGAAATAATCTACCAATAGAACCAGCACTTTTTCATTAATAATAAGGAATTATTGACTTAAAACAAACTCCAATAAAACTTCTCAAGCGACGTCATGTTTCTGGGAACTTTGTAACTGACAGCCATCTTAGTAGGCAGTATGTAGTTGCCATGACAACAATAAAAAGCTACAAGCTTAGCGCTAGCTCTCGCCTCATCCCTATTTAACTTACAAACCAATATGGGTGCATTACAACTGTTACTTGATTATAACTTTTGAGTACTCTACCACCTCTGAGTAATACTAAGACAATAAGTGATATTTACTACAATACTCACTGCCAATAGCAAAATCAGCTTAGCTAGATAGTTTGAAAAGGAAAATTGATATTTGAATCTAACTGTGCCCCTGAAAATCTCAATCGAATCGCTAGACTCTGAAAGATTTCCATCTCTACTTGTTAGTTTTGTTTTATTTCAAGTGTACCAAGATACACTTGATGAGGTAGAAAGTAGACTAAAAATACTTGGTAAGGATTCTTGTTTTCGCAGTGAAACGGTACGCTGGCATTTAACAACGTGATTTCTCTTTGTTATTGCAGTGATGACTATCGTCTGCTATACTTCATTTTTACCCTGCTTTGATTTCTAACTTTGTAAAAATGTCTTAAAAGTTGCATTGAGTACATAAAGCGCTATGTGTTTCATTAAGCTTTCAGTTTCGACATCCAGCGCCGCTTTCAGGCTTTTCACATCACACCTGCAGTCCTGTGAGTGCCAAACAAAACCAGCCTTAAATCTCTGTACGAAAAGGTTCGAACCTGCTTGCACAACAAACCCGGAGTCTGTGCAGGTGATGAGGTCACCGCACTGGAAAAGGATCGTGAAGACATTTCTCTAATGCGCCACAACTGGAGGGAGTTAGATGACGCGGTGAAAACAAGAAAGACGTAGAAAACAGGGCATGAAGCGAAGGCTCTAAATCACATAAAAATGGCAGCCAGGTTTATGATAACACTCTGAAACAGGCACAGATCATGGAGTACTGTATAAAAGTTTAAATCCACCTCTAATTTCTTTATACTTTGTTTCCTGACTTTAAAGTGGTTTTGATCACCAGTCACCCAGACTTTCTGAAGATCTTTCTAAGTTTCCTTCAGATATCTGGCTGCTTTTACACTGATTTAATGTCGTTTAACTGATCATGAGAAGACTTTGTGCAGTGCTGAAAGAAAATTGTAGGACAAAAGAGTTTCAAAGCCTTACAAAATTATTTATGAGGTAAAATGAGTGGAAAAAAGAAACGGCAAGCTGGGAGAGCTCTTGATCAAAACCAGTTGAAAGGATTTCCAGAAAGTCTGGCTCTTTTGGAGCAACACATAATGAACTGAGGCTTTTTTTTTCTTCTAAATGACACCTGAAATTGGGTCGCGGGGCTAATGAGTCCGGGAGGGTTTGGGTTCATCCTTCGTTTCTAAAGCAACAGCCTCCAGTTAGTTACCTGGATCTGTCAAGTGGAGATTTAGTGCAGAAAACCACCAGAATTAGGCACCAAGACGACATCCTTAACTCCTTTTGATGTGGAGGACACCGGCTGCGTTTCCACTACAAATGTTTGCAAATCATTGTCTATATTCTGCTAATGTCGAATGTAAACCTCATTTGCTGCACCACATCACACTTGAGGAGAGGAAATGGGACTGCTGCACAAACTTCAAAATAAAAGCATGAATATAAACAAATTCTCAACAATCGACAACCAAAACATCAACATAGACGTTGAACTTTATTCAACTGGAAGCTTATGATATCAAAGTAAATTAGAGCTTTGGGATTTATCTGGAAAATTTCATTTAAGGGAAACATTTGGTGCACTAAATGTTTCTCAAGTTAGCTGCAGCGCTAAACAAAAAATTAGCTCAGTTATTAGCAGAAAAGCCGGGGAGTGTGGCCACCGGTGCAACAGACTGCATGACGCACCCTCGCCGTAACGTACCGCTGTTCTATGGAACTACAATGGAGCCCAGAATGACCCGTCTACAGCTAAAACACAACACATCTTTTATGGTCCTGAACATTGAGAAAGTTGTTCAATAAATCAATCTGTTGAGGCAAAACTCTGAATATTTAAACACAGCTACAGTAAAACCCGCTCACTAAGTTTTGCCCTGTTTGTTTAAACCAAAACAAATCAAACTGGGAGGTTTTATCTCTTATAAACAGTAAACATGGCTCAGTAGCATTTTGTTAAAAGTGTACCAGATTATAGTGGGACACTGACCAGCATATATTGATGAGTTTGATGATGGCACTCGACAAAATGTAATATTTGTTACTGGTTTCTCTATGATGTTTTTATGACTTTGTGTGTTTTGAATCTCCTTGTTGCTGAAATGTGTTGTTCACATAAACTTGACTTATATTCCAACTTTAAATCAATCTCCATATTGAACAACTGAGAGGTCCTAAAGGCGGAAACTGCAAGCTTTATTGGTAGGTTTGTGAGTTAGTGTGAAAAAACTTTTGTGTTTACCTGTTTTTGTAATTTTAATCAAAGTTGATTGACTTACAACAATCCATTGCGGACCAGAGAAACACTTTCTTTTGGTCTTATTTATGGATTACAGCCATCAGTTCAGTGTGAAACACAAAACAGCTGCAGCAGGATCATGGATGATCTGCAAAACATTAATTTCTTTTATTTCCATAACATACAGTTACAGAAGAGGGATCAACGTTTTTGAAGTGTCTTGTCAGCTCTTTAGCAGCGTCGCTTATAGCTCACTATGCTACCCAGAATCAATACAATATTTTTCTCCCAATAAATAATGTAGACCTGAAAAAGGTCCATTGCGCACATCGACAGTTGGCTGCAATTAGGGGGCGGCGGCAGGAGTAACTGATGACAGTCCCTCCCTCCCTCCGGCGAACACCAGATCAGCAGAAAATGAAGACGCAGAGACCACTTTGTCACTGGCTGGGCTTGGACCTGGAAATGACTCCTAATGGAAAAAGGGCTCCCCGAGCCGCCGCTGCATCTGCTGCTCCAAGCACTTTCTCCGGGCCAATGGGCCAGCCTCGACCGGCTTCCAGCTCCGTTTATCTAAACCTTTAAGATCCTCTGGGCAGCCGGCAGAAACCCGCGAGCCTCAGGCGGGGAGGACGAGTGCGTCCATTTTCAAAGAACTGTGACAGAAAATGCTACAGCGAAGTGTTGAGTAAGAAGTGAGCGGTTACAGTAGTGTAAAAGATAAAGAATAACGAAAAAACAATCCATATTCTGCTATAAACACATTGCAGCGTGACGTCAAGTAAAACTCTCAGCTCCCTGCTGGAGAGAAAAAAGCTGCCCGTTGATTACCTCTACCTTTGGTTTTAGCTGTTAACTTGTCAACACATAAAACATTAAATGTACGCATGATATATAAAAGAAAAAGGGGCGCAGCGCTTTGCTACTAAATGTCAAAACTTCGACATTAGATAACAATGTCAGGAAAAGATATTAATTAGAAAGAAAAACGATGGAAAAAGAAACACAAAGTTCCATGAGAATAAAGAAAAATAATCCATTATCTACTGTAGTCTGAGAGGTTGGATTAAAATAATCATTTAGTGACTTTTTTTTTTTTTACATAAAACCTAATAGTTAACGAAAACATTCATCTGTTTATTTACAGCATCATAGTGATGCTACCCATGGAGTTTATTTAGGGCCGAAATTGAACAAATATATGAAACTTTTCATTAAATAATGCACAGTAATATTAAAAACATGTCTAATATGAGCCAGACTTTAGAAACAGCTCAGCCAGGGTGGCAATTTATTTATGGTTTAGGGGGTTTTAATGGGGTTTAACAACCTGTTTAAGGTTGTTGTTTTAAACAGCCTCTAAGGATGTTTACTGTTGTCATAGCAACTGCCTACCAAAATGGCTGTCAGCTACAAAGTTCCAGGAAGTGTGACGTCACATGAGAACTGCATATTGATCCATTATATGTTTATATTTACCAGATAACTTATTAAAAACTCAGAATACCTTTTTGCTAACATAAAGTATCATTGCTATGTGTCTTGCACTGTAATGTATCATAATTCTTTTTTAAAACAGGAGCCCTATTTCCTGCGCCTCACATTGTTCTAAACTATATTTCTCTCCAACAATCCTCTCCGCTCTTGAATTGCTTCTGGATATAATGTGGGGAGATAAAAATAAACACCAAAGCAGTGAAATCTTACATGCAGCACTTCGGCGCCCTCCGTTGGGGACCGGCTCGCTCCGAGGGGGGTCTCTGTGTCACCGCGCTCCCGCCTGCAGGTGTCTTAAACTGATGGAGAGGGCTTTGGGCAACATTTATATCTCAAATCCACTTTATCGACCTCAGCGCTGTCAGAGCAGAGCAAGCAGCGCTCAGGGGCTGCAGGGGGACGAGCGACTCCAGCACACACACGGACACACACTCTGCGGCGTCTCTTTAGAGCGTGGAACCTCTTTATGGTGATTGTTTTATCAGCGTTCCTGTCCGTCCCCCGGGAGGCCGCGGCCCGAGGAGGATGACCCTCATTTTCTGAAAGCAAAGTGTTCAGTATTGATCAGCAGGAATGAGCAGCGCCTGACACGGGTTAATTTACTGGACCTGGAAAGGTTCATTGTTTCCTGTCATTCCTGAACTCATCACGCTGACCTTTACTGTGCACACACACACACACGCACACCCACACGTAGATACTGGTTGAGTGACTCCCCTGCTCACTGACTGACCACACAGGAAAAAAACACCCATAAGACTGACACGTTGACAGGTAAAGACAAAGAACAACCACACCTGGAGGAGAAAAGATGCTGCATTGTTTTCCAGGAAGCAGTTTTACTACAGAGAACAAACACAACGCCGACTTCAGGCAGGAGACGCCGGTTTTGGAAAACAGCTCCAAAAATACTCATACTGGTCTAAACACAAACAGCGGGTGGAAAAGTGTTGCAACCTTCCTGATTTCCATGTTTTGTTTGATATTTTATTTGTGGATGTTTGTCTCACCTGTATATGATGGTGAACTGGAGAGATAGGAAAAAGAGGAGTACATTTCCGCTCAATAGCAAATTTAAGATTAATGTCAAAATTTAAGAGATTTTGTTGTTTTTTCTACATCTTTCTAGGCCTGTCACGATACCAAATTTTGCTGAGCCATTAATTGTCTAAAAAATTATTGCGATAAACGATAATATTGTTTGAAGACCTTTTTACACTGATTTAATGGAAATGATGTAATAATGCATGCCGAAGGTAGATACACTTTATTTTCAAAAGAACACTTAACACTGGAACTGATAAACAAAACAACCAAAAATAAAATGGATTCTCAGTCTCTATCAACAAAAAATGTACTTGGATAAAAACTAAACAACATAAGGCCAAAGTGGAAATAAATACTGCAGTCAACCAAAAGAGCGCAGATTATGAAGTCTGTACACTATATCGCCCTGTAAACTTGGTAACTTTTCAGCAGTTCTTCGTTAACGTGACATAAACAGGTTATAATAATTTTCATTAAGTCAGGACTGACACTAGCCACATGCATTGCAGGTAGATTGTAGTAAAGCACTGATTAATCCCTGTTTTTAAAATTAGTTAACTGGACTTGTAGCCATTATTTTGCGCCCATTGTTGGACACCATGTAACAGTCATTATACTGCTTGGTTCCTAGAGATGATTAGGTATCACCACAAGGGGGCGCCTATTCCCTTTTTCATTAGTTGTATTATTGTGCGGAGTGAGAACTCTTGTTGTAGAGAAGATGATCGGTGATGATGAGGTGCGGAGCGGTAAACTATCGTTACTTTTCTCATGTATGACATTATACTCTTAGTACCGTGGAGATCTGGCTTTAAATGTTCAAAGCGAAATAAAGTGAAAGTGTGGAATACTTCAACAGCGCGTCCTGCTGTTTGGGGTTAGAGTGGCTAACCGCCATTGCTAACTCCTTCTCCAACCTCTTACCGCACCGTCACAAACACACGACATGATAGAACTCGATCAAACCGTTATACCTAGGACTTCTGTCAGCTAATGTGTGGTTTTCTCAAGTTTTGAAAATGGGCCGACAGCTCTAAGATTGTGTACTTGCACTGGGACTTATACTAAGGAACTGAAGAAGGAAGGGTCAGTGGAAGCACCGGAGTTGAGCCTTTTTTCATTCAGTGTCACCAACAGAAAGAGAAAATGGCCGGAAGAAACGATAAAGCCGATAATTGAAATGAAGTCGATAGTTTTAATTTATCGTTCGATTAATTGATTTATTGTTTATCGCGACAGGCCTCCATCTTTCTGGAAAATGTCCTGTGTTTTTGGCAGAGATTTTCTCCTGTTTTGTTTTTCTATGTATAATGCCGACACAACTGGAAAAGGCTCATTAATTTAGGGTCCAAAGCAGGTTTGGATTTTTTCTCCCTCAATAATAATAAACTTAATTTAAAAGCTGGATTTTGTGTCCAATATTGAAATTGTTTTGATGTTCTGAAACACTGAAGTGAGACAAAAATGGCAAAAATATAAAATGAGAAGAATAACGAATAAATTTCTTAAACATTCTGCTAAATGTCATTTTTCAGCTCTTTAATCAGACCTGAAAATAACTCAATATTTTAACTTCTTTAAGGTGAAACACAATCAATAGTAAATTCATAACCTGCTCTCCGAGCATTGAGAAAGGTACAGGTCAAAGGTGAATGTCTCTGGGTGAAAAGGCCAGTTTCGTTACATCAAAAGGTCAAAGCCTTGATGTGAGGCTCAATTGCCTAACAGTGACACCACAGAGGTCAGGTCCAAACCTCTTCGCATCAATTGTTCACTTAAAACACCCTTGTTTTAAGTAAATTATTCCCTAATATCGATGAAAGGATTAGTTCCACTGGCAGAGTATTTCTCTTAGAACATGTGAAAAACATTTTGTTGAAAATTAAATAACCTGGAAGTGGAACTAGAACTTTTTCATCAATATTAGGGAATGACTTACTTAAAACAAGTTTGTATATCTTGCTGTAAAATTACTTGTAAGTTAGTTTTACCTTATTTAAAGATATTTACCAAAAAAAATTAGACCAAAAATATTTGATAAGTTCCGCTCAGGTTGCTAGGTGAGGGGCAGAATTCTGCTGGGGTTGCTAGGTAACGAGCTGGGCTTCACTGGTGTTGCTAGGTAACGGGCAGTGCCTGCTGATTTGTAATGTTACATTCCGGAAAGTTTTTGAAACTGCTCATTTTCCAGATACCAAGTCATTAACTTATTGCCAAAAAATGTCTGGGTGTCTTTTTTTTTGTTTGTTTGTTTTGGTTTATAACATTTTGCATGTTTTTGGAGAAACAAAAACATGCAAAATGTAATTTTTGTGTAATAAGTTGTGTAATAGGTCCCCTTGAAGTCAGAAGCAGCAAAACTATGTTGATGAATTTGCAGAAATGCAAGAAAGTGTTCCTGACTTTCTCTTCGTTCAGACTCGTTTAGGCTCACTCCTGTATTTATTCTGTGCAGGATTCGCGCAGCTCGGATTGGAGGTTTGGAGGTAATAAATCCGTGAGGTGTCATCTCTCTTCCCTCCCCTTTTATTTTTCTCTTCTTCCTGGCATCTGCGAGAGCTACGCCACTTCTGATTAGTGCCGCCTTTCCCTCCCAGAAAGCCAGCAGACAGGAACAAACTGATTACTGCCCATCTTCAGGGGATTGGAGACACCTAACAGGAGGATTACATTAACATATTAACGGACTCCCCTCACCTGCAGCCCCCTTAATATCAGCCACATGCTCCTTTCGGTTTTTTATTTATTTTTTGTGGTGGAGGTGGAGGGGAGCAGATGCATTTCATCTTCAGTCAGAAAGCAAATAAATGAAGAAAGATTCTGATTCCCTCCTTTCCCAGGATGCATAGATCCGTCACTGGTGATAGGTGAAGAGGAGAGCAGCGCCTTTGAAGTTTTTCTACATAAAAAAAATCGCAAATAAGCGCAAACACATCCTTTCAGCTACTCACATGAAATTAGGACCTACTGGAGACGGGGGTAGGAAGCTGGCCTCCGCAGCCACAGCTAATCACTCAGACGGCGGCGTGGGCTCCGCCGGGAATATCCGAATTAGGGATGTGAAAAAAGAGGAAGGGTGCTTTAATCTGCCTCAGCTACTTTTACAAAGTCTTCACAATGTTCAGCTGAAACTAAACAACAAACAAAAGATGAGAAAAGGAGAAAAAGTTTTCAGGAATCAACACAAAGATGCAGAAATGTGGAAAAAGTTGACTCCAACAGTGAAGTTTTCAATGGGTAAAAATGGATGGTCAGAGTTTATAATATTTATAAGTATAAACTAGTTACTTGCTGTATCTGTCGTTAATTAATCGCATTTATCACCTTCCAACAAAATAAGAAACATTCTCAATTTAAAAACCCTTTTTTGCTGATAAATTCTTGAATAAAAAGAAACAAAGATATTTGTTGGTTTTTTTCGGTTGTTCAACCATCAAATTAGAGCAAAATGTTTTCAACTGTTTCAGCTTTCCAGTGTTTCCGATTTAAATAATCCTTCTTTAGAGATGTTGCCTGTGGACACTGGCATTAGCATTGGGAACGTTTGTTTAGCATTGAGATGCTACTTTAGAGTTGGACAGCTTTGCTAACAGGCTAACTCCTTTAGCATGAATTTAACATAATAATCGTCTTTTCCAGCGTCCCGTCAGATTGGCAGAAATTGACCCGCAGTTGGCCGAGAAATGCGTCTTTACCCGAAACGTGTGGAAACACAGGTACCAGCAAGAATAAAATGTGGTTAAAATATTTAATATGTTAAGATCTATGTGATTAATTAATCAAAACTAATGCTTAGCATTAATATTTAGGTTAATAAATATTAATGCTAAGCATTAGTTTTGGCATGTCCAAAACTAGTCCTTGGCATGTTTTTAAAGGGGACTTATGCAAAATTCATATTTTGCATGTTTTCATGAACCATTTCTAAACCGTTTCTAAAAACAGCTGAAGCGCATTAAAAAAACAACATACGGCCATGTTTTGGCAGTAAGTTAATAGTTTTTTGGTGTCTAGAAAACAAGCTGTTTCAAAACTTCCCTACTTAAGACAAATTCAGGGGAAAACAATTGTTTTAACACGTTAAATCAAATTAACTTATTGAATTTAATGCGTTAAAGTTCCAGCCATAGTGTCAAAGAGTTTCACACGTTATTTATTTGTACTGCTTTAGACAAATTCAGCAAAAAAACTAAAAATAAAAAACAACCAAGCCAAGATTCAGAAGAAAAGAGATTTAAAAATTAATGCTGGGAAGGATTCGCCTTCATGTTCCTACAGCTTGTAAGAAGAGCGTGACTTACGAGGAGTCCAGCAGACAAATTGCTTTTAACAATAAAGAGATGGTGGAGAAGGGAAAGAAAAAAAACAAAAACAAGCCGTGAATATTTAATAGGAACCAGAGTCTCTTCACAAACAAATCAATAAGGAGATGGTAAACATGCGGCATCCCGAAGTGTGGCGTGGAGCCGGGGCGCGGAGAGGACAGGTGTCAGCAGGCCTCGCCACACACTTTAGGTGCTTCCTGACATTTCTGAAGGTTAAAAGATTGTAACTGTCTATCCCTGTCAATCACCTGCTCAAAGGTCACAGCCAGCCTACTTTTCATTAATTATACCCTCACACGTCTTCCAAATGCAACCAACGGCTCCCCAAACACACGGTTTGACTATAAAGCCTCGTTTATGGCCGTGACTTGTTGTCGCTTTACAGAGTCGTAATGAGATCCATAAGTCCACACACTGAGGAGGGAAAAAGGATCCAGCAGTTACTCTTTTATGCTTTTATTGATTTTATTTTAGCTGTTTAGGGGCCTCTTTTGAAGAATTTTATTTGAGACATCAGTCACAAATAAATAGAGAACACTATCAGCAAAACAAACTACTATTAAAACCGCCATGGATAAATATGTTAACCTTGGTTAGAAACAAGATAGTATTCTGGTATTAAATGTAAAAATATCTAAAGCTGTGCCAAAGTATCAGCCTGAACACCAGAAAGCTTTCTGATTGCATTGATTGTCTCAATTGATATGCAAAAGGTATATAAAAATAGATTGTATTTTACAAAACTGGAGTGGAAACCATTATTTCGCGTCCTACAAGTCACATAATCAACAGCCGGATGTTACTACTGGCAGAAATGACAAAGAAGACGACAGGAAGTAGTAGTAAGGAGTTTTTGTTTTTACGTGCAGTGTGCATCTCAAAGCATCACACAGTTCATAAAAATGTGTGTCTTCTGAATGTGTTGAATCCGTTGCTCTTCTGTAAAATGGCCGACTACAATTTCCCCAGAACGCTGCTCAACGTAGCCCCTCTGAAGTATATGGGGCTTGTCGCTCCATCACTAGAATAAAATGGCAACATTTCCTCTCTAATTCGTTAATAGATGATGCGAGCTAGCGCCATGGCTGAATTATATTTAAAAACAACTCACAGTAGTGTATTCATGTGGATAAAACCTTTTCTGAAACTGATCCCATGAGTACAATATTTTTTTAAATAATGGGGCGAAGATATTTGTTTTTAGAAAGACCCAGTTACTTGTTCACAGGATCGAAGTAGTTTGGTTCATAGAAAATGAGCAGAATTAAAATGTCTTAGGGCTGTTGTAAACGAATATTTTAGTAATCTAGTAATCTATTGATTATTCTTACGATTAATTGAGTAATCGGATTTAAAAATTTTATCAGATAAAATATAGGTAAATCTGGCACAATACCAGCTTTACTATCGGATATCAATACGGGATATTTACAGCACCTTGGTTCGTCATCTACCAGCCATGTCCCGCCACAATGCGCTCCGCCACCGTTTGTTCAGACCGAGATGATATGAAATTTATTGTGTGGTTTGTCCATAAAGCTACACTTACACTGTAACCATCAGTCTATCCCACTGTGTTCAGTCTATCCGCTACCTGTATCAATACTCCTGCAGCCTCTTCCCACCGTTCGCTTTCAACCAGCAGCTCCCGGAGGAGAAAGGCTGCCGTACTCCAGGCATCGCGCCAGTCATTTTAAGGATGCTTATTGGTCCCCCAAAAACGATGAAAACCCGGGCCTTATCATCAATCAATAAAATCCCCATGGGCCGAACTTGAAAATTGGACATTATGCTACTAACACTTAGCTTTCGTCAACAACTGAGAGGTAGAAGTGAGAGCTCCGCGCAACGCAAATAATGTAATAACACGGTGCACTAAATAATACAACATAAATTAACGAAGCTTCGAGGCAGGTAATTTTTCCTCGAGAAATTTTAATAATTGAGGTACTCGAATCATTCGAGGAATCGTTTCAGCCCTAAAATGTTTATCTGTACTTTTCATGACGTGAATCTTGTTTAATCGGTTAAATATACAGTTTTGTAAAATTTCTATGCATTGCATAAATGATCTGTCTAAAATATGCATTAATATCAAACATTATTGCTCAAAGTTGTTAACAGCATTAAGTTTGATGACGTCATTCTCCTTTGTGCTGGCACGCTCATGTAAGTGTATTTTTGAGGCTATAAATGCAAAGAATTGTTTGAAATGTCCAACAGTAGGAAGCGCAACTGAAGGCAGTTTTCAGTAACTTAACAAGCAGGTGTCGGCTGATTTTCCTTTAGCATCCACAGAAGACGTTCTCACAGCGTGTCTGGAGTACAAACACATCGTATATACACTTAAAGCCTATCAATGCTCTTCCATTCTGCTGCAGAGAGGAGTTTTACGCGGCATAAACAGATTCATGTGAACTGCGCTCTGCTTTCATGCCCTGCAGGCAGAGGAGGAGTGTCAAACGGTCTCCGATGTGTACGCTGAAACTTCACGGTGACAGAATAAAAGAAAACAGCTCCTCCTAACAACAACTCGCCATCAAAGCAGCAGCAAGAACCGATTCAGAGCAACAGACAGAGAATCTTCGGAGTTCGGAACCTGCCAAATTTATTTGGCGTCTTAATGTATAGATTTACATTGCTGTGGATTTATGAGAAATTTACACAACCAAATGTATCAATGAAATAAATGATTGTTGAACTGAAACTTTACAATCCAAAGAGCTATTTCTGTCCTCTGTCCAGCTTAATAGAGCTAGCTTACAGCTACAAATGTAAAAAATCCAGCTTTTGTTAAATAACTATTATGGGGAATGTGTGTTCATTTTAAAAGAACCATCATTGTATTTGTAGTTCTGCATGTTAAAATGAAGAAAAAGAACTTTCAAAACAGGATTGCACATTTCCCTCTATGGGCTGTTAACATTTGTGGGAAATAGTGTAAAAAAAAAAAAAGTACAGTGCTATCAATCTAATGACAAGATATTACTCGTACCTTTAGTTGTTTTGTTGTGCAATTGTTGCATCTGACTGAAAAACAGCTGAAGCCTGCATATATAAATGGCTGGTCCCCCTACAAGCCTTTGTCTCGGTTCAATGGAAGTGAACTCTGGTGCGGTTCAAATGCATATGTGAACACAGGGCATTGTGGGTAAAAATAACCAAAACAAAAGCGCTAGGCTAGTGCTACCGGGAGAAATGACTCGTAGTCTTTAGCCGAAGAAAAATGTGACGGCCTTACATTTTTATTAACATTCCCCGAAGAAGAAAGTTGTGTCTTCTTCAGAGATTTTTGTGTTGTTTCCTATAGTAATTCTTGGCACGGCGCCCCCTCAGGTGAGGAGAGAAACAGGTTTTTCAATTAGTTTGGATCGTCTGACTCAGTGAAAGAAAGAGAATTGCAGCAGCTGAAAATGAAACAAATGTTCCAACTCTGGTCCCCAATCAAACCAAGTGTACTGGACTATAAGGTGTGAAAACAGCCGTACATAAATAACTTTAATCTGATCACTGGACTGGAAGTAGTAACATGTTAGATGACTTGTTACTAAATAAATAGGTTGGATTAGAGTTGCACTGTACTAACATCACTGGTTATTGGTTTTCTACCCAATCTGATGCACCCAAAAACGCGCCATACTTACTGGAAACCTTGAAGGTATTTTTTATTTTCTCACCAGCAGGTTGTCCATTTTCTCCGCCGGTCACCTTTAACCCCTAAATGTTTTTCTTGTCTTTTGAACCAACTCCTCTTAGCTCACAGGGCATGCAAGGAAGAAAATGGCAGATAACCTGAAGTGAACAATGTGTGTGCACTCAGAGCAGGACGCTCTGCTGCCTGTGACCAGGCCCTAAAGTGGGCAGCGGACTCTTCTGAGCCATAAAATAATAATAACATCCCACTTCCGCCTTCCTGAGATGGGGAGGAAAGCCTCTATTGTCACCATCCACTGGAGAGATGCCAGTATCCCCGAGACTTTAATGGGAAACACAATAGGCCTGGCCTAAAAAGGCTCAAATTAAATTTTAATCAGAGACTTCAGTCTCTCCCTGAATGCGACGATGTGTGCGCCCATCTCTACCGGCTTGTTTCATCCTTCCCTGTACCTGGGGGGAACTATTTCACCGTCTCCCAGGTGTGTCGCCATCCATCCTCTTTTAGCCACCCAGCCTCCAGAAGGAAAGAAGACGTTAACGGCAAATTGGATTAACACCACGGTCTCTGGTTGGGGCACTTAACAAACACAGACGCACTTAAGGGAGGCCGCAGGATGATTTGTGACTGGACAAACGAGCGGCGAGATGGAGCCTCCATGACCACACGGCTGGTGTAATGTGTCCTCTACCGGAAGAGCAATCAGCTCGGCCTACTGGAAACAGAGCAACTGCCCAACTTAAATTAGACTCACAACTTCTGTCTGTGGTAAAAAGAAATGTTTTGTTATGAAATTAAAAAGCCTTTTTTTCTGTTGGAGGTTTTTCCACCAAACTGAAACCAGTTTTTTTTACTGGTGTCACCTGAGTTTGGCTACATTCAGACAAGAGTTTTAATAGTTTTGGGTTTTTCATTGTGACTTTTTGTCTAACTCAGTTTTAATTAGTTTTTATTACTTTCAGTAGTAGTTTTAGTTTTATCATACTTTATTTTTGGTGCAGAATTCAGAAAGGTATTGTAATGTTATTATGTAAACATCGATGAGGTAATGACTAGCCAACAGGAGATAACATTTAAAAAATGAACAATAACACTTGACAAAATGTAATGTTTGTTTTTTGTTTCACAATTGGTGACTATATGATGCGTTTATGGAGTTTTTATGTTTCTATGATAGAATGCATGTAGAGCATTTTGAACTGTCTTGTTGATAAAATGCACTATAAAAATAAATGCAATAGCCTGATTAAAGAAAGAGAAATAACTTTAGCTGTATGCCGCTAAAGTTGTAGAATGAGTCAGGAGCCACACAAAATCATTCAGAGGGCCATAAATGGCCCCCGAGCCACCCTTTGGACACCATAAGGATAATAAGCATATTCCTCATGTAACTTTTCCCTGCCCTGTGTGCTTCGTTTAATTGCTCCTCAGTTTGTTGGTATAAAAGCCCATTAATAAACGCCTGTGAGTAATATAAGTTTCATTTGGTGACATTTCATGGCGAAGCCGAGCGATTGATTACCTCTCTTTGCTGTGTAATTGTTTCTTCAAGGTGCTGTGATCCTGTGTGCAAGTTAAGTTCCACATATGGATTTCTTTCTAATTAAGGTTGGAATTATTCACAGGGGGCTCACCCTTGACGGTTGGCAAACAATGACATTACATTGGAAAAACATTTTTAAACCAATCAATGGGAAACATCCCAAATGATGTTTGCTGAATGATAAAGAGGCGCGCTCGGCATGCTGGGGCTTTTTGTCTCGTTCTGCAGGAAGTCTGTACCTGGTGATGGAGGATAAGCAGGCAGGCCTGTTGGGAACGTGGTTCCAAAGGAATGGCTTCATGGAAATCAGGGTTAAGGGGAGCGTCGTCCGTCCTCTGATATCGAGTTCCTGACACGTCGACCCCCCTCCAACATGAAGCCGTGTTATATGAGAGGGGGTCACCGTTCACCCTAATCACAGCCGTGACATGACAAGCTGTAGGTTGCCCCTTGTTGTTAAATATTTATGTCAGCACCACCGTTTTGCCTTGATGGCTGTCAGGTCTTTGACACGTGCTTTTTCACTTTTCTACCTCTCTTCTCTTCCCTTTCCGTCTGATTTCAATTCAATTTAAACAAACTAGCAAAAAAATAAACATAAATAGACAAAGATAAACCCTGGCAATTTCTATTTCCTGCAAGTAAACAAACCGTTACGTAAGCCACAGCGTATGAGGTTGATAAATTATTGAGATAAATGGTCACAAATGTGCTAAATATGACCTAAAAACGCCACTGGGTGGGGATCACTGTTTGTATTTTCATCTAATTAAATTTAACAGTTTATGAATTCTGATCGAATCATTACTCAAAGTGACAGTACTCATTTTTTATTTATGCTAGTCAGTGACGAGGGAAAACTTCCGCTAATGTGCTAGCAGCAAAGCTAACTTTTCGTTTAGCACTTTTTGCTAACTTTGAAAACGTTTACTGCACTTAAGATTCCCTTAAACTGATTTTCACATAAAACATAATTAATTCATTTAGTTGGCTGTTTTGTCAACTTTCAGTTGAATAAAGTTGAACATCTGTGCTGAAGTTTGGTGTCCAATTGATCAGGATTATTTAAGCAGTTAGATATTTATACCCATGTGTGCATTTAAATACGTCTGTTTTAAAAGGAACTGTAATGATAAGTTAATTTTTGCATGTATTTATACTTTTGTTTAGGTTTCCACTGCTTCTTAAAAAATAGTGCCCAGTCATTTTTAGCAATAAGTCGATGTTTTTTGTGATATTTCAAAAGCTTTCTTATTGTTGAATCTGAATCGACTGGCACTGAACCGCTACCTAGCAACCTCAATTGAATGTTGACTTACCATCCAAAAACCACTGGATGGATTCTTGTTGATTGTGCAGGAGGCTCAACTAATGCTTTTCATATATGTACGGCTGTATAATTTCGGGTCTGTTTGCAGCCATTTTCACGTCTGAGTGTAAAGGTAGAGTTGCTAGCAGCACCTTATTTGGATTTAAAGTGACAGGATTCCCTGAAGCAGCTCAAAATACAACTAAACAGACTAAAATCTCACTATGCAAGAATGATTTTGTACAAAAGATGTAATGAACATGTTTAGTATCGCCCACAAACCTATTCTAATGTGTTTAAAGAAGCATAATAACACATTTTAATCAAAACTTCTCCTTTGCATCGCTGTCAAAAGTGAGATTAGAGATGATTATAGGCGGAAATCAACCAATTTAAGTGTCGTCTCGAGATCCAGTTCTAGTAACAAAAACAGAAAATACATCCAGTACCAAAGTGTGGCTTCATGTCTGAAAATTACATTGTAGCACCTTGAGTGACAAGGCCGAGTCTGGAACATTTTGAGGGGAACTGGGATCACTGGAGACGTTGCTCTCCGTCTCTGGTCTTGCTGGATTCCCTGTGATAGGTGTCAAAGATATTCTAATGAATGTCAGCGCACATTTCAGGGGCCCATGCTCCGTACAAACCACTGAAGTGGCCCGTCTTACGGGGGCTGCCGCGGCCCCTCGCTTCATGTTCAACAGGGTTAAGAAGATTAATCAATGTCAATGTCTTTTCCCTTTTGAAGCCAATAAGGTGCACACTGTCTGGCCATGCCCAACAGAACATCACTTTGTTCCGTCGCGCGGCCGCCGCCTCGCCGACCCCCCGGCAGTCCCACTCGTCAAAGTCAGGGGGCCGTTTGGCGTTTGGCAGAGACCGGCCTTCCGGATAGCACTCAGCTCCGCCCTGCTTGACCTATTCCCTGATATTTGACCACTCGGTTGCAAGACACTTGCTCTTTCGAGCTGAAATGTCACTGGGGCATCTTGTCAGCTCACAGACACCTCAGCCTGACAAGCGATTTTACTTTGGTGTGCTACAAGGCGGAAAATATCGGGCCGTGGCCTTGATGCAACCAGGCTGTCAGCTAGCCAGCAAGGCTGCTTGGTACCGGTGTTAATGCGAAATAAATTGTTAAAAACGATGCAAGACATCAGATTATTACACCTGCCGCCCCGTTGTTTAGTGATTTACAGACTTCTGTTGGTTTATAAATCACTGAACAGCCTAGCACCATAATACAAAAAACAACAGATTTTTAATGCATCAACCATGCAGACATCTCAGATCTTATGGTTCTGGTCCAGACCCAAACAGGGAGAAGCAGCATGCAGTCTCCATGCACCACAAATCTGGAACAAACTTCCAGAAAATTGCACAACACCCGAAACCCTGAGCTCCTATAAATCAAGACTAAAACCCTCCTGGCGAGAGTTGCTTTTGAAATATTATAAATGAAACTGTAGCTGTGATTCCATTGTGCATTCTGACATTTTGAAGATAAATTTGCTAACTGGAAAAAAAAAACACTCCAATTTTTCAATGAAAAGTTTTGGCATATAGAAATTGGTTAATTTTCCAAAACTGCAATGGTAACACTTTTTTCCACATCACAAGTCATGATAAACAACCGGATGCTCTACAGGCAAAAACCACGAAGAAGACGACAGGAAGTGGTAGGAGGATGATGTTTTGTAATGACGGAGTGCGTGAACGAACGAACGAATTCTCATGTGATTTTAATTTTCTAATTTAATAAACCCACAAATGCTAAATTTGTGTTTTTTCAATTTTAGTGGAATACAAAAGTTTTGCACATATTTCTAATGTAATTGCAGCTATTGATAAACAAAATATGTATTGATTATTCTAATGACTACACTGACAAAATGTAATGTTTACTAGTTATCACAATTATTGATTATAAGCTGTAACGAAAATCACTTGTTGCTGAAATGTGCCTTACAAATAAACTTTATTAATTGATTGAGGCAGTTTTACTTTGCCGAGCTACACAGTGGGAAAACAGGGCCATCGGTTCGCCAGCAGGGCTTCCTGATACCAGGGTTAATAAAAAATAAATTGTTAAAGGGGCAGCATTACGTAAAATAGACTTTACATCATGTTATAATGTTTTCCCTCGTAAAAAAAAAAATAACAAACTGGAGTGTTGCTTTGATTCTTTCATACAAGTTTGAGAAACCCTTTAATCTCCATGGCAACCATTCAGGCAAATGAAACACCTGGGTGGATCTAGCTCCGCCTTCAGATGCAGCTCCTCCCCCACTCTGCTCCTTCAGACTAGCCAGCAACAATTAGCAAACACCTGGTGGAACTGCTGAGCTCATTACAGGAGCTTCTTCTCAGAGCAACGCTGGTAAAATCGTTGTTAAAGGGTTAATAGAGGAGCCATTTTGGGATGACTTCCTGAAGGCGGAGTTTCAGAAAGAGCAAGAGCTTCTTAAAGAGGCAGAGACCCAATTTCAAGGCATTAAATCAGAGAGTAAAATTTATTTTTATTTAGCATTTTCTTAACAACTGAAGGTTACTTCACTGTGCTATAAAATAGCACTTTAACACATAATGCTGCCCTTTTTAAAAGAAAACAGTGTGATTACGTGACAAAGACGATTTCTAGAGATTTAGTCCAAAAGGTCAGCTGATAACCTTTGGCTTCCCGACCCTAAACTGGCTCCACTTTTACCTCAGCGCCTCTCTTCTTGCACCCCGCTGCCCTTCTTCTTGCCTTTCCGCTTTAAGGTTTTCACTAAATCAGCATGTTCTCCAGTTAAATGAGGGAAAGCACACTCCCGTCTCCCCTCTCCGCCCCGCCAGTGGCATTGCAGCATGAAAGAGAAGGATGGGGATTGGAAGTAGCAGTCACATCATTTCTGGTTTGCGCAACCTGCTCAAAGTTTGCAACTAAATGCTTGTCTTCAGTCGAGCTGACAGGGGAGAAGTGGGCGCTCAGTGAACCATGGCCGGGCTGCCATGAAATGACAGGAATCATTGGCATACATTTCAAACAGCCCTGCGCTATCCTATTAAAGTGCCACATCCCCACTTTAAAACAGACAAGAAGGAAGCCGCTTTGATAGATAGAGACTAAAATGGCTTATTGATTTTCCTCACTCCTTCCTTCTTTGTTAGGAACTTTTAAAAATTAGACCCCAAACCTGAGTTTTTCCTAATTACAATGAAGACAGGAAGAATGGCAGAGGCGGTCTCCTGCGACATCACGGATGTCGTGTAATCGCATCTTTGAGGGATTGGATTGATTACGCTAAAGCAGGGGTGTCCAAAGTGTGGCCTGGGGGCCATTTGTGGCCCTTGGACTGATTTTTCTGTGGCCCTGAACAAGGCCTGTCACGACATAATAAATCAGCCCAGAAGTTATTGCGATAAACGATAATACTGTTATTTTCAGACCATTTTGACACCTAAAACAAAAATACTAAAAATTATTAATTTCCCTTTATAATTGAACAGCAAAGCTTTGGAGAATATTTGATCCATAATCTTTGCTTTGATTATTTATAAGCTGCTTGTTTAATGAACTTTTGTCAACTGACTTATTTTTTATTTATTTTTATATCACAAATAAATAGATTTTGTGTTAAAATTATGATTCCATTATCACAATTTTAATGAATGATTTCATAATGAAATGCTTTGTTCATTGAGAAATCAGAAAAAAAGAATCTCCAAACCTCTGGGCTTAAATATGAAATTTTTTTATTTATTTAAGTAAGTATCCAAATAAATTTTGGGTCATCTATTTAAATAAATATAAAAATAAATACCCACGTATTTATTTAAATAAATATCTAAATAAATGTCTGTACACTTATTTGGATAAATAAATACCCAAATATTTATATTAAAAATATACAAATAATTGTTTGGATAAACAAATATCCAGATAAATATTCCAAATTGAATGCATACTTTCAATTCTGATTAGAGAAAACCTACAATCGTTTCAAGCTTTAATCGTTTCTATTGAATTTAAACATGAAAAAACATTTTAAATAACTTTTTAAGTCAACATTACGTGTATATAGACTTTAACCAGGGACATATTTAGCTTTGAATAAGTTACTTTCATCAAAAGCAACTTTTAGACCAGAGGATACTTATATTTATCTAGCAATCCTGAATAAGAGTATCTAGTTTATTTACTTTAAATCAACATTAGATGATTTTTTTCCCTTTGGTTTGTTATTTTGTTGTATTTCCTTTTAATTCCTGTAAAGCACTTTATATTGCCTTGTTGCTGAAAATGTGCTATATAAATAAAATCACCTTTACCTTTGAGTTTTTATGCTTTACTTTTGATGCCTTAGCTATCCGTAAACAATCTTTATCGGTTAGCGTGAGTCAACATTTTTATTTTGTCAATCAAAAATTATTAGAAATGATAAACGTTCAAGCTGCTGAGGTAAGACAAGGGGGAAATCAAAAGATTTCATTTCTGTTTATGTCTGTCAGCCTTTTATTAAATCTGCATTGACTGCGTAACTAAGAAAGGAGACATAATGGTCCTTTAAGCAGTTTACAAAGCTTTTATTAGAGGAGGGGGCGTCCTGACATGACGTCAGACTGGAGAGGGAAACCTTTGGTCGAAATGTTGGAGGAATTAGATTTGAAAGTGTGTGATTGCGTTAGGCCATGGAGAGGTTGTAGGTGAAACTCAAGATGTTTCTAAAATGAAGCTCATGCAAACAATTTATTTCAGAAGATGAACTCAAAGTGATTAATCTGAAGTCTGCCTGGTTTGGTTAGTTTAGGAGTTTTTACACCTGATAGTCCGGTAGGTTCGGTAAGATTTGGTACCAAGGTTCTGTTACATTTTCAGCTGCTGTGGTTCTCTTTCTCGCTGGACTGAATCAAACCAACCAAATCCTCTGAGCAACCTGTTCCGCTCCTCGCCTGTGGGGGCACTGCACCAAAAACCACAAACAGAAACAACAGAAAAACCTGAGAGCAACTTTCTTCCTCAAAAATGTAAAGAAAATGCGTCAGATTTTAGCATTTGTAGGATTTCTCTTTTGTCTTTGGCTAAAGACCACAAGCCATTTCTCGCGCTAGCACTAGCCTAGCATGTTTGTTTTGGTTATAATTAACCAGAATGCCCTGTGCTGTGGTCCACTTCCTGTTTTTGGAGTGGTCTCCAATCCGCTTGGTGTTTAAATCTACATTTGAACCAAACCAGAGTCCACTTCAACCAATAGAAGATCAAGGTTTGCATGCAGACCAGTGTTAACGTTTCTGATGTGCATCAGAGTTTGATGCGCATCTTTAGTCCGCCTTCAAACCTCGGTTGGGTTGAATTAACTCTTGTGCGGTCTGAATGCAAATGTGATTGCCAAAGACAAAAGAGAAATCCTCCAACCGCTAAAATCTGTCCCTACTCCATTTTTATTTACATTTCGTGCAGAAGGAAGTTGCACTCAGTGTCTTCTGCAGAAGTTTTCATGTTGTTTCCCTCAGTGGTTCTTGGTGCAGCGCCCCCACAGGCGAGGAGGGGAACAGGTTGCTCAGAGGGTTTGGTTTATTTAACTTGGTGCAGTGAGAATCACAGCAGCTGGAAATGTAAGCAAATGTAACTTTGGTTGAACTGAATCTACTGGACTATCAGGTGTGAAAACATCCTTAATTCTCTCCTTCAGGCTGAAAGAAGTTTGATTAAAGTGTCACCAGAACTGTGAAGAAAACATGTTTATTCCTGTATGTAGGCCTTTTTTTTTTTTACCCCTATTGCCCACACATTCCATTGGTGGCAATAACTTCAACTCTGTAAAATGCATAAATTAAATCTGTCCATTAAAAGAGTAGAGGATCTTCTCTGAAGGTCTTTTCCTGCTTGATCCCCAGCGTTCGCCTAATCAGGTGACCGCGGTCGGACCGAGTCCTAACAGCCTTGTCAAATGCTTTGTGCCTTCCAGAATAGAGACCGTGTTCTGGCCCATCAGTTTCATAAGGCCCTACATTATGGATCGTTGAGTACGTTGAGGCACCCATAGCAGGGGATCATCTGCTCCATTCCCACACAAATATTACAGCCGCAGACATAACACAACGATCCGGGGGGCCGCGACTTTTCCCTCCCTTCAGTCCGCTCTAATTAGGCTCTTTTTGTCGTTCTGAAAGCGGGGCGCGGAGCAGCACTTCTGGGGTGTGAATGGTACAAAAGAGCGCGTCTCATTTCCATCTGACAACGTGACGGAGATTGAATGTGAGCTTCAGGAAGATAAATGGGCGCCCTTCAGCCCTGCGCGCTGGGCTGCAGGACGCTCCCCGGGGAATCACTTAAAGCCCGGTTCTTTTGGGCGTTTTTCGTTCAGTACTGCTTAGGATTGTCAATAAGTCGTCAAGCTGGCCGCTGATTGCAATTAAATTACCGGAGGTGGAGGGTGAAGATGGAAGAGGGGACAGATGGAGACGATGTCCAGTGGAGATTGTCGATTACTGAAGTATCTAACTTTTACAAAAACAGTTTTTTCCATTTGTCACCATGTTGTAATAGTATAATATGAAACATCTATGAAAAGCTCAATCTCCTCCTCCTCCTTGAGCTACTGTATGAAGAAATGCACCACTTCCAGTCAAAAACAACCAATCACAGCCAAGAGGAGGGTCCTAACGCTGTCAATCAACCTTGTGAATGTGCTGTTAAATGTGCTAATAGATGAGAAACAACTTTCTGTTTATCCATCATAATCTGTGACTATGCTGACGACCTTTAGCAGGATGGCCACAGCGCTAAGACCGCCTCCTGGCTCTCATTGGTTTATTCTGGTTAGTACTGGGAAAAGGAAGACAAGCTTGATTTTTTTCACAGATTATCCGTCTAATGGCAATTTTAACAAAGTATGTTAAAATGTGTTTTTACATAGGCTACGTACCGCAGGTTTAACCTCTGTATCTCTACAGAAGCTAGCAAGAGAATTTAAACCATTAAACATTTTTATATTTTATTGCGTAGCATCCACAAACTGAAAGTAATCAAACGATTAATCACAATGAATTGTTTCCGCCATACTTCTTTGTTGTTCCTTCAAATATATTTTTCCAAAATAACCAACCTGAGAAAAGTGTTTTTGTGTTATAATTTTACAGAAAAATACACAAAAACACCTTTTCTAAAGTTGGGGATTCAGGGAAATTACATCTGAAAGAACAATAAAATAAAGCTGATTAATGACGATTAATTGAATTAATCGTGATTAATTGTTTCAGTCCTACCACATTGTTTTACTTTCAAATGTATTTTGAATAAATCCCCAACTTCAGAAAATGTGTTTTTTGTGTAATTTTCTGTAAAATGATTAGTGACAGAGTGCAGCAGCGGGTATGGGTGGATGTAATTAGGTGTTTGAATCAGTGTGTGTGTGTGTTTCTATGTGTGTGTGTTCCCTCCCCGGCTGCCACGGCGGCCCGGCTTTAGGCCCGGTGACAGCGCTCTGTCTCTCAGCCACACTTCACTGCGTCCCACTGACACTCAACTGTCAGGGTGGAGAGCCCTCAACCACTGGCCTAACATGCTCTACAGCTTCACCCAATTAACTTGCTTTCACTTGACATTGCGGCAAAGAGCTTCATAATAGGTGGTCAAGGTGCAGAGTGCGTTTGCCCCCCCGTTTCTGACGACTGCTACACACACATTTAAGCATCGTAATCCGTCGCTAACCGTGCTAACGGCGCTACTTCTTAATGCTTTTGTGCCTCTGTTGGCCGCCTCTGCCTGCTCACTGCACTGTGACAGCAGGAGAGCATCGATCCAGGATGCAGCCGGTAACAAAGAGTCCTGCATGGAAACCCATGTAGACGAATCCAGACGGACTCTCATATATATATATATATATATATATATATATATATATATATATATATATATATATACATATATATATATTCACTCAGTTACCAAAAAGGTGGTGAACTGACTGTGATTGTATTTATATCATTAATCCACATAACTAATCTCATCTTTAATGTAAGTAGCAATGACTATATATTTTTAAAATCACACATGTAACATTCAAAGACTATTGCATAGTTGGTAACTGCAACATTACTTTCAGATGTCAAAAAGAGAAAATCAAGTTGCTGGTTAACATCAGTCCAGCAGCTTCTGCCCCTAAACATCAGATAAAATACACTAAATAACCCTAAAACTACAGAGCATGACATCGTTCTCATGTGACACTTCCGGGAACTTTGTAAATGTCAGCCATCTTGGCTGGCAGTTGCTATGGTGTTGCTATGACAACAATAAACAAGTCACAAGCTTAGAACGAGCTCTCACCTCATTCCATTCTAACTCATAAACAATGCAAGTACGTTACAACTATTAAGTATTGAACGTTTTTTGTTGGTCTCGAAGCCTACCAAGATGGCGGTTCAGTGGCGTGGATCACTTCTGGTTCAAACCTGTGGGACCTATGTATAAAACAATTAATCACATGATAAATTGAAACAATCTCAATAATTTCTACTTTCATGAATTATTGTTTTCCTCTTTTTCTACTAAACTCTGAATGATAAAACTCTTTAGTCTGGTGCTTTCAGCTCAACTAGCCCTTTTTTGAAGGACAATTATTTTTTTATCAGACTTCATAATTTATTTTGTTGTTTCAGATTTTTTTGTTTTTTATTTTAGATATTGAAATCGCCTTCCAGTTCCAGAGTTAAAAGTTCATTATAATGTGAAGTTTTTTGACCTTTGAGAATGTGTTATTGCATTATTGTCCCATCATCATTATATTACTTGAAAATGGTCTCGAAACGACAATATTATCATTTACCGCAGTAACTTCTGGGTCAATTTATCGTCGCAAATCACAGCAAAATATATTATGATGACAGGTCCAATCATAACAGCTTGGACATGTTATTTAAAAAACATGTCCAAAGCACTGCAGAAAACAGACTGGATCCAATCCCACAGTTACAAACGGCAACAGGAAAAGGGGACGAGCTGACAGTTACAGGTTGCTATGGCAACCACCGCTTGTCAAGATCGGCCTAACAACTTTTACAGCATTTCAGGAGAAAATAACTCTTGAAAAATAAAAAGAAATTGACAAAACTTCCCATCTACATTATTGTTAAAATGAGTTACTGGTTGCTATGGTAACCACCAACTGTAATAACTCATGTAGCATTAAATATCAGGAGAAAATAACTTTTTGACTAAACAACATGAATTTAAAGAATAAGTAAACAAATTTTGACAAGATTCACATGTATAGTGTTTAAATGAAACCGTGTTGCACATGCAATCGACGCGTGTCGATGCATGTTTGCCTGAAAGCCGGGGAGAGTTGGTGTTAAAACGCTCTCATGCTTGCTTTGCATGCTGCAGATTAGCGTTATTTTTTTAAGTTGGGAGTGTTCTCCAGCTCCCTCTCTCTCTATTAGACATTCGGTGAGTTGGACAACAAGCCAGAGCGGGCGCGGGGGAAAGAAAGCGATTTGACCCCCGACAGCGCGTTTGGGGAAGAGGGTCTTGAAGCATGTCAGCTCCACTCAGGCTCCACTTCCCCTCTGTGTCCTTCCTATTTTTTCCCCAGTGCCAGGCCCAAACTTTGAAAACATCCACCTTAATAGGACCTAGTCAGTGAGAGCTACTCTTCCGTCTATCAAACTGTGATCCGAGGTGTCAGCCGGCGCTGACTTTGACAGAATGTCTCCAAACGAACAGTACAATGGTGTTTCCCTCCCCAGCACTCGGCTGCCCGGCCTCTCCATCTCACTACACCACCTCTACCTGAGTTCGCCTGCTTGGTTTCACCTCATAGAACACCTTGCAATGCCGTGCTGACTGACAGCCACTAACCACCTAATTGTCTTCTTTTTACCAATTTGGACCATATTTGAATGCCTCTGTAGCTGCGTTTCCATTGACCATAGAATGGCACAAATTGAAATTACGAAAATAAATTCGCTTAACGCAAACACACCAGGTTGGATACAAGTCAAAAGTTTTTGAGCTACTGGTTTTTAGCCACATCTAAATAGAAATATTTCACAAAACTGCAATGGAAACACTTCTTTCACACGAGTCACATGATTAACAGCCGGATGTTACTACTGGCAGAAACGCAGAAGAGGTTGATGACAGGAAATTAGTTTAATTCGCAAAGCAACTGGAAGCATTTATTTTACATCACATGTCATGTGATCAACAACGGGGTATTACTACTGGCAAAAAGCACAAAGAAGAAGACAGGAAGTAGTTGGAGGATGATGGTGCAAAATGTTTTTTTATTGACTTATTCCATGAACAAACTTATTTGTACAAGATTTTAATCAAGTTTTTAATTTAATGGAAACACTAATTGCGAAATTGTGTTTTTCCAACATTAGCAGAAAATTTGTACATTTGTAATGGAAACACCTCGTTATCACCGTCTTTCTTAGGAGATGAAGGTTTCCAGGAATGTCGAGGAAACACAAAGTAGCTCATGATTATTGCAATGCAATGTCTGTTCTGCCAGAAGCTGCAGAGATGAAAGCACAACCAAACCGCAGCGTTTCTAAGTTACGTGTAGAGTTGTTATGGAGTATAGATGGAGGTTTTGCCAGCCTGAGGTTATTTCATTAGAAAACAAACACCTGGAGCTTCAAATTGTATGTAGGAAATAAATATTGGGATTAAATTCCCACAGCATAACAAATCCAGTTAATCTATCCTTCCCTCTTCCAAAAATAATGTGATTCATAGTTGTCAGGCCCTGTGGCATTCCAAATTTTCAAGCATCGATCAAAGATATTGACCATTCACTCGATGTAACTCCTCTTGTCTTATTACAGTGAGCTCAAATTACTGAAAATCTGCACTTCCTATGAAACAACAGTCTCCATGTGCAGCACATTACAGTGTGAAAACAAAGGAATAGGTGAAATTAATATTTTAAAACATTACACATTCAAAAAAAGTGTGCGTTAAATGGAAATGTATGAAATTATTGCTTGATTTTTATCGTGTCCAGCAGATCCACTTGAAGGTGACAAAGATACCTTCAACAGGTTAGGAAAGGTCTATGGGCAAAACATCTTCATTACATTTTTTGCATAAAATCATTCTTAGATAATGAGATTTTAGTCTGATGAGTTCTGCCTGTTTAGAGCTGTTTCAGGGCATCTTGTCCCTTTAAATCCAAAATGGCTGCTGCTGGCCACGAACCCCCATCTCAGCTTTTACACTCGCAGTGAAAATGGCCGCAAACAGGTGCACAATTTCACATCAGCAATAAAACCAGCTAAACAAACATGCTGGAGCTCAGCATGCGTTGCTAGGCAACAGGCAGAACTCTGCTTTGGTTGCTAGATAACAGGCGGAACTCTGCTTTGGTTGCTAGGCAACAGGCGGAACTCTGCTTTGGTTGCTAGGCAACAGGCGGAACTCTGCTTTGGTTGCTAGGTGGGTTGAAACGGTTCAGTTTCCAGACACCAAAGAACATTAACTTACTGCCAAAAACCCACTGGGTGGTTTGTTTTAAGCACTTGGGATGATTTTAGAAGCAGTAAAGACCCAAAATGGAAGAGTAAAAGCACGCAAAATGTGAATTTTGCATAATAGCTCCCCTTTAAAACAACTCAAAGTGCAAAACCAGAAGCGGAGAAACTATGGCTGTAACTAAGACTAAGCTGTTGTTTGAAATATTAGCAGTCCAGGCTGTACTGGGGTGTGCTTGAACCTCCAAAAGTTCCTTCATGACTTACATATCGTAGGTTTTGTCCAGTAAATCAGAAATAACACAGCAGCTGTGTGTGGATTAGAGCTGCTTCTGTGTCCCACTCCATTTTAGGTAAGGGAAAATAAAGTGATTTCTGACGCTGCAAAGTGCAAGAGTGCAGCTGGAGAACAAAGACATGTTGGTTCCACTCTCCTCCTCTACATCGTCTAGTCACCATTCAGCGTCTGATACCCATCTGTGCTGGGGTTTGCATTGAAATTACACTTCAGGGCTGACCAAATTTACTGTTTTTTACAAACATTAAGACTTATAAACAGGCAAAAAGTTTTTGTGACTTTTTTCTTTTTCAGAAAAGCTGTTACGGTATTGTTTGTTTCATGTATATATTTTTTTTTATTCCAAGAAAGTAATTTTTAGCGTCAAGAATCTTTTTCCTCACTAGCCTCTACTTTATCAGCAGGAAATAAATTTATCGGGAGGAAAATCTTAGATATATACAAATAAATAAACAAAT
This sequence comes from Poeciliopsis retropinna, assembly GCA_010277075.1. Classification (NCBI taxonomy): domain Eukaryota; kingdom Metazoa; phylum Chordata; class Actinopteri; order Cyprinodontiformes; family Poeciliidae; genus Poeciliopsis; species Poeciliopsis retropinna. Next base: position 2,240,718 of record VMRM01000039.1, on the reverse strand, counting down.
AGTAAATTAATGTTTTATGAAAATAGGAAGAATTAATAGTTTGAAATATTTTTACTCTCCCAAGCTGCTAATAAATTACAAAATTAACAAATTCATCACTCCAAACATACTTACCTATAAGAGCATTTGATAGATAAACAAATAGCTTATTTACTGCTTACGCACAGAATACACTTTGTAATATGAAAAAAGTAAATTCCCTTCAAATCTGGAAGACGAATAAAACTCATAAAACAAGACAATTTCTGTCAAAATCATCTTTTACCCCCCACAATTTAATTTGTTGATTTGTTTGAGCCATTAAAGATGCAGTAAAACAAATACTGGTGAAACATTTCTATGTAAAGCACTTTAGGGTTAATAGTTAGCACCATATAAATGACTAAACAGTAAGCGGTGAATTAAGAAATTAATAGTTTTAGACATTATTCTCCTCCATTAGAGTTATGTGGTCAGCAGAAACGATACGCAGAAATCGATTCTACTTTTCATTTGCCTTTCCGGGCTTCCGTACACCTCTGACCATCCCAAAATCAACAAACGAGTCCATACTGGTTACAACTGGAGCAGTTCCCAGTGGTTTGCTGGTTCCTGCCAGAACTGAAGGAGACACACACACACACACACAAACGGCCAGTTATTCCCAAGGACACTCAGTGCGGTTTCACATCTAGTAAACCACCCAAACAGACCAGTTGGGTCTTCCAGTTCACTTAAAAATCCAGACCCACAAGCAGAGAGGACTGGCTCAGGATTGCCAGCTCCTCATCGTCTCTTTAGGATGCAGCTGAAGTCTCAAAGTTTAATCACACACACACACACACATATTTGATATATATACTGCTCAAAAAAATAAAGGGAACACTTAAACAATACAATGTAACTCCAAGTAAATCAAACTTCTGTGAAATCAAGCTGTCCATCTAGGATGTGTTATTTGAGTGTTCCCTTTATTTTTTTGAGCAGTGTATATACATACATATACACACACACGCACACCATATCTTTATCTTCACAAGGACTTTGACTTCCATTCGTTTTTCATATTTGCAGGTCAAATTTAAGACTTTTCAATGCATTTTTAATGCCACCTTGAATGAAATTTAAGACAGAAAATGCTAAATACTGGAAGGACCCGCTGTATTACAATCAGGCAGAGCGTAAATTGTGAGATTTTTGAGGTCTGTTTGTGGCTCTGGGCAGCAGCTTCGTGCTGCAGCCTTAACCCCTCGTAGCACCGAGCTTAAAAGATTTTTTTTTTTTTTGCACAGAATGCACCTAGCTTTGTTTGCATTGGCAACAGAAGTGAGCCAGTGGTGAAAACGAGCACTGACCAGCCAAATGGCGATAAATTTGAGCTTAAAGGGCTCAATACATGGAAGGTGGTGTCGCTCAATCTCCATTATTTCCTATGGAACTTGAACAATGAAGCAATCATCGTTAGCTGTCCTCAGCTAAACAATTGATGACATTATTGTCGTTCTTCTGTTATTATGGTTGTCGTTGGTTTCACCCTGAGTGGCGACAAATTTAGGCTGTTACTGTCATTCGTCACTCTCTGTCTGTCAAGCTCAAAACCCATGAAACAAAAAAGGCACAAAAAAGCTATCTAACAAGAGTATATTAGCAGCTAATTAATGACAGCCTCAACCACTTTGAATCACAGAAAACAATAAAGAAATCCGAGTGCCTGATAGAAAACTACAAAACTAAACAGTCCTTTAATTATGGAATTTAAGATCTGTAATTGATGTATTTAAGACCAACTTTTTTTTTCTTATTTATTCAAGACATTTTAAGGGCAAACCTTTACATGCAGGAATTTTAGACTTTTTATGAGTGGAATTTAAGACCTATATCTCCGGAGTAATGTACGAACTTCATTCAACCTACTGGCGAGAAAATTGTTCTCTGAAAGATGCAAAAAACCTAGCTAGTTGACGAGCAACGGTATATAAGCAGCTAATTAGCGGATTGAATCTGTCTAGAATAGACCAGATTAAATATTCCTGTAAAGAAAACATTTAAGACCTGTGATTAAAATAGTAAAGACTAATTTACGTATTTATTAACTCACGACTTTTTAAGGCGTTAATTTTAGAAATATAAATTTAAGACTTTTTCAGATGATTATGAAGAGAATTTATGACCCATATCTCCACAGACATGTACAAACTTTGTCCAGATAACTGGCAGTAAATGTGCACTTACCCATGATAGCTGCTAGGTAGCTAGCAAGGGTATGTTAGCAGCTAGTTAGCGGTAGCCTCAGCCATCTGGACTCCATCTGAAATAAACCAGATTAAATAGTCCTGTCAAAAAAAATTTAAGACCTATGATTAACATAGTGACATTTTTATCGATATTTTAAGGCCTTGATTTTAGATGTGTGAATTTAAGGCCAAGCAGCACTCCAGGTGTGTTTTTTATGAGGGAATAACATCATATCATATAAAGTTCAAAAAAATAATTTTACATAATATAGAAGTATATAATCAGCTAAAAACGCTTTCAAGGCATGGACATAATACAAGACAAATCTCCTGTATAGTTTATAACGGCTGTTTTGGTAAATATCCCAGCTGAAGTATTTAGTTAAATAAACATGAGAAATATCCGCTTCATGCATGTTCACTTCAGGCTTTCTGCAGACACGATGCAGCAGCCAGGAAAAGCAGGAGAAGAGGAGGGGGGATTTTAATGGCTCTTGTCACCGCGTAATGTCCTCACCTGGATAAAATGCTGAAGCAGAGAAACCGGAGAGGACTTTTATAAAATCCCCTCACTGCCTCCAACATGTCTCACGGATATTCCAAAAGCAAGACGTATAAATCTGGGTCTTTTCACATCCAAGTCTCTCTCGTAAACACCGAATTCTCTCACATACCTTGAAACACTCTGAGGCCCTGAGGAACCATGACTGCAGTTTTAATGCACACCGCTGCAACCAGCAGCGGGCCGAGGTGTAATGACCGACGCCAAACTGGAGCAGGCGGGATGCAGCTAGCTAAAAACCAGAGAATCCATGATTACTGTCTGACGCAGTTCGCTTCTTCACTAGATTTCCATTTACTTTCTCATCCTAAACCTAAATGTGCTGCAATTTAATTCATGAATTTATTTGTTTGTTTTGGTAAGCTGCGGAGAAACCATCCGTTTATGCCAGAAGAGTTCAAAGTGCGGCCCGTGGGCCATTTATGGCACTTAGATGGATTTTGAGCGGCCCGCAATGGCAATTCAAAAATCATAAAAAAAATTCCAGGGTATTGATGTAGATGAAGACTTTTTATTTATAATCAATAAATCAATCAATCAAATTTTATTTGTATAGCACATTTCAGCAGCAAGGCATTTCAAAGTGCTTTACATGATAGCAAACATAAAAACACAACGTCATGTAACATAGAATAAACAATCAAAACATTAATTTAGACGGCTGTCAAATAATCAAGGTAGATTTATTACCTACATATTTCTCTTACAATGGAAAATGTTAATTATGACACAAAGTATCCATCTTTTTAAAACTAATCTTTTATAATAAGTTCAGCCATGTCGATCCGGAGACTTTTACTGAAATGTTGACTCTGCTGCACCAAATCAGATTTTTAATTTATTAAACTTTGCTAAAAATAGCAAACGTTTTGAAAGAAAGTGACTCAAATCCTTTTTGTAACTGAGATTAAACGACTCAACGAAGAATCAACTCAGCAGGAGCATGGAGGCCATTTTATCACCATGACTTATTCTACTTTTACCTAAATGAACAGAATTTTAGGGTAAAACAAGACAAAATGTGCATTTAATAATTAGAGAAATGATTGTAAATGGCAAACCTTTTTCTAGGTCAGAGGTCAAACGCAGGATCCAGATCCCACTTGGATTTTTTCTGCAGGTAAAAAAAGTAACTGCTGCCTCACTTCAGGAAAACAGTGACGCTCTTTCATACGTTTCTCTCTGCAGTCATATTTTTTCAGCCATGTGTGTCTGCATGACTAGGAGAAGTGGAAGTCGTATATTAAGGGTGGAAGTTTTTAACAAGGAAGCAAATCTAAATTAGGCAGAAGGATGTGGTGAAAGGAGTCGCCTTAAAGGTGAGTCAGTGGGGTCAGAACCAACGTCATTATAGTTAACAAAAACTAACAAAATAACAAAAACTGGAACTGACAAAAATATTTTGTTACCTAAAATAAATAAAAAATTGACATTAATGGGGAAAAACTATAACTCAGTGGTACTATACTGTAGGTTTATAAAACTAAAACATACTGAGATTATAGATATAATATTCTTTGTTTTTGTGTTTATGAATCTATTTATTAGCCTTTTGAACTGCTGTAAATAAAATGTTTTCCCCTGTTGGTCAATTACGGCATTCCTGGGTTAGGGTAAATTAGGTGGTTATTGGCGCCGCCCACGTTGGACTTTTTAAAATGTGTCTGGTGGGGTTATGAGGTCACAGTTCCACTTCAGAGTGAAACTAACCCAAAACTAAACTTTTTTAGTGATTGAACTGTCTAAATTGGCTTTTACGGTGCTACCTTCATATTTTTGCTTAGATCTGCAATAATTTGCCTAACAAAATGTCTCAGTGCTGCCCCCTTTGGGTTCAATTGTGGATATTTTCTATTGGTGACAACAACACAGCTTGTCACAGACCTGCGTACAGGAATAAAACCATCTCGCTCTTTGTGACTTTGTTGTTGCCAAAGTCTCGAATAACAGAAAAAAGCCACTTGATTTATTGCTAGTTTTTTTTATATATATAAAGAAGTCACTACAGGGTCTGAAAACTCATGAAATATTGCACCAAAGCTGTGAAGTTGGCAACAGCGCTCTGTTTTGTCTTGACCAAGCCCCAATCATCTTAGCCAGATATCTGAAAAAATTAGAACATTTTAAACATTTAAAAAATGTTTAGCATTTTAGCATATATTAAAACACTAAATATATATATATATAAAATATATATATATATATTATATATATATATATGTATACATATATATATATATATATATATATATATATATATATATATATATCTGTGTATTCTGTATGAATCTGTGTTCATTTGCATAGTAAAAGAGAGAAAGAGGCTCCATTCTCCATTGTGTTTTCCTGCTGAGGAGGCCTTAAACCACTTTAAGCAGCGACTCCTTCATCCAGGCCCATGATGTTTAAATTAAAGTCGGAGTTAAAGACGATGGGAGCAGCGTAAAGCAGAGAAAGAAAAGGAGGAAAAAAAAAAGTTTCCTGAACATAGTAGAAAATTATTTTCTCTGGACAGTTTTAAGAGTCGACATCCTGTGCTGGAGTTCTCTAATCATCACCAGCGCAATTTACAATCAGAACACACAGCAAGCCAGTTCAGACCAGCTCATCTGTTGACTTTGGCCCCAGCTGAGCGCCGCGTCCTGTTCCCCCTCTCTCCCTCTGCGTGTGTGAGCGCCGTTTGAGACTCGGGTGACTCGGCACTCGGCCCTGACGAGGGGTGGGGTGACCGCACACATGCACACGTCCCCTCTTTCTTTCACAGTCGCACGCTTTGCTCCATTTTGCCCTCAAACATCCGCTGAACAAACATGGAAATCCACTCAGCTGCAGCACAATTAACACAGATGTTACCATAAAAATGGAAAGAGAAACATCCACACACACACGGAGGAATGGGACTCAACCCCCACCTCCGTGTGTGTGTGCGCGTCAGTCAGGATGATCCCCCACCCACAGCTTGTTTGGCTGGCCTCCATTTAGCCTGGTCCGGCCCGGTGCAGCAGCCCAGCCGCAGGGCCGCAGGCGGATCACCTAGTCTGCCCCCAAACTGCCCCCAACTGCCCCAGACTGTCCTGACCAATGTGCTTCTGATTAGGTGGCTTAATTGCAGCTGTAAAAACTATGTTGATATAAGCCTCAAAATTGCAGCGTGTCAGATACTATTAGCCAGTCTTGGAGAGCAGCCATTGTTACCCAACTCCTCCAGCAGCAGCAGCAGCCTCCACCCCTCCACTCATCCCTCCTTCCTCTCTCAGATTTTCCTTTTTTCCTTTACATTTTTGTTGAATCAGTCAGAAGCTGCAGGAAAATCTGGAAGAAAATGTTTTTCATAGATGGATGGATGGATGGATGGATGGATGGATGGATGGATGGATGGATGGATGGATGGATGGATGGATGGATGGATGGATGGATGGATGGATGGACGGATGGTTGGATGGCTGGTTGGATGTTCGTTTGGATGGGCCGACATATGGATGGATGTTCGGTTGGATGGATGCTTGGTTGGATGGTTGGATACAGCTCCATTAACTCCCATCAGAAAACCAGTTTGTGGTTCCAGAGTTTCTCTAATTTTTCCAGGAACAGTTAAAGTTTCCTGATTGTGGATGAATTTGCGGTTGAGAAACTGAAAAAGCCAAAACAGCTTTTGTAAAATCCTGAAGCCTGGTGAGTCGGCTGTAGAGTAAAAAGCTGGTCCTGGTAACTGTATCCCTGCTTTACTGTATTTAAACCCATTTTAACACCAATATCCATCAGCAGCGGCCCTCCTACCGGGACATTCGACCTGTTCAGTGATTTCCACTGATTCTAAATTAGGACTCTGGCTCTGCAGCAACGGAGAAAATAATCCGATGCAGAATATTGCAAAGTGCTGAAGGCTTCCAGTGAGCGAGGTCAGGCTGTCTGGGCCAGGACGCGCTGTATGTGTTGGGTGCTTTGTGTTTCAGTGACAGTGACTAAGGAGTCGGAGAGTAGGGAATGCCAGAAGTGCGGTCCAAAGAAAAACATGGCAACACCGCCGAGTGGAGGCAAGGAAGAAAAACAAAGTATAAAAAAACCCCAAGTATGCAAATCTTGGGTGGTCCCATCTTCGGAGAAAGTCCCCCCTTTTTTGTGTCTGTCTCAAACCTTGGGGCAACTTCCACCTCTGCTATCCCGAGGAGGAGGTGAGCGGATGAACGGCGGACATTCATCAGGCTCACTTACGGCTAATCGGCGGACTTAAGACAACAGACGCTGAATATGACAGAAAGTCCGCAGGCCAGGTCCAAACCGCGCGGGCTACCATGGTGGCCCGCCTTCCCCCTGTGGCCTGCTCAGCAGCTGGCACTTCAAGGCCTCCCAAAGGGGCCGATGCCAGGGGCCCCAAATTCACACCGCCACGGAGAGCGAGGCAGACCGAAAGGAAAACAAGGAAGCCAACTCCCTTCGGCCCGTATTGATTCTTCTGCACTTGGCAAGGGTGTGCCTCCCCACTTCCCAGCCTTGAAAGGCGGTCTTGTCACAAAAGGTGGAGGCAGTGCAGTATTCTGTCGTTTGAATAATTGATGACCGATTCCTAAGTAATCAGTGTCCTCACAAGACAATGCATTCCCTCTTTCCCTGGTGGAGACAAAGAGCATGGCCTGTTTCTGTCCCGAAGCCTTTAGAAGGTAAAAGCTTTAATGCACTGAAGTCACTGGAAGTGCTGCCTCTGAAGGGCTCCCCGTGGACCCGGCGGGATGGTGCGTCTCTCCTTACGAGGGGGCCTATCAGAGTGGCCTTCCAGTAAAAGTAGCGAGGTGAACCAGACAGAGCCACTGAGTGTGTCAGAGCAGAGAGGCATTTAGATGTGCGAGTGCTGCTAAATGTCTCCTAAGTATAAAGTTTGTTTAGATAGTTTGCATAAAACAATTTGAGTTAATGTACGGGAATATTTGATAAATGCATGATGCGTCCTGGGATGCTTGGCACTTTCCTCCAAACAGGAAAGGAGAGCAGTTAATGGCATCACCACCAGGCAAACTTTAAAGGTGCAGCATGTAGCTTTCATAGAGTCGCTGCATGTTGCTGTTTACGCCCGGAAATTTCACACATGTGTACAGTGAGAGACGGAACGCTATTTGCCATCCTGAGCCGCGCTGCTGGAGATTGAAGTATTATTAATTTAGTGCAAAGCGCCACAGTAAGTGGAAAAATTATGCAAGAATACTGATTGTATTCTTATTTTTTTCTCGCTCTGTGTCAGCTGCGCTACACAGACTTGTTGCTATAGCAACTGACTGACAACAGTTAGTGTATCAGGATTCAAAACCAAAACACATGTAAACAGAGCAGAACATTTAGTCCGTTACAGGTTTGTGTTTTCAGGTTTGATGTGTATTTTGTGATTATTAAAGGTCAACACAGCGGTGGTTGATTAGCCAATTTAAACGTCTCCTGTAGTTTTTAACTGAACAGAGACACTGAATTCCACAGCATATCTACATGTTAAGTTTGTCAAAGTCAAGCTAGCATCACTGACCTACTTCCTTCAACCTTATTTTTTTTTATCAAAACATTTTTCTGACCTTATCTAGTTGTCATAGCGTTAACAATCAATAGCAAAGCACTGCCTTCATTTTTCTTTTGTATATCAAGCGCACATTTAAGATATAGCGTGTTGTGTTGACATCTTGAAAGCTAAAGCCAACGTTGCTAAAGTCAACAAGGAGAACTTTAGTTGGGGGCGGCATTTTGATGTCACATCCAGCATCCAATCAGATAATTTTTTATTTCTGAAGCAGAAATAAAGCCCTCGTGTGGCGGAAGAAGCGGTTTCATCATCCATCACTGTTGTTTGAGGATGAGCATCAGATTTATGGACGAACCAGAAACACAATACTTTTGTCCTTAAGAAAATATTAATGTTGCATTAAATTTTTAAAGCTTTAAAACATGTGTAATTAATAAATCTGAGTTTGTGTTCATTTATGTTTTACCATATATTTCCATAAATTATTTAATCAATTATAAAAATATAAATATTGTGTTTTAACTAATTACATTTCTGGTCACATTTTAAATCAAGAAACCTGATTTTTTTTTTTTGTATATTTTTGGAGTATGTTTCAAGGAAAATGCTTTGCATTATATGTTTAAAACTCTAGCTCTTCAAAAAAAAAAATACAGATTACTTAAATAAACATTAAACATATTACATAATATTTAAGTGAAAAGAGATCAAATGCACCTGTCTCAAGCTTACTTTAGCTTAAAATAAAGTGATTGTACCATTTTCTTTGTGAAACGGTTTGCTTTTAATCCATATTTCACAGCATTAGTTGTGTTTAAATATAAAACAGTAAAATCTCATCATTACAGTTACAGAAAAAAATGCAAATGCGGTTCCTTTTGGTCCACTGAAATGTTTGCAGGAATGCAGTGAGATCATTTCAATATCAAAGGCACATGTTCACCTAATTTGCATTAAACAGTGCTGCGCTGAGGCACATTTGGAGCTAAGAGGAGGTCCTTATCTCAATCAATCAGGACACTTTAGTTGTGCAAGATCACCTAATTAAAAAACACACAAATATCCTAACATTTCAAAAACATCCAATTACGAGTTCTTTTTATCCCTTAGCACGTCTCTCCTCTTTTCATTATGTTGTGACAGTAAAGTGAAACATTATTTAATATTTACTGATGAAACAGGCAAGAAACTCTCTGCTCTCGCTTGTGCTGCAGAAATAAAATTGAAGAGACAGTGAGACTCTGGGAAATTTGCTGAAAGTGTCAATGCTGCTGCTTGGATATATCAAAATTGCTTATTTTCAAATTCAGCTACATCAAGCAGGTTTTTTTTTTTTTCTGTGGCTGTTTGTGGAGGAGTTTGCATATTCATGGCTCGCCTGTTTTTGAGAACCTGTCACTGGGAGCCTGTTATGTAGCTCTTCCCTGCCTTTCTACGCGGGGCAACAACACTCCATCAGAGTTAACACTGACCGGCTGACATCGCCAGGCAGTACAACTGACAGCCAACAGAGCCGGGCCCGGCTAATGAACCGGACTTAATACGCCGTTGACACAGGGGTCAACTTCTGTCACCGGGCAAGTTTCCTCACATTCACACAGATCAAGAGCAGAAAAACCAAAAGAGACACAAACAGTGGGATTTACAAGACAGTACACCCCTTATTCAGCTAAAACATATCAAGATGTAATGACAATTGATTTGGACACCAATTCCTGTCAATATTTATCAAATAAAAATGACCCTTTTAACATAAAATGCAGGCCGTTTTATGTTTGCATGGTTCGTTGTTTTAACATAAAATACGTTTCAGAAACTGATTACTACTACTAGTAAATTAATTATATTTTTACTAGAATAAATACCAATAATTACATTCTGACTAGAATAAATAACATCAGATTTAAGTTGTATTGAAAACATCAGCAAATTATTGCAGACTATCTGAAACATAAATCAACAATGAAATTATGAATAGTATTTATGCACTATTCGCTTCACCAAGAACCACTGACGAAACGGCACAAAAACCTCTGAAGAAGACACTGAGCGCAACTTAACAACACTGACAGTTATCGATATCGACTGATATGAAACACTTACATTGTCATAAGCTTTTCAACCATATTGTCCAAATCAAACAATGGTTCAAATGAAGCAGTCTGAACAGGCCTGGTGTGAATCCACCACTGATGCTGCGGCTGAAATGACAGAATTTAAAGGGACAAATGTCAAAAATTGGTATGCCTGAATCTCACCCGTCCGCTGCGTGTGTGTTCCCGAGTATATGGAAGCCTTAAGATTTAAAAAGGTGTTGCTGAATGAGCCTCAGCACATATGGACAATTTGTTATGGACAGAAAACCAAACATCAAAAACACCTTGTACCAAAGGTGAAGCGTGGCGGTGGAAAAGTGATGATATGGTAATTGAATCGACCATAAACTCCTCTGTATACCAAAGCTTTTCAAAGTCAAATCTGAATCAAAGTCCAAACCTTAGCATTAAACTGCAGGACAGCTATGCAGGTAGAAATGTCAGTAAGTCTCAATAGATTGTGGCAAAATTCTGGCTTTTATCTAGATACGAATAAAGTCTTAAAGAAAACTGCAGCTAAACTGATGCTGCTAAAGGTGGTTCTGCTGTATATTTTATCATGGAGAGTACTTAGTTTTTCAAACACAGCTTTTGATGGCTGCGTAAGATATGTAAAACCCCAGAATTGACCCTGACAGTAGAGAGCATCAGAGAGACTTCTTCTTCAGTTTGTGTAAATCCGACAAAATCCCAGCCTTGTTTTTGAGCTGCCTCCAACCTAAAACACTTAGAGCAGAAAGGAGGAGTTGGTGAACAACTATGGATTTATGGCCTAAACTTCGCAAGTTATAGGGTCAATATAATATTGAAATGCATGAGAATAATTTATTTCCTACAAGGACAAATACCTTCCTGAGTCTGGAGGATTTATAAAACAACCAGGTGAGATTTTTTGCTGCTGTGAAACTTCTCATTGACAGCGTTCCCCCTGTGGTTTAGTGAAACAGCAAAAAGCTGCTTTTTAACTCGATCTACTCTCTCTGTTTATCCTCTGCAACTAGTTTTCAGAAACTTTTTCTTTCTGCTGCAGTTTTCACCAAAGGCAGATGACAGATAAAAAGCAATAAAACCAAGAAGTTCACTACAACTACTACATGTATCCAAAAGAAGCCAAAAAGGCTCAAAAAGACAAAGAAATCAGATGAATCTGAGTAGTTATAGCGGTTATGGTGTAAAACATTTCTGAAATATCTTTGAAATTTGTGGACCTGTGAAAATGTTTCAAATCTTTAAATCAATTTTGTTAGGAGAAACTGTTTAGAAGGAGAGAAGCTCCAATTGAGAAAAACAATAAAACACTTCATATGTTTTACAGCGGTTACAATGTAAAACAGAAGCAAAATCACTCCAAACTCAAACAAACCAACCTGGGGAAACGGACTTGACCTTGAAAACAAACATTATATTATGTCACACCTGAAATCTGCCAACATTAAATATTGAGGGATTAGTGTACGACGGACCATTAGGGGCAAAAGAGGAAGAGTAAATATCTGCCAAAAACTAGCTGGTAATTATAGGGCATAATATACCATAGATTTATTCAAGCACTGGTCCATACTGTGATTTTAATTTTATTTCTTATGGAAACACCGCAACAGTTTTTTCAACATTCGCAGAATTTATTGTGATAATTTTTTTTATCACAATAAAAAAATTGATAAGAATTTTCATTTTTTTTTATCATGATAAGAATTTTGATTTATTGTTGTCACAATAAAATCCAATTAAAGTTTGAAACCACCAAAAACTGTTCGGATTGCTGAGGTTAGTAGTTCGCAACTTTACACATTGTTTTTTTCAATGTAGCACTTTAGTGATATAAATCTAACTTTTTTATATGACTGGTGTCGTAAAAAACATTTCCATATGTCATAAAAACGTCTGGGAATGTTTTTCAAGATTAGTTTGAGGTGCTAAAATTGCTGTCATGCAGTCACAGCCATACATTTACCTAAAAAATAGTAAATAGTTATAGTCACGTTTATCATTATCACAATAATTACACATAATATTATGATAAAACGTTAAGTTTGGGAAACGCAGAAAGACCCCGCCGCTCCCTGGAAAAGCTCCCGCACTGTCAGAGGAATGCATTCATGAGATTGCATTTGTATTTTCTACATGAAAATCTGTTCTGTGTGAGCAGCGAGTGTTTTCCACCTAGCCTCCTCCCCACTCCCACTGGACTCTCCTGTGTCAGTACATTACTTTATAAGTGGAGGTATCGACTGTGGGGACTCTTTGATACACATTCACATACAGTACAAACACAATTGATCTCCAGCGGCGCATCGGAGAGGGTCACAAAGACATGCACACACAAAAAAAGGCAGATCACAGGCCTGCTGCTGGAGGAATACGAACCGACTGTGAGAGGAGGAACAAAACGCTCCTTTGATAACGATGTGACACGGCGCTATCTTTCCCTGGAGCTACTATCAGCCATCTTGATGAGGCTCACTGTGAAACGTAATATTGTGCAGAATCACGAAGACGACAATGTGATGTTCTTCTTTTAACGTTCCCCCACAGGTTTTCATATGACGCCGTCTGGAGCTCAATCAAGCCTCGTTTCTGGATCCTCACCAGCTAACCCATCGCCGCTGGTTTTCAGTCAACCATTTATTAATGAATTATTAAATAAATATCAAGTTTGAAAACATAAAACTGTGACGGACTGAATGTTCTGTTGGCGTGTTTTTTGTTTTTGGTACTGATGTTCCTGATTCTCTGCTCTGTTGACCAGCGCAGCTGTTGTCAGAATTTGAGCGGTTCTGAGATGTTTTTCACGTGTTTTCTGGCATTATTTTCTCCTTTGTGTGGCACACTGCAGCCACTAGTAATCTCTGAGAGCTCAATAAACAACAAAAAACAGACTAATTACCTCGTTCGTTCTTAGAATACCGCAATAGTCGTCAAGTCGGACATAAAGTATTTATCAAACTCTCCTACAGCGTACGAAACATTTATGTAAAATTTAATTATTTGCCCAGTACATTTCAAAGAATTGTTTAGGACTCTGAAGGAACTGACAGAAACCAAATTTCCTAGATTCATTTCTAGAATGAATAGTTAGTTTTAGGTATCTATTTAATTTGATAAGAAATAAGGGCACTATGAACATTTTTGTGACAAATTACTGCACATCTCACATGGGAACACGTTGGTTTTGTGGATAAAACTCAACGCATAGTGGCACCTGCAGGAGCATGTCAGGAGAGACAAGTTGCAGCGTGACATCACGTGTAAAATCCCGCCCCCAGCTTTTTTGTGGTTCAATCTTGATACGCTGGTGGAGCTGTTGTCAGCCCGTTGCTATGGCAACAGGTCTGTGTGTAGCATAGTCGATAGAGAGCGCGAGAAAATAAAGAACATGAGTGGTTTTGAGTTGTTCTTCAGCGTATTTTTCTGCATTTGTTTTTCTTTTGATTTGGCGCATTGCACTAGATGAATAATGCCGATATCTCCGGGTTTCATTTAGTTAATGAGATTGCTCTACTGCCGATGGCAAGAAACAGAATCGACTTTTTGCCTTCCACCATTGTGCATATGTGGGAGACTTCTGGATGTAAAGAGTAACAGGCGATGACTCTCCATCTCTCTCTTGCACATTAATCAAGTGTCAACATACTTTCTTTTTGTTGGTCTCAAAGCCATTAGTCCACTATGCATTGCTCTGTGCCTGCCTACCAAGATGGCGGATCAACGGCGCAGCTCACTTCAGGTTTGTGGGAACAATGTACTACTGTCCTGTCCTGTGATGAACATTAATAGAGCTCACCATCATTGCTGTGGTCATTCGTAAATCAATGACAAGCGTAGGCTGCCTGGCGCACGTGGGTGCTCAGGACTCTCCGTGGGTGAGCCGACCCCGAAGCGCCCACAGAACCGGCGCCTGTGATCGTGAGCGCAGCCGTAGGAGGATGTTGTCATAAAGCAGCAGAGATCTTAAGTGTTGTCACGAAGATACTCGTGGGTCAAACTTTCAGCACCGACTGTTTCTCAAGGCTAAAATAAATATGCCGGTTCATCTTCTCACTTATTGGTAAAAAGAATTATTTACTTGCTTTTCCAGAGATGGTGGGGCATCGTCCAAAAAGCAGCGAGTGACTAATCGATACGGCCTCTATTTATATTTAAAACTGCAGAAGAAAAGGGGTGTTAACTGGGTTCAAATAAACAATCTTCTCTTAGATGTGGATGCAGCGCTCAGACAGCAGTCAATGAGATGTTTGAAACAAAAATAAATGAGTCGGAGTGTTTTTGCTCGCAGTGAGAGGAGAGCCCTAATGAGAGTGATCATAGATGCCAAGACCAAACACTTCAAACAAAAGAAAACTTGTTCTTTCAAACCAGAGCAGGAGAAAAATTCTCTTTAAAAAAAAAACAAAACAGTGACAGAGAGGAAGATGGAGGAGCTGAAGCCACAGCTGAAAAGCAACACACACAAAAAAAAAAAAAAAAAAATCGCCATCCTTTTTCTACATTTATACATAAAGCGCGTTTTATTTTCTAAATACTTTGGCTGCCCGTATTTAGATGAGCTGCGAAAATAAAGCCTGGGAGTGAAAAAGTCCTTCTCGGTCTATTTAAACCCTCCCCCGCAGGCAACTGTATTTACAAGGAAATGGTTATCATTTAGTCTCTGTTGCGGATCAAAATGTCAAGCTCCGCCGAGAATCCGAACAGTGCTGTTAGGGCCAAAAGTGCAGTTTTAGAGCCGCAGGTTCTGAGAAGCACAAGAAGAGTGATTTGCAAATGCCCAAATATGTCTAATTGACCTGAAATCTAGCCTGTGTGTGGGATCTGTTTGAAATCGATACGGAGAATCCTTGAAGGAACGTGTTTGTTTGTTTGTTTTTTTTACAGCTCTGGTTACCGTGGCGTCACGAAATATACAAGAATTATGAAAACAATCAACAAAGTCACGAAGGGTCGCATGAGTTAAAATCACAGAGGTTGTGGCCAATTAATAGAGTGTTGTTTTCACCAAACAGAGCGCTTCTGCAATGGATTAGAACAGCGATGTGCAAAGTGGGGGGTGCGGCTCAATGGAGGGCCGCCAGGTGGCGCTAGGGGGTCTCAGAAAGTTGGAGGGAAGATGAGAAAAACAATGTAAAATTTAAAAAAATAGAATGTGATAATTCTATATCTGAAATGTTTCGTCATAATTTTTGTTTTATTAAATCTTTTAAAATAAAATATAAGTTCAAAATAATTGATTTAAATGTTATTTTTTATTAGCCTCCAGTTAAATTCATCAAGCTGCATTAGACCAAAGGAGCTGCTGCTAAAAACCAGAACAACTGTGGGAACAAAATAAAATCTGATGTGACTAACATAAATTATCACATGTTTTCTTATAATCAAAAGAGGGAAATGGGATGAAAAATTGCATAATGCGGTAATGAAGTAGAAATGTAAGGTTTTTCATTTGTTATTATATAAGTTAAAATAACTTATTGAAGATAGAAAACAGAAATAACTTTTATGTCTGTCTTCTTTCTGGTTGTAAAAAGACATACTTTGTGTTGTATCAAACATTTTCCATTATAAGTTGGTAGTTATTAATTTTAACCTGAAATTTGTATAATTCTTGAATTGCAGTTGGGGGCCGCCAAAATCAGGGGCCGCCACAAATGGCCCCCGAACCGTACTTTGGAAACCCCTTTGCTAAATGAATGTAACAATAATCGAATATTAAAAATGTGCAAAATTGAATGTTATTTTTAGCATTGTCTAGGTCTTTTGCAATAAACAATAAATCAAGCAATCACTTGATAAATTTGCATTATTTATTGTTTTTCTATTTCTACCAAAAATGTAATGACTAAAGTCTTCAGTCTGGTGTTTTGGTCTCGACTAGACCTTTTTTTTTGAAGAATTATTTTTGTTTTACAGAGATTTCATAATTCATTTTATTTGTTGTTTCTGTTGTTTTGTTTATTTTAAATGTCTTCCAGGTTCAGCGTTAAATGTTCATTAGAATTTAAAGTTTATTGATCTTTGGGAATGTGTTATTATGCCATTATAATTCCTGAAAACAATACAATTGTTTATCGCAAAAACTTCAGAGACAATTTATCGTCCAGCAACATTTGCTAGCATTGTCTGTTGATTGGGAAAATCTATGGATAAAAATACTAATTTGACACGGAAGCCATTTTTTACGTGAATCTAAACGCTCTCTCTTCTCTGTCTCTCTGCATTTTGTTTATTATTGGAGCAAATCAATAGTCGGTTTTCCCAGCCTTGATTGGATCCGCGGTAATCTGCGGCGCGGAGACCCAACAGTCGTGTGCGTTTGATTTATTGCCGCCGTCCTGTCCAGGTGCCTCGCAGGTAACGAGCGGAGAGACTGGACGCCGTGACAACGCTGAGACGCTCTTTGACCCCGGGAAGCACGGGAAAACAACATCAATGGTAATTCCCCTTCAAACACATTAACTGGGATGAACTGGGTCCCACTGAGCCTCTTGGAGTGGACTTGCATTGATTGCAGAAATCCATGAATAAATTTAGCACTAATTGCTATTTTTTTTTTTCCCCTCTTCTTCGGAAAAAAAATATTTAATTCAATGTACAGGCAGGAAACGTATGACCGCCTTCAAATATCTGAGTTTACAGAACAGGCACACATGCAGTTTGTTTCAACAATGAAAAACTCAAATTAAACAAACGAAATGAATTCAACATAATTAGACTTTTTCTGAGGTTCGACCTGTTGATTCAGATTTTTATTAAAATAACTAAAACACATGAAAAAGAGAAAATGTTTTGCAGTTTCTGTAATAAAGGGAATTATTTTGAGTCCACCAGAAAATGAATTACATTAACTTCATTCATCTACCAAACCACAAGACTCTCACCTCTACCTTTATATATATATATATATATATATATATATATATATATATATATATATATATATATATATATATACACCATATAAAAATATTTGGGTTTTTTTTTTTTTTTTTTTTTATACTCAGATCAAAATTTATGAAGAAAAAGTGAATTCTTAGTTTTGCTTTATTAAACAAAACAATTCAGATTTTTCAGGATTTGACTAAGGGTTTTATCAGGGGTGAAAATGGCTGTTTGTAGTTTTTTGATTGCGTTGTTGAAATTGCAGATATTTTAAACGTTTTCCGAGAGTTGGAGGTGTAGTTTGACTGCGGTGTCAGAAATGTATCACAGTTTGGAAAATGCTGGCAGGGGAAACATATTGCATTCTGCAACGCTTGTATACGTAACTTTTATAAAATAGTTGTATCACAAAATGTATGAATAAAAGGTATTAAATGAAAACATAAATTGTTTTCTCTAAGATTTTAGCTGAGACTTTTCTTTATTCTTTACAATTATTCAAACAACTTAAATAAAAAACCAAAAACTCTTTATGAATTTCACTTTTTTTCCCACCTTTAACACACTAGTCAAGTCCACACGTCTGAGCTTTTATTTAAATGAATTATCCCCATCATGTGCTGCAGTAATAGCTGAATATACTGCTTAATAATAGCAGATATAAATGTGTATTTCAATCTGTCAGGCTCATTCTGTAAAGCAGATTCAGGTATCATACTGCCACCTACTGGTTCACTCGTCACAAAGCTGTTCAGTGTAGACAAGTCACCTCAAATAAGCAACTTTTTATTAAGATTACATGCAAAAAGTACACCTCCGCCTTAATAAGATGTCTAGGAGTGACTAATTACGCTTCACTTCGTTTGAAATGATTGATAACATCCTGATTTACGTGCATTAAATGCTCCTGCAAAGCTCAAGTAGTGGGTTACGGTCTATCAAGACTTCCTTTTACTGACTAACCTCAAGTGCACAATCATGCAAAGAAAAAAAAACAAAACCTCCTTCCTGAAATGTTCCTGTTTTTGTGATGGATGAGCCGCAGATCTAAAAGCTGCACATAAATAAACGAGACTCGACGTTCCGCCATGTTGGAACATCTGGGACGCCCCGGAGACACGATCACAGCCCACAGAGAAACAACTGCATGAATTTATTTTTATTATTAAAAAAATATATAGGTGTAGCTCAAATTAAATAGCTATATCAACTATTTATCCACTAATGTATTTCATACAACTAATCAGGGGACATAATGACAACGAAATTAGTTTAATCCAGATAAAATCATACTATAGGAATTTTTGCTTTGTTCTACGGAACCCCAAAAGGGACAAAGAGGATTTTTTTTTCTTTTGTGTTCCCTCACAACAAATTAGCAAATACACCCAGGTATATTTTGGACACAGTCACAGTTTTAAAAATGTCACTTAAAATTGCAAATACCTTTAAAGAGCCTCAGTGAGATGGAGCACAAGCTGACTAAAAATGAAGAGAATACACAAAAGAAAAAAACTGACCCCTAGGGAGCTTTGCAGTTTTCCATTATTGTCTGGAAAACTCTAAATAAAACTTAAATTGATAGTTATTTTTAAAAGGCCACCATTTTAAGTTACTAATTTGTGACATTTATCTTTTATATTAATAATTAAAATGGCGTTTAGTTGTGCACCTTTACAAACTCCTTCGTTGGTGGCCATTTTCACGTTCACTACGTCAACAGATTCGTCTCGATGTTGCCGTTTGCTGGAGAAAACGTGAAGCTCGACATCTTTCACAGCAAATATCAGGTTTATGTTAAAGACACAGTTCATGGTTTTACAGTGTATACCTGTGTATCGCATGATTAAACCATCTACCATTAGTAGACGGTTTGCTTCTGCTAATGGCTCTTTGTGGGGAGCTGCGAGATGAGCTTTTCTTTCTCAGAAAGAAAGTCAAAACCAAATATGCAGCTTCACATTCAAAAACAAGCCCCCGAAAATCCGCATGGAGTTAAAATGGAGCCATAAAGTTTGTTTGAAAGAAAAATCATTTAAACTGAAGGAAAAAAACTATTTGAAACAGAAAAAGATTTGAAACTGAAATAAAATCTGAAAAGAAAAAACTTTAATCATAAGAAGTTTTGAGCATTTTTTTCCAGCTTCAAATCTGTATTTTCAGCTTTAAAGTTTTTTCAGTTTTAGTTTCAAATGTTTTTTTATTCAGTTTCAAATCTTTTTTTTTTCTCAGTATAATTTTTTTTTTCTTTTCTACAAACATTGTGGTCCCAATTTAGCTCCATAAATCTGAGCCTCATTACATTTGCAAGCGACTTTAGTAAGAAATAAGCCTAATGTCGCTAATAATAAGCAGACCAGACTCCAGCCAAGTCGGTCCTCGGGCCCCATCAGAGCTAAACACCGGAATGAACAGCCATCAGCAGTTTATTCTATACAACATGTTTTAATTTTGGTTTCATTGGAGAGCAGAAAACAACCAAAAATATCAGTTTATGAGCTCCTACTGTCTTAAAATGAAAATGGAGGTGTTGGAAGTGAAACGGCGCGCGGCTGAGGCGCACGCATTGCGCTGAAATCAGCTCTCATCTGCTGGAAACCTCGGGAGCCGTGCTGCAACATAATCTACATTACTGGAGCTTTGTTTGGAGAGAGCCAGCCAACTGCATAACCTTAATTAGTCAAGCTGTACTCATTCAAGTGATTACAAAGCCCCGCGCTGTAGTGAAGAGAAGCATCTGTCACTTAGACTCAAATGATTTCTCAATCTTTCCGTTCGGTGGAATAGATTTATCACGAAGCCAGACTGTTCTCTTAAAAATCACTCAGAAGCTACTGAATGAATACTGAGCAAATTCTTCAACTTAATCTGGTTATGATACCCTCTGGACTATAAATATAAATGAAAATAATAATTAAAAAGCCAGAAATATTTTTCTGATTACATCAGGAATTTGTTGCAGCAGCATTTTGATGATTAAGTGATTTGTTACTTGTGGTGTTTAATGTGAAAATGGAGATTTAAACCCAGTTGTGTCCAAACTAGGGCTGCTGTAAACCAATATTCTAGTAATCGAGTAATCTATCGATTATTCTTATGATTAATTGAGTAATTGAATAAAAAAAGGATAAAGTAAAACATCGGTAAATGTGACATAACTGCAGTATTATTATCAAATATCTACATCAGTTCAATTTTTCACAGTTGGGCTTCCCTAACAATAACTTTTCTGTAGTTTAGAAAATTAACCAGTAACAATAACAACTCACTTTCTAAGTTAACCTGAAGAAAAGTTATACAAAAATCTGAAATTATATTCAATTCAATAATAAAGAGGCAGGCTCACAAATACGCTTAAAAAAATGTCTGTACTCGAGCTTTTAGTTAATGCATTCATCTCCAGGCAGTTTAATAGATGAACTTTCACCTTGCCCAGACATTTATAGCTCTTGTGTTCATGTTAGCGACGGGATTTGACACCTTTGTTCATCACACAGAAACATTTACCAGCTACGTGCTGGTAAATGCACGTAGCATCGTGCTGCTACGATGCTCGGCCACCTATTTGTTGAGACCGGGATGAAATAAATGTTCCGGTTCGACCGTAAAGCTACACTTACATTAATTATCTAATGCGCAGCCGGCCGCAGTGTTCAGTCTATCCGCTCACCTGTATAAATACATATAAATACACCTGCAGCCTCTTCCTGCTGTTCGCTCTGAACCGGCACCAGGCAGCAGCTGCAGGAGGAGAAAAGCTGCCGGACGGCAGGCATCACGCCAGTCATTTTAAGAATGTTTATTGGTCCACCAAAAAACAACAAAGACCTGGACTCTATCAATAATCAATTAAATCCTCCCAGGCCGAACTTGACAACTGGACGTTATGCTGCTAACACTTAGCTTGTCAACAACTCAGGCGGAAGTGAGAGTGCTGCGCAACACAAATAATGTCCCAGCCGGAACACAGTGCGCTAAATAATATAAATTAACGAAGCTTCGAGGCAGGTAAATTTTCCTTGAGGAATTTTAATAACCAAGGTACTCGAATCACTCGAGGAACCGTTTCAGCCCGAGTCCAAACTTTCAATAATTTCCATTTGCATGAATGATCATTTTTATCTTTTCTCTCTTTCGTCCAAAACTGACT
The DNA here is from genome assembly GCA_010277075.1 of Poeciliopsis retropinna. Classification (NCBI taxonomy): domain Eukaryota; kingdom Metazoa; phylum Chordata; class Actinopteri; order Cyprinodontiformes; family Poeciliidae; genus Poeciliopsis; species Poeciliopsis retropinna. The sequence goes on along the minus strand of VMRM01000039.1, from coordinate 2,219,324 downwards.
GATAAAAGTCTTCGGTCTGGTGTTTCGGTCTCCAAAAAACCTTTTCTTGAAGGACAATTTAGTGGTCCTTCAATTTAGTTGTCCATACTAAATTGGATAACCACTGAAGTCTTTTTCACATGACTTGAAAATGACCACGAAACAACAATGTTATCATTTATTGAGACAATTTATTGTCCAACAAAGTTTGTTAACGTGACGGGCTCCTGCTGGGTCACAAAATGTATCAAATTATACATGCAAAAATGTATTTTACCATCTTTCTCTTGTGGTCAAGAGCCAAACAAAATAATTTTCAAGGACCACAAACAGCCCCCAGGCCACCCTTTGGACACGCCTGTTTAAAGCATTATATCTGCTGTAGAAGATTTTCAGGATGGCTTTTTCCTCCTTGTTCTTGAGTTTCATTATGTTTGCCATTTCCAAATCTCCTCAAGGCTCCACATCTGCTGCTCCTCAGCAGAGAGAAGCAGGATGTCACTTTTATGAACTCTCTGCTCCAGAGAGGAGAGAGGATGACGCAACCACTGGAAAAAAACCAAGAACGATCGGGGTGCTGAGCCCCAGAGCGGGCCGGGGGGAACGGGGCAGAGATTGCCCACACCTCGGCAGATGTGCCTCGGTGTCACTCCACATCCACGGCCGCCTGAATCATCCAGCAGATGTTGAGCGTCAAGGCTGGCCAGGCGAGCATACCGAGAAACTCGTGCAGCCGGAGCAACAAACTGATTTACGACAGCGCATCAGGGTTAGATGAGGGGGAGAGTAAATTTTAAACATAAAAATCAAAGTTTGAGAATAATCTCAGAAATTTTCCAAAACAATTTTTTAAATTTCTGAGTTCCAAAAGCAAAACGTTTGCAGTAAAAAGAAAACTGAAAATTTGAGATTAATCTCAGAAGGATTCTAAGAAAAACAAGAAAAAATCAAAAATCTGCTGGGAAGAAATCTGACATTTTGAATTTAATCTTAAGAGATTTTCTAGAAAAAACTTTTGAATTTTAAAAGCTGCACATTTGATACAAAAAAATTTAAAATTTCTTTTTTTTTCAAAACTCAAAACTTTTGGGCTTGAAACTCAAATATTATAAGAATCAGAAATTTTAAGATTATCTGATCAATTCTTTATAGAAAATTTGGAAATTTCTGTTTCAGAAGTAAAAAATTTGCAAACTTGTTTTTTATTTTTTGCCTTACATTATTTTGAAATATTGCTCAAGCCTCATGTTGTGAGGCGAACGCATTGCTGTAACTTTTTTGATTCCTGCCAACTTCTTTATTAAGTTGTTTTCCACCTGCCTGCCAAGGTTTTCTCTAAGTATTCTGCTTTCACCAGTCTCAATTGTTCACAAGGAAAATAATAACAGCAGCAAAAATCAATTTACAACACGAACTCAATGAAGCTGCGAGTGAAGTTTTGTCGAATTGAAGGTAAACAGCAGATTGGACATTAAATTATAGCTTCTATGAGAATGTCAGAGATTGTTGGGTTAGTGTTGAAATTGTTCCAAACATGAAGTTAAATATTTACGTTACATTGAACAGATTTCACTCGTTTTTATTTCTTTTTTTCATAAGTGAAAACAGTTCTGTTTTAGAGGTTTAGGGAAAAACTGTTAATGATTTAACAATGTGTCCTTCAGTTATAAAAAGTTTTAAGATCTAAAAACCAGAAATGTTAAAAAAATAAGAACTCAATAAAGAGTTAAATACTTTTTGAATGATGCTGCTGTTGTTTTGAGACCATTTTCACCGAAAGTTACTCGGTTGGTGGTTACCATAGCAACCGGTAACTGATGGCTCCTCCCCTTTTCTGTTTCCGTCTGCTAACTGTGGCGTCATCTCTGTGTTTTCTTTACAAGTTTTATAATTTAACATATATTTTAGATAAATGTAATTATATAGAGGGTTTCATGTGTAATTTTGCCACGTTTCTATGTTTTTTATTTTTTACTGTCAGGATAACAAATTTTCCTGGACAATAAATTGCCTCAGTAGTTATCGCAATAAACGATAATACTGTTGTTTTGAGACCATTTTAATGGAATAATAAATAATAATAAGCACATTCTCAAAGATCAATAAACTTTAAATTCTAAAAAATCTGGAACCTTTAAATACCCAAAATAAATAAATAAAACAACAAATAAAATTAATTATAAAGTCTCTGGAAACAAAAACGTCCTTCCAAGAAAGGGCTAGTTGAGACTGAAAACCTTCGTCATGCAATTTAATTACGGTAGAAAGAAAAATAAAAATTGCAAGTGGAAATTATTGAGTCAGTTTTAATTTATCATGCGATTAATTGATTTATTGCAACAGGCCTAACCAGTGTAGGCCTGTTTATTAAAAAAATAAATAAACTTCTCTAAAACAACGGGAATCATTGAAGATGTGCTACAACGTGTGGCTTTGTAGGTGCAGGTATGTATTTTAAAGGTTGTTTCCACGCAGTTGAATGAGGTAAAGAAGCGCGGTTGAAGGTAAGAAGCTTTTAAGAAGGAGTTGGTGGATCTTTGAGAACATTCTTCAGGCCCTTTTCCCCTCTTTTGGAGAAGCCCAGGCAGATAAAAGGAAACACTCGGGTGGATTAAAGTGTTCAGAACGCATCAGCATCAAACCACTGGAGTTTTCGCCCTCTACATTTTTCAAACACAGTCAATAGATCTAAATATTTTACTGTGCCCTGGCCGATTTATTGTTTGATGTTTAAAAACTTGTGCGGAATGAAAGAAAATTCATTAAAGAAGGCCCCAGAACGAGGCCCCGTACGTTGGGCTTTGAAAGTCTGGTTTAACTGGGATATTGATCATTCTCTTTCTTCTGTGACAAAGGCCACCAGGGACGCTGGAGGTGTCGGCGGATGAAGGCTCGCCGCCAATAACTCCAGACGTGAGCGCAAACTGTAGGTGAGGCTGGGAATAACGCTGCTGACACCAAAGAAACACAAACTCAGAAATGACCAAACAAACATTAAATTCTTCATTTCTCACCCGCCTGAAAAAGGTTGTGTGGACAGCCGAGTTTGGCTGCAGTAAGAATTTTATTTTTTCACTTTGTGCCTCAAAATACAGATCACTAATATTTGTTAAAATGGACAAACAGCTCTTATAGAACTATAAGATACATGTATAGACTATAAAATACATGTATAGAACTATAGAACTATAAAATACATGTATAGTTTCAGATGTATGCCTTTGGAAAGCCACAGATTACTTTAACTATGTCTTGTTTGTTTTTGATTTTTTTTCCCCTTAATTACACTGCAAAAAACACAAAATTTTAAGTATTTTTGGTCTAGTTTCTTTGCAAAATCTTAGCACATTTGAAATAAGGAAAACAAACTTACAAGTAACTTTTCAGCAAAATATAGGAGCTTGTTTTAAGTCAGTAAATCCTTAATTTTGATGAAAAACTACTAGTTACATGGCAGATAAATTCACTTACAAGCCATTTTTCCCAAGTTCAAACTGAAATAAGCTGCCAATGGAACAAATATTTTCTCATCAATGTTCAGAAATTGTTAAGTTCCGTTTTATTTCAAATGTATGAAGAAATTTCTACAAGAAACTAGACCAAAAACACTTTGTAAGATTTTCTGTTTTTGCAGTGTTCCTATCCGATCTTCAATGTACAAAATAAAATAGTATTTTTAATGTAGGAGGCTGAAACATCAACGATTCATTTCAGAAAGAGTTAGACACAAAGTATTTTTTTTCATTTTGCAACTGAAGTGAAACACAGAATTCTGCATCATATCTACTTGCTAAGATTGTCAAAGTCAAGCTAGCATAACTGACCTACTTCCCTCTCCCTCACTATTATTTTTAATTAAAACTTTTTCCTCATCTTTTGGTCGTAGCAGCAAAGCACTGCGTCCAGTTTTCTTCTATATACATTTAAGATTTTATGCGCTATGTTAAACCAATGCTAGTCATCGTTAGCGAGCAGCTTTTCGTCCTACAGCCCGAATCAGGGGGCGGGACCTTGTACTGTGACATCACACTGCAACGTGTCTAAATGCTATGTAAATATTTAAATCCATCGCTGCCATGATTTTGATGATGAACAAGCTTTTTCACATGCAATTTTAATTTAATTCCTTATATAATGGGAATTGTGAAATTGTGTTTTTAGAACATTATCATGTCATGTCTTTATAAATAACGACTTGTGCACATTTGCTACGGAGTTGCAGCTTCTGAAAGCACCAACGAGCGCTCCATCATTTCATTTTCTGTGTCTTTTGAGCGGACACCGAGGACACAGTGGGGGGCGAGGACGATGTCTCTGCTGCTCCTGACGGACGCGGCTGATGAGCGGCCCGTCCTGCATGTTGGCAGGCCCGGAGGTGGCGCCCGCCGGGAGGCGAAAAGGGGACTGCGCCATCGTCCTTCATAGATATTCCAGGCGTGGATTCACCCTCGGCAGCCCTGTCAAGGTCTGCGCGCGGGTCACGGATGACACCGGCCTCCGTGTCAGGCGTGACAGCACAGCTGGGCCGCTTAATGACGGAGGGGCCCGGCCCAGCACACACCTGCCCATCCCGGCCGTGGCAGGCCACTGCATGGGGGAGGAAAGAGCAGCGGCGGACATGTTGGACCGGCAGATGTTCAGGAAAGATGACGCTAAGCTACAGGGACCTCTCTGTTCCTGCGCTCTCTGGTAATTGAAAATCATGTAAAAAGGTCAGTTGTGTGACGCTGAACGTCCCTCTTTCTCTCTGCTTTCAGGCAGAACATGAAGGGGAAAAAAGAGAAAAGTGAAACACAAACTGGATCAGGAATTTCCAAAGTTTTCCATGCCACTGCTGGAAACCACCTGTGTGCAAACCTAGAGATAATACCAGAAAGAATACACAAAGAAACATCAACTTTTACTTTTTTTATTCCATAATTACTAAATTTATTTAAATGTTGCTTCATACCATCTGATTTTAGATGCCCATGAGTTCTGTGGCAATTATTTTATTATCAGTTAACATATTATGACTTTAACACCAGATAAAGACATATTTCCTTAAAATGTTGATTTAAAAAAATATGTAATATTTTATATTAATCACATGAAATTAAATTTTATTCCCACGGTTCCTATGATTTTTTGCAGGAGTACCCAGTTCCTTTGGTCTTTTTCTCATCAGAAACTTTTCCATTTCTTGCTTGAGGAGGAAAGTAGCTTCTGAAATTACATTTAAATCAATTATTGTAACTTATTTATTTTAAAAATTATTTAATAAAGCAAAAAGTATGATGAAAATTTCCAGATTAAAAAATGTGCCTAATTCAATTTTGTCTATTTTTGCACATATTTTCTTTCATCTTTGCTCCAACTTTCACAGCCCTGCACAGCGCCCCCTGCCTGTCCCCAGGGTGCTGCGCCCTCAGTTTGAAAAACATACTTTCCCTCCATTAGTGCCTGTTCTTGTAATGACAGTCGCGTGTAAACTTTCCCACTGCATTCACAAAGAAGTCCAAGCCAAACTGCCACAGAAAGTCCCTGAGAGGAAAACCTAATTATTATGTAAAGTTCGCAGATGATGTTGCGACATTCAGACTCCGAATGAAGCTGAACTGTTGGGGCGGAAAGGAAACATCACTAATCCAACCGTCAACTCCAGCCACCAGTGTGGCAGGTTGGTCGGGTTTTCACTGCAAAAGTTTTCAGAGAAAAATTATTTCAAAATAGTTGTCCTTATGTGGCTATTAATTATAAATTATTGGCTGTTAATGGCATGAGTTTCATTTATCTCATTAGTTACTTTATTTTGAAATTTCTAGAATCTGTCGAACGAGACATCAATGATTAGTCACTGGTTAATGGGTGCCACTTATATCCTTTTAATATCAGAAGTTGAGTCTGGGCTGGGTTTTCTATTGTTTCTGGGCTGGAAACTGTCAGTCAGATCTGGCAACCCGCGTGGTTTGAGGGGTCAGGGTTCAGCCCGGAACGCTGACGAACGGCGACCCTCGCGCTGGGTTTTTACTCTGATGAGAAGAGGCAAGGCTCTAACCTCCGCAGAGCGGCTCTGTGTTTGCGGTCGGCTTAACCAGAACCAGCTACGGGACTGTCAAACACCATCAGCGCTGCGGAGATCCGACGCGGATTCACGGCCCGTCACAGAGAAATGGACAATCAAAACAGACTGCAGGAGCGCATCCCCAAGCAGGGAGATGAGATAAACTTTGGCCATTTTGCATAAAATTCACTTGTTGATTTTCAAAAACAAGAAACTTGGCAACATGTTTGAGATTTTTTTTCCTCCACCCTAGACACACATGAATTTTACTGGAACTGGAAAAGGAACAAAATGTGTTGCGTAGTTATCAACGGACGAAATGTCATCGCACATTTATTTTAATACGGTAAAAAGACAGGAAACAAGTCAACAGAAAACATGTGGTCTCAGGAGGGAAACTCTTTTAAATCTGACAAAAAGTAAAACAAAAAACAAAAAAACAAAGCGACTCGAACGCCGGCACAAACAGGAAGGAAACAATATATTCCATAAACTCTCCTAAATTAGGATGTTATGAGTACAACGATGTGCAGGGGGAAAACAAAAATGCATGTTTCTGCTTGTCATTCGCCAAGAAAATGTAATCCGCAGCAATCACAATCAAAACCACACTCCACATGGCACGGCGAGCTGTCACAAGTTTCTGATTCCAAGCAAATACAAAGCTCCTATTCTTATTTCTTTGTTTGTTTTATCATTTTGAACCAGCTGCAACCCCAGAATGAATCATTTCTGTGGCAGGAATGAGAATCTGGGATGTTATAAGTAGGAAAATATGCAAGTAAACTATGCTGCATAAATGCAGAACTATTTAAATAAAAAATTAAAAAAAACAAAGTTATTTACAGAGATTTTATGTTACCTATGGTTTTTGCCAGTTTTAATTATCTATTATTTTAAAGGGGCTGTTTTATGTAAAATCAGCTTATTTGCGCTTTACTTAATATTAAGTTATTCCTTCATCAAAAATATACTGAGTTGCTTTCATTCTTTCATGTTTGAGTGATCCTTTAATCGCCATGGCAACCACTCAGCTGTGGTAAACGGCTGGTTGGACCTAGCCCCGCCTTCAAGAATCATTAAAAGCGTCTGTGTTAAAGTTGTCATATTATTTCTGTTCTATTTAAAATATATTTCAGTTGATTTACTGCAAACAGATGCTAGCTTGTCTGTCCACAAAAATACATACACGCACTGGGATTTGTGTAATTTTGTTGCAACTGTAAATTACTTGTAAAACTAAAACAAAGCAAAACAATCAGTGACTGAGTTATTTCATCTTGTCCAGATCTCCATCAGATAGCATTTATTTACAAGCAGGACAAAGCTGCTGCCTTTCTTCATTCACATGCAGCTGCGTTGAGGGTTTGTTTGTCTCCGGCTCTTGTGTGAGAGTTTAAGAGTGCAGCTGCATGTGTGTAGCAAACCAGTATGCACATTTCAAAGACAAGACAGCTTCTGGGCTTGCTGAACTTTTGCTTGTTATCAGGAGCTGAGAGTGAAATGGAGAGAATTGATCTTTTGTCTACTCGAGGTGCACTCCCTTGGGCAGGGCCGCTCACTCGCCCGCTTGGCTGCCATGCAGTGCGTTCCCTCTCTCACCCCGCCCCTCCCAGCCTCCCGTTCACTCAGTCTCACTTTCTTTCTCCGGCTCTGCATGGCGGCTTTCTCTCCTCCAGTTGACACTTGTCCTGCCGTTACTGGAAAAGATGTGCGCTGAGCTGCTGACACCGGGATTGATCTGCTTCCCTTCTTCCCATAAGCCGCATCTCCAGCTCCAAGAGATGCAAAAAGAAGCAATGATTGAGCGGAAAGGGTTAAAGGAGGCTGCCAGAGTGCTGAATATGTTGAATCAGAACCCATCCTCAAGTTATTCGCTGCAGTAAATTTTGAAAAAGATTTTTTTTTTTTTTTTTTTAAAACCTTATCTTAACTAAATTTGATTTAATTTTGTTAAAACAACATTAGTGAATGACCTCAAAAGGTCAAAAAAGAAATTCAAGCTTTTGTGTTCACACAATTTTGCACTAATTAAAACCTTATCTAAGATTTGGGAAATTTTTCCATCTGATAGTCCGATAGACTACGTTTGATTGGTGACCAAAGTAGCAACATTTGTTGCATTTTCATGTCAGATTTCAGTGATTGTAGGATTTCAATTTTGTCTTTGGCATAAAACCCCATTTCTCCCGCTAGCGCGTTTGTTTTGTTCGTATTTACCCAGAATGCCATGCACTGTAGTCCACTTCATGCTTTTGGAGCGGTCTCTGGTCTGCTTGGCATATTGATAAATATCAATAGATAACACGTCTGATAGAATATTAAATATTCTCTGAACTCCAATCTAGAACTGCACAGCATTCTGGGGGATGTGGACAGAGGAGAAACTTTAGCAGCTCAATCTCTCACAAACTAACTCACTCACTTTATTCAGTTCCAGGTGGTTCCAGTCAGCTTTACCTGGTTCTATCCGGCTCCAGGTGGTTCCAGTCAGCTCTATCTGGTTCTATCCGGCTCCAGGTGGTTCCAGTCAGCTCTATCTGGTTCTATCAGGTTCCAGTCAGTTCTACCTGGTTCTATCCGGCTCCAGGTGGTTCCAGTCAGCTCTATCTGGTTCTATCCGGCTCCAGGTGGTTCCAGTCAGCTCTATCTGGTTCTATCAGGTTCCAGTCAGTTCTACCTGGTTCTATCCGGCTCCAGGTGGTTCCAGTCAGCTCTATCTGGTTCTATCAGGTTCCAGTCAGTTCTACCTGGTTCTATCCGGCTCCAGGTGGTTCCAGTCAGCTCTATCTGGTTCTATCCGGCTCCAGGTGGTTCCAGTCAGCTCTATCTGGTTCTATCAGGTTCCAGTCAGTTCTACCTGGTTCTATCCGGTTCCAGGTGGTTCCAATTAGCTCTAACTGGTTTCAGCTGGCTCCAGTCAGCTCTATCTGGTTTCAGCCAGTTCGAGCTGGCTGTATGTTGTGTTACTCTCTGTAAGAATCCGATAGAATGGCCGACCAGGTCGTAACGGGGAAGATGAATCATATTTAATAACAAAGGGTTCTAATTGCCCCCCACATTGGCTTACCCCCGCTTAAGCACTGAACTCTAATTACGGTGAGAACACAATGTACTGTCACCCAATATTAAGTTGTTGAAGAGCAGGTTGAGATAATCAATAAACCCTTTAGTCTAAAGGGGAGTCGAGGTTGCGGTAGACTGAGAAAACAGGATGAATAAACTGCAATGCCCCTTCAGTTCAGTGGGAACCAGTAGCATCCAAAGCCCCTGCCGGCTCACCAGAACGCCTTTCAGATGGTCCAGGAATGATTGCAGAGCAATAATCCAATCATACACACATTCGTATGAGTGTACAGTACAACGCAGAGCCCCTCGGGCCCCATGGGCCGCCTGAGTACCCGCGTGTCTGAGAGGAAAGGTGAACACGGTCACACTAATTACAGGGGCCCCAGCTTTCTCACACACACTCACCAGGCATAACTAAAGACAGGCCAATTAGGGCGAGAGGGAGATAAGGGAAGTTTTATTTGTATACTAATTAAGCCCCTGATGAAATTCAGAAGGGAGGCGGTGAAAGGGATTGGGGGATGGAGCGGACGGGTAATTGTGTGCTCCAGAAAAGGTTGCCTTAGGTGCGGTTATCTGAGAAGCACAGCCTTGAGATAGTTGCCCTCTAATCCCACACTGAGCCCGGCACAGAACTGCAAGGTCTCTCTTAATTTCATCCATTACGTATGAAATGGCAGACTCTACAGTGGCACTTATGGTCTGCATGCTGCAGCTCAAATACGATTATTAGTTTGGAGAAACCCTTGGAATATTTTCCCTGTTTTGAATATTTTACAATCTTTTTATAGAAAGTATACCTTACAGTAGGAATGCAATTACTTTACAGCCATTAATCAAACTGCAAAAAAATAAAAAATACTAATAATAATTATGAGTAGGCTATCTGGATCACAATTTATACATTCTGAATTATTACAACTTACTGATTTGGTAAATTTTAGAAACTGTCTACGTCTTATTTAAAGCACAAAATGAAAATACCAGAAAATATTCGAGATTTGCTTTCTGACTTTATAATGTCAGAGGGAAAGGCAGATTCAAAGCTTGTAAGATCAGAACCAGAAGAAGTTTTTCCGTTTCTATGTCCAAACATTAAACAATTCAAACTTTTGTGTAAGAAAATGGTCTACGCTAAATACGAGAAGCTCTTGATACGTATGATAGGTTATGTTAGCCTCAATAAATTCATTATTATTTCTAATACTATTAGAGGCACGATTAGCAATACTTTTACCAATTTTAAATTTTGTAAGCACATAACTGGATGTATTGCATTAGTAAAGAATGTTACGTATTTTGTATACAAAACAATTCGTACTACGAATACTTACTTTTTTTTTGTTACCTAGCAACCCCAGCTGAGTTCCACCCATTACCTAGCAATCTCCGCTGACCTCCAGCATGTTTGGTCAGCTGGCTTTACTGCTATATGTGCTGTACAATGGCTGCTGGAAAAGACGAGTATTTTGTTGTTAATTGAGCATCCAGAAACTAGTTGCTGCATTGTTATTAGTTGTGCAGGAAGCTCCACTTCTGCTTTTCAAAGATGTTCATTACATAATTGTGCATCTATTTGAAGTCATTTTCACCTGAGTGTAAACCTTGTGTTAGAGGGGCGTGGCCAGCAGCAGCTTATTTGGATTTAAAGTGACAAGACACCCTAAAACAGCTCACTCTGAAAAGAGCTGAACAGACTAAACTCTCATTATATAAGAATAATTTTGTACAAAAAATGTCAAACATGTTTTGTACAGAGCATAAACGTATTCTAACATGATTGGAAAAGCATAAGTAACCTTTAATAAAGTTTTAGCTTTTCAAACCAACTACTTATCTGGAAAATGAATGAAAGTCTATTCAGCTCTCTTTTACCTTCCTTCATGATCAAAAAGAGTTACTTTCAAAATAATTTGCATGCAACTCAATGCACTGCTTAAGCTGATTCTTCAGGAGCAGAGATTCATGCCCTATTTAACTTCACGCGGACTCCCTCTGCCGTGTTGTCACAGTAAGCCATGTATCAGAGTCGGGGCCCTGCTGAGTTTTAGCAGGAGACTTTCTTTATTGGTCACATAAAACAGAGCCGACGTGTCAAGGTCTTCAAAAAGAGCTAATCTGAATGATTTGGTAGTCTGCAGCGAGAGCCGAAACTATGTAGTCCTCCAGAGCGACATGCGCTACATCCTGAATTTCTCTCCATTAATTAGATCTTTCATGTGAACAGATCAAATTAAGGCTGTAACTGTTAATATTATTACTGTACACTGTGTAATGTTGAAATGTAAGAGGTTAAGTAGGAAGACCAAATGTCAGTGTCAATGTCAGACTTTTTCCAAAGTCATCCATCAGTTTGTTATTTTTAAGGGTTTGTTGTAAACATGGCGTTGTTTCTGGAAATGTCTTCACATCAGAGATGTTCAGAGGTCATTTTCTCCAAGTCATCAGTGAGTGACTCGTCAAATACATAACATCTACTGTGCCTGTGACTCCATCTGGCTGTATGCCATGAACTCAAAAAAATCCCACAGTTTTATTATTAGGTTAATTTCAAATTAGGGAGAAAATCCAAATGCTATGGTTTCTTCAAGCCTCATCCAAAACAGTCAATCTGACTCATCATGCTTTACTTAAACAACTTCCCACTTAGTGACCACAGAAACCCAACTTCTTGTTCGACGGGGCACCAAAATGCAACATTTGTTCTAATATCAGCTGCCATTGTTCACTTCCACAATCTAATCCAATTTCCCCAAAGCTATACTCTTATTCTTCAATTATTATTGAAATTAAACTGAAATTACCGACTGATAATTTCAGCTTGATTAAATTAGCTTAGTTCATAGTTATAAAGACCCATTCATTGTTGATTCACTTGTTTTATTTTTTGTTCTTAATGCTTGTTGTAAAAACTAGTTTAAGTTATGGTGAAACTGATTTATAGGATTTCGAGGACCATTCGTATTGACTGTAATATTTCCCTTGAACAATGTTACTATGTCAAGTAAAAGTTTTAATTTTAAGACTATCAGCAAAGGAAAATGTCTAAAACTCCAGATTTTTTTTAACTCTCAAAAGTCCAATTAGTTTTCCAAGATTTCAGAAGCCAGTGGAGAAAAACAAACTAATAAAAGGTCGGAGGAGTGATAACATTTAGCCACGACCACTTGTGTGTTTGGGTTCAGTTGCCAGAGAGCAGCATAGTGGGAAGCTTTGAATAATTCATCCGAGTTAAACCCATTAAGTATATCTGTGTGGACACTTTTTTGATGTTAAAGACAGTTTATGATCTCTGCCTGCTTTCAGATTGTCTGTTTTCCCCTAAAGCGACAAAGATCAACACACTCCTGTGTGAATTCAGAAGATGTGCACAGTGAAATCTTTCTTCCAGACTTGGCAGCTAGCTCCCCCTCTCTGCATTTCACTGCTCTGCATGTTGCCACAAAAGTCTCTGAGTCCTGAGATCTACAAGTTATGTATTTTATTCAGGATTTCTGTAATTAAACCATTATTTCTGGCTCACACTTACAAATTTACGACTGAATTTGCCACTTTCTGAATGATTCATTTGAAATGAAAGTTGTTTACAAAAACTCATTAAGAAAATCTTCATACTTCTGATTTTTTTCCCCGGCTGAATTGCACAATAATATTTATATTTGGAGGTGATGCAAACGGCAGCAACAACCGCTGGGTCAAAGCAGGGCTGGGAGTTATTAGCGAAACAGAAATCATCAGAAAATATTCCCACGAGAGCATCGGACAAAGATTGTGTGTGTGAACGTTCGGATGAACTTTAATTCAGCGCAGCAGCACTTCCAACAAGCTAGCCAAGAAAAACTTTTAGAGCAAAGTAACGCCAAACCCCCCGAGTTTTCAAAGTAGTTCAGCTTATTCCCAGCAGGCAGAGGGTTCACTTTGACGGCCTGCAGGTGAGATACGAGTCTATCTGAGGTCCAGTAAATAAAAAAATATTACACTACTATGGCTATAATGAATGAACACACAATAACTTAAAAAATAAGACAGACAAACAACCAACTCCGGTTAGGAAGGAGGCACTAACTTCATTTCTAATATCAAAAACATTTAATTTTAATTTACTTATCTGGGACAATGCATATTTATATTTCTGTAAATGCGTCAGAATTAGCCAAAAGACTATTTTGGCTAATTCTAGCACTGTCCCTGGACAATGCTCAATTTCAAAAGCTACACAAACGTTACTACACAAATTTTGTCAATAAATAAAAGCATTATAATAAATGCAAACAATAAAAACAAAACAAGGTTGCTTCAACACAATCACCATAAAAATTATACTTTTTTATCCTTAGAAATGTTCATCTATGTCCAAAACCTAAAGATTTGTTCTCAAAACAAAAGTAATCATGTGAAAATAGAGAATAAAATAAATGTTTTGGCAGTATTTGAACACTGGGTGGCGCTTGACAGGTGCCTGGTCGCAATTAGGCTACTCACAGCAGCCGACCCAAATCCGATGTGTTGAGCCGCAAAAAATCGGATTTGTGCCAATTCCATATACGGAAATAAATTGAATACAAATCCATCGTTTTTAATGGTTTATTTCACATTGTTTCTTTCGGTTTATAATTAAAATAATCTGCACTGAACCTCCTGTCTCCCGTTACAGTGACCCCGTTACTCGGGACTCACCTCAAAAACCCCCGTTACAAAATGTGAGCTCATCATCTAATGCAACTACAACCGAGGCTTTGTAGCAATGTAGCAAGGTCTTTATCAGCTGATGCTACTTTTAAACAGTTTAAATAATATGATATACTGAAACGATATGATATACTAATTTAAAAGCCAAATATTTTAAATTAACTTGCTACTCCTGGTAAAAATCAACGGCAACAATAGCACTGGTATGATGTAACCTAATTATAAATTATGCTAATGATAGTAGGCATGTTAGCTTAGGAATAATGTATTGTGGGGACCAAATTAAAATCTAACTAGGGCCCCATAAGAGCTTTGGCCGGCCCTGGAATCAACCTCAAAGTCATTTCCCTTTTCCCATTTCCAAAATCTATTTTATTTTATACTTGTTAATTTAAATAAAATAAACCACTGTACAGTCGCAAAGCCTCACATTAAAACTTTTATGAAGTCTTTCACAAACCAGGAGGTTCAAAAATAAAGAATAAAAAATAAAAAAGCTTGGGTAATCTGGTGTTTAGCGCCCATTACTGGACCCACGACACTGCGCCACGATCCCAGCCCCTCGGCCTGCGCTGCTCCTGCCTGAAAACAAGCCGCTGTAATTTAGAACGAATTCCAGGGCAATTAAAATTTCTCAGACACAATTACTTATTCCCCCAGGGGGGCGGCTGCCTCAATCAGTAACGTGTTGTGGGTTTACGGCCTTGACGCGGAGAACATGTCCTGCACGGCCGCCTCGCGCTCTTCTCAAGGCTCTGGCTGTTAATTGTGGCTAAACGTGATAAATAAAATCACTGCTGCTCTTAATGCTAATTAGTGTTAGAGATAATATTTATGATTTCATAAGCGCATATTTCTCTAAAGGCTCAGGCCTGTGCCCCCCATCCATCGGTCATAGGCTGTCTTGGATGTAATCTATCTTTGGGGAGGGGAGAGGCCAAACGAGGGGGCAGAGGAACCACAGGCAGTAAATACTAATAGTACTTAGTGGGTACTTTGGGACCAGAAGTATTTCAGACTATTTATTGAGCTGGGTCACTAAAGCAAAGACAAAGGGCTTTTTTTCCTCCCCCTTATATATGATGAACAGTGAACGCCGTTCTGCACCGAGACAAATGTTCACTGATAATAATTACATGCAAACCTCAAACAAAGACAGGAAAATAATGGATTAGCATTTGGCAGTTGTTGTTTTTTTTTATTCCTGCATATTTATTCACACTTTTCTACATGTTGATACAACAAACTTTAGTGAATTTTAATGTATTTATTCATGACACTCGAATAAGTAGAGCATAAAGTGGAGGGAAAAACAGTTTCAATTGTTTTGTTTTTTTTCTCAATTGGTCCCGTTTGGTTTGGTTGTGTTTACCCAGAATGCTCTGCACTGTAATCCACTTCCTGTTTAGAGTCCAATCAATATTAAAGGAATTACTGACTTAAAACAAACTCATAATTCTTGCTGAAACGCCACTTAAAGGTTCATTTGTCTTATAGTAAGTGTATTAAGATATTTACATCAGAAACTAGGCAGGAATAATTTGTAAGATCTTGTGACTCTTCATTCTCAACTTAAACTACCTTCAAATGTTTTTCAGTGAAAACGCTGCAAAACACAAAATCTTACCAAGTATTTTTGGTCTAGTTTCTAGTACAAATATCTCAACACACAAAAATTTACTTCTAAGTAACTTTCAGCAGGACATAGTTTTAAGTCAATAATTCTTTATTTTTGATGAAAAAGTAGGACAGAGTATCAGGGCCACGCTAACAAAATAAAAAAAAAACAACAACATGAGAATGAAGTCGTACTAATGTGATAATATTACGACTTTATTCTAGTAATATTAAGTCTTTATTCAATATTAATAGAACTAACTTAAAACAAGCTCATATATGTTGTTGAAAAGTTACTTGAAAGTTATTTTATGCCAGCACCTGAACAGAAATACTTGTTTGCAGCATAAACAGACAAAAAGGCATTTAAAATGAGCAAATCAGAGTTTTGTATTAATCTAAAGCT
This sequence comes from Poeciliopsis retropinna, assembly GCA_010277075.1. Classification (NCBI taxonomy): domain Eukaryota; kingdom Metazoa; phylum Chordata; class Actinopteri; order Cyprinodontiformes; family Poeciliidae; genus Poeciliopsis; species Poeciliopsis retropinna. The sequence goes on along the minus strand of VMRM01000039.1, from coordinate 2,203,521 downwards.
ATGAGACTTGCAGTCATTTTAAAGGGTGAATTTCAGGCTCAAATATTTATCTGAATGTACTTTTCCTCTTCCTAACCTAAAGTTTACGGCCTGCTCCTCTGTGTTTTCCTCCCACTTTGTTTCCTGCTGCGTGTTGGAGGACTCTGACAGGAACCGCTTCCTCCAGCTAGCCGGGGCACGGAGAAACACTTCAGCTACTTTTCAAACATCACAGCATACTGGTTCCAGTGGCTCACTGGTCTGCGTATCGATTCAAGTCACCACATCAAGGTGAGCCCAGACTGGGACCTGTCCGCGGCTCAAGGCAGCGCCCGCAAGAGTGACAAGAGCTGAATCCACTTCAAGGAGTCTAACGGTGCCCTCGACTCTTTCTAGTCCCCGCTTCAAAGCCTGGATCCGCCTCTGGCAGTCCCCCCGCCCGCCTCTCTTCCTCCTCTTCCTCTGGGGTAGCCGGTCCTCTTCTTCTCTCCCAGGGCCGTCAATGTCAAAGCAGGAGTGAGTCCGGTCGAAGCTAGCACTACGCACACACTTGGTGTTTTTTTTCCCTTCCTCTAAGTTTCCTCTGATGCTGAGGTCGCGTTCCTCTCTGACAGGAGGAAATCACAGACATCCAAGATGGAGGGCGAGGAAGACTTCAGAGGAGACATCCAAAATAACAAAAACTGAACTTGAGAAAACATTTTCATTCACGAAAATTAATAAAAGTGGTAATTAATGGGGGAGGACTATAAGTATATCAATAGCAAATACTGCTGGACGATAAATTGTCCCAGAAGTTACTGTGATAAACTATTGTTGTTTTAAAAACATGTTCAAGTAATAAAGCGGTAATGCAAGAACACATTCTGAAAGATCAATAAACTTTAAATTCAAATTAACATTTAACACTGAAACTGGAGGACATTTTAAATATCCAAAATAAAAGAAACTGAAATAAATTAATTATGCAGATTGAAACTAAAGCACCAAATTACGGCGCTCCATTCTCCTCCTGATGGCAAAATGGCGACCAGAAAAAGTTAGGGTAAGAAAATACCAGTCGGGATGGGGCTGGACACCAAATCAATAACAATATATATGGCCACAGACATGTGATCAATAGATACGTCTGGTACAATATTCAATATTCATTATATACTATATAATGGATATTCTATATAATGCACAGTACTGCACAGCATTCTGGGAGATGTAGGCTGAGGAGAGCTAAGCTAGCTCGGTGGAATCAACGAACTCGCTCTTTGGTTACCTAGCAACAAGCTGCTGGGTAATTTACACAGCAGCAGTTTTACGTCTTTCCTCCGTGTCTCAAAACTGTGTAAAAATAAAAAACAACAACATACAGAGAAAACTGTGGATAAAACAGGAACGATCACCAGTTTGGCAATATTTAAGATATTTAAAACCAAATGTTTTTAAATAATTATCAATACATTTATCTGTTGTATCGTCCAGTCTTAGTTGTTCAACAACTAACTGACAATTGAATATATTTTGGTATCTTCTGTTGAGTATTTATTACCTAATCCATGCACACACAATCACAATACTTTCTGAATTCTGAATCTAAAAATTAACTAAAGTATGAAGAAACTAAACCTATTACAATAACCAATAAAAACTTAACCAAAACGAAACAATATTTAACTAATAGAAACTAGCAAAAACACTGTAAAAATTAACTGAATATAGAAAAACCCAGAACTATTAAAACCTTGAATAAATTCGCCAGACTTTCGCCTTCCTCACTGTATTCTCCAATAAGCAGAGCGCGTTGACAAAGAAATTAAACAGGATTTTCTGTATGGTGATTTTATTATTATTATTTTTTATTTCAATCTGTTTTTTGTTTTTTATCTTTCTAAGATAAATAAGTGATAGCAAAGAGGGAAAGGAAGGTTTTCCAGAAGGGACCTTGGGCTTTGCCCTGTGGGCATGGCAGCTTTCATTTTCCTCTTTCCTCCTTTCATATCCCCAGCCGGTTTTTCCAGAATTTTGATTGAGTTTCACATATTGGAGTTATATCTGGCAGCTGGGTTTGTTTATCTGCTGATCGCTGTACCTGCCTCAGTATGGAGGAAGAGACAGACGGACAGACAGACAGACGGATCTCCTCCAGTCTTTTCTCATTGATTAGCATGTCTTCATCAACAGTCGGGCTGTTTTTCTTTACCTTCCATCCAGCAAAACCTTACAAGCCTAAAGGGAGCATGTACTGTAAAAAATAAAATAAAATGAATGTACTCCAGAGTAACAGTTACCAATAATTATACAAATACATGATTAACTTTATTTAGAAAGAACTTTATAAAACAACAAGAGCAGCGTAAAAGAGCTGCAAAGATAAAACTGGGTTTATTCACACCAGGAAACCCTTTCATTCGTTGCTGCGTTTGCACTGAACATATTATGGTGCAATTTGAGAATGCAAAAATACGTTTGCATAATTTCAATAAAATTAAAATTTTCCGATGAAAAGGATGAGGTGGTTTTAAGTAGAACCGTTCGCTCCAACGTGACATCACAGGAAAGATCCCACCATCAGGCTCCCAGCTGGATGGAAAAAATCTGCGCGCTAACGATGACTAGCATTGTTTTTAGCTGTCAAGTTATCAACATATTGAGTTAAATCCTAAATGTACACCTGATAAAAAAAAGGAAAAGGGACACACTGAGTTGATACAACTAGACAACAAGATCCGGAAAAGGTGTTAATTAAAGAAAAATAGCAAAGTGAGTAGGTCAGTTATGCTATCTTGACTTTGACAACCTTAACATGTAGCTGTGCTGTGGAATTCAGTGTTTTTCAGTTCAGTTCAAAAACAAAAAACACGACCTACACACCAACTCTGACAGATCATCAGTAGAGCAGGTGTTTAAATTATCTAATCAACAAACAATGTGTTAGATTAGCTAATAGCATCATGTAGCTAATCTACCACAGCGATCAATTATTAACAAGCACAAAAATAAACATCATCCCTGAAAACATAAAACTGCAATGAACTGAATGTTCTGTTCTTTGTGTGGCAAATGTTTGTGTCTTTTGGTGTTGAATCCTGATACATTAGGGCCGTTGTTGTCAGTCAGTTGCTATGACAATGGCATGTCTGTGTGCCGCGCAGACTCAAAAAGTGAGAAAAAAGGAAAAAAAATGAGAAGAGAACTCAGTAAGTTTCTTGCTATATTCAGTAACAATTGAAACAAAATAAGAGATTGGCATCGACCAAAATCAGAATTGGCAAGTCAGACTTTTTTAAAAATTATCTGAGAATGATTTTGTGTATTAAATGTTTTGTATCGCCCACAGACCTTTCCCAGCTTATTCAAGGAAGCATAATAGTGGATTTTAGGCCTGTCATAACACATTTTGCTAGACGATAAATTGTCCCAGAAGTTACTGCGATAAATGAAAATATTGTTGTTTAGAGACCATTTTAAAGTAATATAATGCAAGAGCATATTGTGAAAGATCAATAAAACTTTCCAGTTCCATTTAACATTGGAACTAGAAGACATTTTAAATATCCTAATAAATAAAACAGCAAAAACAACAAATAAATGAATTATGAAGTCTCTGTAAACAATATTGTGATTAAAAATGGCTAGATGAGACCAAAGCACCAGAATGAAGACTTTTCACCCAGTTTTTGGTAGAAAGAGAGAAGAGAAAAACGACAAATCGTGCAAATGGAAATTATTGAATTTGTTCAAATTTATTATGCAATTAATTTATTTACTGCTTATTGCAACAGGAGTAGTTGAACTTTAAACCATAAAGTTCTGGTATCAGAGGTATCGATAGTATCTTCCATCAGCATCGCTACGGGCCGAACCACCAATAAACCACATCTCACAGGGAACGCGGGTCGGGGTGCCAACGCGTCTGGAGTCCAGTTGAAAATAAAGTGAGACGACGAGACAAAAGGAAAAGAGAGGGAGGAAGCTAGCAGTGCTTGCTGGACCCTAACTGTGTGTGAGGCCTCAATTATTCATGCGGCAGTGCACATGTCAAGAGCTCATAGACAAGCAAGGCCGAGCACAAATCAAATAGCGCAACCGTGGGCAATGCCTAGCATGCACCTGGAGGAACACACTCTGCTCATTTCTCTGTTGTTTTCGGATAAACAGAGAACAAGGCTGCCTGAGTGCTGCCTGATCCTCCTTCAGAGCCACGAGCTGCTGGGGATCGTCTTTGTTTGCCCTTTTTTTTTTTTTTTTTACACTTTATTTACCTGCTTGGGGGTTTTTTTGGCAGTGATGTCTGCGCCGGTGGGTTCCGTCTTTTCATGGCTCGTTACTCGGCTGTTTGGTTCACTTTAACATCTATCATGGCCTCGGTGTTTGTGTGTCGGCCGCCCATCTTTGCCGGTCCCCAACATGTCTGCAGCAGCGGCCTGAGGTTTATCTCCACCAGAACGGGAGGTAACGGATGGCTCCACACTTCCATTTTCATTTTGTCTGAGTTTATCGACCACTGCCTCGCTGTCAACACTGCTTCTTCTTTCCTTATTTGGCCAAACGCGCTTTCAGTCAGTCAAGCAGACTTTTTCAGGATCATTGTTCAAGATTCCAACATTATGCAGCTAAAAAACTGTCCCAGAAGTTATTGGGACAAACAATAATATTGTTGTTTTGAGACCATGTTCAAGTAGCACAACACGATACCACTACTCCCTCTTAAAGATTAATAAACTTTAAATTATAATGAACATTTAATACTACAACCAGAAAACACTTAGAATATCCAAAATAGATCAACAACAGAACAACAAATAAAAATTTTTTTGAAGTCTCTGTCAAAATTATCATTCTAAAAAGAGGCTAATTGATACCAAAGCACCAGAATAAAGATCTTTATCATCCAGTTTTTAGTAGAGAGAAAAAAAAAATCATGTAAATTTAAATTATTGAGCTTGTTTTAACTTATTATGCAATTAGTTGATTTATTGCTTTTTGCGACAGGCCTAAAACTAAGTGATATTTTTATTCTGTTGCTTCTACTATTATAAAACAAAATGCGGGGTAGAAAGCATGTAAAGGCATCAACTGCTGACTGCTAGACTTGTTATTTCAGGTACTAGGATTGCACAAAAAATGAATAAAAAAGCTGAAAAAAGTTGAAAAAAAAATAGAAAAACCTTCAGAAAACCAAAATCAACAATAATCCCCACCATTCTAAAGAATTACAATAAAGTTTTGATCTTTGGAAAAAAGTTTAAGCAAAGTTAGGTTGTGATTTAAAACTTTTGCGCAATTATTTGTGTCTAAAACTGTCTTGATGTTTAGCAGAGCAGGTAATCTTTTGTAAAATATTTTACTTTCTGCAGAAAGCATAAATGTTTGAATGCAAAAACACTGAACCAGCAGTGCTCAAAGTGCGGGTAGGGGGCCATTTGTGGCCCCTGGGATTTTTTTGTGACCTCCAATGCTGGTGTGGTGCAAATGAAGAATTTTTATTTTCAATCAGGTGAAATAGAATTTTCTTGCAGTGGAAGACAATGTGAAGTATCCAGTATCTCACTTCACAGAGTAAACACAGGCGGCCATGTTGGTCCGCTATGAGGCGAGCTTCCCCTTTTGCCTGCTTTATCAGCATCCCATAATTTATGTTGTGTTAATTAGGTCCCAGTGGCCGGTGGCGGTGACTGATCCCACAAAGGGAAAACGCGGAGCGGAAGAGTCCTAGCAAACGTTAAGATGCCCTCAGAAATGGCCGTGTCATAATTAATGCTGGTGAATTATTCATGCGGCTGTCCTCGGTGTGTCCTGCTCGCTGCTCCACTGCTGTGATTGGTGCATGTTTATCCTGAGTTTTAGAGGAACTGGTTCCCAGTTACTCGCAGGACAAATGTCGTTATTAGCATAAGAAAAACCTTGTTGTTCCTGCTAATTAGCTGAGGTGGAGGTCAGCAGGTGAGGCAGAGGGATCAGATGGGTTCAGGTGATCCAAACAAGACAAGACAAACTTCTGCTCTCACTTTGAGCCACGTAAAATCTGGGTGATTTTAAAGGTGACCTATTATGTTTCCTTAAAGACGTTAAAATAGGTCAGTGGCCTAATCAAAACATGTTTATTACATTTTTTGCACAAAATTATTCTCACATAATAAAATTTTAGACTCCTCAGTTCTATTTTGTTACTTAAATCCAAATAAGCTGCTGCAGGCCACGTCCCCAAATCAGTGTTTGCACAGAAGCGCAACTATGCAACCACACACCTATGAAAAGCGGAAGTAGAGCCTCCTGCACAAGCAACAAGAATGCAGCAAGTGATCTCTGGATGGTAAATCAACAACAAAACGCTTGTCTTTTCCAGCAGCCATTGTTGTTTTGTTTGTTCATCCTAATGAGGACGGCGGTGCTGACTGGTCACGACAAAACCGTGAACGACTCAGGGAGTTTTGAGTTATTTACAGTTTCTGAAAACATGGATTCTAAGCTTTCAAATGATGTCAAACACATGAACATGAAAAAATAAGTAGACGCAAGTTGCTTCGGCAGAAAGAAAAGTTTTCTTCTGCACCATTAAATAAAAAATTATCCGCCCATTTCTATCAATTGTTTTTATGTGTAGATTAGATCCTCTTAGATTAAATAAAAAACAATAACTGTGAAGAGGATTATAAACAAGCCAAGTCTGAAAAGACAAAAACAACACAAAGTCAAAAGAATCAAATTGCTCACATATTTAAATAAAAAAAAACTCATCAGAAATGATCTACATTTGCTGATCTCTTATGCTGTGATAAGTTTTTCAGCCATATTGTCCAGCTGCATGACTACGTGACAAAACGTGAAACAGTTCATAAAGCATGATGACTGATGCGCAGGAACACACAGGGTGTCTGGCCTGTCAGAGGAAACAGGAGCTTCATAGAGATCCAGTTTAGAGTGGTGGAAAACATTTTGATAAATAATGGAATAAGATCTACTGCTGATGTATAGGGCTGGACGTTGCAGTGGTACGATCCCAGAGTGGAGCGTTGATGTCGGACAGGCGGGTCAGTGGACCGACTTCCACACACTGATACACAGAATAAATATATATATAAAGATTAGGAAAAGCAAATATCTCTCTACATAATTTCTCAACTTATTTCCTGGTTTTCTATTTTTAACTAATTTGCAAAGACCTCTAAAAATATTTTCCCTGGTAGTTGTGTTTCCATTGATCATATTATCGATATATAAAAATTTAAAGGAAACATGCCAACTTTGAAAAAAATAATTTTTCAATAAAACAAGTTTTGGTGGATTTTAGATGTATTGAAATGTGTTTATGTAGCAAAATGGAATGGAAACACTTTGCATTTCCACATCAACAACTGGCACAAACCGCGAAGAAGACGACAGGAAGTGGTCAGAGATGATGGAGCGGTATGGTTTTTAAAAACTTATCGAGTGAACACATTTTTAAAGTGTCATTTTAGTTACGTTTCTCACTTAATGGAAAAACAAAAATAGCTAAATTATGGATTTTTGCCACTACCGTAATATTGACAAAGTTCTGCACATTTGTAATAGAAATGCTCCTACTCATTATTTGGTATTTAGATTAATTTAGTGCCATTTGGAATAAGGCAGAAACTAGACCTGTCACAATAACAAATTTCTCTGAACGATGAATTGTTATTGTAAATAATGATAATATTGTTGTTTTGAAACCATTTTCAAGTGATATACTGCTAGTAAAAATGCAAGCAATCCCCTCAAAGATCAATAAAATGTTACTTCTAATGAAAATTTAAAACTGGAAATGGGAGACATTTTAAATATCCAAAATAAACAAAACACCCAAAACAACAAATAAAATGGACACTGAAGTCTCTGTAAACAAAATTATGATTGAAAAGTAGGATTTAGTTAGGACCAAATATCCAGGCTGAATAGTTTTGTCATCCATGTTTTGGTAGAAAGAGCAAAAAACAATCAATTAGAAATCAATTAGATGTAAATTATCAAGCTGGTTTTAATTTATCAGGTGCTAAACTGATTGTTTGTTGCTAGCTTAGCTAGAACATTAGAAAATGTGGAGAAAATCCTATTTGAACCCAGTTATTTTCTGAGTTGACCGTTTTTGGTTGGCAACATTGATTCATTGACTGAGTCTGACTCTTAAATTTAAAAGATTCATAGGTCAAAGTTCACGGATTCATCAAGCAAACATCAAACTATTCCTGTAGAAAGAGCAGGTAAAGGGCTGAAAATGAAAAAACTGCCAAGTCCAAATAAATTAAAAAAAACACTGAGTTGGAACACAGAATAAAATTCAAGCACTTTTCCAGAATTTTATGGTATGTTTTCAAAGTTTTCCAGCTTCACATTTTGGAGATAAAAACAATACAAAAGAACTAAAAAAAATAAAAATATTTCAATTCACCATTAAACAACATCATTTATTACTGTTATTAATAATGTTGTGACAGTATTATTACGCATTCTACAGCATGGATGAGGTAAACTTAAATATAACAAAGTTTTACATCTTATACTTTAAAGCTCTGACAGCAAGACATTAACTTAAGAAAAAACTCCCCGATTTCAATAAAGCTGTTTAACATATAAAATATCAATCAATAAGTCACTGAGCCATTGGGAATAATAAATGTCATTCAATTTAAGCAATCCAAACAAATAATGTTGAAGTGAATGATCTTCCTGCTCAAATCAAATGTTTAAAAATCACAATATGCAAAGAAAGTTGCAAAAACAAAATTAAAAATCTTCTCGCTGAGTTTTCTGGTCAAATACAAATAATTTAGGTTATTCTAACTGACCTAAAATAAATAAAGTTTAGTCTGATTTAATTTCAGATAATGAGAAAAAAAAGTGTGTAATTATAAAATATCTGGTTTTAACTGTAAATATTGTTTTCCAGGTGTAGGTTTTTAATCCAGCGTTAAATTACACTTTATTACAAAAATATGCAATTCGAATATGAAACAGAAATCAAGGAGTTTCACGCCCAGACGGTAAAATATTTCACACATCTGGAGCAACAGGGGAATAAATAAATACGCCTTTTGCACACACTTTACAGAGAAACCGCCTGACAAGTTTCTTCTTTTCCTCCACAAACCTGCAAAAAGTACTAAAACTCCCCTTGAAGACGTTTAAACGGGTAATCACCACATCGCTGTAACATCACACAGACAATGAATTATTTAGATAGATGTCCAGTCGGCCTAATTTCATTAACTCTCATTCAAATCCCTCTCTATTTCCAATCTGCCCATCCTGGAAACTCTTTAATTCAGCGACGTTAAACGAGATTAAATCATAATTATTGCAGCAGAGCTTGTTATTTAAACCAGATCAAGGGCGAGGACGACCGCTGGGACCGCAGAACAGGCAGCCATGTTGAACAGGGAGTGGTAGAGAACCATAAATGGGTCAAACCTCTGCACTTTCTATGTATTTAAATATCTGAATGTTTTCATCAGAAGAAAGCAGAAATAAAATTGTAAGCTCATGTAAAAAAAAAACACACAATTGAGAGCGTCTTGGTGCGGACCGTTCACACCAGAGACGGGCAGTAGGTTTGTTGTTGCCTTCACTGACATCTTTACAGTTTGTCTGACAGAAACTTTGCTGCCGAACAAAACAAACACATCTCTGTTTGCTGTTTGTTTGTTTTTGTTTGGCATTGTATGAACATTGGAGGCTTCACGCCACTCTTGCGTCAGAGAGGTCTGACTAAAGAGAAAGTTAGTCTCTCGTTTGGTTTACTGGATTCCAGTAAAGACTGGATTGTGTTGCTGCTGCTCGACTTTCACAATGACTGGACTAATTACAACAGAGTATTGGGACCTGGCTAAGAGTTGGATTGTATTTATTATTATGAGAATAAAGTCTTAACATTAGCTAAATAAACACACATTACCAGAAAAAAGTCGTAAAAATGACGTTATAATGAGATAAAAGCATTGAGAAGCTTGGTTCGTGTAATTCTTTTTTCGAAATAGAAACTGTTGTTTCCACAATCGTTTCAAACTTCTGCTAAATCATTTGAAACTGATGCGTTAAAAGATTATTTCCTTATTTGTAAAAACAATAAAACAACTTCAGAAGACGTTCACTAAATAGCTGCTTCATTCTACTAATATTATGAGTATTTTCTTATTACTACAAATTTTTTGGCATATTACTACAACTTTCCTTCTTGTATAACTATGACTTTATTCTAGTAGTACTATGATTATTTAGGGGTTTTTGGGATATCTTGACTTTTTCTGTCATTACTGCGACATTTTCCTGGTAAAATAACTATTGTGAATTTTTCTTATATTACGACTTTATTCTGATATTATTACGACTTTATTTTGTAATATGACTTTTTTACAACATCATTATGACTTTATGGTAATAATATTACTTTATTTTTGTTTTATTAAAAATTTTATTATGTTACAATTTTTCCCCATAATGTAGTTTAATGTGGTATTATTTAAACTTTATTGTCACTTATCTTCTCATAATATTATAACTTTATTTGCATAATTTAAGTTCTTTTAATATACTTTGTTACTTGTACTTATAACTGAATCACAAACTTATGACAACTGAAGGTTTAGCGACCAAATATCTGACTGGTATTTAAAAAAACATTCATGATGCTGCCATCACCACATGTCACTATTGCTACGGTTAATTTTTGGTGAGTTGTGTTGTTTTTTCCAAACTTATCTTGTGTTTTCTTTGTAAGGAAAACCTTCTGCTGTCTTTTAACAAATTAGAATTTATTGTCGTCACATCCAAAAATTTCCCAAAACAGTACAATATATACACAATATACACAATAGAAGTATGTATGTAATTATAATGATACATATGTATGGAAACACATATACACTCAAATATATACACATCTGAATGAATCAAATAGATTGTGTCACACATTGAATGAACATCAGAAATGCTAACCGTCTTGTAGCATTTCAGTCTTGTCTTTTTATCAATTTTGGAGAAATGTCCAGTTTTTACAATATGTCCACTTCTCTCGTTTATTTATTTGTTTATTTACATATTAATGTGTGATAATCTGGTGTGACCTCAAGATTAGAAGCTGAAATTGAATTAAAAGTTGTGCTGGTTTTGCACATTTAAACAACCCAGTTACTTCAGCTTTTTCGCTAAACATTGTTTTTCACTTGAATTTTACTTATTTGATCTAAATTTGTATACATTTAGTTAGAAAAGCGTGACTCTCCCGTTCGAGTCGCTGCATCTGAGGGGAGACTGGGTGCTCAGCCACCTCGGTTTGCAAAAAAAAAAAACCCACACAGCAGGAATAACAAGTCCAAGATGTTGGATAAAATCAAGTCTCTATCCACAAAAGTCAAGAATCAACATGAAAAATGTCAATGTTTGCTCAGAGAGAGGGAGAGGAAAAAAAGACATCTTAAAATATACATTTATTCAGAGCCTGAGAAAGATCAAACAGCAAAATTGATCTGCTCCTCCTTCAACCCTCGCTCTGCTCCCCCCTCCCCGCGACTCCTCGCCTCGACGCGTATCGACTTTCTGCTCGGGCTATCGCCATGACGACGCAGGCTTGCCCCACTGTCACCGCTCTTCAGGCCGAAACTCTCGACTATTATGGGGTGAGCTGCTGTGACTGGAAGAATGCACACAGCAACGTTTACACGCATTGTAGTTCGATAAACAAATAAACCAGGAATTGTTTTCGCAGAACTTTAGACTCAGTGGCGGAGCTAGACTTTTAAAGTCAGGGGCGCCACAGGGGGCCAAACTGTCTTACGGGGGGGGGGGGTTCATGGATGAGAATGAGAATTACTGCACACTTATATAAGTACGATACTGTATGAGGACCTTTCCAGACAGAGAAATCAGCAGTAAATTTCCACCAAAAAAACTCCAAAATGTACAGATTAATCTCAGAATTTCTTTTTGAAAAATCTTAGAAATTTCTCAGTTTCAAAAGTTGATCATTTTTAATTTTGGGAAACTTCTACAATTGTTCTACAAAATGACTGAGAACAATCTCAAAGTTTTTGATTTTTTTTCTAGACACAAAATTTCTTCTAACAAATTTTTGTCTTTTCAAACTCAGAAATATCCACATTTTTTTCAAGAATTTATTTATTTTTATTAATCTTTTTTTTTGTAGCAAATTTGAGAATTTTCAGAAGCTGTTCTACAAACTTCTGATGTTTTTAGGGTTAAATGTGCTTTTTTGTACAATGGCCATAATAATCGAAACACATAATTAATTCATATTTAATTAATTAATTTTATACTTTTAGTTTTAAAAATCGACAGATTTAAATAATAATTTTATATGTTATTTAGTTATTGTAATTTGGCACTCTTCTCTTGCCATAGTGCCAAAAGGGACAGATATAAAGGTAGCAGTTTCTTAAAGAGACAGAGGCCCATTTCAAGCCATTGGACACAGCTCTGGTGCAAAATAAAATGTCTTTTAAGCCATTTTTGATATTCACTGCATTTCTTAACTCCTGAAGGTAACATAGTTACTTGCTTGTGATATGAAACAAATAACACTGCCGTTCAAATATTTTGAAACATTCAAGTGTGAAAAAGGATGAAGCGCTAAATGAAGGATGTTCAAAGTGTGGCCCAGGGGCCATTTGTGGCCCTATGGATGACTTTGTTTGGCCTCTCTGTCCACAGTTAGAGAACTGATTGATCAATTCTTTAACAAATAAGATCTTCTTAAACATTTTTTTAGGTACAAGACAAAGTATTTTTGTTCATCAAAATGTTTCTGTTTTTATTTATTACGCTTTGATAAAACCAGCAGTCTCTACACAAACTTTTTTGACAAATGTAAAAAAGAAAAATTACGTTAAAATATACCCAAAAAATGTTAACCTGGTATTTAACACAGGAACTCTGCAAAACCCTGTTTGTATTTTGGATCAACAATAATTTAGATTCCCTTTCTGCAAACTTTAGATGACTTCGCTGTATTAAAATGTTGTCTACTTAGTATATTGATCAATATAATAAATGTTAAGAAACAAATATTTATAGCCTTATTTTTAAAAAGTGTAACCTTCAAGTCAAATTCTGGCCCTAATGGCAAAAAGTTTGGAGGCCCCTGCATCTGATAATAAAAATCAGCATTTTGTTTGTTTCAAGTTGTTTTTCTTTCTTTCAGATAATATAAATCATATTCTTTTTTTAGATTTGCTTTGGTTTTGTCCAGATTTAAAGCTGTAAATCAACTGGTCACAATAACACAAAAATATTTAAATATATGAGTTAAAACACTTGAGAAAAATAAGAATGTATAGATGAAATTTATAGATTTTGTTTTCCTGAAAAACAAATATAAATAACATCCACAAAAGAATACACTTAGGGTTTATCAGCAGTTTGTGAAATTTGAATTATTCGGTTATTTATTGCAGTTTCCAGAGGAACTCCAGAGTCTACTTCCTCTCCAATGGAGGAGGGAAAAGTCCTGTTGTCCCTGAACAAACGCTGGTTTGGTCCAGTGGTGCAGATATGGGTGCAGCAGAACCCTGCGGAGGCAGATGTCTAATTGGTCCAAGAGGACGATCGATACCAGCAGGAAAAGATGGAGGGAATGATGGGCATCCCAGGCAGCTCACTCAACTAAATTACATTACAGACACTGGTTCATGATGAAAACAGGGGAGAGGGTTATAAAAACTGCCAGAGGGCTGTTTTCAGGAGAACTTTGTGCTTTAATTTATGGGAACTCAGCTGTGCTGTCTGTGTAAGTTGAGGATTGGAGGAGGAGATGCTTGTTTTGACCTCAGAGGTCAACACTGAAATAAAAAATTTAACATTTGTCTGATTGGATGATTTGAAAATAGTGTTTTTATGACAAAAAAAATTACATATAAAAATGTAACTCAGCTGGTATAGTCAGTGTTGAGTGGACTTGTACTGGAGGTGAGTGGTGTGCATTTTACAAGAGAATTTTTAAAATGTTGCAGTAAACCAATGATTCGCTCAATAAATCAAAACAAAGTTAATCATTTCCATTTGCCTAATTTATCATTTTTCTCTTTTCTTTCTACCAAAAACTGGATGATAAAAGTCCTCAGTCTGGGTTTTTTTAAGAACAGTTTTGTTTAGATAGACTTTTCTATTTGTTGTTTCTGTTGTTTTGTTTGGATATTTAAAATATCTCCCAGTTCTAGTTTTAAATGTTCATCAACATTTAAAGTTTATTGCATTATTATGCTCTTCCCATCATATTACTATCATATGGTCTCAAAAAATAGTACTTATATTTATTGCAATAACTTCTGAGACAATTTATTGTCCAGAAAAAATTGTTATCGCGACAGGTCTGGATCTGAGTGAGTCAACCAGGCTGGTAAAGCATAATTTTGTCAGATTTTGAAGTTGTGCTAGCTGTAATAAACAGGAAGTAGAGGTGACTAACTAACTTGGATAACACATCTCAGAAAAGCTGAGGTTTTCAGGAAGCTATAACTGTTTTTATCTTTATTGATAATAACGTGGCTGTCAAATCATTAACAAAGGACAAAACAAAAATGCCAGGGAGTTTACAGCAAACTCAAATAGATATCCATGTATGTACATATATATAAATCACGTCACAAAAATATTAAAGTGAATAAACATATCAGTTATCTTTACGACTTTTAGAAAACCAGGGGATCTAATTATATTGCTTTTTCCTCTAAAGGTTGAGAAGCAAGGTTTCTGGTTTGAACATTTAGATTCGTTTATATGGTATTTCGATAGCAATAAAACGAGGTTGATAATATAGAATTGGTTTGTTTTACAGGAGTGATTTCTAATGTCGCCGTTTCCATGTACCTGTTCTAAAGCTAAGCTTCAAATAAAAAACAACATAGGAAACAAGATGGCTGCCTACCTCACTGCGGACAGCTGCGGGCTGCGGCCCTCCACAGTCGGTTCCAGCTGTTCTTTCCTCCACCAGAAGAAGCCAGACGAGGTAAATCCGACCGCAAACAACGACTGAACATTAGGATTATGAAATTATAAAATAAGTTCGAGTCAGTGAAGCGCGTTGCATCCGAATCCCACCATTCCTGGTTCCGACGTCACAACCAACCGACTTCTCTCCAGAAGTTGCAGTCAATGCTCCGCAAAAAGCCGTCACTATTAGTTGAGTTTTCTTAGCTTCCTCCGTCTTGTTACGTCTTAGTGACGATAGTATCGGCTCCCGTTGCTGAATAAACTTTAAAATCGATCCATAGGCGGCGGCGGCGGCCATTTTTACTTCCCTGGTCAGAGCTCTGCCGTGTGACGTCAACGTTCTTCTTCTGCGCATGCGTGTCGCTAATGGACTGTTCACACACAGGCTGGTTTAGGTAAACCAGCCATCCATCCATCCATTTTCTAACATGTTCTGGTGACGTTCTGGGCGAGAGGCGGGCTCACCTGGACAGGTAACCAGCCTGTCAGCGTAACAGAGACAGACGGGACCAACAACCATACACACACACACACACACACCTAAGAAGAATTTAGAGACAACCTGACAGTCATGATTTGTTTTTTGGACTGTGGGAGGAAGCCGGAGAACCCGGAGAGAACCCAGGACCTTCTTGCTGCAAGGCAACAGTGCTACCAGCTGCGCCACTGTGCAGCCCGGGTTAGGTAAATGACCAGGCAAAAACAAACTAGAAAACAAAATCGGATTTCAGGGGGAAAAAAGAAAAAAAAAAAAGAAAATTTAAATCACAGTGGATGATCTTTTTAAAACCCAGGACACACAAACACAAGTCGTTTGTGTGTCATCTTTTCTTAAAGAGTTCCTGTTCTTGTACTACCATTTGGGTTTCCACTACTTCTACAAACAACCCAAGTGCCTGAAATAAAATCATCCGGCCATTTTCTGGCAACAAGTAAATTTTTTTTGGTGTCTGAAACATGAGCCATTTAAAAACCTTCCAAATGTAACGACACAAATCAGCAGGCACTGTCCCTGACCAGCCAGTCTAACTCAGCTTAGCTGGCTGGTGAGGAGCAGGTAAGCTGCTACTCCATCCAAAGTATTACATTTTGGTAAATACAAATATAACCATGAGCAACATAACATTTATTTTAAAAAATGTTTAGACTTAAGTCTGATATTGTAAGTGATTTAAATACAACTGAATTTCAGAGAAATATATACAATAAATAAATAAAATGATAGCACATATGGAAACAAGGTATAAATAAATGAGTTTACCACAGCATGCGCTGTACAATGGCTGCTGGAAAAAACACAGATTTTGTTGCTGACTTGCCTTCCAGAAAGCACTTGCTGCATTCTTGATGGTTGTGCAGGAGGCTCTACTAATGCTTTTCAAAGATGTACAGTTGTATATCACGGATCTGTTTGCAGCCATCTTCACTGCGAGTGTAAATGGCCAGCAGCAGCTTATTTGGATTTAAAATGACAGAAGCCCTAAAACAGCTCATTCTGACAGGAACTCAAAATAGCCTGAATCATTATGTAAGAATGATTTTATGCAGTAAATGTAACAAACATGTTTTTTTTTATATCCCATGGATCCATCCTAACCTGTTAAAGGAAGCAGAACAGGTCGCCTTTAATAATAAGGAGGAAAAGTCTTTGCTCTGGTCAGGCAAAATCCACAATTTATCATTTTTAAACGCCAGCCTCTTTATTATCCATCATGTAATTTCTCCATCCCAGCCTGAACTGCGACATGACAGAGGGAAAGTAGGTGACCAGTGGGTGGCCCCCGCGAGAGCCAGCCCAGAGGTCAGTGGGTCACTGTCCCAACGAGGCAGCCCTGCCGCGGGTCGCCTGCTGCCCGCTTCCCTCTCGTTATTTATCTCTGCCTGACAGTCCATTCCTCTTCCTGTCAACCGACTCCCCCTCTCCTCTGCCGGGCCTGGCACCGGTTCTTCCGCCGGCGCCCGCGACCAAGGCCAAGGTGTGCCGAGTCCACCGGGTCACATGGCGCCTGGCTTGAGCAGCCCTTTCTAACAACCACAGCGTGTGTGAGTGTGTGTTGCTCAGGGAATAATTACCGCTCCACGTTGGACTTGGACTTGGACTTCTTGGCCCCTTTCGGTCTCGGTGGACTGGCCGGGACGCGACACCGCCTTTCATTAGGAGACCGACCTGCGGAGCGAGAGCCGGGAAACAGACAAAGTGAAGGGCCTTCTTTGGCCGGTGATGAATTGTTTCGCCTTGCGGAGGCGGTGGGGGCGTAAAGCATGACACTCAGAGGACAGAAAGAGGACGAGCAAGTCACAAATACAGGAGAGGAGGTAAAAATATCTCCACTGGAAGGAAAGAAAGAGCAGCTTTGGAAGCCAAGAGTCTGTTAATTTCAGCAAATACACATTTTAACCACAAGAAAATAAAACATCCCAGTTAATAACAACATATCTGAAGAGTTCACTTATTTAACTTCAAAAATTCTAATTTTAAATTACAGAATAAATATTATATTTCAGCATTTATTTGTGTTCACTTTGATTATGGCTCACAGGTAATGACATTTTTAATAAATAACTTTTATTTTACCAGGATAAAAAACCCACTGAGATTCAAAACCAGGGATTTCTGGCCAAGTGACACAACAAATAGACCAAAATAATAACAATGCTTTATTTGTATAGAAATTTTATTTTATCACATAATTTAAATAAAAATAAATTTGAACACAAATGAAGGGCTGTCATCTGTAAAACTACAGTAAATTAAACATGAGTTCAATTAAATGGGTTATTTAGTCATAACAGAAAAAATTGAGATTCATTTTAAAGGTTTTATTTTCACCATGTTATTCATTCATTAATAAATGTCACAGTTTCAAACTAATTATTTTATTTACAAACTTTAATTTGTAAACTAAATACATAGCAAGCTAACTAAATGTTTATTTTGCTAACTATATATTTAGTTTATAGCTAAATATGTAACTTAGTATCTGAGTTTTTAGTAAGCTAACATAATATTTAGCTTCTAACTAAATACTTAGCTTACTATTTTGAGCTTAAACTAAATACTTGGTTTGATAACTAAATAATTAACAAGTGAGCAAATTACTTAGCTTCATAACTAAATATTTAGTTTGCTAACTCAGTTTAGAGATTCATATTTAACTTGCTATCTAAGTATCTAGCAAGCTAGACATTTAGCTTCAAACAAAAAATATTAACTATAGCTCATAACTAAATATTTAGCAAACTACACAATGTTCCAAATTATTATGTATATTGGATTCAAGTGTCAAAGATAAATTTTTTGTTGTGCTATTAAATTTATATGTGTGTGAGGGCTCTTTGAATCAGTGTAATTAATTTCAAAGAGCTGGTTGATCAGTTTGTCTGGTCAGATCAATTAAAGGAAATCTACTTCAGAAGGATGTTCCACATTATTAAGCAGGCCACAGGTTTCAACCAATATGGGAAAGAGAAAGGATCTCTGCTGACCAAAATCATCAGATAGAGTAGTGCCGTATGACAAGAAATGAAAACATTAGATATTTAACGAAAACGGAAGCGTTATCATCGTACTGTGGAGAGATTAAGAACAAAGATGGTTTGTACAGTTAAAGGCCAATGAGGAAAGTTTCTGTGTGACACATTCATGGTGTTAAGAGAGCAACTGTTAAAATGCCCTTACAAAGCAATAAACAGTTATTAGAAGCTGCTGGAGCTGCTTCTGGGCCCCTAACCTCCTATTGGGCCCCTAACCAGCTCACAAGCAGAAATGATGGCAGTGGGCCCAGCCGGACATGAAGATTCATTTTCTAACAGTCTTGTTCACTGATGATGCTGTGCAACCCTGGATGGTCCAGATGGACGCAGCAGTGGATCGGTGGTGGACGGCCACCACGTCCCAACACGGCTGTGACATCAGCGAGGAGGTGGTGGAGTCATGCTTTGGGCCCAAATCATGGGGAGAGAGAGAGCTGGTCGGGCCCCAAAGGTGTGAAAATGACCTCAACAAAGAATCTGGACTTTCTGACTGATCACTTTCTTTCATGGTTCAAACAGAAGAGCCGAACCTTCAGTAGCAAAATTATCTTCATGCAAAACAATGAACCATCTCATGCTGCAAGGAATACCACTGCGTCACTGGCTGCTATGGGCATCAAGGGGAGAAACTCATGGTGTGTCACCATCCTCCTCTGACCTCTGACCTATTGAGAACCTTTGGAGTTTCCCCCAGCAGAAGATCTGAGGGTTTAATGCAGGTCATATCAACCAGCAGCTCTGGGAAGATATTCTGACATCCTGCTAAGAAACTCAAGCAGAAACTTTCCACAAACTCACAAGTTCAATGGATGCAAGAATTGTGCAGTGATACCAAAGAAGGTCCAATGTTAACATGTGACTCTGTCTGTTAAGATGGTTTTGATTGAAATAGGTTTTGATTTTAGTACATGTGACACTTAATGCTGCACATTCAAAGAATGACTGTTTGCAGTTCTTTATAATCCATAAAATGTTTAGAAAATCTGCTGTGCATAATAATTTGGAACAGAGCATTTTGTTCAGTAAAATCTGATTTATACTGTAATAGTTCCTGACTTGGAAATTATACTGACCATCATTTGCATTGACAGTTTAGAAAAATATGAGAAAATATCACTTAATAATAATTTGGAACATGGGTAAGTAAATATTTTGCTTCCTAAATACATTTATAGTTAGGACCTAAATGCTTAGGTAACTAAGCATTTAGATTTAGGTTTTTAAATATGAATGACATGGTTAACACAAGATTTAAAAAAATAAAACCTCACTCTTTTGTCCTGTGACTCTTCAGCCCAAAGGAAATGACAGGTTGTCTTTGCTCAGAAACCACATCGCTCCCTGACAGAGCGATGTGTCCAATTATATTGATTGGAAAGTTCAGCTGAAGGAAAAACGTGTCATAGAAAAGTTGCATATGCCGCTGTTAGAGGATTGTGAAGCAAAAACCATTGAAGACTTTAAAGCTAAATTACATGAACAGCATCTTGAGTCACCACTGACATGTTATTTATAATTTATTACTAAAGTTAAAAGAAATAAACACTTGAAATATGATTGTAATAAACTGATATAATGGGCGAGTTTAATTTCTTTAGCCGGTTTAATGAAATAAGTTAACTTTTCCATTATTTTAAACTTATTAAGAGTTACTCTTCATCTTATGAACTTCACCAGAAAGCGATACGCAGAGGAGAAAAACTAGTGAGCATGTAATTAGCAAATGGTTTTATTTAAATGCTCTTTGATTTATAATTCAAAGAGCCTCTGCAGCGGCGGGAGGTGCAGCAAACGAAAGGTGCAAGAATCTGATTTTTATTAGATTAAATGTCTGTACAGATGTTATTCTTTTGCTTTTCATTCTCTGAACTTATAAAACAATCAAACTTTTAGGCAGAAAAGTTGGATATGATGAAAGCCACTGGTGTGTAATGTAACTCCGTTAGCTGGAAGGTGGCGATAAGATATAAAGTTTTCAACTCCAAATTGTGTATGAAGATATTTTCCATGGGAATATAGAAAAAAAATCTTCTCTAACTGCATCTTTGATAAAGGAGGCTTTCCTGTCAGCAGTGGCCTCATTTTTCCTGCGCTTCGGCTCGGTACATATCAGATTCTCTTTGGTTCCCCATGGGTCCAATGATCCCCAGATCATCTATATTCTGATGCCCTTATAAAGCTAATGTGCTGATTTTACGTTTTCAACCTGCCGTGATCCCCTCCCAATCCCCTCTGTTCCCTCCGGTTCCTCTTTCACACTCGAGCGAGGATCTGCCGCTGCTTTGATCACAGTCCCCTGTTAAAGGTTTAAAACGTCTCAATTCCCGGCGATTGTTGGGGCCTCTGTGGTTTGCTTTAAGCATCTCCCTATGCCGCCCGGTCCAAAACGCGGCGCTCCTAAATGAGGCACCGTCTATCCCAGCTTCCCATACCGCCGCTACTTTCAAGTTCCCCCGATTGGGTGCCGCAGTTGTAAGCCCTAGATTTTGTCTCCTCCATCTTTGTCAAGCCCATTTGCCAAATACAAAAAAGACCAAATAAGCTAGGTCTTCATCGCTGCTCTCCGAAGTAATCCCCAGATCTCCCACTCGCTCAAAAATCAATGCAAAGGTTGAGACGAGGTGAAACTCCCTTCTTAACTCATCAGGCTGGGAAGTCATGGTCTTATGATCACTTTTTCCTTTATCGGTGTGGCTCCATGATGAAACTAATTGTCCTATTTCACGCAAGCCTTTAAACTGTCGTTCATGGCGCTGCTAGGAAGAAAAACCCTAAATGCTTTGAAGAAGTTGGTGCTGATTGTAAAGTTGAAATTAGAAACACATTAGATCTTTGCAACTAAGGAAAATTAGCAACTGGTTCACTTCATTACACTGTATTTAATTTAAGCTAACACTAAAGCACTATAACAACACTGCATTTGGTGGAAGCTAATGCTAAAGTGCTAGACGAACTCTGTATTAAGTGGAAGCTAATGCTAAAATGCTATGCCAACACTGTATTTGGCGGAAGCTAATGCTAAAGCGCTAAACGAACTCTGTATTAAGTGGAAGCTAACAGTAAAGTACTGCTCCCCAGCTAGGTGTTGCAAATCGAGTCAGATTCTTATTCTCAGAATTCAAACTTTTTCTCAGAATTATGACATTTACTAGCTTACATGCTCTATATAACCAATGGTGAAAGTTTTTTGTTGTTGTTGTTGTTTGTTTTAAATATGTAAATAAATCATTCTTTATGTATATAACTATTTGTAGGTATTTGGTTTTATTGCAGTTTTTTTTTTATCTATTTCTATTGAATTTGCAGGCGTTTCTGCAGTATTGTCACATCTTTAGACTACTGTTTCCTGTTACATTTAAAGATCAAAAGGTTGAGGAAAATGTTTGCTTTATGGTCCAAAATGCAGTGTTTTCTCTGGCTTTGGCCTCAGAGCCGGTTCGGGTGGATCCGGTCCAAACCGCTGCCTCTGCTGGGACAGCAGCGATCCTGCCAGCCAGTGTTGGCGAACGTCAGGCCGGCGGCGGCTCCAGAGCGGCGGGGCGCGATGTTCCGCTACAACCCTGCGCCCCGCGCCGGTCTGCCATCATAATTAATATGTTGTTGAATCAAAGCTGAAGCGTTTGCCTCCGAAGCGTCCTGCGCTCAGCCCCTTATTAAAGGCCTGACCTCCAAGCTGCTGAAGGTTGCTCTGCAAACTTGGCACTTCCCCGAGCGAAAACATCTGCTTTCCTCACAGGCGGGACCGCGGCGGACCCCACGGCTCAGCTGGGCCCCGCAGCCCAGCGAGAGAGCCCTTCCCCTGTCCTCACGCAATGACCCCCGCATTTATAACCCCCCGTCACAGGGCACTCAGGTAAGAGCAGCACCAGTTCACCTCTCAGGTAAGAGCAGCACCAGTTCACCACTCAGATAAGAGCAGCACCAGTTCACCACTCAGATAAGAGCAGCACCAGTTCACCTCTTAGGTAAGACCAGCATAAGTTACTCAAGTTGGAGTAATAAAGTATTGGTGAGAATCAGAGCTGGTAGTAACTGGTTACATTTACTGGAGTATTTTTACTGTAGGCTTAACTTTTACTTTAGTAAAATTTCTGTATTCTGTAAAAGAATAAAGTCAAAACATTACATCTAAATTCACGAGATATTGACTTTATTCTCATTCTTCTATTATTTTGAATTTATTCTCAGAATTTTATTCATTTTCCATCCTGTTTTAACCTGTTCAGGGTTAAAACAGGTTAAAACAGATCATCACCTTTAAGAAAACCTGCAGGTTCATTTTTCCAAAAAGTTACTCAAGTAAATGTAACTTAGTAAATGCAATCATTACTCCGCCCCTCCTCAGACCCCGGGGTTGTGTAGCGCCTTGAAGCAGAGAGGAGCTTGCTATCCTCTTCATCACGGTGGAAAGGGAGGAGGAGGAGCAGGAGAAGGAGCAAGGCATCTGCACGGCTCCCACAAAGTGGCGACTGTTGGACCGCTGACAGAAGCATCTGTCACACCCTGCCTTCACATCCTCACCTGCTGGCCTGACTCCATCACACACACACACACACATCTGCATCTTGCTGGTGACCGTCCACGACGAGACGATCGCTCCGGTTCTGCGGAGCCAAGTGGAAGTTTTTTTAAAATTTTTATTTATGACGCATTAATGAAGGCGCCTGGTGATACTTCATCATCCTGCGGCGGCGTCCGTTCCCCTCAACATGCTGAAGGGATGCCAGCAGAAAGGGGAAGGATGCCAATCCATGTGGACGACACACACACACACTGAGACACAGAAAACACACACATACTGGAAACACACACCATCTGAAGGACAGCATCCCTCATTCAGGACCAGAGAAGGTGACCTTAAGCTAATGCCCCAAACTGAAATCAGTCATTTCACCAAAGCAAAGCAGAAATCTGTGACTGAGTGTTAAGGCTACAACAAATAGGAGAAAAAAAATCTGAAATTGTGCAGAAAAAAACAAGAAAATATTTGAGTTTGAAAAGTTGAAAATTAACTGGAAAAAACTGTGAAATTTTGAGATGAATCTCAGAAATTTTCCCGAAACAACAAGGAAATTTCTGAATTTGAAAGGTCAAACATTTGCTTGAAAACAAACTCAGAAATTTTGAGAGAAGCTCGTTTTTTTCTGAAAAAAACTCTGAAGTCCCTGAACTCTCACAGTTGACAATTTACACGAGAAAACTCTGAAATTTCTGTGTTTTTTTGGCAGTAATTTGCTCCTCCTTTGTTTTTCTAATGTCCCTAATACCATTAAAATGCGAATTTGTGCGGTGGGTAACCCAGATCGCTGCTGCTGAAGTCAAACAACGTTTCTCTGCTCCTTTTGGACCATCAGAGGTAATTTATGAGCAGATCACTTTAACAGGCTCACCTTTATGCTGCTGTTTGGGTTTAAAGCAAATGAGGGCCTTCATGAACCCCAGCTGTCTTGTCACCAGGGTCAGAGGTCATCACCGTGGCAGTCAGGTGATTTTAAGCACCACAAAGACTCCCAGCGTGAGCCGGGACTCTGAAAAGGAGCGGCAGCCTAAAATGAGTGATGGGGGACAGCGGGACTCCCGTGGCCCGGGGAGGCGGCTTGGCCTCGCCTGGCGGGGTGAAGGGTACGCCTCGCTGTCATCTCTCCATCGCCGGCCTCCGCCGTGGTCGTGTGTCGAAGCAGGAAGCCCTCCACGCTGGCTGCCGTCCAAAGCGGAGGTCTCTCACCTCCCGGTGGTTATTCCTGGATACCGAACGGAGCTCCAGCCTCCTTTGGCCCAGCCCGGCCTTTCTTCTCCCGCTCTGGGATAACAGGCCTGTCCTTCAGCTATCAGCGGCCATTGTCTTTATTACACTCACACATCTAATATCAAGGTCACTTTCATTTATCTCTGTGATCTGCAGGGTTGCAGCAGCCTCAAAGTTTAGAATAGGACAATTTTTACACACTAATCTCACTGTAAAATAATTATTTAGTATACTTTCAGTTATTTTTTGACACAAATAAAAAAACATGCTGATCTTACGTCAGTTTTCCTAATTTAAAGCACAAAATGGACAAAAATCGGCCAGGTGCATTTATAAATATCAGTTGTTATGCTAGATTTTGACCACTAGATGTCACTAAATATCAACCAGTTTCAAATTCCACAATGTAAAGATCCCAAACATTTAGCTAAAGGAAAATACATTTTAAATAAAAGATTAATATTTATATTTCTCACTTTGTCTGGCTGTTGTACCAAACAGTATTTTCGCAATTTGCAAAATTATCTTAACATGTTCAGTTAATATTTAGCCATTTTTTAGCTTTAATTTTTGTCTTTCATCTTTGCTTCTGTTGGTTTTTAATTATGTTTCAGCAAGCCATGAAGCAATCAGTTACGTATTTATTATTATTATTATTATTATTGTTGTTGTTGTTGTTATAGTATAATAATTATTATTTTTTTATTTCTATCAATATTATAGCTTTTGTGAGTGTTTTATTTTACCCTATGTTTATATTTAATCATTTATTAATTATTCTTGAAGTTCATTAGTGACTATTCATGTTGTATTTAAGTATTGAAATATAAATGCTCTTGCAATGCCCTTTCTCTTTAAAACTATCAGCATCGCTACAAAAGAGAAGCAAAGAACGGCTGAACAACCGCAGAGGTCCCACTCTGATTCTTTTTACAGATACTAAATGAAGTAAGGTTTTTTTCGACAGCTATTTAAATTATATTTGAAACTAAACGTCTATCTTAAGCCCTGTGATTTTAATTGATCACCTTTTCGTTTCAAATATTTTTTTTACCCACAATATCAGAATTTTGATTATTTTTGTGCTTATATCGACACTATTGAGGCCTCACTCGAGCAAACCATCTTACTTTATTACACAATCTTTAAATCCGGGCCAGGCAGCCTAACACGGATAATTTCAGTTTCACAGCAAGTGTGGCTTCGACGGGAACATAATAAAAATATATAATATTAGTAAGAGTTTTTAGTACTAACGTAGTTTAGTATTTAAAGAAGCGGGAGCGTCGTGCTTTTAAATGAACCGGCGCCCCCCGTGTTTCTGCAGTGGTTCAGTCCGACGTCGTCCTGCGCGGGAGCGGAAAACGTGCGTTGGCTTTACGGAAAAGGACCGTTTTGTTGTATTGATGAAATAATATCTTCTACAAGCTCCAATTTACTGCAACCAGCACGTTTCGTCTCATAAGAAGCCAACACAGAACGGAGGTAAATAAAACTAGATGTTTACGTAGCTTTGTTTGCTAACTCTAAGCTAGCTAGAGGGAGTTAATGAGGCGTTTACGTCCCATCCGCATCCTGCAGGTTAACTTGATTTTTAATAGCATCGGCTGGAGATGCTGTGTCTCCAGAGTACTGGATCTTTTTTTAAAATTTATTTTTACGTTTTGTGGCGTTACACACACAACATATGAAACCGATGCATGATTCTCAATTGTTGTTTTTATAAACAAACCCCTTTTACTCTGATTTCCCTGGATAAAATTGAGTGCAGCCTGTTTTCTTTCAAAGAGTCAATCTGTGAGCAGAGCTGGCCCAAGGCATAAGCAAACTTAGCAGTTTCTTAGGGACCTCCATAAATGCATGACTCTTTAAAATGTAGATCTACTATTTTAACATCTTATTCAGAATGAGAATACTATCACATTTTATTTAGCGGTTTCAGCATAAATAAATAAAAATATTTAAAATTGTTTGACATTTGAATTTCATAAGTATAATACTCATCATAATTTGATTGTTGTGTTACCTGATGCTATGAGCATTTGATTAATCGATAAAATCAACAAAGGCTACAGCTAATGATTACTTTAGTTATCAATTAATCTCATAAAAATGGACAAAAATTGACTAAATGTATTAAGAGGCAAATAAATAAGCAATTCAGTTAATTTTTAAATAATAAAAATAAATTTTATTGCCTAGAACACCATAACAGCATTCTGTTAATGAGATGAAAAATAGCCTTTTGGCTAATTTTGCTGCATTTACTGTAAACTTTAATATTTACTGAAATGTTAATGTGTGCAAATAAATTAAAATTATTACAAATTGGGATGTTTTTAAAGAACAAAATTTGTGATTATGGTGCAATCAATGCTGTCGCAGTCATAGAGTTACCTGGAAAAAAAGGTCTTTTGTTATAATGTTTTTGTCACAACATATTGTGATAAAAAACCTTTAAACCTCAAAGTTGTTTTTGTGTAACATCATTAAGACTTCCAGGAGTTTGTTGTTGCACGGTCATAATGTGGCTTTTATTTAGTTTCAGTGTTTCTAGATGACGTGTCTGTCTCTAAACGTCGTGAGTTTTTCTTTTCAGTTTGGTTTCAAATCCAAGATGGCCGGAGACTGGAAGCCAGGCGACCTGATTTTTGCCAAAATGAAGGGTTATCCTCACTGGCCTGCGAGGGTAAGCAGCACAAAGCAAACCACTGGTCAGAAATGTCAGGAATTTGACTCATATTTAAAAACAATGTTGGGGTGCAATTTAAAATCTCAAAATGGAAAAATGTAAAGTGCAACACAAATTATTTATCCAGGTTTTTGTTTTGAATTTCATTCATTTCAAGAGTAAAAAAAAAAAAAACCTCAACATCCAATCACTTTTTAACAACAACTTATTAAACTTTTCTTGTTTCTGCAAAGAAAGAAAAATTTAGAAAAAGTTGATCAATCTGAAACATGTAGGATGTAACTTTTTGGTTTTAATCTGGCAAACCTGCAGAAGCTTTTTATGTTTGAAATCACCAGATTGCTCTTTTTATTAAAATATCTGCTTAGTTTATTTTTGAGCAGGTAAAAATAAAAAAAATAGAGAATTTTTGCTACAATATAGTATTGGAGGCACATGAAAAAAATAAATAAATAAAATTACGAGAAATCCTGAATAAATTTGTTTCTGTTTCAGATCGATGAAGTGCCAGACGGTGCTGTGAAACCGTCCAACATCAAATATCCGATTTTCTTCTTCGGCACTCATGAAACGTGAGCAACAAACTGCAGATATTTATCAAGGCGCCATTTTGTCCCTCTGAAGGTTTTTAATAGATAAATGTTTGATGAGGGTCCGGTTTCCTTGTCCATTCTGCATTTTTAATGTTTGGCACCAGTGTTGTTTACATTCATGACTGAAAGTATTTTCCCTCCTGCAGAGCGTTTCTTGGGCCGAAGGACATTTTTCCGTACCAACAAAACAAGGAGAAATACGCGAAACCGAACAAAAGGAAAGGCTTCAATGAAGGATTGTGGGAGATCGAAAACAACCCAAAAGTTGAGCTGACTGCGCCCAAGGTACGACTCCGTTAGAAACTGGGTGTAAAAAGCAGAATTTCAACTTTAAAACTTTATTTTCCACTGAAATAAATCCAGATTAGATTATCCTTTTACTGATAAGAACTAAACTTAAACCTAGTTAAAAATTATTTAATTTATCCCAAAGTGAAGTTAAATGTAACTCATGTCATCTAAATACCTTCAGAGTCGCTGTGGAAGTGAAGCCTCTCCAGTAGCAGTCAGTGTTACAACAGCTCTGTTTAGAAAAAACAAGAACATTTATGAGTTTCAAAAAAGTTGAAAATTTGCTGGAAAAAGCTAACATTTTGAGATTAATCTAAAAAAGAAAAAGATAAAATTTCTGAATTTGAAGTCAAATATTTGATGGGAAAAAAATGAATTAATTTCAGAAATTTTCTAGAAAAAAACATTAAATTATTTGATGGAAATGTACTTTTTGTCACCTTATTTTCAAATCTACAATGTCCCTCACACGGCGCCGTATAATTTGGTTTCCTTTTTTAATTTTTATTTTACTTAATTTGTCGTTCAGACTTAAACGGATCAGCAAACAGACTTCAGTGTGAACGCTTTACGGCTACATCCTTAAAAAGTCTTAAATCTATTTTCAAGAAATTGCTAGTTGGCTTTAAATATGTTTACGGTTCTTAAAATTTTGTTATGGCAGGACTATTTAATTTTGTATATTTTGTAGAATTCATTTAATTTCTCTTTGGGATTAATCTAGTAGCATTAAATTTTAAATATTCTGTGTTATCGTTTTTCTGTAGAGTCAAAGATTCGACTCTGTTGAGGCTACCGCTAACTAGCTGCTAATATAACCTTGCTAGCTAGCTAGCTAGTTTTTTGTGTTTACCATGGGTAAGTTTTGTTATTTGCCATAAACTAAACTTTAATTTTGGACACATGCTACAATCCCTCAACCATCCACTGCCTTTGTAGTTTTTACCTAACAGAAGTTTAAATGAGGTTGTTTTTTTTAAATCTGAAGCCGGTTCCTCCTCCTTCCTTCCTGGAAAAGGATTTGGAAAGCGGTCCGGAAGGAGAAGAAGACGCAGCCGATAAAGGAGTCAAACCCAAAGTAAGTTTTAGTTTTTTTTATTTCCTGTTCATAACCTCCATCCCCATGTTGCTCCACTGCAGTGAATCTCTTCTGTTGCCAGATTCTTTCATGTTTTTTGTCTCTCAAAGCTTCCTGTGACGTTTGTCTGCATCGTAACCGCAGGAAACGGTTTTCCCTCTCGTAGAGTTGATGTTTGGTAGCAAAAAGAGCAGGAAGCTCGCTGACCGCGCCTCGCTGCGTCCTATGCTGTGTCTATGGTGCATTCAGGTTCCAGGAAAAGAGACTGAGCAGGAGAATGATGAGGAGGAGGAGAAAAAGGAGGAGGAAGGGTCTCTGATGTCTGAGCAGGGTCCTCAGATCCAGGATGTACGTACTCTTGCATGTCGGGTTGCCACGCAGCGGCGCAGGTCATGTCATCCTTTGTTTGGGTGGAAAATAAAACAAAGCATGCTACATCGGCGGTTTTTCAGGAGCCGGGTCGGCGTTCGGGTCGCTAATGAAAATCTAACGGAGAGCTGTTTGTGTTTTCAGTCATGTTGAGTTTGTGCTTGACGAATAAAAATGAGTTTATTTGAAAGTTTTGGGTTCATTTCTTGCTTTTCTGTCCATCTGCTGCATGATTCCACTGATTTCATCCACTTTTTTTTTCTCATCCAAGTGGTTAAGTTCTGATTTCAATGCTTTTTCATCCTAATTTAACAAATAAATCTGCAAAAGAAGGTAAGTATGAAAGAAATTCCCTGTTGCATTGAATCTGGTGTAAAACCTCAGCTGCACACTAGAGGGTGCTGTTGCTCTAAATCGGTTTGTTTCACTTTCTGCTTTTTATCTTTACTTCAGCAGCTTTCTAAGGAAGTAAAGTCAGCTTGTTTTTGAGGTCAGCTGGAATAAAATCAGACCTTCTGGTTAACTTTTCAGGTTTCTACTCAGAAAGAATCGACTGATCCCTCAAAACCCAAAAGAGGAAGGAAGAGGAAGGTTTGTATTGTCGCTGAAGGTGATTTAAATTCAGTTTTAGGAGTGAATAAATTGTTTAATCGTGTGTTTGTGTTTCAGGGTGACCAGGAGAACGAAAAAGACGAAGATCCTGGAAGCCCTGTTAGTCCATCAGGTAGGATTTCTGCTGAAAAGTGTTTTTGTTTTACACGGTTAAAGATTTAGATTTAGATTCTCCTCACAGTTTCTGGACCTTGAAGTTGATCCAAGTTTGCAAGCTTCAGTTTTTTGAGGGTTTTCTTCAGGAAGATCTGCCCTGGTGGAAACAGGATCCTGGATCTGCTTTAACCTCCACAATCATTCGTTTGCACCAAAATGGCCCCAGATGGAGAAAATTAGCTTTATCTGCTGATTTCTTTTATTATTATTATTATTTTTCATCCATTTGCAAAGAATTAGTCAACTTATGACTAATTGTTGATTATTGGATTATTAGATTAAAATTGTTCCAATTGATTAACTTATGATTTCTGCTTAGATCTTTTGTTAGTGTTGCAGTTTGGCCTCCATCCAGAGGAGGGCGACATCCTCAACCTTTTTTTTTTTATTCAGGATATTATGAAAAATTTAGAACTTTACATTATGGCCATAAGACAAAATTCAGGTTTTAAGAAAATGGCTACTTGTCAGTTAATTTGTTTGTCGCTCTACAAGATAAAATCGATCAACTTCAGATTAACTGATTAATCAATAACTTGCATCATCCCTAACCTGAGGCCATTTTGGTGAAAGGCTGTGATTTCCACAACATTTGCTCCTATTTTTGTAGCAATTAGTTGCTGACAATAATCAAAAAATAATATGTAAGCTCAACTGATGATATTACTGTTACTGATAATTTTAGGCTAAAAATGCCCCAAAAATTAGTAATAAATTAGCAATAAATACAACAAGTGTCTTTTTATTGTGCACAATAATCTAAAAGCAAATAAAACTAGAGCTGCAAAGTAACAATTATTTTAGTAAATGATTATTCTGGCGATTAATCCAATGAAAAGTTGGCTGATTTATTTATTTTCTTAGAATACAAAAAGAAAAAGGTTTATACTAATCTGTTTATGTTTTGGATTAATAATTGGGTAGGGTTGCTTTACAGATTATTATTTTTTTTGCCAATTGAAGCGTTCTCAGTAGAATAGATTTACAAATGAAAGGTCTTCTTTTCATCTTAAATGCAAAATGTAAATATATTTATACAGTTTTGGTTTAAATGCTGCTCTGAGTGAGTTATTCTTTCAGCAAATTTATTTTTTTGAGTCAATTAGAGATTAGTCGATTACTAAATTTGTTGACAATTATTGAATAATCACAATTAATTTGATTTATCATTTTAGCCCGAATGCAAAATTTGTAAAAACACTTTCTTCACTTGTCAAAACTGTAATTTTGTAACAAAAACTTAATGTAGCTTGTTATTTTTAGTGATGTAGGTTTTAATTTGAGGTAGAAATAGTGGAATATGATCCATAATTTGCACAAGCTGAATTGTTTATGTATGATCAGGTGGAGACGCTCCGAAACGGCGAGGCAGGAAGCCGAAAACCGAGAAGCTGCTTCTGCTGCAGCAGGACCAACACGGCTCTGGGAGCGAAATGTAAACCTTCAGAAAACACAACTTTCAGTGGCTTCTTCTTTTTTACAGTTTGTTTTTGGTTTATTTTCATTTTAGGGAGACGAACGAGTCTGAGAAGAAGCGAAAGAGGGCGGCGGAGGACAAGCAGCTGAACGGAGAAGAGGAGAAGAGGAAGAAGAGGGAGGGCAGCAAGGGAAAGGAGGCGGAGCTAAAGGAGGCGGAGGCCAAGAAGAAGAAGAAGGACAACGGCTCGTCTGGCTCGGACGATGACGAGGCAAGTGTCTTTGCGCGGCGGCAGTCTGTAGGACGAGAAGATGGTTTTTAACGTTTCTATTCCTGTTAGTCTCAGAAAAGCAAAGGGAGGAAGAAGCTGCAGAATGTAGAGGCAGATAAAGACGGGCGGCGCTGGAAAGCCGACGAACCCAGAGAGTGAGTTCATCCCTCCATGATGAGATGGTTTTACTCCTTGTTGCCATGGGAGACGGCAACAACAATCTTAGCTACATGCTAACGAGGTCTGACCAGAAAAAACTCCCAGGTCTTTATTTGATGAATATTGGAAGTTTTGTTTCGGTGTCGACATATTTCAGTCATTTCAGGAACTTTGAGGCGGTTTTTGATTGTAGGCGCTGGATTTACTGCTATAAACAATAATGTTGTTTTGAGACCATTTTCAAGCAATTTAACAGTAATGAAACACATTCTCAAAGATCAATGAACTTTAAATTCTACTGAACATTTAACACTGGAGGGGGAAAACATTTTTCATATCCAAAATAAATACACAAAACAAAAGAAACAACAAACAAAATGAATTATTAAGTCTCTGACCCAAGCACCAGACGGAAGAGTTTGGTGTTTTTCTACCAAAAACTCTTCCTACCAGAGATGATCGATTGGGTTTATTATGCGATTAATTGATTTATTGCTGAGTTTCTGACGTCGTGTTTTTGTCTTTCAGGGCCGACAAAGAAGATGTGAAGAAACCTGAGGTGGGACCCAAGAAGAAAGGTGATCTGGAACTGTTTTTTTTTTGAAGATCTTTAAAAAAATTTTTAAACTAACCGTTAACATCGTCTCTTTTTTCCCCCCCGTTTTATTTTCCAGAAATGTCAACTGACCTGAAACTCCAGAAACTCCACAGTGAGATCAAGATTTCCCTGAAAATCGACAACCCGGTCAGTCGTGCCGTTCATATTTTAACGTTAGTTTATACTAATTACACAGATTTTAAGCGAAAGACATTTTATTTATAATTTTGTTCCTCCCTGGAAACAGAAAAATGATGAATCTAGTCAGTCACTCCAGTGTTTTGTGATTCTTTGATTGTAGAAATTCAACAAATTTCTGCCTTATTTTATGCTAATGCATAAATATAAGTTTTTACAAAAATGGTAAAAACCTTTGGGTTTAAGTTATGCCAACTCCCTCCTGCAGGGGGCAGTATTTCTTGATTTTACTACGTTTTCCTCATCGTTACTTGATGTCGCGTTACGGTGATCGATGAGTTTAGGGGAAAAAAAATTGAGCAATTTAAATGCTTTGCTGAGCAAAAATGTTTGAGTCCAAGTAGTTCTTTTTCTCATTTTTAAAATTTTTTTAATTAATTAATTTTGTAATTTATTTGCTAGGGACAATGCACATTATTTGGCATTTCAAAAGGCTAATTTTAATCTGTTTTCACTAGAAAACACTAAATGCCATTATTGATATAAATATGCCATTATTGTCTTCTGTATGTAGATTTTGGAAGGTCTTAAACTCCTTATAAATAATCCAAAGTGTTTGTTTTAATGAGTTGAAACATTAAAACTTGTATTTATCTGCTTTTGTCCAGGATGTGAAGAAATGTTTGGACGCGTTGGACGAGATCGGTTCTCTTCAAGTGACGACTCAGCACCTGCAGAAGCACAGCGAGCTCATCGCCACGCTCAAGAAGGTAAACCAGCAGTACACAGCGGTTCCCAGTCGCTGACGGCTCCGCCTGGTGGCGGAGGTCATGAACTGCGGGTTAATCTGCGTTCCAGATCCGGAAGTTCAAGGCCAGCCAGGACATCATGGACAAAGCCACCATGTTGTACAACAAGTTCAAGACGATGTTCTTGGTGGGCGAAGGCGACTGCGTGCTGAGCCAGGTGCTGAACAAGTCGCTCGCCGAGCAGCGGCAGCACGAAGAGGCCAAGAAGGGAGCACTGAAGAGAGCCGAGCACCTCAAGGACGGCGGCACAGGTACGACAAAACAAACATGGCACGAAACAGCAGCAAAACATGGCAGGAAACGGCAGCAAAACATGGCACGAAACGGCAGCAAAACATGGCAGGAAACGGCAGCAGAAAACATGGCAGGAAACGGCAGCAAAACATGGCAGGAAACGGCAGCAAAAACATGGCAGGAAACGGCAGCAAAACATGGCAGGAAACGGCAGCAAAACATGGCAGGAAACGGCAGCAAAACATGGCAGGAAACGGCAGCAAAACATGGCAGGAAACGGCAACAAAACATAGTTTCATAAAACTCCCTAAAAACACAGTAGTTTTTTAGTTCTTTCTGCAATCGGCCTTTAAAAACATCTGTATACCCCAGTTAATGATTAATTGATTTGTAAAGGAGTTGACAAATATTGGATTTGTGACAATTGATCACAATTAATCATTTCAGGCCAATGATTTTGGCCTACATGTATTTTTATTGAAAATATGAAACTAAAGTTTTTTTCATCAAATGACCTTTTCGAAATCTGTATAATCAGGTTAACAATGAATGAATCACAAAATAACTTGATTATTACAACCATCAATTGACCACTATTAATTGTTTCAGCCCTACTTTTGACCTGATTATTTAACATACTCAAGCTAACGATTAATCAACTAGTTGGTGATTACTTGTTTTATGATGATTAATTGAATGAATAGTTTTAATTGAGGTATGGATTTTATAAAAAGTGTGTTTGTTGTTGAGCAGGTAAATATAAAGCAACTTAAATAACATCAGTTTTGGCTCCAGGGTAAAAAGTTCGAAACTCAGGACGACGATCCGGGCACGGTGAAACCGGAACAACATCCAGAAATAAATTATCTAAAGAGGTAACGACTGTAATTTTAGGTTACAAGGTTGCATCACAAACGTTCCTCTCCTTCATTAAATGCATTACGGGCGGCAGAGCGAGCAGCCAATCAGGAGCCAGTCATGGGATCTCTGTGGTCGACCTTCGTCATCAGCAGCTGTTACCAAAAGCTGCTGCCGCCTCCGTCCTGATAAACACCCGGATCCCTCCCTTACTTGAGCACATTGTCTCTCTGGGTGAATCGAATCCATGGAGAATCTTTTTAACTTGACTAACGTCAGTAGAGCCACGCCGGCCGTCACATGCTGACGGCACGGTGACGTCATCGCTGATCGAATCTTCCTGCTCCGCAGACAAGGTGGCCAACGGCGACGCCAGCCCCGAGGAGAAGAAGACGGACAAGACGGAGGACGCCTCGGTGGGAGAAAACCACAGGTACATCCTCCAGGCTGGAAAATGACGCTAACGCAGCGTTGCTAACGGCAACCAGATGATCCACAGCTGATCTGAATGTCATATTGGTGTTATTTCATCTTCAGATTCAGATTATGAGGCTCAAACTCACAATTACATCAGAAGAAAAAAAATACAGAACATATTTGATTAAATGTAGACTCTTTAATGAAAGATTTTATTTTTTTTTTTTAAATAAAAACCAAAGAATTATCAGTTGAAACATTAAAATTCAGTGCGACATTTATTCACAGCAAAAACACAAAATCTTACAAATTAATGCTGGTCTGTTTTCTAGTGCAGAAGTCTTGGTGCACTTGGAATAAGAAACATAAACTCAGTAAGATATAAGAACTATTTAAGTTAATTATTCTTTAATATTGAAGAATATTTTAGTTCCAAGGGCAGATAAATTTACTTATAGAAAGACATTTTTCCATGTTATAAATAAAATAAACTGCCAGTGGAACGACTAATTTTTATCAATATTAATGATTTACTTAATCAAGTCCCCATGTTTTGCTAAGTGAGTTTTAATTCTTATTTCATGTGTGGTAAGATATTTGCACTTGAAAATAAACCAAAAATACTTCAGATTTTGTGTTTTTGCAGCGTTGTGTGTCATAAATGTCTCTTTTTTTGATATACTAAATTAAGCATGTAAACTCGTAAGAGATGTAGGCAGAGCTAAACTTTTCACTGGGAGCTAAAAAAAACTTATTCTTGGTGGTTTCAACGAACTCGCTCGCTCTCTGGTTGCCTAGCAACAACCTGCTGGTAACAAGCAGTGTAAAAGTTCTGCCCAACTCAGACGGGTTACCTAGCAACAGCCAACAAACAGCATGGAGACAAAACTGGATAAAACCGGAAGCCACCAGTTTGGCAGCATTTCAGTTGTTTAAAACAAAACGATCAATAATTATCGATACCGTCTGGTATGAAACGTTTATGTCCTGGTAAGATTTTCATCCGTATTGTCCAGTCCTACTATTTTGTAGTTTTGGCTTAAATACTACTCTTAAGATGTTTTTATTCAGGCCTTTTTTGACTCTCCAATTAACATTTAATCGGTTGCTAAATTATTTGACCATTTCAATAATCGTGATCAATTAATCACGATTGATTCGATTAATCGTTTCAGCCTTTCTCACATTCCTCCACCCTCTGCTTGTTTTTGGTCAGCTTTAT
The DNA here is from genome assembly GCA_010277075.1 of Poeciliopsis retropinna. Taxonomy (NCBI): domain Eukaryota; kingdom Metazoa; phylum Chordata; class Actinopteri; order Cyprinodontiformes; family Poeciliidae; genus Poeciliopsis; species Poeciliopsis retropinna. The sequence continues at coordinate 2,167,393 of VMRM01000039.1, read as the reverse complement.
GTTTTCTTTGTTTCCGACTGCAGTCCTCCAAAACTTCAGGAGTCGGCCTGAACCGTCCGCCGACCCGAAGAAGAGACTCGCTGCTGTACTGGAACGACGCCCCCTGGTGGACAACGTTGTGCTGCTGCTGCTGCTCCCAAGGTTTCAGTTCACCAAGATGCTTCATAGTTTTATTTTTGTACTCAGACACCTTGTGCCGCCTGCTGTTGGATGTATTTAATTCCTGTCGGTGTAGTTGTGAATTTTAATGAACGTGTATGAGAAGCGGGGTCATTCCTCCTCGTCTTCATCGTGAAGTGTTTTTGTTTTTATTTTGGTCGACCATTTCAGTTGTGAACCTCCCAGGACTTGAAGTACAGATTCTGTAAACTGATTGTGTTTTTAATGCTCTGTAGCGCAAAACTGTGGACTTTGCCAAAGTTTCCTTTTAGCCAACAAAGTGCTTTATTTTCCATCATGTCTTTTAAAACCTAGATGTATATAAGAGTATTTTTGTGCTTGTGACATCATCCAGTAATAAAGTGGTAGCTACAGCACAGCTGCCATGTTTGTTTTTATCATTCTTCATGATTTACATTTTGGGTTTTCAATGTAAAAGTTGGAAAAATTTGGAATTTCACTGTGGATGAATGAAGATTACAGATTTTTACTACTAAACACCAATATTTAAGGCTGTTTTTTCTTTTTAGGTAAACAGTTTGAATGACATTACATTTTTAGATGCTGCAGTTCCCTTTGTATTGATAAAAGAAAAAGAAACATGGACTTTCCATCTCTTCCATTCCTTCTAAGATAAAAACAAACTTTCTGTAAGAAATAACAGTCACTTACAGAAAATGTAAGTTCTAACTGGAGACTCTCCAACAAGCAGTAGAAGTCAAAGAACAGCAGTAAAAAGTAAAGTCTTATTCGAAAAAAGGAAAATAAATCCATGTTTGTCTTCTTTATGAAGTGTGAATCAGTTGAAGGCGCCTCGGTCCACGTACGGATACGCCAGGAAGTCTCCCAGTTTGTTCCCTTCCTTGTCGTAATGCAGCATCCGGAAACATTTATCGCAGAACAGACACGGGTCGCTGGGCGCAAACTGGTCCTTGGTGGTGTACCATCTACAAAAACCCAAACACACCAGAGGTCAGAGGTCAAAGACGACGCGCAGGATGTGAGCGCTGATGTTTACGGACCGGCCGATGAAGACGTGGCAGACGGAACATTTTTGGGTCACCAAGCGGTTCTTATGGGTGAGCAGCGGGTAAAGGTCCGTGTCCAGGCAGTCGCTGCGGTGCGCCAGTCTGCAGCCGGGGAAACAAAAATAAATAAATCAATTTCACATTTGTGACGCCAGCGGCGGCTTTTCACGTGGCTGCTCTGCTTACGCAACTGAATCAGTTTAGAAATCCTTACTTCCCTTTGCACAAATAAAAATACTGAAAATAAAAGTAGTTTCACAACAAGCCGCTGACCTGACGTCGGTGATGATGACCAGGTGCTCGCAGTCGCCTTGGTGACAGTAGAGGTACGGAAACCCCACCTTCACCTTCAAATCCACCAACCGCGTGTCCTCCATTTTGGCCGTGCTGAATGGCGGGAAGTTGTGGGATTTCGCCCAGTCGATGGTCGTACTGGATTCCCAGTAAAAGACAAGAATCAATGTAAAAATGATGAGAAAGACCCAAACAATGAAAAAGCAGCAAAAGGTAAATGGTCGGATGAGTCTTATTACATCCAGGAACATTAGAAAATACAATTTTATTAAAAATGAATTAAAGTTTCATTTTTTAACTTTCCCTGTTATGACAGAACAGATAAATAATTAAAATTCAGAATGAAAAATACATTTGTGACCCAGAGGATTGGATCTATGGTCTGACTCATAGAAAAGCTGGAAACGGACCTGCTGATGTCCTGGCACTCTGGATAGCGCATGTCATTGTAGAAAACTCCTTCGAAGAAAAAGAAGGCCGACTTGAAAAGATCCTGAAACAAGAAGAATTAAAACACGACGGTTAGGTGGCCAATCGACTGGACCGTCCAGTCGCAGTAAATGTTTAGCTGCTCACTTTGCTCATAAAATCTGGCGCCATGTCCGGCGTGCTGCTGAACTCGCCGCACACCTGCAGGTCGCTGACGCAGCAGATGGCGTCCCGGAGGTCGGCCAGCGTGTGGGAGCCGGTCATCAGCATGGTAGTGTGGGCTCTGAGGTGGTTAAACTGGGGGAAGTTTGGGAGGATGGTGGCCCACAAGGTACACACAAAGCAAAAACCACAGAGCAAGTTATGCTAAAACGGATGCGAAAATATTAGATGAAATTGTTAGCATAGCCGCTGTAGCATCGTTAAAACATTTCACCATGAATTCTGTTTTATGCTACAACAGAGTTCATAATAATCATGCTAGCATAGCTTCTGTATTAGCATAAATTTTAGGATAAATTTAGTTTTATTATAAAACAAAATTTGTGAACTTCCATTTTATTGTCAGTCTGCTTCAGCATAATTTTTGTTTTAGCATAAATCCTTTTTAAGCAAAACTTCTCTTGACATGAAATTGAATTCATGGAAAACTTGGCAGCATGCTTTAGCATAATTTTTATTTTACCATTACTTCTAATGTGGTTTTCATTGTGGCCTATGCGGTTTGTTGGCCCTTCTGGGCCGCCGTAGAAGGGAAATGTCAGCCCCACAGAGGAACCATTCAGGGATAAATGTGACGACGAACGATGTGACAAAATAGAGATAAATGCTCACTTTCTCCACGGTACTGGGGAAGTAGATATTGATGGTTAGAATGAGTTCGCCTTCAGGGAGCCGGTTAGCTTCGGTCTCTGGTAGCCTTCCAGCAGTCAGGCGGTCCTGCAAATCATTCAGAGGAAACAAACAATTAACTTTCATTCTGTTGGTAAAGTTCTGATTTGGAATATATTAATAAATTCATCTCTGACATATTCTCTCTCAATTTTGACTTCTAGCAAATCGAAGTAAGTTAGATTACTTTAACTGGCCTAAAACAAGAGGATTTTGGTCTGATTTGACACCAGACAGTGAGAAGTTCAGCTCTTTCATGTATTTAAGGATTGTTAAGTTTAGTGTTATTGATGAATCCTTCAGTTCACCCACCAGTTCATCTGTGTAGAGGTCGTGTCTGTTTTTGGGATGTTTCTGAGGTTTGTTGTTCTGCTTTTTTCTGTGTCTGTCAGTAGAAACAGCCAGAGTCAACCTGCTGGGGAATCCAGGCAGTAACTGGACTTGAATAAATGGGAACCGGTCTTACGTCAGAGTCTTCAGTGTCGCGTTCGGAGGGACGACTTCCGGGTCGGGCTCCTGATCACCAGAATGGCAAAGAAGCGAGTCGACACTGCAACCAGAAAACAGGAATTTAAAACCTTTGAATTTCTTGAAATACGTCACTTTTTTATTTCTGATCATTTTGGTTATTATTACAGCAAATAAAAAAACTAATTTGGCTTTAACAAAATGTTAATGGTAGCGTAAATCTAAAAAAAATATTAACACCTTTAGCTTGAATTACTGCATCAATGAGGGGGACGGAGGCGATTAGCTTGTGGTTAAGTAACTTAAGATGTATTGTTCATTTGTGAACCCAGCTGTGGACAGACCTTTTTCAATGTTCGTTTTTCCTTCCACTCAACTTTCCACTGAGAGGTTTGAACACAGCTCTCAGTGAGCAGCCAGCTTGTTTTGCAATAGTCTTCACCAGCTACAGCTCAACATTTCTGTAGGAAAAATGTGTTTATTTACGCTGCGATGTTCTAATCATTAAAAGGGTGAATTTGGGTTTTAATTAGTTAATTAATAGTGAAATTATCAAAAGCCATGAGCGATGCTAAATTAAAGGCTGTGACTGATTGGACCCTTAGTATCAGAATCTTGGGTGGGAACCGACTGGAGTTCTGACCCGTTTGGTGTTCGGACCCGCCGGTACCACCGACCTGCAGACGGATCTGAGTTCGGCCATGGTTTCCTCTCCGACCCCCATCGCCGCAGCGAACCGAGCCTCGAACGAGTCCTGGTCTGGCGGCTGGAAGGAAAAGTCTTCCGGCTTCAGGCGTTTCAGCCACTCGTCCCGGAAGGAGCCGATGTGAAAAGTTGTGGAGTTTAAGTTCATAAACTCATAATCTGGGATGCTGCTGCTCGGTTCTGCCGGCCGCTCAGACGCCGCCATGTTTTCAGCGACGAAAACAAATCCATCCCCGGGCTTTTAAAGCAACCCCGCGCAAAGGCTTGTGGGTAATGTAGTTCTCTGGTTCTGTGTGGGTTTTCAGATCATCACCTTCCTAAACGAAATGTGTTTGTTGTGTTTAATCGATTAATTTTAGTGAACACAGCATGTCACATGTTAACCTAATGAAACTATTTCTGCTTAGGATCAATAAAGTGCTTTTTAATTAAATTTAAATTTGAGTGAACCCAACATATTTTAGCTCAGTGAATTGGTAATGTGATGTCTCTCTTGACCACCAGGGGGCAGTAATGTAAAATCGATCAATCAATAAAACTGCATCAAAAGAAGAAGAAGCAGCTTAAACCGGATAAAGCCCGCCATTTTCCGAGCCCCTTTCAGCGTAAATTTACGTTGGCTTTCGCCTTATTCCAAAGTATTATCAGTTTTTGCCAAAAGTGTGATTTTTTTCCCCCCTTAAATCATCCTTTAGCAAACAAAGAGGTGGTGATTTTTTTTATTCCAAAATCACTTTTGGTTAAAAGTTACTTAGGGTATTACTGTAGGAAGGCGACGACATGTAAAATTGTTTGGAAAAACAACATTTAGTTCTCGAACTGACTCTTGAACTGTGTTATTTAGAGTTCTGGTGATTATATCAAAGTCAGCCAAGAAGAACCCAAACAGATCAACTAATCTGTTTGCACGTTGTTAGCTAGATTCTTCAACAACTCGGAACTCAAGATCCAATATGGCTGCCTAACGTTTAGCACCACAATATTTAGATAAAATTATTTACACTTCCAACTGTATCTCATCAACCAAGTTGGACATATGATACTACCTTTATTAGGAAACACGGTTCAATTTGAATATACAGAATATGGAGAACTTTATTGTCATTAAGGTTCTCCATATTTATGAATACTGTCACTCTTGGTTCAATATTCATAAAATCTCCTATTTGTGAATTTTTCTGAAGACTGTAGTTCCAAATTATTCTAGGAAAATTAGCCCGATAACAAATTTTTTTGTTTGTGAAGCATATCTAAAACATTTAAAAGAAAATGCAGCTTTGGAAGCTGAAATACTCACTAGTGATGCTAGCTGACATGCCATTGGTTAGCTGTCAATCCAGGCTCATCATTCCTTGACACTGATTGGCTATTTGTCGATAGTTGCAGTCCCTAATTATTGTGCATATCAAAGGTCCATTATGCTAATTGTAGTTATTCTAAATTAGCATAACAAAGAGGCAAATGCAACCAAAATATATTTTTTTCTACACATCCAACCAATATCTGACTCTGTTATCACTGAATGGTCTAATTCTGGTCTTTTTAATTGAACCACCGTCCTGCAGGTGTTGATTGAGCATCCAGACCTTGTGATGATGCAGCGGGACGGATGAAGACATTTAAAACCAGTCATAAACTTTTCTTCCTGGGTTTTTTGGTCAGAAAACTCCAGCAGGTCAGAAAAAGTGCAAAGGATGAATGACAAAACCACTGGAAATAATTGCTTAGGCTGATGCATCACATGCCAGCAGATAGTCAGATATTATGGCAAACTCTAAGCAACACAAACTTTCTGTTACGGTTACATGGTTAACATTCAGGGCTTGGTTCCTTAAGGACACATAGTTTTCAGGTCGAGGATTTTTTCGTCCTGGGTTTTCCACCCTCTGGTAGTCTTCTATTACTTTTAATTTGTCAAGTCAGACATCAAATCTTTAATGTGTTTTGGTGCTAAGCTCTTCAGTGATTTACAAACTGACAGTATTTTAAAGTCTCTGAACTACAGGGAGCCAATCAGTGACTAAAGTTAAACGCATGGATGAGTTTCTCCAGATCCCGCTGAGGCATTAGACCTTTAATTCTGTAAATGTTCTTCAGGTGATAGAAGTCCGACTTTGTAACTGTCTTTATGTGACTCTGAACGTTCAGGTCAGAGTTCATCACCACACCCAGATTTTGGTTTGGATCTCTAGTTTCTATCTATAGTAAATGAAGCTTTGTGCTGACAAGATCGTTTCTCTTATGTTAAAAAAAACACACAAGCTAACGTTAGCTGAAGCTTTAAAGCGGCTTAGTTTGATTTTCATCCAAAATTTGCTTGTTTTAAGTCAACTGATTAAAAGATACCAGTTCCATTGACAGATTATTTCACTTCTAACCAAATAATATCATCAATATTAAGGAATAACTGACTTCAAACAAGCTCATATTTCTTTGTAAGTTAGTTTAATCTTTTTTACAAGTGTATTAAGATATTTGAACTGGAAACTAAAAGAAAAATACTTGGTAAAATCTTTTGTTTTTGCAGTGTTCTACATCAGATTGTGCATGTTTTAATGCTTCACAATGCAAAAAAACAAAATCTTACCAAGTAATTTTGTTCTAGTTTTAATGCAAATATCTTAGTCCAGTTGAAATCTTAAAAGTAACTTTTCAAAAAGAAATAGAGGTTTGTTTTAAGTCAACAATTTATTAATATTGATGAAAAAATCACAGATTATTTCATTAACAACGTGGGAAAATTGTCTTGTACGAGAAATAATCTGCCAATGGAACTGGTAGGAATGATTGATTTAAAGCTAGCTCTTGTTTCTTACTGTAGTTTTGTCTTATTTCAAGTGAACTAACATATTTGAACCGGAAACTAGACAGAAATACTTGGAAATATTTTGTGTTTTTGCGGCGAGGACAGTCCTCCAGGTTAAGTCATCCGACCTTTCATCACAATCATTCATTTTGAGTAATTTTACGCATGGTTTCCCCTTTTAAAAGTCACGGAATATTTTTTACTCACTTCTCAGTAGTTGGTATTCTTTAAAAGGCTTTTTCCCTTAAGCTACAGAGCAAACCCTTCACCATTAACACCCTGTATTAACTATTTTCCATTCACATTTTATGTCTTGGACCTTTTAAACTTGCATTATTTTTAATCCGAAGCAGCAGCTCCAACCTTCACTTTGCTCAGTGGGCTGAGCTTGTTGGCTGGGAGCCGCCCAGCATCCAAGATCACCATAAAAAGCTAAACTCAAACTGTTTTTCTTTGCTTTCTGTCCAGAGTTTTGACCGGGGAAAACCTCCGTCTCTTTCAGATCCAATGGAGATGAACAATGGTGCAATCAAGGAGGTGAGTTTTTATTTTTTAACAAAATCAATATTAATGTTTGAATTTGCATTACTTTTGTCAAATTATTTGGTTTATTTGTATTTACAGTAAATGCTGTTTCTTTAATGCTATTTTTGGCATTTTTGATGAAGAATGCAACTAGAAGCAGTTTACGCTGCTTCATATAATGGAGATATTAATAATTTGGATTATTCACATGGAAACCTTTAACACCGCCGGCCGGGGTCAGAAACATCCAAGTTTCAGGGGAGAAAAATTTAATTTGTGTTTCATTATCTGCCTGAACAGTGTTTAGGGCCATTGTAGATATAAAAAGAAAAAGGAGGAGTAAATTTCTACTCAGAGTTTTTTTTTTAAGTAATCTAAGTAATCTAATCTCTATTAAATTTCTAGAAAAACTTTGAAATTAAAATTAAAACTTTTCAACTTGTTAAACTCAGAGATTTCCAAGTTTTTTTCTAGTAAATATCTGAAATGGATCTAAAAACCGTCTGAGTTTTTATTTTGTATTTTTTGGTAAAGTTTTGAATTTTAATACTCAGAAATTTCAATGTTTTTTTAAAATTTTATATATAGTAATTTCAGAGTTTTTACTAGAATTTTTATTTATTTTTGGAGTTCATACATTTTAATGTATTTTCTATCAACTTTTCAGGTTAATCTAAACATTTCTCAGTTTTTTCTCACAAATTTTTTAATTTTCAAACTCAGAAATTTCAAATTGTTTTCTAGAAAAGGCATGAGCTTTTCTCTTATGGATATTTTACTTTTGGAGCGCAGAAATTTCCTTGTTTTTCAGTACATTTCTGAGATTATCTCAAAATGGCCGTAGTAAACCATGATAGAAAAAAGACTTTGCACCATTTAAATGCCACATTTCGATAGTTTCCACTAAATCTCCTTATTTTGTGTTTTTCTGGGTTTTTAGATGGATGTGGATCACATAAATGAACAGGAAACGTAAGTAGAGTTCAATCTCTCCAAAAGTTCTTTATTTTTTATTTTTAATCAAATATATCAACCAATTAAGGATTTAATGTAAAAGCTTCTGCTCAGGTAGATCTAAAGTGTTCTTTATAACCCATTTTCTATGCTTTCTTCAGCTTTTTGAGTTTTTATTTGGGCTTTAGCTGCTTTTCCAGTGATTTGATAAATGCAAACATTCAGCAAAGTATGAGAGGTTAGCTTTGGAGTAAAATCTGTGAGTAAAAAGCGGCTTCATCAAAACAAAATTAAGGGAAAAGAATCATAAGGATAAGAACGTGAGATTATCTGGAGCTTTGCTCTGAAGGAGAATCTGTGAAAAAACCTTCAGCGTGTTTAATAACACTAATTTCCCTCTGACAAAGACACAACATTATACCATGAACATTAGATTAATAAAGTCAGCTGGCTCATCGTAAAACAAGACGGAAATAGATCTGAGAAAAATAATTCAGAATTCTGAGGAAATTTAAAAATTATACATCAGAATTCAGGTATGAAAGTCAAAATTCTGTGAAAAAGTCAAAATTCAGAAAAAAAAAGAAATTCAGAAAAAAAAAATCAAAATTAACTGAGTGAATAAACACCAGAATTGAGAGGGAAAGAGGAGGAGGAAGATGTGAGGCTTTTGTGAAGAATATCTTTCTGGAAATGTTTGATTTTCTCTGTGGGATTCTGTTCTTCAGCCCCGTTGAGCTGGACTTGGAGACGGCCCTGGAGGAATGTAATGTCGCGCTGTATCTGTTTCTGAACAACCGGTTTGCAGACGCTTTGAGTTCACTGGAGACGCGGTACGTCTCTGATGTTCACTAAAACCTGCAGGATCTTTAAATAAAACGAGAGTTCTTAGAATCAAAAATTCTGTTTTCAGGTCGGAATATCTTTGACTTTAGTCTCAGAATCCTTCGTCAGACTCTCCAGGCTCTTTAAATGCTATTAACTGCAGTGAAAGTGTTAAATCCACAATCATGTGACACAATCCCTGATTTTTTTGTACAGACTGAAAAACTAAATCAATTAAAAGAACTAATTGATTTCCTTTGTGACAACAAGCAAAAAAAAAAGTATAAATAAATGTGATCTTACTTTCATTTTTTACACATTTAAAGGTTTTAGTTCCCTTTAAAAATCCCATTTGATTCTATTTTACTGAAGCGTTTGTGTCCTCCAGAAAGAGCCACAGTATGTATCATGCTATGGGCTACAGCAGCATCTTACTGATGCAGGCTGCTATGACCTTTGACCCCAAGGACATGGATGTTGCCATGGCATCACTGAAAGAAGCTCTGCACACCTGCCAGAGGTTAGCATGAAAAACACATCTGTACATTTCATTTATGGACTGATAACAGAAATTAACAAATTTCCCTATTCATGTCTCATCCATGTGTTTATGTCATTTTTTATGCGTTTGTTGAAAATCTGTGAGCCTCACATCCTCACTTTTTGCTCATAAAGTTAATTTTTGTGGTGTTGTCTTTGTGCCACTAATCTGACTGTGCAGTAAAACTGATGTGAGTGCATAGATTTATGTGAACTAACAATAATTTGTGGTGTTGAATGTCAGTATCTCACACTCTGTTGCTAAATTCGTGTTTGGCATCTCTGCTCCTCGGGTATGGAAGACCAATAAGGCCCAAAATGCATTAAGTTGCATTTGTGTGCCCCTCTGTGCACACAACATTAAATCCACTTTCACTTATTATACAACAAAATAAGTTCATTAATCTGCTGAACAACTAATGAAGCAGCTTAATAACTACATAAGTAGTTTTAAAAAGGGATCAAATTTAAATATCTCATATTTTAAGTTGTTTGATATGTTTATCCCATAGATAAACTGTTGCAGTTTTGGACATTTCCATCATATTTGTGATGTTTTACAACCCAGTTTTGTTTCCCAACTTAGATTTCGAAGGAAAACTGGAATAATGGAGAGCTTAGCCAGCTTTTGGCATGGGCAGCCTGTTGATAATTTGACAGAAGGTGAGTCTTGCATTGATTTCGGAGAGAAAATTATTCATATTTCAGCTAAATGTTGTGTTGTTTCTGCTAGTATACAGCAGAACATGCACCAGTTTAACTGTAAATATGGTTAACATTTGGTTTGCGCCTGATTTTCGCAGAGGAGATGCACGCTGAGCTGTGCTACGCCGAGGTCCTGATGCAGAAGGCGGCGCTGACGTTCCTGGATGAAAGTATCATCAGCTTCATCAAAGGAGGGATGGGAATGAGGAACAGTTATCTCATTTACAAGTAAAATTAACACAAAATTAGCAGTGAACTGACTGCAGTTTTCTGCCTGTTTATCAAAAAGTCTGCATGATACCAATTATGTTTTGTTTGCAAAGTTGTTGACTAAAGCAACAAAGTCGCTAAGTTGGCAACATTAGGGTCTATTTATGGATGCAGCCTGAAATCGTTATAATTTTAGTTACGTTATGTTGGTATTAAGACATCGTGTTTTTAAACTAGGAACTGCCAGGCTATGGAAAATGTAATAGAAGATGGAGAAAAGGAGAGGAGCACACATGTTCATTTCCGAGGTGGCGTCAACATGGGCATCGGATCATTTAATCTGGTAGGAAGTTTAAAAAATGTCAAACTAATTCACAACTTTAAACTACTCTCAATTTGTCATGCAAATATAAATGATTGAGGTAATTTTAATTTATTGTGACAGACTTAGCTGGAGCTCTGCTTGGGTTGCTAGGTGACGGGCGGAACTCTGCTGGGGTTGCTAGGTGACGGGCGGAACTCTGCTGGGGTTGCTGGGCAACAGGCTGGGATTACTTGGAGAGGGGCAGTTACCTTCGGATGGTTCTGGAAGCAGCTCAACTTGCAGACGTCAAAAAATATTTTATTGTAAAAAAAAACTGCTGGATGTTTTTTAAAAAACAGTTTTTCGAGGCAGTTGAGACCCAAATTGAAGCATAAAAACATTTAAGAGATTTATTTAAGATTGAGAAGTTTTGGGAAGTTTGAACTGATTCTCCAAACAGAGACTAGATGATCTGAAGCTGCATTTGTCTCAATGAATCCAGAGTAACCACCTGGTTTTACTTATTGTTTTATCAGATCCTGTCCATGCTTCCATCCAGAGTCCTCAGACTCATGGAGTTTCTGGGATTTTCTGGAGACAGGGTAAGAGATGCCACTCTGTTCGCTTTGTGATGCCACTAGTACCGCATTAAAAAGGGTTTTTAATAAGTTTCTATGATCTGCTTTGCAGGAGTTTGGTTTGTCTCAGCTGAGAGAGGGGGCAGCCAGTAACAGCCTGCGCTCCATCCTCAGCACCTTGACTCTGCTCATGTTCCACCTCTACATGAGCGTCATTCTGGGTGAGAAAACTTTCCTGATGCGAAGCAGAACGTCAGATTACTGGAGTTAAAGTGACTTTACGCTCCTTCAGGTACCGGTGAAGGAAACCTCCCTGAGGCTGAAGCTCTGCTCAAACCGTACGCCGACAAGTTCCCCAATGTAAGAAACGCTCAACCAAATGGACAAAAATATAAATGAAGGTTTCCGTTTCTGCTCATTTACTATGAGAAAAGTTCACCCCATTATTCAATACATTCACTGCAAAAACATAAAGTCTTGCCAAGTAATTTGGTTTAGTTTCTGCTGCAAATATCTCAGAACACATCAAATAAGACAGAGCTAACTTTGAAGTGACTTTTGAGCAAGGCATCGGAGCTTGTTTGAAGACAATAATTCCTTCATATTGATTTTAAAAAGTTCAATATTTACTGGCAGATCATTTAATTTATAATAAGATCATTTTCCCATGTGATAAGTGAAATACTCTGTCAGTGGAACTAGTACCTTTTTCATCAATATTAAGGAGCTACAGACTCCAAAAGGTGAAAAAGAAGAAAATCTCAGACACTTTGAGATCAATCCTGGAATTTATATTAGAAAATACTTTTACATTTTCACAGCTACAAAAGTCTAAAAATGTTTGACTTTTGCTGCTCCAAATTTTTTTCTAGAAAATTTCTGAAATTAATCTAAATTTTTTTGATTAATTTAGATTTCTGGGAAATTTTTGACTTTATGGCCTCAGAAATCCCCAAGTTTTTCTGGAAAATTCAAGTTTTTTGGCAGAAATTTTCTGCTTTTGTTCTATTTACAGTGAAAACCATTGTGGAATCATGATTTTTATGTGAATCTACATTTTTTTGGCACCTATTAGCATTGAGAAAAATGGAAACTTTCCTTGTTCCTCTTACTGTAAAGTATTTTTCTCTGGAATTGAATCTGAGGTGTTTTTCCTGCAGGGAGCACTGATGCTCTTCTACACGGCCAGGATCGCTGTGCTGAAAGGAAACTTCACATTTGTGAGTGTTTATTGTCTGACTGTAAAAGAAGGCCAGTAAATGAAGGCCAGTTTTCAGAGTTTTCTCGTCTCTGCAGGCTCAGGAGAAATTTCTGGCCTGCATAGCGACTCAGGAGGAATGGCGTCAGATCCACCACCTCTGCTACTGGGAGCTGATGTGGGCGTACTCCTTCGAGCAGAACTGGACCGAGGCGTATCGATACGCCGATCACCTCTGTAAGGAGAACAAGTGGTCTCAGGTACCTGCGTTCTCTTCTGATTCTAGTTCTTCTTCTTCTGGGGTTTTTTGGCGGTTGGCAGAAAACTTTAAGTGTGCATTACTGCCACCAACTGGACTGGAGTTTGGATTGAAGAAATGCACAAAGCAAAAATAAAAATGGAAAAAAAAAAAAAGTCTTTCTACAGAAAAGGATTAGGGTCACTAAAAAATTCGGACTTTTCCCTCAGCATTCCAAATTTTTTTCTTGGAATTTTGACTTTAGTAGAATTCAGATTTTTCTCAGAATTTTTACTTTTTTCCTGGAATTCTGACTTTAAACCCAAAATTGTATGGAAGAGGATTAGGGCCACTGGAAAAAAAAAAAAAAAGTTCTGAATTTAATCTCAGAATTCTGAGATTAAGTCAAAATTCTGAGAAAAGTCAGAATTTTGACTTGTTTTCTCAGAATCTGAATTGTTTAAATTATTTATGCTCCATCAGACTAATTTAGTCTAAAAACTCAAATCTACCAAATTGAATTTATGCAAATATGACCATTAATCCCGTCATTTTGATTCACATTTTCTTTGACTTTGCTCATTTTAAAGTTGCTGTCTTCTCGTAGGCCACGTATGTATTTCAGAAAGCCGCCATCTTAAGCATGCTGCCAGAGGAGGAAGTCGCCAAGACGGGAGAAAACGTCGTGGCGCTATTCAGGTGAGCAAAGAAATTAAAGATATCTTAGCATTTAGTTGCACTGCAAAAACACAAAATCTGTGTATTTGTCTAGTTTCTGGTGAAAATATCTTAGTTCACCTAAAATCAGACAAAAAATAACTCAAGAGTAGCTTTTCACCAAAATGTTGGAGCTTAAAAAAACTAGTGAAAAATGTAGCAGTTCCATGACAGATTATTTCTTTTACAACAAGAAAAAATGTCTTTATACGTTAAGAAAATCTGCCAGTGCGACAAATAGTTTCAATATTCAAAAATTAAGACTTAAAGCTCATTTATGAAAGTTACCTGTAAGTTTATTTCAGAGAGAATTTTTCAAAGTGAGACCCTCAGAAAGTTGGAGAGAATATGAGTAAAAAAAAACTCCAAAAAAAAAAAAAAACTTCAAGCCCATTTTTTTTTATTAGATTTTTCATCACAACTGTTTTCTGTTTTCCAAACTTTGTCAAACATAAAAAATAGTTTACATAATTTACTTAAATGTCATTTCTGATGCTCTTTTTTTTATAGGCTGCTATAAAATTCGTCAAAAAACCATAAGAAATGTGAGAATAAAATAAGATTAGATGAGATTGATTTAATATTAATTATTTCCTTATAATTAAAAGAGGTGATTGTGTTGCAAAATTGTCATCTGGTAATAAAGTCATAATATATTAACTGGTAAACTCAGACAGGATGGTGCCACATTTACGCTAAATTAATACAATAATTATTTAACAGGAAATAAAAAAAACCTTCTAAATGTTGATGTTTCGTTTCGATTTTTGTAGCATTTTCTGCTGTTTCCCCTGATAAGATATTTCCACCAGAAATAAGACAAATATAGTCAGATTTTGTGTTTTTTTGTTCGGTTAAATGAGCGTCGGTTTGCAGGCAGGTGGATGGCCTCAGATTAAGAATTGCTGGAAAATCGATTCCAACTGAGAAGTTTGCTGCCAAGAAGGCCCAGAGATACGTGTCGCCGAAGCCTCTGAAGCTCGTGGTTCCTGCTTTGGTGAGAAGAACCCGTTCAGCGCCATCCAGTAAAAACTGTAAGCCTGTTTGTTTTATCAAAACATCCATCCTCACAGGAAATGATGTACGTATGGAACGGCTTCAAGGTAGTCGGCAAGCGACCGGAGTTAACCGAAAGCATCTTATTGACTCTGGAGGCGGCAGAAGAGCAGCTGAGGAACGATTCAGGTGAGAGAAACAAAAACTGATAAACATTTAGGGCAGGATTATCCAAACTTCTTCTCAGTGAGTCAACAGTTCTTGCAGGTCAAAAGAATAAAATAAAATTAAGCAATTAAAGTTGCCTGATTTTGTTGTTTAGTTATAGAAAATGTAAAAATTCTGAGAAAAAGTCAAAATTCTGAGAGGAAAATCAGAATTCCTTGGAAAATAATCAGAATTCTGAGAACCTCTCCTCCAAAAAACCCAACAACCATTGGGGTGAAAATGCAAACTAAAGCCTGTGTGATGTGCAGATCCGTCAGAGTTCCACACGGACGACGTGTGTGTGGTCCAGATGCTGAAGGGTTTGTGTTTGACGCAGCTGGGGCGGCTGGTTCAGGCGGAGATCTGCTTCAACTTTGTCATTTCCAGGTGAGTTTATGGCAACATCACTGGCTGCATGACAGCATTACATTAGCATAGCATTAGCATGAGCATATATTATTCTGGTTAAGTTAAATCATTTTATTGAAAGTCCAGTATAAACAGATATTAGAAAATATTAAAAAATTGAAGGATTTTAGTTTTAGTTTCAGTGTCCAAATTAAAAAATTCAAAAACTTGTATATATGAAAATGGTTTGCACTAAATATTATTTTATTTTACCAGTATGTTTACATTGAACAAAATGCATTAATCATGAATCTGAGTAGAATGAAGGTATACAATACTAAAATACTTATAAACAGAAAAAAACCCTGAAATAATTGGGTTGGTCTTCAACATTTATTATTTACTATATTACTTTCATTTCATTTGTAATTTATGATGTTCAAAAAACCTAGAAAACACAACAACAACAAAAAACAAGATGAATACTAAATATGTTAAGCTCAGACTTTCATGGTTTTACCTCAACATAAAGTCAGAGCAGTTTGGAGCAGAAAGTTGTAGATAATAGACATTTTCTGCAGGTTTCATGAACTCAAAATTGAATAATTTTTAATACCATTATGAATAAAATGTAAGGCTTGTATCTCCGAAGGAATGTTCAAAAGAAAATCTCATATTGTGTATAAAAGTAGTGCTAATCTTGTCCATGATAGATAAGATTGACAATAAAAAGCTAACTAGCTAGCTAGCTGTTAGCAGCTAGTTAGCGGTAGCTTCCTCAAGGCTTTAGGCAACTCGAGCGTTTACGTCAGAGAAAAATCTCATGAGTAAAACTAAACTACAAGTAATACAAGATTAAATAAATAGTCGTGTCATGACAGATTTACAAACTCCTATAAGTTAACTTAAAATTAAAATAAAATTTGAAACATTTTAAGGCCTTAATTTCAGATACACAGATTTATCTGATGAATGTTGATATGACACTGAGTCGTCTCTTATTTGTTTGTTTCTTTCACCAAAAACTTTTTGTGTTTGTCAAAGGTGGAGTTTATCTACAATTAGTGGCAGAACTTGATTAAAAATTTTAATAGAGTTAATTTCAGCTTTACATATCAACAAAAAAGCAACATTTTCAATTCAAAAACACTTTTTGCTACTAAATTATTGAATATCAACCACAGATATTTATTGTTTTCAATCTGTTATTCAGGTTTTCATCAGGTTGGTACAAAATGCTTTTCTATCCATTCAGGTTTCCAGTTTTTCAGAATTCTTCATCATTAATGGAACTGATTTGAACAAATTCTTCTTCTACTGCCAATAACTATTCCTGCTGTTGTTTCTTTATCTTTGCTGCAGTGAAAAGGACATCAACCATGACACCTACCTGGTTCCGTTCACCATGTATGAGCTGGGTTTACTGCACAAGCTGAAAGGGGACTTTAATACGGCCATCACAGTTATTGAAAATGCAAAGTACGTGTTTTCAAATGTTTCTTTCAAATAAACTGACCCAACGCTTCATGTAATAATCTCTCACAGAGGCTAATGCACTCAATCTGAACAATGCATACGGCAGGCAAATCTAACATAAAATCAGTTTCATCGGACCGTCTGTAATTATATTCCTGTGACGGCCGATGTAGGTAGAAATAAAAGAAGAGTAAATTTCTGCCCAAAACACTCTGAAATATTTTGACAAATCAGTGGAAAAAACATAGAAGTGTCAAATTGTTTGACTTTCAAAACTCAGAAATGTCTGTTTTTTTCTCTAGAAAATTTCTTAGATTTATCTCAAGATTTTTGGTCTTTTCTAGAAAATGTTGAACTTTTTACTCATAAAATTCCCCATTTCAGATTGAGGAATTTTTGAAGCGAAGAAATACCATGCTTTTTACTAGAAAATTTCTAATATCAATCTAAAAATGTCAGTTTTTTCTAGAAAAGTTTTCCCTTTTTAAACTCAGAAATTTTCTTAGTTTTTTCTATGACACTCCCATAGTTGCACCAAACGGCTAACAGGTGATTTTATTTGCAGGATGAACTACAGAGACTACAGCATGGAGTCCAGGCTGCACTTCCGCATCCATGCAGTGCTCAACACCATGGGCTCCTTTGAGGCCAAACTTCCTCCTTCTCGTACGCCGGCTTGAAAGATCAGGAGGAGATTGGACCTAACATTATTTTAAAAACATCTTTGTCAACTCTGAATGTTTTCACTTTTTTTTTTTTTTTTGTTGCAGCAAGTCTTACAGTTTCACTTATGTGTAATTTATACATGTTTAACTGTAAAGATGTTATTTAATGCAATGGACCCTTGTGTATTTGTGGTCCGTTTTGGTGAACAGTTATGATATGATTCACAGATGTTTCTAGGACTCCTTGAGGAAAATTCAGCTATTTACACATTTCTTTGAAGAGCATATCTAAAATATTCCAGGAAAAAAATCTTGGGAAGCTCTGAGCGATGCTAGCTGATACTCTATCAGGTGCTGTTTGCAAAGCAGCCAATCCAGGAGCACCACTAATTTTCCTTGATGCTGATTGGCTGAATCCCAAAGAGCACAGATAAAGATGCTAGTTTCTGAGGTAGCGCTAAAACAGTTTGCAGTGTGTGTATTCATGCCAGTGAAGGTACATTTGGTGTATGAGACATTGAATCAGGCAGCAATGTTGATGTATTATACTAAAATGTGACAATTTACATTCTTAATATCTAAATTTAATTTTTTGAGTTAAGAGTAAGTTATCATTGCTTTTGATGAATACATTTGTTTGTGACTGTGTAAGGCAGTGAAGTGTTTTAAAAATGACAAACTGTGGAAAAACTGTGGAGCTTTTCCTGCATGTTGAAGTCATTTTTTCCAGATGAGTTATTATTGAGGTTGCTGATCAATTTAGGGATGAAACAATTAATCAGAATAATTGTCATATTTCGATTGTATTGTAATATTGTAATATTGATTATTGTAATTTGCTGGAAAAGTACCACACTCAGTGCAGTGAACTTACGACAATATACGCGTTTCATAACAGTCAATATCAATACTTACTGATTAGTTTTCTTTTGTTTTAATAATCTGAAAAGCTGCCAAACTGATAGTGTTTGGTTTTCACTCCACACTTGTTTTTTTTTATTTTTGAGCAGTCATGAGGCACGATGGCAAAAACTTAAACTGCTGCTGCGTGATTTACTCAGCAGGTCGTTGCTAGGTAACCAAAGAGTGAGTGAGTTAGTTGATGCCACCAACCTGAGCTTAGCTAGCTGTGAGAGGTTGAGAGGCTGAAGCTTTTCCTCTGCCTACATCTACCAGAATGCTGTGCGGTTCTGGATCAGTATTTAGTGAATATTGATTATTCTATCAGATGTCTTATTGATATTGATTACGTGTTTGTTCCAAGATGTGGCCTGATCTAGCTTTTCACCCCCAGCAGACTGCTTGTGTTCAATGTAAAAGACTTTGTGGGTCTGATGAAAGTCAGATTTATTATTATTATTAAACATTGATTTTAAATTATCTAAGCTTCATTGTGTACTTTTTTTTATATGTTGTGCAATTCCAACTTTGATCATGCTTAACTTGACATTAAATGTTTTCTACAGCCATCAGCATCTTCAACTTTGAAATCTTATATGAGTTACAACATTTAATTTCTCTCTGGAATTCATAATGTATTTTTATTTGATTTGATTGATTTTCATTCTATGTTAGCAATAAAATTATCATAAATAAAACAAATAGAGGCTTAAAATAGTTTACTCTATGTGTCATGCAACAATATAATACATGAGTTTCGCTCTCTAAAAAGAGATAAAAAAAATATTGAGCTGTTTCAGGATTTTTTATTACATAAGTTATTTATTGTCATTTGACACTCTTCACTCTCCATAAGAGTCAGGACATACTGGAGCAGCAGTTTGGTATTAAGCTTTGAAAATATGAAAAGCAAGTTTATCTAGTTTTAGGGTTAAAAACTAATATATATATTTACTGTTTGTCAAAATGTTTGTAAAACTGTATTAGTTTGTTCTTAGAAAATTTTACATTTTGAAAACTAAAAAAAAAATTCTCCGGTCCTACTTTATAAAAAATAAATATAAAATTTTGCTTTTTCTCTAAATTATTCTAAAAATATATTAGAGGTAGATTATGAATTAAACATATAGTCCTATTAAAATGAGTTTTATTAGAGGTTTAGATTCTGACTGTTTTCTGCAGTTCGGCAGGTTTTACAGGTTTAGTTTTTCTGTGTTTGGACTGGAAAATGTCAAATTTGGCAACAATGGCAAATGGCGCCATTTGTATCAATGAGCGTGACGCGCATGCGCCATGCTGGATATAAAGATGACGCAGCTTCTCCGTGAGCGTTTTTAAAAAGACGCGGCTAACATCTGACTGCACGGAGACATCAAGCTGTCGGTCTGATATTCATTAACTTTGGACTTGGACCTTTAGAAATGATATTTTCTGATCTGCCAAAACGCGGAATCCGAGTGGACGCCCAGCTTTATGACTGAAACTTTTGTGGATCCGATTGAATTCGTGTCATTGTTCATCGAGGCCTAGAGGCGCCTTGTACTTGACCTACTAGCAGGCCGCAGTGACGCCAGCAGGCCGCGGGAGCGCCATGTTTGAAGTCGCTGCGTTGGTTATTCAGTAAGTTATTTTTCGGAAACCTTAATCTACGTTATTTGTCTTTTTCCACCGATGATGTTAGTGAAGCATTTTTTGTGTCTTAACAGAGCAGCACACAAGGAGAGAGCCGACCATGGCCTCTCAGCTGCGGCCTGTTTGTTTGCTGGCGTCCCTGAAGCATCTGAGGAGATATAATGGCATCTGTAGCTAGCAGATGATCGATTGTGGATTTACTACAGTCAAGCAGAGGATTCCCTTCACTGAAGCTGAGGAATCGCTACAAGGTGCCTGGCGGATCCGCCCAACCCGTCAAAGGTTTAAGTCTGTAAAGAACTGTTCCAATGGCGGATCCAGAAGACATCTCAGGGTAGGAGCTGTTGCGGGTTTTGCTATGCTGCTGATGTTAACGCTGTTGAAGGCAAATGCTCGGCCTCTTGGCGCTGGTTTGGTTTGATTCTCTGCTGAGAAGGATTCTGCTGTTTTAAATCCTTCTGTCTTTGAATTGTTAGTGTTTGAAGCAGTTGCTGTGGTCATGTGACCTGCAGCGGTTTAAATGTAACTACAATCTGAAGTTCTTGGCTTAAAGACAGTTATGATATGAAAGAAAGATGCCTGCCAAGGACTTTGCAAATACAGTTAGGAGTATTTATATAATATGGCTGTTGACATTAGTGTAGCTGCATTGGGATATTTATCTTTCCAGTGAATATCAAATGTTTTTGGGTGAAGACGAGGTCTTTATATTTCAACATGTATACATTTTTTTATTTTTTGTACCTGCTTAACATTTAGTTTGAAATTTAGGGTCCATACTTTAATAGTTTAATAACTTAAACAAATTTCATTTACGTCAATTTAAACGTGAAAACCCATTAAGTTTTGTGGCAAAACAATGCGAGCCTCGTGCAATTTCGTCATGAGACTTTTGTTTCTTCTGGACGACAATGGAGGGACCTGCTGGAGCTGCAGGTCAGAGGTCACAGATAATGTTCACACTGTAATCCACCATCTCTTATTAGCAGGTTTTCAGCTGAACTCCATGTTTTCCTTCGCGAGAGGATCGACTGGGACCCGTCCTTCAGTGTTTAAGTTTATTTTTTTACCCATTTTCTCTCCTAGGCTAAGCAACTGGTGAACCTTCTGTTGCAAATAACTTTTTTTTTTTTTCTCTCATAGATAAAGCCACCAAAGGAGCTTCCACTACAACTAACTATTTTCTCTGACAGAAACACTCCTGGAGCAGCTCTTTTTCTTTTTCTGTCTCTCTCTTTATTCTGTCTTTCAAATCCCCCGGGGGCCATGACAGATGGCCTTTCGTACAGAACCAACTTCTGGTTCTGCTGGAGGATTCTTCCTGTTAAAGGGAAGTTTGTCCTCTCCACTGTCACTACATGCATCCTAAATATGAGGCATTGATTTAGCTTAACTGTTGACTAATTTAAATAATTGGTGCAGTGTTAGCCTCATTTTGGAAAGTCTTCCTGGTAAAGGGAAGCTTTTCCTCTTAACAGTCACCACTTGCATCTTCAATAGGATGCCTTGATTGAGCTTACTTTACTTTTAATAAAATAAAAAAAATCTTAATTTAATTATTAAAAAAAGTTACTTTTTTTTGTTTGTTTTGTTTGGAAATCTTCCTGTTAAAGGAAGTCTGTGCACCGTGACCAGATGGGATCCTCAGAACGAGTCATTGCTTTAGCTTAATTAAAAAAAAAATGTAGTAATTGGTCTCGTGTTAACCCTTTTTTGAAATCTTCCTGTTAAAGGGAAGTTTTTCCTCTCCACTGTGACCACATGTATCCTCAACATGAGGCATTGCTTAAGCTTTCACAACTTTTAACCAATCTTTGATAACCAGTTTTTATTTATTTTTGTTTTGGGGGAAGTCTTCCTGTTAAAGGGAAGCTTTTCTTTTCTACTGTCACTATGTTCATGATGAGGCATTGCCTAAGCTTACTTACCTTAACAAATTTAAATTGGTGAAGTGTTAACTTCTTTTGGAAAGTCTTCTTGTTAAAGGGAACTTTTTCCTCTCCACTGTTACCAGATGGGATCCTCAGTACAAGTCATTGCTTTAGCTTAACTTTTAACCAATTTAAATAATTGGTGCAGTGTTAACCTTATTTTGGAAAGTCTTCCTGTTAAAGGGAAGTATTTTTGGAAAGTCTTGTTGCCACGTGGCTCCTCAGTAGGAGGCATTGCTTAAGCTTACTTACTTGGAACATTGTTCACTTTTTTTGGAAAGACTTCCTGTTAAAGGGAAGTTTTTCTTATGAACTGTCACAGCATACATCTTTAGAATTAGTCTCTGATTAATCTTAAGTAACTTTTAATCAATGTTTGATAGCTGCAGTTTTCTTTCTACTTCATTTGAAAGTAGATCTGATCTTGGTTACAAAAGGGTAAAGGTGTGAAAACAAACCCCATCGACGGAAAAGGGCTTGGTTACCCTTCTCCGGGTCGTGTGAAAACTAACCAACCAAACTTGGATTCTTAAGTCAAATATATCTATGGAATCCACTGTAAAGATTACTTAGAAGGTAGCAATAAAAATATCGCAATAACGACAAAAACAGAAAAGACCAACTCCTCAAAAGACCCACCCACTCCCTGATTGCTCCTGACAATGACCGACGTAAAAGGCCTTCATCACCCCACCACTCATGGATGACCTCAGTGACCCTGCCATCGGGCTCAGAAGTCTTCCTCAAGAAAGCTGCAGGTATTTTGCTGTTATTTAAGAGGACTTGTGTTTTTGAAAAATATGATTTCAGAGTTGTGAAAGGGTTTGACCTTGAACCTGTACCTGTCTTGTTGTCTTTCTGTCCTGTTGTCCTGCAGGGATCCTCCTGGATCATCTGGTTTTTCATCTCGGATTTCGTCCTTCATCGGCCGACAGGGGAAACCTACTCAAGCTTAGCTTTTATTTTTTTTCTGTCATAAACTAAATAAGTCTTCAAGCTGGTACTTTGGCCTCATCTAGCCATTGTTTTTATTTATTTATTTTTTTATGGACAATTTTCTTTGGAAACTTTATCATTAATTTTGTTTTGTTTATTTATTTTAGATATTTAAAATGTCTTTCAATGTTAGTGTTAAATGTTAAAATTTACATTTTAGCGTTACCATGGTTGTGGCATTGAAAATACTTATACTGGCTTATTGTGATCTGTCTGTATTTATGTTGCTTTTTGTCATTTTCTGTTTCTGCTACATTATTTATTTAAATTGTTTTCTCATTTATTTTTCTTTCCATAGACTCTACACTTGGTCTGGTATTCTGATTGGCTGTGGTTTCTTCCTGGAGGAGGGCATTGGCTGACATGATGCTGCTGTCTCCTAACTGTTCTCCCTCTCCGTTTCACTTCCATGAACATGGAAAGTTCTCCTCATCAGGTAACCTGTAGTTGTATCTCTGCTCTGTCTTCTCTCAGCTCCAGTCGGTCGTGGCAGATGACTGCTGGTAAGGAGCACGGTTCTGGATCTGCTGGAGGTTTCTTCCTGGTAGAGGGGAAGTCTTCCTCTCCACTGTTGCTCCATGCATGCTCTGTATGAGGGACTGCTGTGAAGTTAACAATTCAACACAAGTGATTTGCTGTCACCCCCTGCTGGTCAGGAGGAGTGAATGCTGTAAGTAATGACTCCATGCAATCTGCTGGGTTTTAATTGGTAGAAACTTTTTATACTGTTTTAATAAGGAACTGAGCTTATTGTATTAGCAATTGGAGTACATGTGATTTAACTAAAATTATTTCAAAGTGCATTGAGACGACATTTGTTGTGAATTGGCAATATATAAAATGTAACTTTCAAACTAACAAATGAGCCCCACCAATAAACAATACAAAAACCCCAACAACCAATACAAAAAGTTCTAAACCCCAAAAGTTTCAAAGCTTATAATTATAACATCAGTTCACAACAATGTTGTTGAGGCATTTTATGAAAAATCATTCAAATTTAGTCAGATTACTATTGATCAAAGTTATCAATTCTTTTGTCATTCATATAAAGAAGTTTGAAAAATGTTTACCAAGCGAAAACCAGCAAATTGTATGGAGTCATTACTTACAGCATTCACTCCTCCTGACCAGCAGGGGGTGACGGCAAATAGTTTGTGTTGAGTTGTTGACTTTATAGCAGTCCCTCATACAGAGCAAGCATGGAGCAACAGTGGAGAGGAAGAACTCCCCTCTACCAGGAAGAAACCTCTAGGAGAACTGGAACCGGGCTCAGTACCAGCAGCCATCTGCCACGACCGACTGGAGCTGAGAGAAGACAGAGCAGAGACACAACAGGTCAACTGATCAGGAGAACCTTCCATGTTCATGGAAGTGAAACGGAGAGGGAGAACGGTTAGGTGATGGCAGCATCATGTCAGTCACTGCCCTTTTCTAGGAAGCAACTACAGTTAATCAGCGCCAGAACAAGTGGAGAGAAAAATAACTAAGAAAGTTTCTAACTAAACTTCTTGGTTAGTTGGAAACACCAACGTGCCACCTTCTGGCCTCTCTCCAGATCAGTTCAGGTCAGAGAATGGAACTGTTTCTGGCTTTTTTCCCCCCCCTCTGTCGGCTGCCACCTTATTGTGGTGGAGGGGTTTGAGTGTCCCAGTGATCCTAGGGGCTCAGGACCCACATGCCTCTATGTGGGTCAGAGCTGCCAGGGCAAACGGGTCCTAGGTGAGGGATCAGACCAAGTGCAGCCCAAACATCGCTAAGAAATATAAACAGTTTTCCTGTTTAGAGATGGCGATGTAGAGGGGTTCAGGTTTAGAACCAGAGCAACAGAAAGAAGTCAGAGTTTCCCCCCCAGGCAATGGGTTGTTATTTTAAATGGGGATTTTTCTGCACCAGTGACAGTAAAGACAGATTAAGCTAAAGGTTTATAGTTGAGGCATTGAACTGACTGAGGAGTTATTTCTGAGTTTTGATGCCTGATCCTGCACCTCCGACTTTCTGTAACTGGACATTTTTTAACCCAAACACGCAGCAGACCGCTGATTACGACCCCAGCAGCTCTTCCTCTGGGATCAGCAGGTTTTCTGGAGGAAACCCTGGAAGCTTTCCCAGGTGATGTTTCCTGATTCTCTATTTTGACTTGAATCTTTCTTAGCAATCTTCCTTAAGGAATGCTGCAGGTACTTTGCTGTTTATTTAAGTAATATTTAAAAGTGAGTTTTTGAAAAGTGATTTGATTCTTGAGTCATTGAATGGTTTGACCTGGAACCTGCTGTCCTGTTGTCACCTTCCCACCCTCAATATCTATTGCAGGGGTCACCAACCTTTTTGAGACTGGGAGCTACTTTGCGGGTACAGAGTAACATGAAGGGCTACTTGTTTGATACAGACATAAATGTTCTTGGCTCAGCCTTTATAACAATAATATACATAATTACAAGCTGCCTGGTCATATTAATGTTAGGGACTACTGACAATAGTTATCAGTAATAATTTACCATGGCAGCTATGGCCATGGTAAATTATTGTAAGTTACTGTATTTTTTTTTTATCATTATCCAACCCTCTTTACTGTTCACAAAATTGTGGAGAGAAGAAAAAGATGTTTTGTGCCAAAACATTTTGTACATGGCGCACATCAGTGTGACCCTGTGGAGGTCAAAGGGCACGCCAAAGCCTGAATCTTATTGGTCAGTTTGCTTTTTGTGTGAGCTAAAAATGAATGAGTGGAGTTTGAACCTCCCGTTGTTCTAAGATCCCGCTTGAGCTTTTTACAGTCCACAGTTCTGGCGCGGTTTCGCGAACTTAAGAGCTGACGGGTCACCCGTTGGCTGACACCAGTAGATGTCGAAAAAAATGTCCTACAGATCGGTAGGTACGCACAAAACTATCACTGCACCTGACCTGCAAGAGCGCACCTCTCCAACCGAATCATGTGCACTCCGCACAATACCAGCACAAACCTAAACCACTAAAGCAGCGCACCCTTTCTTATTTTTATTTTTTACACAAACGATGCTAAATACTAAAGACATGGAAGCGAAGTGACCCGTGTGATCCACGGAAAGAGGAGGATGTTGATTCCCAGGTTCAGGTGGTGTCAGACGTCCAAAGGAGGAGAAGGTGAAGCAACAATGTATGCTTATTTTTTTACTCTTTTGGGCAACGTTTCGACTAGATTAAATTGTTTAACCCTCAGTCTTAGCGCGACGCTGAGGTAGAGCGGCAGATGTCCGCTAACTGGACCCGCTAACTCTCCGGTTCGGGAAACATCAAAGACACTCATCAACCGGCGACCCGCCAGAACTGCACACGGTGAAAATCTCCGCCGGGATCCACAAGACCGCTCTAAGAACTACTGGAGGTTCAAACTCTGCTCATTCATTTTTAGCTTACAGAAGAAGCACCAAGCCGCCAAATAAACTAAAGCAAACTGACCAATAGGATTTAAGCTTCAGCATGCCCACCCCCACAGACTCAGACGTGCGCTACGTACAAAATGGTTTGACACATTTTTTTTCCTCCATAATTTGTTCATTGTAAAGAAGATTTGTTAAGAAAAACTTCAGAAATTATAATTTTCTTTTTTTACTTCAAGGAAATCTTAAGGGAGGCAGAGTGGGTGCAGCTGCAGGCACTGCTGCCCTCCAATAACATCCTGCAGGCATCTGCGCATAGTTCTGAACTTTAACCATAGAGTTTTATGCATAAAGCAATTTATTGTAAACATTTTTTGTAATTTACTTTTTTAAAAATTCTAAATATAAACAAATATTACTTCAATGTAAAAACATGAAATTACAAAATTTCTTTGGCAGTTCTCCCTCATGACAATGGCTATTTTTAGAAGTTGCTCCGCGGGCGACTAACAATGTCCCCGCGGGCACCACGTTGGTGACCCCTGAGATAGATGTATATACTGCTCAAAAAAATAAAGGGAACACTTAAACAACACAATATAACTCCAAGAGCAAGCCCCGGTAACCATCACTGTGGCAGATGTCCAAGAAAGAGTCTCAGGTATGAAAAACTGGACAGCACCAGGGCCTGACATGATCCATGCCTACTGGCTAAAGAAGCTCACTGCCCTCCATGAGCGACTGGCAGCCCAAATGAACCAGCTGCTACAAAATGGGACTCACCCTGAATGGTTAACTGAAGGGCGCACAATCCTGATCCAGAAGGACCCATCAAAGGGCTCAGTCCCACCCAACTACCGACCAATAACCTGTCTCTCCACAACCTGGAAGCTCATGTCAGGCATCATAGCGGCTAAGATAAGCAGACACATGGATAAATACATGAGCACGGCACAGAAGGGCATTGGTGTAAATAGCAGAGGAGCCAAACACCAACTCCTTGTAGACCACACAGTTACCCGAGACTGCAAAACCCGACACACCAACCTGTGCACAGCTTGGATAGATTACAAGAAAGCCTATGACTTAATGCCACACACTTGGATCATTGAATGCTTAGAGATGTACAACATCAACAGGACCCTGAGAGCCTTCATTGCAAACTCGATGGGGCTGTGGAAAACCACCCTTGAAGCCAACTGCAAACCACTTGCACAAGTGTCCATCAAATGTGGCATATACCAAGGAGATGCTCTGTCCCCGCTGCTGTTCTGCATAGGCCTGAACCCCCTCAGCCAAATCATCAACAAGACTGGCTACGGATACCGACTAAAGAATGGAGCCAACATCAGTCACCTCCTCTACATGGATGACATCAAGCTGTACGGCAAGAGTGAGCGAGACATTGACTCACTGATCCACACCACCAGGATCTACAGCACAGACATTGGGATGTCATTTGGACTAGAGAAGTGTGGTCGGATGGTCACAAAGAGAGGGAAGGTCATTCGCACGGAAGGGGTCTCACTCCCAGAAGGAACAATAGCAGACATAGAGGGCAGTTACAAGTACCTGGGAATACCACAAGCAAATGGCAACCTCGATGAGGTCACAAGGAAAACAGCCACAGCCAAATACCTCCAACGAATAAGGCAAGTCCTGAGAAGCCAGCTCAATGGCAAGAACAACATCCAGGCAATAAACAGCTATGCCTTGCCAGTAATCAGATACCCTGTAGGAATAATTAGCTGGCCAAAGGAGGAGATACAGGCCACAGATGTTAAGACACAAAAATTACTAACAACGCATGGAGGGTTCCACCCCAAATCCAGCACCCTGAGACTGTACACGAGCCACAAGGAAGGAGGCAGAGGAATAGTGAGTGTGAGAACCACTGTCCAGGACGAAACATCCAAGATCCATAGATACATCAGGGACAAAGCCTCATCAGACAATGTGCTCAGTGAATGTCTCAGACAATGGAGAACAGAAGTTGAGGTGCTGGAGGTACCATCATGGGAGGACAAACCCCTACATGGGATGTACCACCCGCAAATAACTGAAGTGGCTGATATCAGAAAGTCCTACCAATGGCTGGAAAAAGCTGGACTCAAGGACAGCACAGAGACCCTCATCCTTGCCGCCCAGGAACAGGCCATAAACACCAGCGCAACAGAGGCCCAGATCTACCACACCAGACAAGACCCAAGGTGTAGGTTGTGCAAGGAGGCCCCTGAGACAGTCCAGCACATAACAACAGGGTGCAAGATACTGGCAGGGAAAGAGTACATGGAACGACATAACCAAGTGGCAGGCATAGTGTACAGAAACATCTGTGCAGAATATGGACTGGAAGCCCCTAGATCAAAGTGGCGAACACCCCCAAAGGTGGTGGAGAATGGCCGAGCTAAGATCCTGTGGCACTTCCAGATCCAGACAGACAAAATGGTAAGGTCGAACCAACCGGACATTGTCGTAGTGGATAAACAACAGAGGAAAGCCGTTGTGGTGGATGTAGCAATACCAAGTGACTGCAACATCAGGAAAAAGGAGCACGAGAAACTGGAGAAATACCAGGGTCTCAGGGAGGAACTGGAGAGGGCCTGGAAGGTGAAGACCACAGTGGTGCCTGTGGTCATCGGGGCCCTCGGGGCAGTCACCCCCAAACTGGAGCAGTGGCTACAACAGATCCCAGGAACAACATCAGACATCTCAGTCCAGAAATGTGCAGTTCTAGGCACAGCAAAGATACTGTGCAGAACCCTCAAGCTCCCAGGCCTCTGGTAGAGGACCTGAGCTCAGAGGATAAGAACCACCCGTGGTGGGTGAGAAGGGAATTATATATATATATATATAGAGAGAGAGAGAGAGAGAGAAGCCAGAGCACCAGAGAGAACTTGAAACAAACAACCAACCAAAGGAGACGATTGTTGATTTCAGGAGGAAAAGTATTAGATCAAAGCTTGCTTCCTTCATGGGGAAAAAAGTTGAGGAATATAAAGACCTCGGTGTTCATCTGGACTGGAGACGCAACAGTGAAGCGTCTATAAGAAGGCACAGAGGAGACTGGACTTCTGGAGGAAGTCTGATGTTGAAAGCATCATCTGTTGGGGCAGCATCAGCCCCAGGGACCTAAAAAGGCTGGTAGAGAAGGCTGGTTCTGTTCTGGGGACGTCTGTGGAACCTCTGGAGAAGGTAATGCAGAGAAGGATTCTTCATAGGATCAAGAAAATTATGGACAATCCTGATCATCTTCTTCACAAGGCTGACTTGGGAGAGAAGAGCATCCGTCTTCAGTCAGAGGCTTCTTCAGGTTCATTGTGGTCCAGACTGCAGTCCTGAAGCAGTCAGGACTGCAGATCTTTCCTGTCGACACCCACCGACATCTTCAATGACTCTTTGAAAATCTTGATGAGCTACAACATAGTTTTCTTTGGGATTCATGTATTTTTGAATTTAACATGAAATAGGAAATTGAATTACATCTGGTATATACTTTTTAACGATTCCAATTAAATTTAAGACTAAGCTCTCACTGGTCTATGATCAAATAAATAAACAACTCCAAACACAGCATATATGACAAATAAATATATTAAATAACCACCATAGTGAACGATCAGAAAGGGAGTGCAAAATAAGCAGATAGAAAGAATTATTACTAAAAATTGTTCCACTATGTTGTTTTGTTGGTGAGGAAATTCATTTTCTGTGTCCTCTGTGACAATTTCTTCGCCCTCTAAACTGGTTTGTATTCTCTTAATGATATCTCTCAATGAATCTTCTTCAGAGTCAATCTCGTCTGTACATGCGAAGCAAACCTCCTCGGCCGGGGAGGTTTGCTTCTCAGTCGTGGACGACGAGTCAAACTCCTCACTACCTGAGAAGCAAACCTCCCCAGCCGAGGGGACTAGGAAGCAAACCTCCCCAGCCGGGGAGGTTTGCTTCTCAGTCGTGGACTGGTCAAAAAGAAAGGTGGTGAAGTCGTCGTAGGCTGGGAAGCAAGCCTCCCTGGCCGGGGAGGTTTGCTTCCGAGTCGCGGTCGGGTCAAAGAGAAAGGCGTCGAAGTCGTCGTAGGCTGAGAAGCAAGCCTCCCCGGCCGGGGAGGTTTGCTTCCTAGTCGCGGTCGGGTCAAAGAGAAAGGCGTCGAAGTCGTCGTAGGCTGAGATGCAAGCCTCCCCGGCCGGGGAGGTTTGCTTCCTAGTCGCGGTCGGGTCAAAGAGAAAGGCGTCGAAGTCGTCGTAGGCTGAGAAGCAAGCCTCCCCGGCCGGGGAGGTTTGCTTCCTAGTCGCGGTCGAGTCAAAGATAAAGGCGTCGAAGTCGTCGTAGGCTGAGAAGCAAGCCTCCCCGGCCGGGGAGGTTTGCTTCCGAGTCGCGGACGGGTCAAAGAGAAAGGCGTCGAAGTCGTCGTAGGCTGAGAAGCAAGCCTCCCCGGCCGGGGAGGTTTGCTTCCGAGTCACGGACGGGTCAAAGAGAAAGGCGTCGAAGTCGTCGTAGCCTGAAGAATTGCTGTTGTCCTGAGAATCCATACTGAAAATTATTGCCATAAAACGGTGCTGAGGTTTGAAGTGCTAGTTCGATATGAACTCGTGTTTTGAAACACAAGCATTCATAGCCTCAGTTGTTCTTTGATCTAGAACCGCATGTCATAGATGAGGTCATAGCTACAATGAGCTCACTGTAGTTCCGGGGGAATGTCTTGCTTCTGTTCGTTGCTATGGAAACGATCAGATCAGTTCTGCTTCCCTCAAACCATTAACCCTTTGCAGCGGCGTCACTTAAACATTTGAGGCGCCACAACAAATGTTGAAAGTGAGGAATGGGAGTATTGAACTGAGTGACTGAAATGGATTTCTAAGATTGTATGGAGTCGGCGTGTTTTTTTTGTATCTAAAGAAATATATACTTTTTTTTTTAATAAGCAGGACTGCAAGGATTTCTTCTGTGGTGAGCACTGGCAGGACAAAAAAATTCCTGAAAGAAAGATGTGTGTAGTTTTTATTGTTGATGCACTGAACAGGGAGTGTGCAAAAATCAAACAGCTAGCCACAATGAGCCAGCGGTCTGTGTTATGAGTGTATTATAAGCCTGACGACCCGCCATGGTGTGCGTGTGTGCATGTGTGTGTGTGTGAAAGAAAGCATAAACAATCACTGAAGCTTTACATTTGGAGTACTTTCAATAGGAACAATAACATCAGAGACATCATAAACACTGTGAAACACCAAATCCTACAAAGTATTTTTGTGTAGTTTCTACACTTGAAATGAGACAAAACTAATTTACAAGTAAATTTTCAGCAAGATGTTTTAAGTTAAAAATCCTTGAATATTGATGAAAAAGTCCTACTTCCATTGGCAGATTAGATCAAATAAGATATTTTTCCAATGTTGAGTATAAAAAAATCTCACGCTGGAACTAGAACTTTTTAATCTGTATTAAGAAATTATTGACCTAAAACAAGCTCCTGTATTTTTCAGAAAAGTTACTTACAAGTACGGTGGACATTTATTGTATCAATCATTTGTCATGATAAATTCCTTATCAGAATAAGAAATTTGATTTATCGACGGCCCGATAAATTCCAATTAATGATGTTTAAAACCCCCCAAAGCTGACAATAAAGTAATGCCAATCACTATTCTTTATGTGACTGGTGTCTTAAAGAATCGTATTAAGTGGTATATTTTCCAAAAAAGCCCCATTATTTCTATTTGTATGGATTTTATTGCTATGATACACATAGTCATACAGTTATCAAAAAAAGATGTAATAATAGTGATTATAGCCACTTATTATTGCCATGATGGTACTGTAAAAATATTGTTATAAAACTTTAACACCCATGCAGCAGAATCTGCTGATAATCCATGAAGGGAGAATAGTAGGAGGAAAAAAAGCTCAAAAGGTGAGCAGCATAACTTCAATGATGAGAGTTTGTGAACTTTATCATAACAGAAAGTTTTAAGCAAATGAGACAGAACAATATAGTTGTTCCATCATCAGGAGGTGCAGTGGCATCACTTCCTGTGTGTTTCAGAGCGTTCTGGCTTCACGGTGTGGCTGGTTTCCTCCTCATCAGTAAAGAGATCAATAAGTTTGGAAGCACACCTGATAAATCCTCAACGCTCCGACTACTGTGGATCAATTCTGGTTTCTAGGAAACACATCAGGACTTTCTTTCCTACACAATCGGTTTAACTTTTCCTGCAACTAACTGGGTATGCTTTCTTTCATACGATGGGAGTATTAGGAAAAAATGAAATAAAATGATGAGAATTAACTTCTTACTTCTCTCTAACATAAAAAGTATTTCTGGATCCGTTTATTTTCTGTGTGCATGCTCTATATTCTCTAACTCTTAATTTAGGAAAGCTCGGAGACATGCGAACTCGATCAGGGATTTTTGTCAGACCTGAACCATTGGTTTCATGATGGCTGTGTGGAAGACGAAGCAGAAGAGTTTCAGAATAAAAATACAAAGTGGACATTTTAAAAACAGATTTATTGCTCAGAGAAACACATGGTGTTGTGACGGCAGTGTTAAAGCTGGTAGTAAAAACGTGAACAAAGACTCATTTAAGATCTGAAATTCACTCCTTACAGTGTGTTTAACTCTGGGGGATATTACAAGCATAACAAAGTATATTCAGCTTTTTGTCTCTCTTTACCATTGTAATTGTCATTCTATCTAAATATTTAACTAAAATTAGAACTATACTAAATATTTAGTAGTCAAATGTTTAGTGGGGTGAACTAAATATTTACCCACTAAATATTGGTAAACTCCCAATGTTTAGTAGTGTTGATGCTAGATATTAGCAAGCTAGATATTAGTTTGTAGACTAAATATTTAATTATCAGAATTAGCTTACTAATTAAATATTTAACTTGCTTATGAAATACCAAATCAGCTGCATTTTGTCAAAGTTTCTGAGAGGAATCCAATACGATCAGCTTCATGTCTACAGGAGTTTGAGCGGGCAGAAGGTGGAGTTGGATCGGCAGGTCCAGACATAAGAATATTCCTGAAGGACCCGATCGATCCATTAATCTGATTATCAACATTTACCGTAATCCAGGTCCAACTTGGACCAGCTATCTGATCGATTTCTCCTACCAAGGACAGAAAACCTCAGTGGAAGTCCAGGGACTGTCTGGTTCTGGGCTCAGAATAAATCTCAGTTCAGACCGTCCATTAAGGGGGCAGTATTACGTTTTTTCCAGGCACATGGTGCCATTTTATAGCACAATCAACTATGTTACCTTCAGTTATTATAAAAAATTATATATTAACCCTTTGACAACATTTACATTAACATTTTTATCTGCATGACAATGATAAGCTGCTCATTTAATGAGCTCAGCTCATGCACAGTTTCACCAGGGGTTTGCTAATTGCTTCTGGCTAGTCTGAAGGAGCTGAGTGAGGGAACCGCAGTGGAGGGCTGCTCTGTAATGCAAGAACTTGGAAGCTTACATTGAAAAAATATTTGACATGAAGATTCCTGTGAGATGACAGAACAAGAGATGATATTAAACATCGGGGACAGCGTTATCCCCAATGTTTACAATTGTCCAGGATGTTTAGCGTTGTCCCTAATTTTATTTCATCTCCAGAGCTGAAAATTGTCCTCGACGTTTAAGGTTATAGCTGATGTTTACTGTATCTGGAATGTTTTACTTTATCGCCAATGTTTAACGCAAAGGGAAACTTTTCTGGAGATGAAGTTTGACATCTGATAAACATTGGCAATAAAGTTAAACATCAATGATCACGTGGAGTATTATCCTTGATTAAATAAAAAATCTGGAACAATGTTAAATATTCTGGATATTAAATGCTAAACGTGGCCGATAAAGTTAAACATCCTGGATGGCATTAATCAGCGACAATAACTGAATATTAAACATTGGATGTAATGATGACCACAGTGTAATGGCTAAATACAATTAAGAATTTATAGTTGTAAATCGTCAAGGAGTTGGAAATTATTCTGTTGCTCCATGTCCGATTCTTATTTAAAGATATTTTACAGATATTGTGTATCTGTAGATTTTCTTGTCTTATGAGTTAGTTTACCATTTTGTCTAGGTAATATAATTTATTTGTCAGCTCTTTAGCACGGTATATTGAACAGGAACATGAATATTATAACATGGTTTTAATTAGAAGTTTTTGATAATTAGGGGACTGTAAGTAAGTCATTACATTGAGGTAATGTATAGGATTAAATGTTATTCCTATTGGTAAGCTAATTATTTTGTTCTTGGTTATGTACACATGATTTTTTTCTGTCCTACACATTGCATGTTTTTAAAGACCTGCTTG
Source organism: Poeciliopsis retropinna (assembly GCA_010277075.1). Classification (NCBI taxonomy): domain Eukaryota; kingdom Metazoa; phylum Chordata; class Actinopteri; order Cyprinodontiformes; family Poeciliidae; genus Poeciliopsis; species Poeciliopsis retropinna. The sequence continues at coordinate 2,132,977 of VMRM01000039.1, read as the reverse complement.
AAATAAAATTTTTAGTTTGAGTAAGCTGGCAGCATTTACAGAATAGTGTTGCTGTAATTGTTTGTGTGCTAGAAGTGAACTAAGGTGGAATAATTTATCAGGTTATAAATATTTCATTTTGAAGCAGGTCAAAGATAATTCAGTGTAAAGGCTGTTAATTAATGGATATGCTCATTGTTGCTCTCAAAACCACAGATTCATCACTCAGTGTGCTAAATACTCTGCTCTATTTACCATTATTTGTGACATTATATGATGTATTGAAGCTGTAATGGGGGTCTAGTATGGCCGTATATTAAGCATATCCTATCATTTCAGGTGCGCAGTGACCTGCGCAGTTCGGCTGCATTTAATACATATAACGTATTAATGCGCTAAAAGTTTGCGGTGATCTGTAGATGTCTGTTTTATTTAATTTCAATAAAAACTTATTTCTCCTGTCAGATACTGTTTTATTCTTACAAACATCTCTATATTTAAAATATTTTCTAAAAGGATTAGTGCATACAACTGCGATAACTTTTCATTTTGAACGGATAGGATATTCTGATGAAGGTAGTGACATTTTTGTGGTTTTGACTGAAGCATAACTCTTAAGCTTCGGTCTCGTCACTCAAATAATGTTATCCAATGATAATATTTGACATTAACACAACCCGCTATAGTTTTCTGTTTGAAAGCATCTGGCGAAGGAGCACAGTTTGAGCCTCGATTTACCTGTCAGTGACCACGTGGTTTGAGCTAATCAGCTGACTGCCGGGGGAGGAGGAAGAGGAAGAAGAGAAGATGGAAGGGAACAGAGACGAAGCCGAGAAATGTATCAACATCGCCACGAAATCCCTGGAAGCAGGAGACAAAGATAAAGCCTTGAAGTTTCTCTACAAAGCGGAGAGGCTGTACCCGACCGAGAGAGCTAAAGGTGAGGCTAGGCTAGGTTAGCCGAGGAGGAGGTTAGCTTAGCCGTGTCTGTATAAATCAACCTGCCGTTAGCATGTAGCTAATGTTCTGTACCGCCATTCACGGTGAGAACTCTCTGTGGATGGACTGTAATTATCACAAACATCCGTTTGGGCTCATTTACTGACAGGAAGTTAATTTTATGATTCTGGTAAATTTAGTAACAAAGACCTCAGTTAGCCAGCTGAGCTTTTGGCCTAGCATAGCTTGTGCTCAATTTAAAGGGAAACAGACGTTTTAAACTGTTGAGTTTTAATTCACTTATTAGTGAATTTAATGCGGGAGAGGATTTGGGTCAGAGAAGATTCTGACTTTAATCTCAGATATAAATCTCTAAATTTACTTTTTTCTTGTTAATTCTGACTTGATGGGTGAAACACTTTACCTATTTTTATTAGGAACTTTTCCCCATAAATTCTGACTTTTGACCCCTATTTATTATGAATATTTTTTCGCTAATAATTCTGTCTTTTTCCTTATTAATTTCGATTTTTTTTTCTATTCATTTTTACTTTGTCTCTGCATATTTAATTTTTCTTTGGATCAATGAAATGTTTTTCAAATGGATTTGAATTTGCATAAATTGACTTTTTTCAATTAATTCAGACTTTTTAAAAATTGAAAAACATTTTTCTGATTAGTTTTTACTTTTTTCCTGTTTATCCCGATTTTTCTTTCCTGTGAAAACTGATTTTTGTCACTGCCTAAATTGTGACTTTTCACCACTAATAAATTTGACTTTTTTCTTATTAATTCAGATTTATATTCTCAGAATTCAGAGAAAATGTTTTGTTTTTCCTGTGGCTCTAATCCTGTTCAGCTCTGCTTAGTTTCACATTTTTTTATTTACCAATAAAGAGGTCAGAGGGTAAAGTCTGTTGGGTTATTAAATTGAGTTTAGCTCTAATTTCACTTTCGGATACATTGGGTCATAGTTCAGAACCAGCAGGTTTGGTAGCGGACTAGTGGTTAGCTTTAGCCAGGAAGGAGGCCAATCCTTTAATTGAATGATTGGTCCACTGAGCTTTGGTAATCCAGAACACATGGCAGGAAAACAGACAGGTAAACACAGGCTAACACGTCCAGGTGGGTCAAATGTCTGCATGACAGCATGTTACACTAATAATCTGTTACTGTAACATGTTGCTATGCTGTGATTTAGGCTGTCTATGTAGCCTAAACCAGGCATAGATGAGAGAAGGACAAAAAAAAAATGTTTCCATTTCCAGGAGGAATTAAAGACAAAAATAAACTGTTATAATGCATCCATCCATTCAAACAAACTTGATGATTTGTTTCATTTTATTTTATTTACCAGTTCCTCTTTATTTTAAAACATTCCAGTAAAACAGAAACTGATCTTGAAAGCTTGAGAAAAACATTTTGCTGTTTCTACAACTCAGTGGGATAAAAAGTATTTACACCCTTCCTGTTCTCCTGTTTTATCTTATTTTTGCATATTTGTTTAAATGGAAGTGTTTATTATTAAACCCAACACTTTCCTGTGTGAAAAAGTGATTTCTTGTTTTAACTCTTCCATTAAATCTGTATCAATATTTCCTAATTTTGAAGCTCTGCGCCTCACTGAGTGCTTCATTTCATTTTATTTCACCCGTATTCTTCCTGTTTCTGGTTTTCTCCAGCTCTGCTGGACGCGTTAACGAGGAATGGGAGCTCAGCGGGTAACGGTGCGTTTCGCCGGCGGCCCAAAGATCACTCGGAGACGTCGCAGGCGGGAGGACAGAGTCAGGAACCGACGGGAGGCGACTCCAAAGCCTTCACAGACGAGCAGGTGGAGGGGGTCCGCAGGTGAGACTCGAGGATCAGCGCAGAAACGCTTTTAATATGAGCCTTGAACCCCGCCTGTGCGGTGTGTGTGTGTGTAGCTGTTGCCATGGGAACCAGTTTATCTTTGGCTCTTCCCGTGAGGTGGTGCAGAGAGACGCTAACCGTGGAAACCAAGCGACTGAAACAAACATAAAAAAACAGCGATAGATGGTTTATAGATGTTTCATAATCAGTTATTCTGTAAAGTTCCACTGGAAGATTTAATAAATAAGTTTTAAGAAGAAAAAACAAAACAATAAGGTGCTTAAGCTATTGAAGCATCTCCTGATTCAGTTTCAGGTTCCATCAGTTACCTGGATCCTGATTTTATAAAACTCAGACTCTACCTGGATAAAAGAGTCTCCAAATAAATCAGATTATCCACAGACCTCTGGTGGAAACACAGAACGGCCGATCCTGAACTTTAACTTTCTCCTGAGTTTTCAACAAGATGAGTCGAGATTATTTAGACGAAAACTTAAAATATGAAAATTAATATGAAAATAGTCAAAATAATGCAACGACAGTCAAAATAATAGGAAAATAAAGTTAAAATACAAAACTAAAGTGCAAAAAATACTACAAATTCATAATGTTATGAAAATAAAGTAAAAATAATATGAAAATGAAGCCAAAATAATATGAAACCTGCCATTACAATAAAGTCATAATAACACGAGAATAAATTTGTTGTAATGCAAGGATAAAATCACAATAATTTGAGAATAAAGTCAAATGGCAATGTCAAAATAATACAAAAATAAAGTCATTATCTGAACAAAGTCGTAATAAAGCAAGAGTAAAGATATTGTTGGTGTAGTTTGTTGTGTTTCAGTTTCCTTTCTGTTTGTGAGGATCACCAGCTGTTCTCTGCTGTAGCACACGAACCTGTTTTCAGAAAATAACCGATCAAGGCAGAAAAACATCTGAGTTCTGCAGATGATCACAGCGGTTTAAACCTGACGTTCAGGTCTTTCTCTCCATGTTTCTTTCCTGCAGAATAAAGCGTTGTAAGGATTATTACGAAGTTCTGGGTGTGAACAAAGAAGCCGGAGACGACGACCTGAAGAAGGCGTACAGGAAGCTCGCCCTCAAGTTCCACCCAGACAAAAACCACGCACCGGGAGCAACGGAGGCCTTTAAAAGTAACTCACTGCGCGCTGAAGAAACGGTTTCATTTGTTTCCTACATGCAGATCAGCTTTTGTATACTTTAATACACATTATTATAATGTTTAGTCGGAAAATTGGTGCAAAATGTTGCATTTTTGATTCAACATTTTACTGATAAATGGATTATAATACAATTGTAAAGTTAAACGTAAAAATAGATTTATAAACCCATTCTACGTGTTTATTTCTGTTACGTTTTTGTCATTATGACTTGGAGGCAATAAAAACCCAAAATTTTGATTCTGAAAAAACTGTTATATCAGGCTAATAAAAATATAATTTTTAACATAGAAATATCATAGGGACAGCTGTTGAGCTTTAGCCAAGTGGAAAGTTAAGTGGAAGGATGAACTGAACACCTGACCTTCATTTCACAACTGATAGAAGAATAAATCTTTTCCTTTTTCGTCTTTGTGACCAGGTAGTGTCATAACCTCTAACCTGCTGGATATATGTTGCTTTCCTTCCTTCAGAGATTGGGAATGCGTATGCAGTTCTGAGCAATCCGGCAAAGCGGCGGCAGTACGACGTGACGGGCGGGGAGGAGCCCAGCAGCCCGAGCCAATCGCACGGCGGCGGCTTCGACTTCCACCGGGGCTTCGAGGCCGACATCACGCCTGAAGACCTCTTCAACATGTTCTTTGGCGGCAGCTTCCCCTCCTGTAAGAGAACAGTCCATGAACACACCGTTAGACTCACTGTTGCTACGGAAACACAATTCACCAACATTAACCTCTTAATGCCTGAATTTATGTCCAATTTTACAAAAAGTCTAATAATTATTCATCAACATGTATCTATTATTTCTTGTACTCTTCTGATTCCAAGTTGCATAGTCACAATTACAAAGTAAAAACTTTTAGTCATATTTCCTATATATGTATAACATTTCTATAATACCGCAGGGTAACATGGTAACTTAATTGTGCTATAAAATAGTTAAACACATAATTCTGTCCTTTAACATCAGATACACCAGATTTCCATGTCGATGCATCCCTGATTATTACCAATCTAGAAACAAATCTTTTGTTTCCCTCATGATTTCTGTCAGGATGGTTGTTAGATATTTTATGCTAACGTAGAGAGCCGCGGTTGTCTGGACCACATGGCGGCAGGTTTCTGACCCCAGCTGTGACGTTCTGTCTGCAGCCAGCGCCCACACTTTCACCAACGGCAGGACAAGCTACAGCCATCACAACGACTACCGCCAGGAGAGGACCGAGGAGCGAGGAGACGTACGCCGATTCATTTCAGAGTGGTTTCTGTCTCGGAATCGCCTCCGTCTCACAGATGTCGTCTCTGTTTCTCTGCAGGGCGGCTTCTCGATGTTCATCCAGCTGATGCCCATCGTGGTTCTGATTTTAGTGTCGATTCTAAGCCAGATGATGGTTTCCCCTCCGCCGTACAGCCTCTTCTCCAGACCGTACGTCTGCACACAGCTGGGTTTCTAATCCAACTTTTAAAATGTCACAGAAAAGAACATGGGAATGTTTCTGTTTATTGGGAGCGAACCAGTTAGGCTAAAAAGTGTAATTTCATCAGATGCTACTGTAATAAACAGGAACTAAACTGGTACAGACGCTGGGAGCAGGCCATATGGGCTTAGATTCATTACAATATTTTGTGCAACTTTTGAGATGATAAAAGTGATAAGAAGTGAAACACAAATATTCCTGTTATGAAAGCAAATTTTGCTGGACGATAAATTGTGCCAGAATTTTTGTGATAAACAATAACATTGTTGTTTATTTCAATTAGACACAAAGTCGAGTTGAAATAAGCATTTTGTATATTTTTCATTTCAAATAGTTTGTATATTTATTTAAGAAATTACTTATTTTGTACATTCCATTAAAATAGAATTTTCTGTTTGAATTTTGAGAAATTATATTTTATAAATAACATATTTATATACAGAAATTATATTATTATTATTAGTAGAAGTAGTATCATTGTTATTGTATTTTTTATTTATTTTTTTTAGAAAAAGCATGCAGCAAAGCTGGCATAATACTGATCATTTAATTTACAGAATTTATATATATATAAATAAAAACTGATGGAATTTGATACAATGTGAAATCTTTAAAATTGTTTTAAGTAAATGTTAGATTTGATATCATCTTTTCCTATTGTCAGTCACATAATTTAAGCAAAATTTCCAAACCAGTTCAATAGAAAAATTGGTTTCTGAATTAAAAATAGTTTCTGAATTCAATCGTGACCCTAAAAGTTGGAATCGTTGCATCTCTATTGTCTGATAAAAATAAAATAGGGTTCGTGTGTACATGTAAAAATATAGTAGTTTTAATTCATGGAATTTATTAAGTTAAAATAAATATTTTTGTGTTGTCCTCCATCTTGTTCCAGGTCGACGGGTCAGACCGTGAAGAGGCAGACAGGCAACCTGCGTGTCGATTATTATGTCACTCGGGATTTCAAATCGGAGTTTAAAGGCTCGGCTCTGCAGCAGATAGAGAAAAACGTAGAAGAAGACTACGTGACGAACGTCAGGAATACCTGCTGGAAGGAGAGACAGACGAGTCAGTAACCGACTCTTTGTCCTTTAACGTCTCCTTCGTTCTCGCCGTCTTAACGCTGTTTTTCTCATGCAGAAACGGACCTGCTTTACGCGGCGAAGGTCTACAGAGATGACCGCATGCGGAAGAAGGCGGAGCTTATGACGATGGAGAACTGCAAGGAGCTGGACAGACTAAACAATCTGTTCCGAGGCGGATGAGATTGTAGAAAATGTGAATATATGAATAGATGTATACGTTTGTTTTTTTTAAACAGAGAGGCTTTATGATAGGAGCAAAAGATTATTAAATTATTTAAGGTTAAAAATGTCTTATTCTTTGCGAACGGCTCTTCCTCCTCATTCCAGCCTGATCCCAGGAATTGCCTTGTTGCATCGTAACGAACTGGTCTGCACACCGATCAATACTCCAGACTTATTTTTATTGAGCCAGAAGGACCCGGACGCCTGGTTGTAGATTTAATGGTGAGATTTTGGCATCGTTTCTGAAACGTTCTTCACTGACATCCATTTTATGAAGGAGCAACAGAGTCTGGATGTTTTTTTTGTGGAGAAAATTTGATTTGGATTTTCTTTTGCAAAATTGAATTCAGGTTGAAAGTGGAAATCGGCGCACTTTAACATCTTCATCCATTAATGGTTGTATACTTTCATTTTTGAATGTTTAAAAGTTTTGGCAATTATTTAAGTAACTCTAGAAGTAACTAATTTTCTCATCAGTGCTGGCCTGATCATTTAAATAAAGTCAAACTGGTACTGAGGTCTGGATTTAAAGTGTTCTCTGCTTCTACATCTGGATTTTCCTGGAGTTTGATAAGCAGGGATGTTTTTTTTTTCTGCAAATGATTGGATTCCTCAAGGTGAATAAGGATACTAAGAAGCATTTTTATAAAGCTATGTTTATCATTGGGATTAAAGTCAAATTTCTCAAAAGCTAAAACCAATGAGTGAATTTTCAGTGTGACATCCATCCAGCAGGGGGTGCTGTAGCACACTTTTACACAAAAGTAAAATTTTACCTGAAATATTTTATATTTTGCAGGTGGAGGAAGCTCAGAGAAAATGTTTTTATTTAAATATATTAGTCATAAATCTGTATTTTAATGCTTTTTTCATTATCTTTAGCATTAAGTTATTTGACATGGAAGAGGATTAAAGATCTTGGATCATTAGGAAGTCTTAATTTTTTTAGAATTTTTTTTCTCTCAGATTTCTTGCTTTAATTTGAACGTTTTGACTTTTTATTATAAATTCTAATTTTAGAATTTAAACCTATTATAATTCTGATTTAATGTTTTTTCTCAAACTTGTCTTTAATTGGAGTTGTGACTAATTTCAGAACTCAGTTTCTTTGGACTTCTGGCTTAAATCTCAGAATTTTGACTTTTTAAAAATTTTAATTTTGACTAATTTCGTTTTTTTTTTTTCTTTTTAATAAATAAGTCAGATTTATTTTCAGAAATACGACTTATTTTCCTCGGATTTCTGTGATCTAAACCCCTTTCATCCTAATCATCTTCCATACTTTAATAGTTAAACGTCAGGATTTTTGCGCCGCTGTGAACTGTGGGTAATGTAATTCGTGAATAACTAGTAACATGTTTTAAACACCGTTACTGTTAAAAAAAAAAGTTACTCTGATGCAAGACGGATCCTCTGTGACAATTCCCAAAAGACGTCATTGACCAGGATCACGTGACATTGGAAACCCGGAAGTAATGTAACAACTGCTAATTGTCTGATTGCTGTTATGTTTTTAGCTAAAACATGTCAGATCAGAGCGGCAGGTCAAGCAGAAGTTCAGCTGACATGATGGGTCCAGGTGCGGCTCTGTCCGGACCGGTTCTGCTGCTCGGCCTGCTCTGCTGCGGACTTTTCCCAGATGTTTCTGCCTGTGAGGAAGAACCGGAGACCCCGGACTGGAGGTTGACTCTCAGAACCATCCGGAACGGGATTCACAAGATCGACACTTACCTGAACGCAGCGCTGGACCTGTTCGGCGGAGATGACGGACTCTGTCGGTACCGATGCAGCGACGGTGAGTCTGAGGACTTCACGGCCATTTCCTTTGGTTTGATGTCGGTTTTAAATCATTTACGACTGTTTTGTTGTTTAAAATAGTTCAAAAAACGTAAAATAATGAGTGAAATTAATCCTGGATTTTCCGTTGGCTAAAGCCTGGATGTCGGTGACGTCATCGAAGTTTGGTTGTTTGGTTTGTTTGTCCAAAGCAACAACCAAACAACAACTTGAGACTGTTTGCAGCTTTATTTTATTAACACAAACATCTGAGATGTTTTTTTCTGCAATTATGATTTAAAGGCATTGTAAAAAAGAAAAAAACTAAAAAAAAAAGTCAAAATTTAGAATCTCAAAATTTCTGAGTTTTTTTGTTGGAAATGTATTCATTTTTTTCTCCATAATGACCGTTTTACAATGCAATATTTTTTGGATCTAAAATAATTTTTACTTAAAATATTGCAATTTCTGATTTAGTTTTGAAAATGCAAATAGAAAAAAATTAATAATAAAATGATTTAGCAGTTTTAATTGGGGGAAGATTATACCCATCTCTTGAATATTTTCAACTCACCACAAAAGTCTGGACACCTCGGGGTTAAAGACCGAAAACTGCAAAACAATTTTGTAGATCAAAGGTGTCAGTCAGGACAAGGGAACAAAAAAAATCCAAATTATTGTTTAGCATGGCATCGTAAAGAAATTTGAAGAAATTCCGTCAATAAGTAAGACAAATATTGAAAAGTGAATTTATTCCAGTGTTTCATTTCAACACAGCAGCTTTCCTCCTTCTGTCTGTCAGGATTCAAGCCGATGCCTCGTCCCGGTTACAGGCATCCCCCACCCAACGGATGCGGCTCTCCGCTTTTTGGATTTCATGTAATCTGCTTCAGTTTGGGTAAATACGCTTTGTTTTCCTGTGAGTCCAGCAAACCCAGTGACCGTGCTGTTGTTTCCAGTTCGACCTGGGAATCCCGTCCATGACCAAATGCTGCAACCAGCACGACCGCTGCTACGACACCTGCGGCCGCCTGAAGCACGACTGTGACGATCAGTTCCAGGACTGCCTGGAGACCATCTGCAGGAACGTGCAAAGGACTCTGGGATTGGCTCAGACGGTCCAGGGTAAGAGGTCGGCCTGGAGGTCGCCTTCTGCCGCCATCAGAAAACTTAAAGCTCCAATTTGTAATGTTTCTAAAATGTATTTGTTTTTGTTTTTACATATGTGTTAAAACTCTTACCATCTTGTGACAGGTGATGATACAGATAATCAGCAGGCGGGTCTTATTGCTGTCAATCACCCTCATGTACTTACTGCAAAATGTCCTAATGGTGAAGAAATAACTTACAGTTACAGGACAATTATTTATGAGCTGTCCATGCTAACTAGCCTTAGCATTCATATCAGGATCTGCTATGGGTGATTGTCAGCGCTAAGGCCCGCCTCCTGGCTTTGATTTGTTGTTTCTGGTCAGCACTGAGAGAAGGCACAGATTGTTTCATAACTTGTTTTGTGACATGGTGACAGTTTCAACAAATATGTAAAAAAAGGCATTTTTAAAAAAATAAAAGTTACTTACTACAGCTTTAAATGTGAACATTTTAATTTCTTGCAAATTTATGACTTTTCCAGTTTTCTGGTGGAAATTTACATCTCTGTCCTGTTGTTTTTTTTTTCTTATTTACAAAGACTTTTATTCATTTTGTGGTGCCATAGTAGTACCACAACGTATCGCAATTAAGGGGCCTGTTTTTTTTTAATCACATCTTTTTTTAATTCTAATATATTTTTTCTTGAAAACTTCAAATCCAGTTTTTTTTTTCTTGCGATCATGTGAAAAGAAAAACTGGATTTTTTTAAAAATATTTTTGCTGCGAATGTCTCAAACAAAACTATTTATTAATTGTATTTCATTTCACCGTGTAGCTATAACATTTGTAGAAACTTTATAATACATTTTCAAACTTATTTATTTATTATTTGCCATAGGAGGTAAAACTGAAAGCTGCAGGTTAAAGTTTTGACACTTTGTGTCCACCAGATGGAGCCAAAGCTTTATTTTAAATGTCATCAGGCTTTTATGAGCTGAAATTCAAATCTAATCCTCATTATTTAAGGTTTTACTCCTGAGCAACCAGATGTTCTTTTGTTGTTAAAAATATTCAGAACTATTCAAGGAAGTATTTATATATTTAATACACTTATTAAATGTTTTGCTGATCCTTCTGCTCTTCAACCCTTTGCAGCGTGCGAGTCTGCGGTCAAGCTCCTCTTTGACGCCGTCATGCATCTGGGCTGCAAGCCGTACCTGGACAGCCAACGGGACGCCTGTGTGTGCCAATACGAGGTGAAGAAGGAGCTCTGACAGAGAAACGGACTCTGAAATCCGGACACCGGATAAATAAACTTTTCTGAAAACATGTAGATTTTTCTCAGGGATGTAGCCTCTTTGGCTAAAATTAAACACTGCAATGCAAAGTTAATGTAAAATAAAGTTTCTTTTAGGTCGTAGCTAATATTTGTCCCTTTGTGAGCCACTATTTACATATGTTGTTGTAAATCCAGAGGTTTCTGTGATTAAATGGAAACTGTTTTCATTCATGTTTTGACTGGACACAACATTTTAACAACAGTAAAGAGGATTTTACAGAGTTCAAAGGTCAGCAATAAAGCACACATCAATGTTTTGCAACATCTTATAACAAACGATTTCGCTTTTTATTCTGGATTATTCTCACATGATGCTAATCTCAACATTCTCGTAATCCCAGCGAATTTACTCTACGGTCAATGCTTTAATTAATTGGAAACACTGATAGGGGGTGGGGGGACAGAATAAGATAATTAAGGCAAAAGAAATGCTTTTAAAAAATGTTTTCCCTTTGTTTTGAACAAAACAATAGCAAGTGAGCAGAAAATCAAAGATTAATGAGGAAACACAAATAGAAATCAACTAAAGACTCACTTAACATATTAAATAATTATTAAATATTGTCATGTTTTTCTGTTTCATTCTATTTTGTTTTGTGCTTCTGTGAAAAACAAAAACTAAATGGCCCTGTCTTACCGTTGGGTAAATTAAAAAGGCATGACTATTAAAATATAAAAACTTTCACATTCCACCAAATATTTTGTATATTAAGTTTCCAAATAAAAAAAAAACTTGTGTTGCTGGGCAAATATATTGCATTCTTGACCTCACAAAATCAGTCAAATTGCCACTATTTGGCCCGTGAACCACGCTTTGAACACCCCTGCTTTAACTGAGTGGACATAAGGAGTGAACTGTAGAGTGAACTGATTACATTCTTTAAGCTCCTGTAGATTTATGTAAAATGCTTTGTTCGATTGCACCAGCCGTTTCCGTAAACCTGTTGCTTTGTAATTCAAGATAACCAATCGTTCTCTCCGGTTTCCATTTCCAGCCAATCACGTCACGGGGGCGGGACTAAGTGTCAGCTAGTTTTGCTGGTTGTTTAAGGAAGCAGATTTCAATCTCCCACTCCGAGCCAAGACGAAAAGTCAACATGTCAGGTGACAATGCAGGTAAAAAACAACCTTATTACATGTTTATGTCTTAAATCTGAAACTATCTAAAGAAACTAAACTTTTTGGTAAAACAAAAACAACTGAACTGCGATACATTTGTTCTTAAAATAGGTTCCCATGTTTACTGTTTCAGTTCATCTCAGCATGTTGTAAAACTCCAGTAACAGAAATAGTTAGTTTTTGCTGTGTTATTATTATTTTTTAAATGCTTTATTTTCTCACTCAGTGTGTGTTGTATTGAGCTTGTTGAGGAGGTTTAGGAATGTAAATCATTTTTCAGAGTTTTATTTTTCCTTCTCACCAGGAAGTGTGTCCACAGCCACAGACAGTGTGGGTGAGTAACCACTACATGAATGATCTTTAAAAAATAAAAGCAAAACTAAAATACTACATCATATCACTTTTATTAAACTTGGTTGACTTTTATTGCTCATTAACAACGATGACATATTAGTGCATTTCACAGATCAGAAGAGTTTTTATGGTGCTGAAGTCATTTATGACCAAACTAAATGGATATTTTAACATCCCAACAACACATACTGCAGAAAACTGCACCTATTTATCAAAGCTGGATCTGTTTTTACTTTTTCTCACGTTGAGCTAAATGTGCAGCCATGCAGATCACCATTCTCTTTAACTCACTTAAAATGAACTGCTAGTCCAGTAAAACCTGATTCTGTCAACATTCTGGTGGAAATGCCTCTGCTCATTGCAACATAGGAAAAACCAAGCACCTGAATGTTTACCTGTAATAAATGCTGATGCAGTCACCAGCCTGCAGCAGGGTACGTGCAAAAACATGCATGTCTGAGAAAACATGGTTGTTTTCTGATTGACATCATGCTGCCTTTCCTCTACAGATGTGTCCAAATCTTTGTCAATTTTCTGCTGATGTCGCAAAAACACAATTTTGCATTTGTGATGTGTGATTAAATAAATTAGTACATTTTTATACAGCTGAAAAACCACATCATAGTGCAAAAACATTCATCAATAAATGTATTTTTTTTTTTTTTTTGTTTTTTTAATAATTGATTGAATTCAAAATACTTTATTTATCCAAAGAAAAATTAAATGTTGTAACTATTATATCCAAGTTTCTTCAAAGTTGTAGATACAGGAAAGATTTCCTGTAGCAGTCTGTATTACAGCAGATCTGAAGAAGCCTCTGACTGAAGGCACTTAAGCTTTGATTAGAAGATTCGCTGGAAACTTTATAATAATAAAAATAATAATAATTATAATTATTATAATAATAAAGTTGTTGGCAGTATTTGGGCCATTGTAGATAAAAAGAAAAGCAAATTTTTACCAAAAACTCACACATTTCTAGAACAATTAGTCATATTTAAAAGTTGGATGTTGTCTGTTCTCTTTCCTCTGAGATTATAAAGTCGGATGTTTGTGATTGAGCCAAGCAGCCGACCTCGTAGAAACGGGAAGAACTGGAGGAAAGAAGAACAATAATCTAGACATTTTTGAGTATTTTTGGCCAATATTTCATTATTTAGTTTCTTTAATGTATAATGAGCTGAATACTCCCAGCGACAGGTTAAAGACCCGCCGCCTCGCTGTGGATCTGCAGCGTTTTCCCAGCACAGACTGGGAGGCCAGACTGGGAGGCCAGCCAGCAGGGTGTGACTGGAGTCGAGGCGTCTCGGCTTTCTCTCTTTTCTTTTGTGTTTGGAATGTTATTGATTTAAAAAATGTCTTTTCCTTCTGCAGCATCTACAGAGAATTTAACAGACACTGATGGTTTCTTCAGAAGGTAATCACTTTTTATTCTGTGTTTCTGTCAGCTGCAGATTAACAACATCTAGTTAACGACTATTTTAATGGTCAATTTATTCTATTGATTGTTCTGCTAGTCAGATTTAAAGGAATTGGCTGATTTTTCATTTAACCACTTAAGCTTATTTTATACAACCAGAAATGCATAAAAATACAAACGAATAATTCAACATGTGGAAAGCTCAGGCCTTTCTGCCGACCTTACAATGAAAGGCTGATCGGTTATTCTGATTAAGCAATTAATGATCAAGGAGCTGAAGGAACTTAAGAGGTTTTTATTTTATTTTTTTACATGAATTAAAGCTGGTAAAGCTAAAACTGCCTCTGGAGGAGTTCTGTGTAGCTCCATGGAGTATTAGAGCCGCACTAAGAAAATAATAAATAAAATGATGATAAGAATATTTAGTTACGAGAATAAATTTGTAGTATTACGAAAATGTGATGATATTTCCACTTCATCATATAAGTTTATGCTCATACGACTTTATTCTCATTATTATTACCACTTTATTTCTGTTCAACTTTATTCTCCTGATCTTGACTTTTACTTCTTGACTTTTATTAATAATGCAAAAGCTACATATTTTTCACAGTTTTGGCTTAATTACTGCTCTGAGTGTGTTATTATTTTAGAAAATGGCCTTATTTTTAATCTGCATACTCCAGTTAATGATGAATTGAAAACTATATTAGTTTATCATTATCAATCTGATTAGTCGTTGCGGCCCTGTTCATGTGCTGCCGTTTCTTTGTGTAGCAGCCCCGTCGTTTTGGATCCTGCGGAGGAATACAAGATGACCAGGAAGCGGCGAGGCGTTGCTCTCATCTTCAACCAGGAGCGTTTCTTCTGGCGCCTGGGCCTGAACACCAGAAACGGGACGAACGCCGACCGCCAGAACCTGGAGAGAAGGTTTGATTTCCTGGAGCAGGAAGAACCGGCCCCTCAGGCGCAGCAGCTTCATCTGAGCTCATTCTGTCTCTACAGACTGCTGGAGCTGAACTTTGATGTCAGGAGTTATGATGACTACAAACTGGTGGACGTCCTGGAAAAAATCCACGAAGGTACTGAAACCGTCTTATCAGAATATTTAGTTTATTTTCTTGTTTTAAATATAAAAGTATTTAAAGCTGCAGTAACTTTTATTAAAACATGTTATTTTTTATGTATTTGTTGATGAGACAGATAATCTGCAAAAATAATCTAACTCCTCTGCCTTCTCCAGTTCTCCCAGTTCTAACTGGGAACAACCAATCAGAAGCAGGAGGCTGTGATTGGTTGTTTTTGGTTGGACATGGTGCCTTTCTTCAGGTCGGAGTGAAGGCAGAGGAGAGCGATCTTTTCTGATGAACTTTCATGACATGACATTTGCTTTAAACAAATTCTTTTATAAAAGTTACTGCAGCTTTAAGGATGTTTTCACACCTGATAGTCCGTTAGACTTGATTCGATTGGACACCAAAGTTGCAACATTTGTTACATTTTCAGCTGGTTCAGTTTGATTTCACACCGCACCAAGTGAAACGATCCAAACAAAATCAAAAACCTGTTCCCCTCCTCACCTGTTGGGGTGCTGCAGCAATAACCACATGTCCTGCACTGTAGTCCACTTCCTGCTTTTGGACCGGGCTCTGGTCCACTCACATACAGAACTATATGTGAGCCAGGGGTTTGTAGGCAAATGGACCAGAGTTTGATAAAAGTGGACTAAACTGGGCTGGTGTGAATGCACCGTAATTGTTGGACAAATGAAGGAGTATTCTCTTGATGTGAAATGATCTTTAGCTGCTGATCAAACCTTCATTTTGTTCCTCCAGCTGCCGAAGACGATCATTCCAACGCAGACTGCTTCCTGCTCGCCTTCCTTAGCCACGGCGAGAACGATCACGTCTACGCATACGACGGCAAGATCAGCCTCCAGGACATCACCGCCATGTTCAAAGGAGACAAGTGCCAGAGCCTCGTTGGAAAACCCAAGATCTTTGTTGTGCAGGTAGAAACATCGCAGTGAAATCTCTGGGTTTAGGAAACAGCAGAAGGTCTGAACATGAATGTTTCCATGTGTGAAGGCGTGCCGTGGGGAGCAGCACGACGTTCCCGTGACGCCCTGCGACGCCGTTGACAGCGACATAAAGATAAATGAGACGGTGGTGGATGCCTGCGCCATCCACACCCTCCCTGCCGGCGCCGATTTCATCATGTGTTACTCTGTTGCTGAAGGTGAGCTGGCCGTGTTATGTTCAGAAAACTTTCTATTTCCGGCGGCGGCGCCAGGTCAGTCCAACTGCAGCCCGCCGTGTTTTTGTGTTCAGAAATGTTCAAAGTTGACCAAAGATTTTAAAATATGACAAGGTAGTCATGTGTTATTGGAAGAAATTATTGACAACACTTTGTCTTTAAAAAGGAAAATGCAGATAAATATTTAAAAGATTTAGTTAAATCCTTATTAAGTAACCAACCAGTGGATCTTAAAAGAAACTTAGTAATGTAAAATAAACTAAAAGAAATGTTGCCTAAACCGGACAATGATGAGTCAAAATGTAACTAACCCCCCTGTGAAAGCATAAGCCCCGCCCCCAAACAAATTTAGAACATTCCAACAAAGTGGGTGGAGCCAGGAGGCACTGAGGGGCGTGGCCAGGACAGGCCAGGGGTGAGCGAGGCTGTGGTTGGGTTAAAAGTAGCACTGCTGCTTTCTTACAGTTGAATGTTAGGAAATCTTGCGCATGCGCACAACGCTGGAGGGCAGGAAGACGATTTTTTTACTCGCCATTTGTTTCCCGCTTTGGTTTTCAGGTTACTACTCCCACAGAGAGACCATCAACGGCTCCTGGTACATCCAGGATCTGTGTGAGTTACTCCGGACGTACGGCGGCTCGCTGGAGTTCACGGAGCTGCTCACGCTGGTCAACAGAAAGGTCTCGATGCGCCGAGTCGGGAACTGCAATGACCGCAGCGCAATCGGCAAGAAACAGGTACCGTGCTTCGCTTCGATGCTCACCAAGAAGCTCTACTTCCGGCCGAAGAAGTGATCAACGGTTCGATTGGTCGGTTTAAATCTGAGCCTTCGCGTCTCAGCTGGTACGGCTGATCCACTCCACAAAGATGAGAAAAAGATATAGTTGTTTTGTTTCTTTTTATATGTTGAAAACATTCCTGGAAGATCATTTGCACAGAGAAGCCTTCTGCTCTTAAATTACTGTATCTGATAAAGTTGAAACTATCAAAGTTTTTAATCTTAGTCTTTAAATTTTTTTTGTAATTGATGCAGCATGACATTCAGAAATGATTCAGGGGTTTTCAAATCTCAGGTATCTCCTCAGAAGCACCATTGATCCAGGTTGTTTACTGGACCCATCGTGCAAAATTCATTTTCTTTCCGTTTTTATACTTTCATTTGGTTTCTACTGCTTCTAAAAACAGCCAAAGTGCCTAAAAAACAGTCAATTTTGGCAATAACTTGATGTCTTTTGTGGATGTAGCATCTGAAATTAGCAGGTACTGCCTGTTACCTAGCAACCCCAGCAGAATTCCACCTGTTACCTAGCAACCCGAGCCGAGCTCCAGTACATTTGATCAGCTGATTTTACCACTGTCTGCGCTGTACAATGGCTGCTGGAAAAGACAAAAGTTGTGTTGTTGACTTACCATCCAGAAACCACTTGGTGTATTCTTGTTGGTTGTGCATCAGGCTCTACTTCTACTTTTCAAAGGTGTGCAGTGATATAATTTTGCATCTGACTCAGCCATTTTCTCATGTGAGTGTAAATGTTGAGTTGGGGGGGGCGTGGCCAGCAGCAGCTTGTTTGGATTTAAAGTAATGACCCTCTAAAACAGCTCAAACTAAAAGACAATTTCATTGTCTAAGAATGATTTTGTGCAAAAAATGTAAGGAACATGTTTTGTATAGGCCATAAGCCTACCCTAACTTGTTCAGGGAAACATAATAGGTCATCTTTAAAGCTCACTCCTTCAAGACAATAAAGGGAATCCATGTTGTGTTGTTGTTTTATCCAGTTCTTGGTTTTTCTCTCAATGCAGATTTGCACTCAAACTGTCAACAAAAGCTGACATAAAAACCTGAAAATGTTTGTTTCTTAGAGCTGTACAAGGCAATTAAATTACTTTGAACTGTCTTAACAATCATGTATTTCTGTGTTTATGAGCTGCGAAAAAAATAAAATCTTTTTATAGCCATAAAAATGTTTCGTAATTTATTCTGCATTTGTTATGTAGGAAAAGGTGGTAAATCCAGTTTTATGGAGCAAATTTGTTTATTTTTGCAAAAATTAATATTGATACAAAAAGTTTCTAACTTTTCTTGACCTAAAGATCAAGAGAATCAGGACAGAAATAAAGGCAGAGATGAACATAAAGTTTCCATCAGAGTGAAAGCTTCTTAAAAAGAAGGTTTTCTGATTTTTCAAACAACCAGGAAGAAACATGAATATTTATTCTGGAATCATCTCCAGTTTTTCTGATTGAAAGGCTGAATTGATCTGATGCGATCGACTTGGACTCAGCCGATCTAACCGATAACTTGAAGATTGTCTCCATCAGCGTTTGGATCACAAACTGGGCGGGGACGTTTCCGACAGATCTGAGGATGTTTGGCAAATGCCAGAAAGTGACGTTGGACCGACTCGAGGTTGATGCAGAGCGCCCCGCCGAACCGCTCGAACTGAGATACGGCCCTGTTCATGTCGGCGATGCAGGTCCAGTGTTTGTTCTGATTCTTAGCTACGCACCACTTGGAATGGTCCACTTTAGGCTTCCAGCTCCTCCGGTTACCCACCAGTAAGTCTTCGACGTTGATGACTGAAACCTCAGTGGAACAGTAGGAGTCGGACCGGTCGCGCTGGCAGCCCCAGGTCTGGGCGTAGACGTCGCTCATGATGTTCTTGGCAATGCTGAGGTAGAGATCTCCAACTGGAAGAAGAAGAGGCAGCTAGTTGGGGTCCATTTCAGTCGGTTTCCCTCTTTGGTGAGTTCGTTGTGTAGGTGTGAACACAGAACCATACAGAGATTGAGCCTATGCGTTGAAACACTCTGTAGCAAAGTATGTGTTGCATTGTGGGATATGGGCGTCTCAAATCTGGAACAAACTTCCACAAAACTGCGAAACAGCTGAAACACTGACTTACTTTAAATCTATATGAACAGAATAAATAAACCAATGAAAATCTGTGATCTGGTTCTGTTGGTTCTGGTTCTGTTGGAGTTTTAAACGGAGAATATTAAAGGTCAATCAGGAGAAGACGACTCTTACCATCTTCATCTGGATCGGCTCGTTTAGCAAAGGCTTTAAATCCTTGGTTTCCTTTGGATGTCAACGATGAGACCTGAACCTGACTGGGGCTGTCCGGAGAACCTTCTGTCCATTTCACAACAGTTTTTAGTTCCTCGTGAAAATTGTCTGGGATATAATGTTCAAATGGAAACGCATTGATGTACTTCAGATGTGTTCCTGCAAACATTAAACGTATCGTTATTAGAAATAATTCATCAGTAGTAAATCCTACAGTTTGCTGTCTGAACTCAAACCTATTGTGGTGAACTGGTTGTAGTTGAACGTCACACAGATAAATGTTTGAGCGTATTTGTTGCCGCTGGTTGGCCAGAAGTTGTTCTGCTCCCTTCTGAAGGGGAACCGAGGGGTGCTGTGTAAGATCCAGACTCCTGTACTGGTTCTGTCCACCATCACGAGTCCTGCAGGAAAAAACAAACACGATTTTCATTATCACACAGAATGGGAAATGAAACCCATCCTGTGATGTTTGACATCACGTGGGTCAAAGGTCAGGAATACTTAAATATGAAAATAAAATTGAAGCAAAAATGGATTTAATTCTTGAAAGACTTAAGACTCGGCCTTCCAGTTGGTATAAAGGACCTGAAATCTGGGAGTAGTGATGAACTCTGACTTGAACCTTCAAAGCCACATAAAGACGTTTACAATGTCGGCCTTCTGTCACCTGAAGGACATTTACGGGATTGAAGGACTAATGTCTCAGCCAGATCTGGAAAAACTCATCCAGGCATTTATCTGCAGGAGAGTCTTCACAGGTCTGCCCAAAAAAAAATTACTCCTCCAGCTGCAGCTGATCCAGAACGCTGCTGCTGGCGTTCTGACTAAAACCAGGAAGTCCTTCCACTGAGAAAATAAGACTTTAAAATACTTCTGGTTCTGGTTCTGTCTGCTCTGCATCCCCAGAACCAGAAGCAAACATGGAGAAACAGAATTCAATCTGGAACAAACTTCCAAATTATTGATATTTAACAGTGGAGAAAAAATAGTAAAAGTAACCCTCAGGTTGTTATTCTCATCCAATGAAAGCGCAGCGCCTCCCATGATGGCTGCAGCCTCAGGCGCCTCTGCTCATGTCTTATGTTGTTTGTTTGTGTTTTTTTGGGCTGTACTGAAACAAACATCGCTGGTAATAAAAGCTGATTCTCATTAAATATCATCAACTGGAATTAATTAACTGCTCTTCTTCAAAATGGCCACTTCTGGATTAGCAGAGCTGAAAGGTGTGTTAAGACATTAGCAATAACCCTGGCACCCATCAATATTAAAGTGATTAAATGCTTCCTCTACCTTTGCTGTGGCCAAACCTATTTGGATCGGCGCCACATCCTGGCGGCTGATCACTGTAGCTGATGAACCCGAAGGTCTCCTCCTGCAAACACAACCTTCATCATTCAGAGTTTACAGACGCCAACGTTTCTGCTCAGACTGTTAATGACTAACTGAGGCACCGAACCTGAAATCAGAGGGCCGCTCCGTCATGACCTTTCTGGTGATTAAGCAATTAATCGAACAAAAATATAAACATATTTAAAAACAATATTAAATCTAGCCCAAACAGTCTTAGCACATCACAGGATGATTGATTATCAAATGTCTGTCTTAGAACTCGGATGGTTCTGAAAAGGGAAAATCGGGGCAGAAATGGTGGCAGCGAACTGGGCTTTAGCGGCTTCAGCCTGCAGAAGCTTTATCTGACAGTTCGATACATAAAGGCCCACCGGGCCGCAGTAAAATTATGAAGGTTGACCGTTAAAAAGGGTTGAGGACCACCGACACACTGATCCACTGATCTACAGAACATTACTATTATCTCTAGAGCATGTTAGGGCTGCAGCTGGCAATTACTTTAGTAACGATTATTCTGGCCATTAATCAAATTGGAAAATAGTGCAGATTTTTAATTTAACTACTTAATGTTATTTCATACAATATTGAAAATGGATTAAGATTAAAAACAAGTTAATTTCTTTTTTTAGATCAGAAAAAAAATCACTTGATCACATATAATACCACAGTATCACAGTACGGAGTTCTGAGTAAAACAAACAAAGAAGATTTTTAAATCTTAAATGCAAAACATGAAAATTCTTTGTACAGTTTTGTCTTCATTTCTGCTCTGAATGTCTTGTTTTGACAGCAAATGGCCTTTTTCGATCGATTACTAAATTAATTGACGATTATTTCAACAATCAATTAATCACGATTAATGGTTTCAGCCCATGTAAATGGATTGTAGAAAATGGATTGGAAGAGCAGACGGCACCATGTTTCTAATGGGTCTGAAAAGAGGCCTCAGCGTGTTTCCCAGAACGCCGTTCGGGCTGTTGATGTTGTTCAACTCCTCACTCCTTCCACTCGAGTCCATGTAGAAATACTCCGTTCCAGTGGTGGAGCCACCAGAAATGATATCCATTCTGGGCATCTTGTATAAAATGTACCTGATGAAGAATAATATCCATCTTAAATTGGTTTTATTGTCCATTCATGATCATGTTGTTACCATGGCGATTCGTTTCCAGTCCAGCTTGAAACAAATTATTGCTATTTGATGTTAGGTATTTTCTCACCAGTCCACTTCAGCATTGCGGTCGTTTTTGCAGGTCACTGATCCATCAGATCCCCAGCAGAGGAGCCCAAAAACCAGCAAGAAGCTCCACATCTTACTGGAACACACAGGAAGCTCCAGCATTGTAATTATTCAAAACCAACTTTTTAACGTTTTCACATATTTTCTGCTTTGAGTTATTTCCCTCTCTGTCAGTCATTCTGTAAGGTCTGGATCAAAACAGCTCAAACATGCCTGAATTAATGTCATTTCCTCAATATATAGTTTGCAGACTGAACAATTGTTATTTTCACAGTAGCTGAATTTTTAAATATTTTTAGAAGTGACTTACAGTAAAACGGACCTGGAGGTTTCGGCGCTCCGTCAGTGTGATCCCGAGTTTTGCTCTTGTTGCTTTTATTCCCGTCTGCGTCCCTGACCCAGTTTGTTTCTGGGCTCACAGTCACACACAAAAAGACTGAAAACAAGATTTTTTATTTATTTAATCTTTCTAATCAGGATGAACTTTGTCCTTCTGCACTGAACCAAAGTTCTGCTGCGTTTTAGTAAAACCGGATCAGAAACTGATTTTTGGGTAATGGAAATATTATGACTGGAAGTTTTATGACCGTGTTGAAGTTTTATTCCTGAAATGTCTGAACCTTTTGTTTATATCTTGTATAAAATGTTTCTATCGACCTGTCGGTGCTTTTTACCTTCAGATCCATGTCGGCAGGATCTCTGGAACGAACCGACCGGGACGCGGCGCTTCCCCAAGTTCTACCGACTCTGCAGGCTTCAGTCCTGGGATCCACAATGTCAAAGGTCATCTCATGACACAAAATCTACTTTAAGCAACCAGGGTTCAAAATCACCACCCTCTCCAGGATAATATTAGGAAACGATGCAATGGCAATGATAAAGAGCCAGGCTAAGAAAAAGAAAATCATCTCAATAATAAAGTTATATTGCCAGAAACAACAATAAAGTCATTATATCACCAGAATGAAGTCATAATAATAATAATAATAAAATGATACCAGCATAAAGTCTCAATAAAATGAGAATAAAGTTGTAATAATCAGAGAATAAAGTTAATATTACCAAAATTAAGTTGGAATATTAGAAGAATGAAGAATTAATTTTATGGAAACTCTACAATGAACAATAATTTATAAAAGAAAAAAGAGGAATGTTGAGCACTTATTAAAAATGTTGCTAACACCACATAAAAATACACAACCTGACAGACAACAAAAATGTTTGAAATGTAAACTTTAATTATCAATGTTTGTGAATTTGCTGGGGGTACAATATGGCATCAACAGTAAGAATGCAGGTTTATAGATTTTAAGGTAAAAATATGGCACCATCAGCATAAAACACACATTTGTCCTTCCAGCCCTGCGTTTTTCACGGCTTCGCCTGGATCTGTTCCAGCGGAAGCTGCAGCTGGTTTGGATATTTCAGACGTCTCAAGTCTTCTTCCACCTGAAAGCATTTCACAACATTTAACTGTGACTGCGGTTCTTCGATTCAGAAACACAAAGTCTGAAGTATAATAACTGAGTCACCTGTTCGAGTTCATCCTTCAGTTTGTTGTATTTTTCCACGTTGAAACGCTTCTTCTTGGCGCCTTTATAAAAGTAACGTAGAAACTGTCTGTCCTTCGCGTCTGGATATACGTAATCCTGATGGAGAGATAAAAAACAGATTAATGCGATGATTCAGTTCAGACCGGCTCAATTCTGGAGAAATCTTCCATAGAAATGAAAATACAAACATAATGACTGATAATTAAATAAAACCACTAAGAAAAGTCAGTTTTTAGTAAGTTTATGCAGCGATTCTACATACATATTTTATTGTTGTCGCATAAAATCACACAAAATGTTTGGAAAAACTGAATTTATCCTTCTTAGGAACTGCTCAAAATGGCAAAGACAAGAGAACAAGAATTTGGTGAAATTTGTGATCAGACACAAATTTGCAACTCAACTGTTTACTGTACAACTACAATCAACAGCGATGCATTCTGGGTACAGAATCCCCCCTTCAAAATAAGACCACGACTATATGCAGCTAGCTAGCTACTTCTAGCTAGCTGCATATACTTATAAACTGCTAATAAGTTAGCAGTTTATAACATATCTGGAGAAATTAATTTAGGGGAAGCAAAGTATGCAGAGGTTTACCCACCTCTGATTAAAACTAATTGTTGTACAACATAACAGAAATAATTATTAGTTTTCCTGTTGGGCTTCACAAGCTGAGCGTGAAAGAAATCCATTTTATTTCCAGACACAAACATTAAATCTGCGAGTCTTGCCTGCTTGGTGAGGATGTAGTAGGCGAAGGCGCCCATGCTGGTGGCGTAGGTGATGAAGTATGTGACGGGCTCCATGACGTCCCATGAATACACCCACCAGGTGAGCCAGCCCAGGGCGCCGCCCTGCACAGACAGCAGCGCCATGCCGGTCCAGAGAGTCCTGGAGGCGTGAAACTCAGCCGTCCGGCTCAGCTCGGCCTTCGTCTGGAAGAAACGGAAAATTAAAACGAATTACCTTCAGTCTGCTCACAAACCCCAGAAAGTAAATTAGGAATATTTTAATCTATTTTTATGAGAAATGAACCGATCCGATTATATCTGCATTAGTTCCAATATTGGAAAAAGTTCTAATCAGGGATTGGTGATAATGTTCCCGATCCATAACTAAATGCTACTATATAAGAGATTACCTATTTTCTCAGACTTTGGTTACCTAGCAACAACCTTCTGGGAAAGAAGAAGTTTCAAGTCCCTCCCCTCCCCCCCCAAACCTCGGTTGCCTAGCAACAACGTGCTGGGTGCAGCAGCAGTTTCAGGTTTTTCCGCTGCGCCTCATAACTGCTTAAAATTAAAAAACAGCGTGGCAGAGAGAAAACCGGATAAAACAGGAAAGGTCATGACACCAATCTGGCAAAAATTCAGATATTTAAAAACTAATTAATAATTCAGAAAGTTTATTTTTATTGGTCAGTCTGTTGTTTTTGTCAGTTTCAGTTTCTTTATTATTTATTTTAAATAGGCAGTTATAATTATGCTGACTGACGGAACAAATTAAAGTTGTTTTTATACATTTGACCAAGATTGTTAAGCTATTTGTGTTTTAAATGTGCTGTATTGGTGCAGAGTTATTAAATAAGTTTGAAATTCAGTGTATTTATGTCTGCGTTTTAAAAAAACAACCATTTTAAGTAAAGTCAGGGATGTTTTTCTGCGTCGGATCGATGTCTGCTGATACGAAAACAAAAAAAGAGAAGAAAATGTATTTCTTGTTTTTATGCCCAGCAGAGTTTAGTGACGGTTTTCAGAGTGATGCTGATGCTTTTCGTAGATGCCTGAAGCTCGGTCTGACCAGCCCACCCAGCGCTCAGGTGTTTGTGCTACCTGCTCCAGAGGCGACAGCTCCTGCTTGATGTTGTCCATCCTCTCCAGCAGATGGCGCTCCTGCAGCAGGTGGTGTTCAGGCAGGTGCAGCGCAGCGTGCAGGAGATGCACCACGTGCTTCATGTCCTCCATGTCTCTGGCATGCTCACTGGAGGTGATCACTGCAGCCACCAGGAACGATTTGCAACATGGAGTCACACATGTATGGCAGGCCGTTTTAACATAAAATCAGTTTAACCTGATGTCTGACATTGGCTCATGATCAGATGTATTAGTTAATAAATCTCTAATCTGACTTGGATAAATTATGTCTATTTACCATTAAGGTTTGAATTCACTTTGTCTGAAACAAATATTTCAAATATCAACAATTAAATTATGACTAGTCCTGAAATAAATGTAAGATATCTCACTTTTTGTTCAACTGTTGTCATAATTCTAATTAAATATATTTTTTACAAAGGAGACTTAGTTTGCCTTTGAAAGCAAATAATTACTGGGCAATGCTAAATATCTAGTTTTGAACTTATCTGGAAGTTAATACCAGATATCTCCACAATAATTAGAGTTTTTCTATTTAATATTTCTTGTATTGACATTATGACTAATCAGAAAGATATTAATAAAATCCTGAATTAGTGTTCTGTCTTGTCAAACCGTCACAGATTTATGTACATTTCAAATAAAAAATTAAAAGAAAATTTTAAAATATTTTCACAATGCTCCATTTTCAGCTTTGTACTCTTGTCTTTTTTGTTCTTGAATTTGTTTTTAAGTGCATTGTCTTTGTCAGAAGTGAATAAATAAGAAATTATTTGCAGATTTCTGAAGCAATCTTAATTTTTTTGCGTTCTCCATAGCTTTTTCTGCAGGAAACCCAAAATTCTGCAGGTAAATATTTGGTCAGCTCAGTTGTAATTCAGATATATAAAAATGTAATCTTGATCTTGTTATTACAATTTAATATATCTCGAGTGCAATTATGTCTCAACGGCCTTTAAATGATGAATCTGGTGACGTCTTTTGAGATTTCTTGAAAGAAATTTTGGCCCATAAAATGTAAGATATCTTTAATTATGAGAATGTACATGTGGATATCTTAATTTACCGTTTACGGTGGTCAAAATGTAGTTGTGTCGAGTTTTGACATCTGGAGTGTAATCAGTCAGACGAAGCAGATTATATGTTACGGTGGCCTGCCACAGAGGAAGTGCTGTTACCTTTCTCAGGTGCGCTGATGTTGTAAACTTGATTATTGATGACGAGCTGGAAGTCCGTCTCCAGCAAGGCGTCCAACAGCGTCGAGTTGGCAACACGTTGCCCGTCTGGAAGAGCAACGACTCAGATTTAAATGTTTAAAACAAAAACCGAACCGCTGAAATTAAATAAAACGCAAGAAAAAAAGATTAACTTTGTTAACTGACTGCTGGGCAGCAAAATATTGTTACTTCAATCAGTAACAGCAGATTAAACACTGAAAAAACACAAAATCTTACCAAGTATTTTTAGTCTAGTTTCTAATTTTTGTGCACTTTAAATTACTAACATAAAAGCAACTTTTCAGAAAAATGAAGGAACTTGTTTTAAATAAATAATTCCTTAATATTGATCAAAAAGTGCTAGTTCCACTGGCCGACTGGTTTAAGTGGGATCGTCTCACCTGCAGAGAGAAGGGAGGCCGCGGCGCCGGAGTCCTCTCTCTGCAGGTCGGCCATCAGGTCTCCCACCGTCATCACCATGGGCCGCAGGAAGAACAGACACTTCTCGCTCCTGGACGGCAACGGCACCTCCAGAACCAGGCGGCCATGTTTGTGCTTCAGAGTCACGTCTGCAGCAGAGAGCAGAAATAATGCTTAAATTCACAGCAGGAGCTAGAAACCAGAAATCCACAAACTGCAGTGAACCGTCTCGTGTTTCAACTTCAGTGTATTTCACTGTTAATTTATGTTAAATATTAAGACAAAGTGGTGTGATCATCACGATGGATGGAAGAGATGCTTCACCTTCCTTCTTCTCTCTCTGCATTTCATCCATGAATATAAAAACAGAGATGAAAAGTAGCAGCCTAGTCAAAGCCTGTCGGTAAAACCATGTCTTTAGCTGCTTCATGCAGATCCCAATAAAACACTCTGCAGTTTGTGATTGGATTACGGCAGCTAGCAAGCCCCTGCAATAATAATCATGTGAATGCAGTGAGGGAGTTTTACCACTAGAGGGAGTACTGGAGAAGAAAGCTGGACAGTTTCTCAGTGATGGATGTCTGGGATGAACCTAAACAGAAAGAAATGGGAATGTTACAGGACAGTATTGTATGTTTTCCAGGCACATGGTTTAATTTTATGTCTAAAAAGAAACTTTACTTCCTCATTTAACACAATTAAATTGGGTCTCTGTCTCTTTAAAGCTCCTGCTCTTTCTGGAACTCCGCCTTCAGGAAGTCATCCCAACATGGCTCCTCTATTAACCCTTTAACATGTTTTTACCAGCGTTACTCTGAGACGTGCAGTTCCACCAGGTGTTCGCTAATCGCTGCTGACTAGTCTGAAGGAGCTGAGTGGGGAGGAGCTGCGAGTCGAAGGCGGGGCTAAGCCCACCCAGGTGTTTTGCGTGGCTGAATGGTTGCCATGGAGATTAAAGGATTTCTCAAACAAGGCAACACTCCAGGAATGTTTTCTATAGCATGACGTAAAGCTCATTAAAGTTGATTTTCATGAGACTGCCCCTTTAAGGAAGGCGGGAGTTTGTTCTTGGTGTAACCAAACGGCCTTCCTTTGGTAAACCGACGAAGAGCAAACAGAAGGTCAGAGCCAACAAGCTGCTACTGCCAGTTCTCCCTCAGCGTTTCCCTGATATTCAGCTCCGGATTCTGGCTCTGCTGCCGCAGGAATCGGACCAGGTGTTGCCGCAGACCGTCTGACTGACTCATCGCCTTCCTGTTAATTAATTTCAGGTCCTCTGTGGGTTCTGATGGATGCCAGACTGTGGCTCAGTGAGAGCGGACCCTCAGGAGTCTCCTACACCGCTGATAATGATCAGAGCATCGATAAGGAGCATGCAGACAGCGGTTGTAGCCTCTTCATCCTGCGCTTGGTATTCACTCAGCGTTGCCCTGTCAGTTCAGATCCATCCACTTCTGCTCTCCGTTTGACCCGAATCAAACATCTGGATCTACCCAAAACGCATGAATTTATGTCAGCAAACTAGCACAATATTTCAATGCTGTTAAACTACCATAATTTTTTGATAATAATAATGATATTACGCCTTAAATTATTTTAACAACTACATGAGTTCAACACTAATATATTTCCTCTGGATCTTGTTCTTCACCTGATCGCCTGGTTCTCTCTGCTCAATCGATACGTCATTAAAGACGACCAACGGAGCCGTCTGTGAAGCAAAGCTTGAAGCAAAAGGACTGAGCAGAGGGGGAACGCTGCCCTTTCCACTCCGCTGATGAAGAGACAGTGTGTGTGTGTTGTGTGTGTGTGTGGGTGGGCGTGTGTGTGTGCGTGTGTGTGTGTGGGCGTGTGTGAGAGAGATGCTTTAGTTTAGGAACATCTGGTGCTGGAACCAGAAAACAGCAGTCAGGAGTTCAAATGTAAGTTTTTGAAATTTTGATTAATTAATTATGTAAATCTGAAACACAATCAATATTTTTTATTTATTTTACACACAAAGGTCTTGAACAGGAACCTTTCTATTTGTGCATTTCTAGTACGACTGTAAATATGATGCACAGGTGAGCTAACGGCTTTGGATGAAAGCTGCTCCTCTTGGCCCAAAAAGTGATCTGGTGAGACGCTGGAAAAGACTGTTGTGTTCAAATTATGCTAAAAGGAGTTAGCCTGTTAGCAAAGCTACTCTAGGTTGAAATAACATCTCAGCGTTAACCATGTAGCAGCAGCACAGATGCCCACAATGCTAGTGCTAGCATACACATTTCTAATGAATGATCATGGTTACCTGAAACAATAATAGTACTTTGCTCCAATCTGATGGCTGAACTCTGGTGTGGTTTGAATGCATATGTGAACACCGAGTGGACCGGACACCGCTGTTAAAGCAGGAAGTAGAGTATAGTGCAGGGCATTCTGGGTAAATACGATCAAAGCAAACATGCTAGCCTAGCACTCGCGAGAGAAATGGCTAGTGTTTTTTTTTTTACCAAAGATAAAAGTGAAATCCTACAACTGGTAAAATCTGATGCTACTCCATTTTTGTTTACATTTGATGAAGAAGGAAGTTGTGCAATCAATGTGTCTTATTCATTGGTTTCTGTGTTGTTTCCTTCAGTGGTTCTTGGTGCAGCGCCCCCACAGGCGAGGAGGGAAATAAGTTGCTCAAAGGCTTTGGATTGATTGAGTCAGTGCAGTGAGAAAGGACAGAGAAAGAGACTGCTGTAGAAATAAATGATCCTGCTGTCTAATATCTCTGATGCAGACAGAGATATTAGACATTACAATTTGTCTCCCAGAATAAAAACCCTTATTCTCCCACCCCAGTGTGCAGATTTCATGCAATCACAGGTTGTAGAAACACTAGAAAACATGCTTCTGGCTGAGATTCTTGGTTTCCTGTTGACAAAAAACCCCAGATCTGAAACTAATCATCAAAGGTCTGTGAGGCTCTTTGACTTCTTTAATGTGAAGCATTTTGTGTTTGTGATTTATCACGAATCAGAGTCAATTCAGAGTCTGCCTGCCTCCAGGCTCTGTGCATATGATGCTGTGTGCACATATTACCAAGCCCATTGTAAATCTACAGCTGTTGTGACGGATAATCCTGAGAGCCGGGTGATGAATAGCAGCACACTTCCAAAGCTATGCTTCTGGTTTTCTATCATTACCGCCGGTTCCGACGCGCTGCGCTCCAATCACAGGTTCTTCTGGGTTGCCACCGAAACGTAGCAACAACAGAGGGCAAGACGTTTAAAAATGTTAGCAGTGACGCTCCTTTAAGAGGAAATTGGGTTTCTGAATGCTAAAGCTTGGTGGTGTTCCAACCTTGGTGATTTGTTTGGTCCCCTTTGCTGGGCCAATAACTACGGAGGCCAGCTAGGGTCAAATGTGGGAAAGAAAACACAAGCTGGTTCAAAATGGGAAAATCCATTTCTTCAGTTTAATAAATCTACTCAGGCAAAAGTGTGAACAGGTAAAGATTGCTCTGTGTGTGGGCTGATTGATGAGAGAGAAAAAATGTCTTGGTCTATGAATCCCAAATTATCTGAAACATTTTCATTAAGTTTGGAAAGAAGATGGCTCTACTGCACTTGACGTTAATGGAAAGAAAATGATATCTTCACATTGTTAGATAACTAGCTAGACAGCTATCTATTTACTTGATATCTAACTATATATTTACTAGAAACATGTAGCTTATCTATAAAGTTAGACAAGCTATGTAGCTTTCTAACCAGATTTTTAACTAACTAGAAAGCTAGTTAGTTATTTCACTAGTTAATTAAAAGATAACTAGCTTGCTATGAACCCAGATAGCAAGCTAGTTATATAGCTACCTATCTAGCTAGGTAAATAACTAGCTAACTGCTTATCTATCTACCTAGATAACTAGTTATCTTTTGCTATCTTTTTTCCAATTAACTGATTAAATGATAGAATAACTGAGTAGTTGCAGTCCTACAATATTCATATCAGATATTGATGTCGGTCCAAATTTTCCAATGTGTTAAAAATGATGCCTCTATATTGTTCATCTTAACTGAAAACTGTTCCAGCTACGTCATATTAAAGCGGTTTGGTAAGCTGCTCTTTACAATCTGAAACTTTATTTTTAAATATTAATTGCTCAGCTGCTGCTTTACATTCCTCCACCTGTGAGGCGCTTGGTGGGCGGAGCCACAGCTCCAGACATTTTCTGTGTTTCTTTCCACACAGAACAAAGTTTTCCATCAGGAGGTTTTCTTACAAAGAGAGACACAACCCTGCATTGCATGACACTCCAAATTCAGACACACTCCGGCTTCCTGACTGCAGAGCCTGAACAAGCCCAGTCATCAGAAACATGCAAACAGCCGAACAGGGAAAACCGACGCGAGGCGACTGACTTCTACAAACATGGCGGAGCAACATCTGCGCCTCATTATAAAGTGATTTCTCCCAGCTGCTGCTTCACGCAGCACTCCGCTGATGGCATGTTTACCCCAGCAGCCAGTTATCTGTATGCAACACCACCAGGAAAAGAGGAGAGAGGCGGAGCACAGAGATAATCTCCCTCCACAAGCAGAACATGACTTCCTACACAGAGCACTGCAAAAACACAAAATCTCTCCAAGAAGTTTTGATAGTTTCTAGTGAAAATATCTTAGTACACTTAAAAAAAGAAAACTAACTTGCTCCTGTTTCAGAAAGAAATAAGGACTTGTTTTAAGTCAGTAATTTCTGATTGATTCAACAAAATCAAGAAAAATACATGCAGACAATACAATTGATTGAATAATTTCAACTAACTCCGATCCAGAACTGCACAGCATTCTGGGGGTTGTAGGCTGAGACCTTCTGTCTGGAAAACAAATTCAGCTGGACGATAAATTGCCCCAGAAATTATTGCGATAAACGATAATATTGTTATTTTGAGATTATTACGGCGCAGCAGTTCAACGTTTCACTGCTGTGCCTCATAACTGCTTAAAAATAAAAAACAAAGGCGTGGAGAGGAAACTGCAAATAAAACAGGAAAGGTCACAGCACCAGTTTAGCTGTATTCCAGATATTTAAAACAAAAAACGAATCAATTACATTAAGTTAGACTTCTTGTATTTCAAGTGAACCAAGATATTTGCACTAGAAACTGGAACATAAATACTTTTTTGCAGTGTCACAGCTGAGTTGTGTTCGGCTGCTCGGAGACATCCTGAAGCAATCTGGAGCCTCAGGCTTCGTCCCGTCACAGCGAGGACACACCGGCTCGACTGGAGCTTAATAACCGCCTGCTAGCTCACAGATATGTTGGGTTATTACAGACTGAAGACTGGAGGGAAGCATAAATCTACCAGGAAGAGAAACCAACTTAGCTCCTGTCAGCGATGTGATTGAGAACAGCCATTATCGGCCCATAATGAAAGTTATTTCCTTTTGGTCATTTTTTTCTTCTCTTTCCAACTTAATGACCCGGTACAGTTATAAAAACGATGAGAGCAGGATGCAGCGTGCAGAATGTGGCTGCAGGATGGAGAGCGAGACGGTCTTTTCACCCCACACATGTTGGGGTTTGTGCATCTTCTACATGTGGAACTAAATCGTATCTGATCATTTTAAAGCGTCTGCAGTCTGAATGTTTATGTCACATTTTATCTGGCCTTTATGTCAGGCACGCATCATAATTCTGCACCAGAAAAAGTCAGACGCCATAAATCCAATATAAACAACAGCTGAAAATTATATTAGTGAAATTATGAAAGCAGTCGGCATCAGCGAAACATCACATCCTGGTTCTGACTTCATCCAAACAGGCTTTGATTGGCAGTTATTACCAAACAGCCACACAGGAAACGGTGGGTGTGTCACAAACCTCTAGAGTCAAACTTTAAAACTTTATATTCACCAATCTATAATCTATCGGTTAAACAGCATCAGGACTTCCTCAGAAAGCCGGGACAACAAAGTCTGGCTGCAGAGACGGACGTCAAAAGTTAACGTCATCATTTCAATAAATTACCAAATAACTTCTTTCTCCTGACCAGCAGCCTCAGTGAGCCAGAGCTGAACATTTCTCTGGTGAACCAACAGAAACCCGCTGACACAGACCGTCTCCTATGGCTGAAGGTCAACTGGCAAAGAAATGTATTCTTTAAAATCGCCAACTGTGACATTTCTTGTCAGCAGCCAGTAAAAGCTCCTAACAAATTTCTCCCTCCGTTCCATCGCTTCCATTTTCTGCTCTTAAATAGAACAGAAATGTCCTTAAACAGGGGAAATTCAGGCTTTCCAGCAAAAAGCTAAAAAAATATAAAAACTGAAAAATAAAAACAAGAGATGATATAGTAAGGGTAAATTTACAGCTGTAAAGTAAGATAATTTAAAAGAAAAAATAAAATACAAGATCTCCATGTGAACATGTGCATAAAAACAACAGACTGGAAGTGAAAAGTCTAAAAATATCAGATTATTGAGTTTGTTGGGACACAGGTTACCTTACTGCTGCTGGGGGAAGGATGTACGCCAACGCTACATTTTGCACCATGGATGCAGAAATCTGCACTTTGATTCAACATAAAATTGTGTAAAACTGGAAGTACAAAAATAAATTTGCTTCATGCAAACATGACAATTTGCATCAAAATTTGTATATTTCATAAAACCACAATGGAAACACTTTTGTTTTTACACCATACGAGTCACATGATCAAGAACAGGATGTTACTACTGGTGAAAACCACAAAGAAGAAGAAGACAGCAGGAAGTGGTGGGAGCATCACAGCATTTTTAAAATGACTTTTGGCCTAAACAAACTTATTCATGTGTGAATTTATTTGCGTTTTTTACTAAATGGAAACATTGCAACTGTGAAACATTAGCAAGATTAGCAAGATTAGCGGAATATCAACAACGTTTTGAACATTTTTGTAAGGGAAACGCTGAAATGCTTTTTATGTTTACTAAATATGCAAAAATTTGTTGAAATACCAAGGCAAAAAATTAAAATGCTCAAAAGTCACAAATTTAACGTCACTGTGCTAAAATATGTGAAGATGTTTTGTACTGTACGTGTGTGCCAGTTGATTTTTTATAAAGATATATCAGGAGTTCAGAAACATAAAAGGGCAAAGGTGTAAAATTACTTGTGCTTTAACAGTTAAGCTTTTAAAGCATGAAGAAGAAGTTTTAGCTGTGATAAATCTTTAAAGTGACATTTATAATTCAGCAGCAAAACAAACTGGTCTGTTTGTGGAAAACTATGCAAATTTCAAAGAAAGCAGGACCTGGTTATGCAAGTTTGCACACCTTTAAACAGGAAATGCATCTAGCAGTCAGACGATATTAGAACTTGGCACGTCAAATACTGAAAGATCTAGTTTTTTATACTTCCTTGTAGTTTAATAAGACCTTACAAATGTTTCAGAAGGTGAACTTTGGTGCATTTATTGGCAGAATTACGTTAAGCCTTCACATTTTGTCTCTTCCTTTTGCTTTATCGTCTTCAGAATAAATAATCTGAATCGACCAAACTTCAGGAGAGATTGTTGCATCTATGCTTTGAAATAATAGCCTCTTCTAGCTTGAAGCAGGGATTCATAAAGTCTCCATCCCTCCAGTGACCTCTGACCTTCCCTCTATTTCTCAGTGATCGGCTCCCAGAGTGGCTGATGTCACAGATCTGCACGGAGCTCAGATCCGTGCAGCTCATCTTTAATCATGTCATAAAACTCGGTCTCGTGTTCTGTGGACTCTAAAATCTGATCGCTCAGCACGTCTCCTGGCCTAGTAAACGGGTTTTCAAGCAACCTGCTGTTTAATGTAGCCTCCCTTCTCATTAGAATAATAATTCAGTCCATTTGTGATCAGGAAAATCTCAAGCTTCAGCAGATAAATTCATATAATTGAGAGCACTTCCAGTTTTGTGCAAGAACCAATCTGAGTGCAGAGTTCATCTTAGTCATTGTTGCACAAGGCGGTGAGTCATAATAACAGCCTGACTGTCAGTCTGATAAAAATATTCCCTCAACAGACAAACTATATTGCATTTATCTCAATGGTGCAGCTTTCAGGATCCTGCAGCATCAGCTGAAAACATATTAAAACTAAACAGTGGTGAAATAAATCTACATATGGTTTGATGGTAATATATGCATCAGCATTACTCTCCGGCTCTGAAGGGTTTGGTGCAGAAAGTCATTCGTTACGCTTCATCGAGAGCTGGAGATGGACGTGATGAATGATACTGTTGACTTAATGATGCGAACACGGACAGAAAATATGATAAAAATGAAGATTTTTGGGTTCAGTGACACCTAAACCTGAAATACGGAGAGAAATGTTTTAGCAAATTTAGCTGGATGATAAATTGTTCCAGAAGTTACTGCGATAAAATATATTGTTGTTAATTTGAGACCATTTTCAAGCATAATAATGCAAAAACACAACTCTAATGAACATTTAACACTGGACCTGAAAGACATTTTAAATATCCAAAATAAATAAACAAAACAACAGAAACAACAAATAAAATTCATTATAAAATCTCTGTAAACAAAATTGTCCTTCAAAAAAAGAATCGAAGCACCAGACTGAAGGATTTATCATCCAGTTTGTGGTAGAAAGAGAGAAACAATAAATCGTGCAAATGGAAATTACTGAGCTTGTTTTAATTTATCGTGTGGTTAATTGATTAATTGATTAACTGTTTAACACAACAGCTTGTATTTCCCACACTTTGTCACATTACAACCACAAACTTCAACGTCTCTTATTGAGATTTGATTAAACAAACCAGCACAAACTAACACATTTAGAGCGTAAATGTGAAGTGAAAAAAAAATATATCTGATATTGTAAAATTAAAAACAAATAAAGTGAAAAAGGCAGAAACGTTTTGTCTTCAAGAGTCAATATCTAATAAAGACCTTCTTCATGTGAGCAAGTTCACCAAAAGTCAACTTTTTAGCTTACATACAGCTGGCTGAGTTTAGGTAAATCGATTCTCCACGTCACCCTGAACACACCATTCTGATAGTGGAACATGGTGGAGGCAGCATCATGCTGTGGGGATGCTTTTCTTTAACTGTTTAATGTAGCAAAAATACTTTGAGCAAAATATCTGAAAATCTTACAACAGGGGTTTCAAACTCCAGTCTTCGACTGTCCTGCAGTTTTTAGATGAGCCACAGGTACGAAATGAAATGGCTTAATTACCTCCTCCTTGTGTAGATGAGATCTCCAGAGCTTTAATGACCCAATTATTCTATCCAGGTACGATGCAGCAGAGGCTCATCTAAAAGCTGCAGGACACCCAGTGGCCCTCGGGGACTGGAGTTTGAGGCCCCTGTCTTACAAGAAGACAGACAGTGAAAGGTCTGTCATACTGCAGCTTTTTAAAATTGTATTTATTCGTTTATTTTTTTGCATCACAGGAGTCACATGATCAACAACCGGATGTTACTACTGACAGA
This sequence comes from Poeciliopsis retropinna, assembly GCA_010277075.1. Classification (NCBI taxonomy): domain Eukaryota; kingdom Metazoa; phylum Chordata; class Actinopteri; order Cyprinodontiformes; family Poeciliidae; genus Poeciliopsis; species Poeciliopsis retropinna. Next base: position 2,096,704 of record VMRM01000039.1, on the reverse strand, counting down.
AACCACAAAGAAGAAGTAGAAGACAGGAAGTCATCCCATGAACTAGTTCTTATCTGATGAACAAACTTATTCACTTGTGATTTTGTTTCTTATTCAATCAAACACAAAATTGTGTTTCTTTGACATTTGTGAAACATTAACAAAGATTTGCATGTTTGCAGTTTAAAAGGAGCTATTGTTTTCTAAGAATGCTCTTGGGGTTGGAAAAAGTGCACACCACACTTTTCAGATCATTTGTGTTTGTTTTTCTGCTACTTCTTATTTATCCAGTGAGTGTTGATTGGATAATTAAAACACATCGATGTTTGTTTTTTAACGGGACAAAATCTAAAATAAAAACATCAAAGGTTCGGATAGTTTATCTCATAACATCCGAGTTTAGAAACCAGGAAACATCCGAACCACAAACCCGCTTCACGTTACTCCAGAACACGAAACATCAATGTTTGTTTTTTACCTTGTGAAGAACTGAACCCGGACCCAAAGCTGCGAAACCGGTCCGAAAACCATGGAGACTTTTCCAAAGTCCCGTCCCAACTTCAGCGGCCATCCGAACCGAACCCATCGTCACCAGCCGCCTCAGCTCCGGAACATTCCGGCGGATGGTCAACAACAAGCCCGGTACCGGTTCGCTGAGCCGCCAGCTGCTGGTGGATCCGGAGGAGGTCGGAGCTGCGCAGCCGAACTCCGCTTCCTTTCTGCGGGTTCGGAGAGAGTCTGGGTGGAGCAGCCAGGCCCGGCCCAGCCCGGGGCGATCCGAGCTCCCGCTGCATTCACGTCACGTCCCGTGGGTTGAAAACTCAGCAGCGCAACAGCAGGGGCGGATACGAAAATAACGCGGCCCAGGGCAGAAACCCATAAAGGCCCCCATTGATCCCCGTATTGCATCTGATAAATTAATATCAATAAAAAACATTAACATGATCACATGTATATTTTTTGATTGTTCACTCATTTTTTGTGTCCTGAAAAATATTAAAGGGGTAGTATTATGTATTTTCCAGGCACATAGTGAAGTAACTATGTTACCTCGAGTTATAAAAATACTACATACATGAATTATATATAGACATTTGACTTCCTATTTAAGGCTTTGAAATTGGGTCACTGTCTCTTTAAAAACACCGCCTTCAGGAAGTCATCACTACACGGCTCCTCTATTAACCCTTTAACATGTTTTTACCAGCATTGCTCTGAGCTCAGTTCCACCAGGTGTTTGCTAATTGCTGCTGGCTAGTCTGAAGGAGCTGATGGACCTCAAAGGCAGGGCTGGGTCCATCAAGGCGTTTTGAAAGGTTGCCATGGAGATTAAGGATTTCTAAAACATGCATGAAAGAATCAAAGCAACACTGCAGGAATGTTAAACGTTAAATCATGCAAATGGAAATTATTGAGCTTGTTTTAATTTATCGTGTGATTAATTGATTAATTGATTAACTGTTTAACGCGACAGTTAATCGTGTTAAACAGATTCCACATCATGTTATAACAGATTATAACATGATGTAAAGCCACCAACTGTAACTGGATTTAAACAGTTTCATATTTTGTTCGGGTTCTATGAGGTAAACAGATAAATTTCTGAATGATATTCTGAATTATTTAGGATGAATTTGCTGTACTGTTTGTATGAAAACACACCAGTTTAAACCAACTTTTAAATGAACACTCAGGAATTATTCCCAACTCTGAACAAAATGTAAATCTGGATAAATCTCATCTAATCCATCCATTAATATTTAATCTTTAATGAGAAATGAAGCCTGGTTCATCAGATCTGCTGTGTGCAACAAGCCTGAATCAATTTAATAGGCACATTCTTCTGCACAAAGAGTCGGAAATACTCTGGATTAATTTGATTATCCAGGTTTTACTTTCTGTGAATTTAATTATTTGCCGTTTGTTTTTAGTTCAGTCCCCAGAGCTGCAGGATGTGATCAATACTCCGCCTGTAGCAAAACGATTCCTTCTCCTCAGACTGACCAACATGCCTGATTTAAAATTACATCTGTTCAACTTTTCCCCGAGAATCAATGGTGGGAAAATTCAATGGATGCGCTGAAGTCGTCAGGTGGCAGGAAGAGAAAATTTACTGTTAAATCATTTTCATCCTCCTTTTTCTTGCTACTTTCCAGGTGATTTATCTTCTAGTTTTCTTGCTGAAGGAGAAAGATTAAAGTCCTGCTGATTGAGGTGATTTATAGGACGTATTTTCAGCAATGACTTGGCAGATGTGCTTTAGCTAATTAGGAAAGTAGCACTTTAGTATAAAACAAATCTGCTTGCATCGGCATCAAGCTGAAACACAAACATCTAAAGGAAAGACTGTAAGATGAAACCAAGACTTTCACACAAATTACATCAATAATAAAAACATAACTACTTAAGGAAATGTGGATTTTTCACTGTTTTTGAGTTTTTACCCCAAAATGATCTAAAATAACTTAACCCTGTGCTCAGTGTGTTTCGGTTGATGACATCACAAGAGGCATAATAATCAAGCAGATCAGTTGAGATTAATCGACTTGTTACAGTATTTTTTAATTATCTTTTATTGTTTCCATTTAAGTTGGGCTAATTGACAACACATGTACAGGTGGAAACATGCAGAAAATTCAAAATGCTCTGCAAACAAACGCAATAAAAATCTATTTTTGCAGAAAAAATGCTGCAAATAAAAAAATACTGCAACCGCAGAAGATAGAAGAAAAGAGAAAATAACAAAAATAAGACGAATAAAACTCTGCAAACTTTTGTCAAAATGGAAGCGCCGCAGAGGCAGCCATCTTTGAAACTTTCCCTCATTTACATATTTTAATTATGCAACAGCTGCATTTTTACTTCTGCCTTCAAAAATCTTATTTAGGTAAAATCTCAATAATTTTGTGATAATGATAATCTGATGATAATCAGAAATGACTGACGTATTGAAAGTATTGGTACTTGAACTTGAGAATCAATTTTAAAGTATAAAGTTTTGATATTGAAGGAATCAATATTTCAGTATTGATCTGCACATCATTAAAGTCCAGAAGAAAAGCAGTGTCATATTTTATGTCTTTTTTTAAACAGGCAATTTTTTACAACGTTATTAAACAGCAACATATCTTTGGAGGTAATATTAGCTACTCCAGACTCCCCCTGCTGGTCTGGAGGGCTTCGGTTTGTGAAATGAGCAGCTCGTTTTTCATTGTGTTATTTTTATTTCACTGCATAATACAAGCAAATGCATTTAAGAAAACAACAAAGACAAGACACATTTTAGACATTTTAGTCAATAGATATTTTACCCAGATTATAAAAATATTTAAACAATAAAATGGCCAAATAAATAGAAAAAGTTAAGACATTATGTTCACAAAATCACAGGAGCATTTTAATCATTTATATAAAGTAATAATGTGTTTCAGGTTGGTCACATCTAAACATTGCTGAGGTTTTCAGAAAAAATATTTTCACTGAATGAAAGAAACAATCAATAAAAGCTGATTAGCCCCATCTAGTGGTGAACAGCTGCTAGCACGTTCAAAATGTATTTATTAAATCAATTTAATTTCTGGAAATTATTAAAACTTCTCTCCGCATTGTTACTCTTTTTCTGAGTAAAATTCCTGGATTTTCTACCTACTGAATAAAAAACAAACATGTTTTAACCAAAGATTTACCAGAAACACACCTGAAGTTTTATTAAAATACCTTAAGTTTTATATTAAAAAAAGCTGGTTTGGAAAAAAAAAAAAATTCTAATTTTGTTATTTTTTGTTAATTATAAGAATTATTGTCATTTTGGTCCTTAAATACATAAATTTCCACTTAACTATATTTTGGCCCATCTGCTTATGTATCTTTAATATTAAATGATTGATTTGATCAGTTATTACTCAAGTAGACTTTTTATGCTAAATATTGTTTTTTTAGTCCTAAGTAATTTCTTGGGTTGTTACTTTTTACTTCTTCTTGAGTAAATTTATGTTGAAGTAGTTTTACTTTTACTAATTTTGGTTTTCTACCCTTTGATTTTTGATGGTTCTCAGGTTTACAATGTAATCCTATGGTGGGACTCGGTTGTCAGTTGTTACAGTGTGGAGTTTAGCAGCTGACGTTTTTTAACTTGTTATTCTTGTTGACAAACAAAATAATGCCGTCCATACATATTTAACTGTACAGAAATAATTTTTGCATCAAAACGTAGCCATGAATGTCTACTTTAAAGACATTCGCTTTTGTCTTACCGTTTTTGGTAACACTTTATTTGACGGGGTGTGCATAAGACTGACATCACACTGTCATAAACATGATAAAACTTCTGTCATAAACATGATATAACAGCTGTCAAACATGAATGAGTCTTTATGAATGTCAGTGACTGCTGTCATAAAGTATCATTCGGTAAATAATGACACTTTTAGTGCAACGTTGCTCTAAAAGTTGCATTGAAAGTTTGTTAAAAGTGCCAACTTTGCATTAAAAGTGTCATTACCTACCGAATCTCCTAATACATGAAATAATCATGTCGATAGATAGAGGGGATAGTTTGAGACCAAGTTAAGGCGATTTTCTTCCTTCTCAAAATTTACCACCATGTTTGACACAGTTTTGTGCCTTTAATATTCTGTTTTGAAAAAGAAGGACAGGAACATCCCCCTACTCCTTCTGATTAAATCGGTGGTTGAATGAAACCTTTTATGGTTCCTGAGATATCAACATTTGTTTTCAGGCATTGCTCTGCAGCTGCAGCTACAGCCAAAAATAAATAAATAAATAAATATTTATTTTTGGCTGTATTGGCGCTCCATACAAGAATTACAATACAAACTGTTATTTTACAGGCATTAGCTTTTAGCTGGTTTTTGACTCAGCGCTGTAGATTATATCACTGTAGGTCATCATGCTAGTGCTAGTCTAGGTGCTAACATTACTTTTTTAGCTAGCTTTAGCTTTTTAGCTAACTTTAGCTTTTACATGGGTTTTTTCCCCTCTTCACAGATTATATTACTGTAGGTCAACATGCTAGTGCCAGTCTCGTTGGCTTCAAACGCTGTTGCCATTTTCACCAGTCATTCAGCTTCATGCTGGCATTTTAGCAGAAAATACCAGCATGAAAGACTGAACCACTTTCTAGTTAAACCTATTTTCTGCTATTTCAGTGTCGGCTGACGGAGGCGGTGTGTGTCGGAGGCGGTGTGTGTCGGTGATGGAGGCGGTGTGTGTCGGTGGCGGTGTGTGTCGGTTGATGGAGGCGGTGTGTGTCGGTGGCGGTGTGTGTCGGTTGATGGAGGCGGTGTGTGTCGGTGGCGGTGTGTGTCGGTTGATGGAGGCGGTGTGTGTCGGCGGCGGTGTGTGTCGGTTGATGGAGGCGGTGTGTGTCGGCGGCGGTGTGTGTCGGTTGATGGAGGCGGTGTGTGTCGGCGGCGGTGTGTGTCGGTTGATGGAGGCGGTGTGTGTCGGCGGCGGTGTGTGTCGGTTGATGGAGGCGGTGTGTGTCGGCGGCGGTGTGTGTCGGTTGATGGAGGCGGTGTGTGTCGGCGGCGGTGTGTGTCGTGGTGTGATGGAGGAGGCGGTGTGTGTCGGTGGCGGTGTGTGTCGGTTGATGGAGGCGGTGTGTGTCGGCGGCGGTGTGTGTCGGTTGATGGAGGCGGTGTGTGTCGGCGGCGGTGTGTGTCGGTTGATGGAGGCGGTGTGTGTCGGCGGCGGTGTGTGTCGGTTGATGGAGGCGGTGTGTGTCGGTGGCGGTGTGTGTCGGTGGCGGTGTGTGTCGGTTGATGGAGGCGGTGTGTGTCGGTGGCGGTGTGTGTCGGTTGATGGAGGCGGTGTGTGTCGGTGGCGGTGTGTGTCGGTGGCGGTGTGTGTCGGTTGATGGAGGCGGTGTGTGTCGGAGGCGGTGTGTGTCGGTGGCGGTGTGTGTCGGTTGATGGAGGCGGTGTGTGTCGGAGGCGGTGTGTGTCGGCGGCGGTGTGTGTCGGTTGATGGAGGCGGTGTGTGTCGGTGGCGGTGTGTGTCGGTTGATGGAGGCGGTGTGTGTCGGAGGCGGTGTGTGTGTCGGTGGGCGGTGTGTGTCGGTTGATGGAGGAGGGGGGCGGTGGTGTGTGCGGCGGCGGTGTGTGTCGGTTGATGGAGGCGGTGTGTGTCGGCGGCGGTGTGTGTCGGTTGATGGAGGCGGTGGTGTGGGCGGTGGCGGTGTGTGTCGGTTGATGGAGGCGGTGTGTGTCGGCGGGGCGGGGTGTGTGTCGGTTGATGGAGGCGGTGTGTGTCGGAGGCGGTGTGTGTCGGTGGCGGTGTGTGTCGGTTGATGGAGGCGGTGTGTGTCGGAGGCGGTGTGTGTCGGTGGCGGTGTGTGTCGGTTGATGGAGGCGGTGTGTGTCGGAGGCGGTGTGTGTCGGTGGCGGTGTGTGTCGGTTGATGGAGGCGGGGTGTGTCGGTGGCGGTGGTGTGGTTGATGGAGGCGGTGTGTGTCGGAGGCGGTGTGTGTCGGTGGCGGGTGTGTGTCGGTTGATGGAGGCGGGGTGTGTGTCGGCGGCGGTTGGTGTCGGTTGATGGAGGCGGTGTGTGGTCGGCGGCGGTTGTGTGTCGGTTGATGGAGGCGGTGTGGTCGGTGGCGGTGTGTGTCGGTTGATGGAGGCGGTGTGTGTCGGCGGCGGTGTGGTCGGTTGATGGAGGCGGTGGTGTGGGCGGTGGGCGGTGTGTTGTCGGTTGATGGAGGCGGTGTGTGTCGGAGGCGGTGTGTGTCGGTGGCGGTGTGTGTCGGTGGCGGTGTGTGTCGGCTGCAGTCCAGGCCGTGGAGGCTGATGAGACACAGATCAGATCAGCAGCACAACCCGCCTTCACTTCTCACTTCACCCCTAATTGGCCAGACTGCGTCTCCTGGGCCCCTTTGTTATTATTTATTAATAATTCAGAGATAAATAATTCACACCCCTGGAACTGCGCTGTTAATTGAGCCGGACGGGGTGGCAGTCGTGGTGTATGTGTGTGTGTGTTTCAGTGTGTGTGTGTGTGGTGTGTGTGTGTTTGGGATTTGTCAGAATGTCATAATCTATTGTTGTATGGAACAGCATTAATGCCACTTGAAAAAACAAGTAATCTTATGTTAATCTGGGAAAATAAATCAGAATTTTGAGATTAAAGTAAGAATTCTGAACAAAAAAGAATTTTGAGAAAAAAAGTCAAAATTCTTAGAACATTTTTAACAAAATGTGAACAAACATGTAGAGATGTCAGATTTTAGGTCTTGGAGGATTTCTCTTTTGTTTTTGGCAAAGACCAAGAGCCATTTCTCCCGCTAGCGCTAGACTTTCACGTTTGTTTCGGTTGTATTTACCCAGAATGCCCTGCGCCATAGTCTACTTCCTGCTCTTGAAGTGGTCCCTGGTCTGCTTTGTGTTCACATGCATTCATATGCATTCGAATGTAAACCGATAAAAAGAACCGGGCCAGAGTTCGATCAGGCATCCAAACAAACCGGACTTTCTGTGCAACTGGACTGGAGTTTGATTTAAGGCGACTAGAGTTTGAACTCGATCAAACTCTAATGATGGTTCATTTATCTAGAAGGTCCAGTTCATTTGTGGAGGTGTGAAGGGGCAATGAAACTCTGGCCCACCTACAAACCTCAGTCTGGGTTCAATTGAAGTGAGCTCTGCTGTTTTAATGTGAACCCAAAGTGGACTACAGCGCAGGGCATTCTGGGTAAATACAACCAAAACAAACGAGCTAGTCTAGCACTAGCAGAAGAAATGTCTTTAGTCAAAGACAAAAGAGGAATCCTTGAACCACTAAAATGTGACAGCATTAGTGTTTCCTCCTGATGTCTTTTTGCTGTTTCCTTCAGTGACAAATGTTGCTGTTTGGGTCCCAAATACCCAGCTGACAGTTTCCTGAAACAGCCTAAAACATGCAGACTTCAGACACCACTGTCTTAGTTTCTAGATGTTTACAGAAATGCAGCCAGATAATTTGTGTCAGTCTTCAGTTCATGATGCTGCAGTTTAATGATCCTGATGCGGCCAGCAGAGGGCAGCATCATATCACTCCTCAAATCAGCAGCAGTTCAGGATCCTTCAAAGCTGCAGTTAATCAGAAATCATGCTGAATTATTCATGCCACCTTTCATTAACATGCCACCTTTGTTAATGGTGGCACTGAACTGAACTGTGTCCTGATTTGTAAAACCAGCGGGATTTTAAAAGGGTTTGGTCATAAATCCCTTTTAAAACATCTGATTTTCATTTGTTGCCTCTGGTTTTCACAGAACATTTGACTTTAATATTCCTAAATGAGAAAAGTTTTCTGTCTTTTATGACTTTTGCGACTCAAACTTCTTTCCTTTGAGTTTTGACTTGTTGCTGAGTCTCTTTTAAGCCGAGCAACATCCAAAAATATCAAAGCAACTCTGAAAACAGACATTTTCCAAGGAGAGGAGGGATGCTGGGAGAAACATAAGTTTATGAAAGGCTAAAAAAAAAAAAAGTCTCCCCAGCTTGTGTTTCTTTGGGGAACGCTTCATCTGAGGTTCTCGTCGGAGGCCGTACGATCTCCTGCAACTACAAAACATCTAGAGCGTCTTTTCATGGCGGTTTGGGAGCGCAGAGGAAGGGCCAGCGGAGAGGAAGAGCGTCGTGTATTTTTGTAGACATCGCTCCAGACTTCACTTAATCTAAGAGTACATCAAAGCACAAGCAAAATCCTTCTCTGCTGCTTATTACCAAAGAGCTCATAAAAGCCTTTGGGGACCAAACGGAGAAGTAAGTAGACAAATAAAAAATAAACATGTTTGCTTTTATCTTTCAAATAACTGTTTATGAGGGAACAAATGAGCATTGAGAGGAGACGGTTGAAAATAGACAACAATACAGTAAGATGGTTGACATTTGTCCAAATGTCATAATTAAAAAGCTGGCGGTTTTTAATTTTTTTTTTTTGGAGAGGATTCAAAAGGCGCCATGTGAACATGAGATTTACAAATGGTTTCTGTTTGTGATTTGAAAGTACAGCGACTGCTTGTGCGCGCAGGGCCAGAGCGTAAACAGGCTCTCAGTGGCGCAGGAGTGTTTCCGTCAGGACGGAGCGCGTAACCCCGTGGAGATCCCGGGGAGTTCTGAAGCCAGAGATGGTGAATAATAGAACAAAGTGGGGAAGGGTCCGCCGAGGCCGCGCTGCTCTTCACCAGCCCTGCGTCGTGCAGAGACGGGATTTGTTTGCGTGGGGAAGAAGAGATGCCGGAGAGCTGCAACTTTCCCCTGCAAACTACAAAGACGAAGCTGAAGTTACCTGAGTTGGTGTCTTTCTTTGGGTTTGTTGGGAACACATCAGAGGCGCTTTGTTCAGAAAACAGCTGTAACAGTGACGTCAAAGAGAGCGTTCAGAGGACAGCTTCCGGAGAAATCCTCCCAGGAACCTGAGCCTCCTTCACTCAGATAATAAAACCACCTCATCCCAGCAGGTTACAGGCTGCGTTTAATCAACCAATCAGGTTTATTTGTGTGGCATTTTCAGCAGCAAGGCGGTTCAAAAAGCTTTACATAATAAAAACACAAAATACAAAGTTATAAACAAAACAACACACAGTCAACAGCTGAACAAATATTTCATTTTGATCATCAAAATGTTGATCGGTGTTTCAGTTCTTATGGTTCAAAAGCAACTAAACAGGTTTAACCTTGTTTCAGAGGAACTCTGGGTTTCTAAAGCTCAGTTCTGATTTGACTGTTTCTGGTTCTCTGTTGGTGAGTGTATATTATTTGTTGCATATATTTGGAAATGTAAGCAGCGACGCAAAAAACAAACAAAAAAAGTCACAAAAATGAATCCTTGCAGCCTGCAGTGTTTGGGTCACATTTGGGAAAAAAAGATCTATGTTGCTCAGACTGTCATAAATAGATCGGTTCCAGGTGGCAGAAGGGCTGCAGTGTGAACGCAGACTTAGTGCGCCACCCAAAACAAACCCAGACCCACACCTGACACGCGGTAATCGGAGGAACATTCAAAGGCAGGCTGGGGGCCGCCGGCTCCCCAGGGGGCCCCTCTCTTCACCCTCTCGCCGCTGAGAGATACAAACTCTGCGGACGATTGAAGTTCGGCGCCTTCTCTTGAGTGGTCCCTTGCCCGGCGATGGCAGACTTCATTAGTGCTGTCAGTCAGGCCCCTGCGACGGGGCAGCGCTGCAGGGCGCCCTGAGGGCCCAATCAGCTCCGGGGTCCCCAGAAAGGGCCATCAAACGGCGAAGCTGTAACCCCGCATCGTTGAGATTCATGCTCATCCCCCACTGATCACATGATTAATGCTTCAGTTCCTCACTTTCAGCTTTGTGTTTTTGAACTCCGAAGCAAAAGCTGCGGTCTTGTATTTTTAATCAGCAACTTCCCATTGGCTCGGTATGGAAATGAGTCCGCTGGAACCCATACGGGCCTCTAATGATTCGGGAGAATCAAACTTTCTCTCACAAACAGCAGCTACAGCAGTGGGAAACAGGAGCTTCTAGTTGGTTTTCCTTGTGTTTTTGCACCTTTTTGCAGCCTGCTTCTCCCACTGCGTTCCAGTTACAATGAGTCACATGATGCAACGAAAATAAATGAGCCAGTGGGCGCTTCTCCGTCCAACAATCTCAAATCCTGGAACAATGAGATATCCACGAAATCACGGAGCACAATTCAAATGCGGGAGCAAACAAAACCCAAACAAAACAAAGCAAGCGTCTTTGAAGAGCGAAAAACTCAGACTGGCTGAGTTCCTTTCAACAATATACACAGCACAATATTCTCAGTACCAGCATGTTATTCAGAGCGTTCCTCCAAATATTTGGAGAGAAGGAGGAGAGATGAAACGGGGGCAGAACAATGGGACTTTGGCTGTGTTATGGCGTCCGTGCGCCTCACCCCGCCAGCCTTTGTACTGGGCTGAGCGGCGTCCGTGTCCCCTGATGGTTTCCCACTTGTTCTACGTCCAGGTGGAGCCTAAGGCTGGCCCAGGCCACACACACACACACACACACACACACACACACACACACACACACACACCACACGCACACGCACACGTTTATATTTCTACCCATGTTAGGATTTTGTATTGATTTCCATTTATTTTATTACCTGCTTTTAACCCAAACTAGCATATTCTTACCCATAACCTTAAAGAGACAGTAAAGTGCAAAATGCACTTTTTCATCTTTAAATCATGTTATAACATTATTATTATTATTATTATTATTATTATTATTATTATTAGGGCCTTGATTTATTCATGCAGGTTTGAGAAATCTTTTAATTTCCATGGCAGCCATTCAGCTATGCAAATGCCTCGTTGGGCTTAGCCCCGCCCTTCTATGCCCAGCTCCTCCCACACTCCGCTCCTCCAGACTAGCCAGCAGCAATTAGCAAACAACTGCTGAGCTCTTTATGGAATCTCCCTCTCAGCTGGTAAAAATTAAACCATTGAGAGAGGAGCCATTTTGTGAGGACTTTCTGAAAGTGGAGCTTCAGAGAGAGGAGTAGTTTCTTAAAGAGACAGAGGCCTGATTTCAAGATGTTCAATTACAAAGCCAAAATTCTTTTAAGTCATATTTGATATTTATGGCCTTTTTTATAACAACTGCAGTTAACATAGTTATTACTTGATTGTGCTATAAAATGGTCCAATGTGCCTGGAAAATACGTGATACTGTTTCTCTAACTAAAACCTAATTCATGCCTTTTCTCTAAACACTAACCTCTGACCCCAAACTGCATTAGAACCGGACTTTGGTCTAGTAAATCTGACAGAAACAATTCTAAATAAAATATTTAAAGGACACAAGTCAGTCAGGATTATTTGTTTAGCACATTTCAGCAACAAGGCAGCTCACAGAGCTTTACATAATGAAACTTCACAGTGACCAGTTATGAAAAAGCAATAGACATTTTGTCAAATGCCATAATCAAAATCATCAAGCAAATGCTCACCGAATCTGTTGATCAATTCAACTTAGTAATCGTCAAATCCAACTCTAAGGGTTTTAGCCCTGATTTAAAGGAAGTCAGTGTTTCAGCTGATTTGCAGTTTTCTGGAAGTTTGTTCCAGATTTGTGGTGCATAGATGCTGAATGCTGCTTCTCCATGTTTGGTTCTGGGGATGCAGAGCAGAACCAGAACCAGAAGACCTGAGTGGTCTGGAAGGTTGATACAACAACAGCAGATCTTTAAGCCGTTCAGTGATTTATAAACTGTCTGTTCTCAGAGCTACAGGGAGCCGGTGTGGGGATTTTAAAACTGGTGTGATGTGCTCCATCTTTCTGGTTTTAGTCAGAATGCCTGCCGCAGCGTTCTGGATCTGATGGATTCATTAGGCAGATTCTGCAGACACTGCTGCAGGAATCAATGCGATGAACGATAAACACATGGATGAGTTTCTCTAGATCTCATTGAGATATTAGTCCTCTAATCCTGGAAATGTTCTTCAGGTGGCAGAAGGCCGACTTTGTAACTGTCTTTATGTGACGGTTCGGCTCCTCTAATAACCATTTAACACGTTTTTACCAGCGGTGTTCTGAGCAGTGGCTCCTATAATGAGCTCAGCAGTTCCACCAGCTGTTTGCTAATTGTTGCTGGCTAGTCTGAAGGAGCGGAGTCGCGGGGTGGGGCTGCTCTAAAGCGTAGAAGCTGCAGCTCTGAGGAGGAGTCGCGCCTCGAAGGCGGAGCCACCCAGGACCTAGCTCCAGCTGAATGGTTACCATGGAGATTAGTGGTTTTCTCCGAGATGCATGAAAGGATCAAGGCAAAACAGCATGTTTGTTTCTAATGAAGGAATAACATTAAAACATGATGTAAAGCTAACAAAAAGTCAATTTTACATGATACTGCCCCTTTAACTATGATACATTGTAGTATTTAATTGTTGATGTGATGCAGAACAAAATATTATATGATGCAATAACTGCTTTTTCATCTTACTTAGGTCAGTTTTCATCCAAGAGTTAAAACCATAAAAATCATGAAACCTATATTGTTTTCAACTCCGCCTGTGTGGAGGAGAAGCTCTTCCAATCTAAACCTGACTATAACGTAAATTACCCGTCCATGGTGGAACAACACTGAAATATTCTCTTTGATCCGATTGCTTCAGTTCAGTCACATATGGAGAGATATTCTGAAGATAAAACAAGAAAAAAAACCTCTCTTTACAAAGAACATGAATGTAATTGTGATCACATTCAAACAGAAGAGGGGTTAGTGTATCTCCATCATGTATGCATTTTATTCCAGTCATATATTATTGATCATAAACATGGTGTCACTGGATGAGGAGGGATAAAGGCTGATACTAATTTACTCAGACTCCCTTTTAATGAAAATGGGTGAAATATTCTCTCTGGACTGTTACAGTTAACTCTGGGAAAGTTGTCTGGAAAGTTTCCCCTCATTTAAAATGCATTTCATATTCGAAATGTTGCCCTTAAAGCCCCCCATAAGCATCACATTTAAAAGTGCTGGGATATCAGTTTAATTTTATCTCAAACTCACATCAAATCCGTGATGAACTCCGCTGCAGAGTGCAGTACCCCACAGCGGCCACTGGGTGCCGCTAAGGCGCGCTGCAGAGGAAAATCAAGTTGTTGGAATAAAGCAAACAAGGTAATGATTTGTCTGTCAGATATTTAGCTTTAGGTGCTGGAGCGTTTTGGCGATTATTATCTGGTACCAAACACTGCAGATGCCTTTTTTATGTTTGTTTTTGAAATCAGATGAAAATAATAATAAAAACCTATTTTCATTCTGCATGCGAATCCCTCATGAATATCAGGTACCGAGGCGTTATGCATCCTTCCAGCAATACAGGATGCTTAGAGTGTTTACATTTCATAAAAACCAAATAAAATCATTCTTATGAATATTTGTTTCTTAACCCCAGAGAATGCAGTCAGTTACCCCCTTCTGGCCCCATGATCAATAAATGAAGCAGATAAATATTAAAACCGGTCCTGGACCCCCTGCTGCTCTCCGTCTCCCTGCGGGGGCGTCTCTGGTCAGCGTGTCGGGGGGCTGCGTCTGGTGGCGGTAATCCTCCGTGATCTGCCCTAATCTGTCACAGATATGCAGCTGAAGCGCGGAGAAGCTGCTGGAGAGGGAAGAGAGCCAGAGAGGAACGAAAACTGGATTATGGCACTTCGTCTACATTAACTCTCTGGCCTTATCTCTTAAATGCTACGCAAAAACCAGTTTAGTGTGTGTGTGTGTGTGTGTGTGTGTGTGCCCACTCGTAGGCATGCTTCATGTGAGTCGGGCTCATTTCATGCCAGCAGTGAAGGCCTGGGAAATGAGCGTCCATGTTGCAGAGCAGCACACGCTGTTCTCTGCTTCCAGCTCACATGCCAATATTCTGTCCATGTACAATTCATGGCTTTGCACCGAAAGCTCTCTAAAGTTATTAGTCACATCAAGATCAAGGCTATTTTGTTTAAAACTAATGACACTGAAACTGAGAAAACAGTTTCATAAAAAGCAGTTTTATAAAACTAAAACGTCCTGAAATCAAACATATCCTTTGTTTTTATGAATGTATTTGTTAGCCTTTCAAACTGTTGAGCCTCAGGGAGATTTAAAAAAAAGATTTCAGAAGGGCTCTTCTTCTGTTCAGAGAAGTAAACAGAAAGTGTTTATCTCCCCGACTGTTAGTGTTTTATTTCACCACTGATGTTGATTTTCATTATTAAAGAAAAATCGCTCCTCAATCCAACTGGAGCGAAGAAGTAATCCTAGCTAACCTCCAATCAGATCAAAGGACTCTAATGGACTCCTAGACTTATCCAGACTTTGACTAGGCCACCCAAACCCTTCATTGATTCTTAGAGCTGCTGAGAAGGGGACATGGTGTTGACTTTTGATCACTGTCCTGCTGTTTAACCCAAGTTGAGTTTGAGATCATGAACTGATTACCAGACATTTTTGTTTCAGTATTTTGTACCAGAGAGCAAAATTATTGGTTCTCTAAAACAGGAAAGTACCCAGATGGTTAAACTACCTCTGACATGGCGGACTGATGTTTCTTTTTCTGAAATGCTGTTAGTTTTACACCAGACGAAGCCTGTAAACATTTCTGTTATGTCTCAACTGTTTCCAGATTAATTTCATTAAGAACTCTCTCCTTATCCAAACCACAGATGTAAAGTAAGATTCATAAACATATTTTATTTTCTTGTCTGAAATAAATAGTAACATTAAGAGAGACATATAAAAGAAAGGAGGCAGGATCAAATAATCCTGCCTCCTTTTAAAGGAGTTTTCTAAATATACATCATGATATTCGAGCTGTGAATGTGAAAATGTTTGAAATAAATAAATAAACTCTCATGAGAAGTGAGCCGTGGTGTTCATCACCTCCTCTGTATTTACACTGCTAGTTCCAAGTTTCCAGTTGCTTTTTTCATTTTTTGACCCGTTTCAGTTACTACCCCTCTGCAAAAACTGTTTATTTTTAAAATAAAAAGTATTTTTAGTTTCTACATGTATTTCCAAAGTCCTGCTGCTCTTAAACTACAGAAACATCAGTTTATGTCTGGTTGTTAAAGATGCTTCTTTAGGGATAGAAAATAAAAAATGATCTTAGCATGAGAAATAGATCAGTTCACAAATTATTTTAAATTATTTTAAAGGGGCAGTTTTATATGTAATAAAATACTTTTGGAGCTTTCAATCATGCTATAATGTTTTTCTCTTATTGAAAACAAACCTGGAGTTTTGCTTTGATTCTTTCATGCATGTTTGAAAAAAAAACACTTTAATCTCCATGGCAACCATTGAGCTGTGGAAAACGCCTGGATCGACCTAGCCCCGCCTCCGAGACTCAGCTCCTCCCCCATTCAGCTCCTTCAGACTAGCCAGCATTAATTAGCAAACACCTGGTGGAACTGCTGAGCTCATTATAAGAGCTATTGCTCAGTGAAACGTTGGTTAAAAATATCATTAAAGGGTTAAAAGAGGAGCCATATTGCATTTCAGAAAGAGCAGGAGCTTCTTAAAGAGACAGAGGCCCAATTTCAAGGTGTTAAATATTGAAGTCAAATTGCATTTTTTTAACAACTGAGGGTAAAATAGTTATTTGATTATGACTTATAAATGGTAAAGCTTTATCAAGTCCAGAGGACCCCAAAGCGCCGCTATGTGGCCGGACAACATCTAATTCTGCCTCTTTAAATGCAAAATGGCGACTCGTCACTCGTCCCATGTTCATTCCCAGCAGATCCACGGATTCTCTGGAGGATCGTGCTTCTCCTTTTGTCTCGTATCTATCAGCAATTTGTAACTTAATTTTCTGTTGAAATCACAAGCAATTACACCTCCCATGCTTACAGATGTGGAAAAACATTGAGGATGAAACCCTTCCTGCACAGGAAAACACACACACACACTCACACAGGCCTTAAATCAAAAACCAGTTCACAGACGCTTCCTCACACACACCCAAGAAAACTCTGGAAATCTCCAAAACAACTCTTATAAACCTGATATGTTGATTGATACGGCCGCCGTGACTCTCAGTAACACAAACAGCACCACGGCCCCCGTGCGCCCGTACGGTGCCTCGCCTCCGATACTGGGAGGGTCACGCCCCCCGCCGCCTCGTTCGGCCCTGAGAGGGAGAGAGAGAGAGAGAGAGAGAGGTTGTGTGGATGCTCTCATGTTTATGTTTGGGAGATTAGCAATGATGAAAGAATGCCTTTTCAAGTCTGGGCGAGAGGGGCCCTCTGTTCAGAGCTCCACCCTTTCACCACACACACGCACACACACCCCTGCACACACACACACCACACACACCCCACACACACACACACGCGCACACACACACCCCCACACACACACACACACGCACATACACGCAGTCCCTTTCAGACACAAAACACACACACAGACCTGTATCTGAAGCTGCCTTACTGTACATTCATCCTGATGTTTAACTGAGGAGGAAAACTAAAAACTAATATGTATTTCTGCTGTTCTGTCATCAATAGTCGCCCTGCAAGTGGCTCTTCATCATCCTCTCCTCTTCCTCCCTCCATCAGTTAAACGGCCTTATTGTCCTGCTTTCTGCATGTGGTCGCTTGCGGCCAGATGCTTCCTGTCGTTCGGTGTGACTTCATCGTCTTGAGGAATATTTTGTGATATTATGTTACCCTTGCAGACCCGGGTTGCTGAGGCGTGTGCATCAGAACTCGTCTGCTGAGCCTCATCAGGATTAAATTTCAACAAAAATACATGCGACTGTTAAACGGCAAAGTTTATCTGTGGAGCATATTTCAGAGACAAGGCTTCACTTGATAAAACCGTAACAATAGGGCGGTTGTGAACAATTATTTTAGTAACGATAAAGTAATCTATCAATTATTCTGACAATTAATCAAGTAATCGAACAACAATAGCTAACCTCGGAAAAGAAATATATTAAATAGAAAATGCTTACTTACTAGAAAATGCTAGTAAGTAACAATTTATTTCTTTTTTAAATAAGAAAACATTTTATTTCTTAAAATACAATACATTACTTTTAAAGAATTATTTTTTTTACAGAATAGATATTTTAAATCTTTTTTTAAAGTAATTACTCCTCTTGAATATGAAATAATTTCACTAACCTCCGATCCAGACCCGCACGGCATTCTGGGGGATGTAGGCAGGTAAAGTCTCCAGCCGCTACAGGCTAGCTACTCCAAGATGGCCGTCATCAACTAACGTTCTCCTTTCTGTTGCCTAGCAACAAGCCGAGCAGTTTTAAGTTCCCTCCAACTGCGGTTACCAAGCAACAACCTATTTAAGATAGGATCAAAAAACTAATAAATAATTATTGATATCGACAGATATGAAATGCGAGCTGCGCTTTCACTCAGCCTGACAACAAGCTCAGATAAAAGTTAACAGTGTTTTGCAAAAGGGAACAAAAACATCACTTGTTAGCAGAGTTAGCTTGATGCTAGTAGCAGCGTTTCCTGCCGAAGAGATCGAGGATCTGCTTGGTGAAACGACAGAGAGAGACGGAGCTAATTTTGACTTTAAACGTAGAATTCTGGCTCAGGATTCTGACTTTTTTCTCAAATATTTATATTTTTTTGGCCCTAATCGTCTTCCTTAAGATCGTCACCATGAACTTAAAGCTGGCAAACGTACAGCAACCGCATGATGCTAACACATTGATATGAAGTCTCTAAGCGGTGTTTCTGTTATGCTGAATCTCAGCCACAAAGAAACGAATCAAAGCGCCAGACTTAATGATTTTGGGGTGTGGAGGGTTTGGCCCGGTTCTTGTCACTCTCCCTCTTCACCAAACCAAACCTCTGAGGTTTGTTTCTTCCTTTTGGTTCAGGATTAAGGAATCCCTCCGTCTCAAATCACAAACATGCTCAGACAATTTGTTTCCCATTAGTCTGCACACAAATCAAAGTTTCACACTCCTCATTAATAATGGGCGAAGCGAGCCGGGCCTCTCCCAGGACTCTATTTGGTCATCGTCTTGTGATCCTTTTCAATCTTGAACGACTCAATTGTCTGAAATCCTCCTACAGTCACAAGTTTGTTTGACCAGGTATTACAGGCTCTGTTGTGTAACTTTTCCCCTCCATGCAAAGCCGATTCTGTTTTCACTGGCTGCCGTTCAAGTCCCCACATGGCAGCTTCCCCTCGCTACGCAGACACATCATGCTTGGGGAACAGCTCACTGTGCGCCGCAGCTTTCTTTAAGCTGACTTTGATATTCCCGGATTTTATTACCCAGCAGCGCGGTGACTGCATCCATCTCTTTGTTGCCCCGGCTTGTCAGCCGTTCGCTCATCAAACCCTGGAAACCACAGATGTAATTGAAATTTTTAGAGAAATCTCAGACTGTGGGGGGCCTCGGCAGACTCCTGTAGGTCTCAGCTTCCCAAACCTGGAAACCACCTTGCAGGTGAGGTCAGGCGGAGTCGTTTGGAGGCAGGAAGAGGAAGATTACTGTTAGAAAAGCAGAAAGAGCAAACTCTATGGCAAGTTGAAAGAACTCAGAGGGCAAAAAAGTTAATAGCAAAAACTATTTTTTAAATAAAAAATAAACTAAGCACACAATATTTTAATGTAATGAACAAAGCAGGAGGATTTCTGTAAATGGGAGATATGTAAATTGATTTTAAAAAAGACAAAAAAACAAGAACATAATACGTCTAAGCTTACTAACCTAAAATGCCCAGACTGTTTGTTTGGTCTCCTTTTACTATTAAATTAAATGAAATTAAAGGTAAAAACCTGGAAAAATACTTTGTGTTGCAGAATCAGTGAAAACTTCACCCCAACATTGGTTTTAAATCTCCATCAAATGTCTGGACTGTGATCAACGGCCCTCTGGCTTATTCTGATGGCCACAAATGGCCCCCGAGCCTCACTTTGGACACCCCGATATAGACCAAGAAGGTAGTTATTATCTCATGACTGGCTCAATGATGCGTTAGACTTGAAGAGTAAACAACATATCAAATACTGAAGAAAGAACTCCTGCTGTTTGACGTTCAAATTATTAAATATTCTCTATTTATTCAATAATCAGCTGCTGCCGTGGTTTTACTTTGGGAATGCGTTGCAATATTTTAATGTAATGAGCAAAGCAGTAGGATTTCTGTAAATGAGAGATATGTAAATTGCGTCGCGCTGCTTGTCCTGCCATTTAGAACCAAATAAGAATGAAATGTGAAATAAGCATGATTCATAAGATAAATTAAAGCGAATTATATACTGCAGCTTTAAAAGCATTTTGAAACATGTTTGCATTTAATATCACTTGACTTCTAAAAAAAACTGTGTGAATAATATAAACTTGTACTGACGACTTATATTGTTGATCTTAAAAAAATCTGGAGAATGTTAACGGAGCAGTTTCATGTAAAATCAACGTTTTTTATCTTTACATCATGTTTCCTTCATGAAAAACAAACCTGGAATGTTGTCTTGATTCTTTCATTCATGTTGGAGAAATCCTTTAATCTCCATAGCAACCATGTGTAAAATGCATTGGTGGATCTAGCCCCGCCTCCAAGGTGCAGCTCCTCTCCCACTCAGCTCCATCAGACTAGCCAGCATTAATTAGCAAACACCTGGTGGAACTGCTGAGCTCATTTTAGGAGCTACTACTCAGTGAAACGTTGGTTAAAAACATCATTAAAGGGTGAAAAGAGGAGTTTCAGAAAGAGCAGGAGCTTCTTAAAGAGACGGAGGCCAAATTTCAAGGCATTAAATTACAAAGTCATATTTATTTGATATATGTCGCATTTTTTTACCAACTGAAGATAACACAGTAAGTTGATTGTGCTATAAAATGACCCTATGTACTTGGAAAACCCAAAGTGTTTAAAGATGACAAGAAAGTCTGTTTGCCTGGAAGAAAAATGTAAAGAAATTATATCAGAGTTTTAATAAACGGCTTTGTTGTTGAGACAAAAGCAAAACGGACAGTAAAACTTACAGGAGCGATAAAACAAACCGGCAGCATGATCACCAGAGGAAGACGGTCTGTTGACAGAGATGTGCTGAACATGAGGCGCAGATGGCACTACTGTTGACCCCTTCGTGTGTCTTCCTGTCCCCCAGCTGAACCACAGCGAGAGGGGGCCCTTATCTGGTCAAACTGGGCGGTGGGGAGGGGAAGGCTTTGAAGACACGCTTGTGTGGCGATGTAATCAGGCAGACTGCTGTAGGGCCACAAACACCACCCTCGCCACCGCTGTGTGTCACCCCTCTTCACCTTTCTCTGCTTCTGGAAACAAACAAAGAGAGGGACGCTTACGGCGAGGTTCTCCGGTGTTGACTGAGCGGGAAAATCCGCTGGACAAACCTGGCCGGGATTATGCGTCCGGCATCACGTAGAGACTTTCCCTCCGTCTTATCTCTGGAGTCATCTGGTGAAGAATCTCTGGTTGATAAAACACTTACAGAAACCTGAGGGATTAGCAGCAAATTTTCCACCCTTCACAGAAAAATAAATACAGATTATCAGGAGAGACAACGGGATCCCAGTGGTCCCCCTCGTGTTACCCTCCACATGCCACAGATGAAGCCTCACAGATACTGACGGAAAACTAAACATCCAGCTCAGTCTGAAACTCCACTGCAAAAACAGAAAACCCACTGCAAAAGTCTGAGCACACTTCAAATAAGACTAAACTGACCTACAAGTAACTTTCTGCAAGAAAAAGAAGCTCATTAACTCCTAAATATTGATGAAAACATTAATACTTCCACTGGCAGATTATTTCACTTTCAACACAGGAAAAATGTCTCATTATAATTAAAATAATCTGCCAAAGAAACTGGTAATTTTTCCATCAATATTAAGGAATTATGAGCTCAAAACAAATAAAAAATATTTATAAGTTAGTTTTGTTTTATTTTAAGCGTCCAAAGATAGTTGCACTAAAAACTTAAACATACTTGGTAAGATTTTGTGGTTTTGCAGTGTGACATTTAATCAACTTTATAAGAGCTATTTAAACTATTTAAACACATATTTGGCAGTTATGAATAACTTGATAAGGATTATTTTAATAAAAATATAAGTTTTAATCAATAAATTAACTCTTTTTTGTGGAAGTCATATATTTAAGAATGTGTTTTGGTTCTAGCTGCATATTCTGATTTTTTCCCACCGTAAAATTTAAGCACTTTTCAAGGAAAGTTTTCCTTTCCTGGAGGAAAGGAAAACTTTCCTTTTAACTTTTCAAAATAAATTATATAAAATTAATAAGTCAATAACCAGAATTTCAGCATAAACTTTATTCTATTGCAAACAGAAAAGTTAGTGCTTCAGACTTTATCAAGAAATTTTAATGGTTGGACGTTATGTTTGCTAAATGTCTTCAAAGTTGGCAAAAAGTGCTAAGCAAAAAGTTAGCACAGATGTTGAACTTTATTTGACTGAAAGTTTATAAAACAGCCAAGTAAATTTACACTTTATAATTTATGTGATAAACGCATTTAGGGAAAGCTAAGTATGCTGAACAAAGTTAGCAAAACCGCTAATTGAAAACTTAGCTACACTTTTCGCATATTAGCAAATTAGAGGAATTATTCTCCCAACTGATGGTAAGAACTGGAATATCTGGCTCCACAATGTGATTTGGCAGAGTTATCTTTGTTCTAACTCATGAAATTTTAGATCCGTTTTCACTTCATTTGATTATGATCATTTATATTTGTTTTGTGGTGAAAACAGAAAGCTGGCAGAATCCATTAAAGTCCAAAAAAGCTCATAGATCTGGAAGTTTTTTTAAAAACTAGTTGAAAATAAAAAAATAAAATAAAATTTGTTTTTGATAGTCAAGTAAACTAAGTGTCAGGTTTCTTTACACATTAAATAGTGCATGTTGAAAATTATTTATACCCTTCTTAATAATTAATGGAAAAATATTTACTCACTGAAGCTCCTTATATTCGCTTTTTAAACGTTTCCTCTGTTTTCATACAACTGAGCTCCAATTCATCACCAAAATCTTTACATCTGTGCAAAGATTTTCCATGAAATAAAAATCTAAATCTGCCAGAGGTGTGAGTAATTTTGGGCTTAACTGCATCTGTTTCCCTCTTTATTGAACCTGAATTATTTGAATGAAAAGGTCACATGAGGTTTTTCTACACGCCTGACGGTGAGAACGGTTCAATTATCGCTGCTCTGACAACGAAGAGGCTTTAGAGACGGGGATAAAAATCACACATCAGGCCTGAAAGGACGCCGCCACCAGCTCCTGCGCAACAACAACGGGGCAAGAATGCATGACAGCTCTTACAGAATTCCCTAATTTTGTCTCATGACATAAAAGACACATTTTCATCAAGCTAACCACTTTGATGCTTTCATCTTCTGCTAATGTGTTCCAAACTAGCATTGTAGCATCACTGCACCACTCACAGATATTGATTTGGATTAGGCTCTGTCACGTTCAGGCATTGCATAAAGAAGGTTTTTCTTTTTTTTTTTTCCTCCCCTCACTCATTTTTGCTCCCCTCTCCCCCGTCACATCTCCATGCTGCCTCCTCGCAGGCCCCTTTGATGTGCCTGCTTTAATTTGGAGCTTAATGGAATCAGCGCCGATGCTGTGCCTATCGGTGGCAGCATCGCAGATCCCAGGGTTCAGTGCGGCGTGCCTCCATTCTGGTGAGTGGGTGTCAAGATAGCCGTAAAACAATGAAGGAGGGCCCGTCGCCCCAGGAGACAAAACACATTTCCAATGCAGATCTCACAGCGCCGGTTAGCGCTAGCGCTAGCGAGCGTCTCTGGAGGACGCCCCAAACTGTTGAACCGATAAATACACTAAACACTGCAAAGTTTACAATATTTAAAAACAAAAAGCATCAACGTAAACGTTTCGATGAGTAACAGAATCATCTTAAAGGGACAGTGTCATGTAAAACTGGCTTTTTTTAGCTTTACGTTATATTATAATGTTAATCCCTTGTGAAAATCATACCTGGAGTTTTGCTTTGATTCTTTCATGCATGTTTAAGAAATCTTTTAATCTCCATGGCAGCTATTCAGCTGAGCAGAACACCTGAGTAGACCTAGCCCCACCTTCGAAGCACAGCTCCTCCCCCACTCAGCTCCTCCAGACTAGCCAGCAGCAATTAGCAAACACATGGTGGAACTGCTGAGCTCATTATAGGAGCTTCTTCTCAGAGCAAAACATTGGTAAAAACGTTACCAAACGTTACCAAACAGGTTAATAGAGGAGCCATGTAGTCATGACTTTCTGAAGGCGGAGTTTAAGAAAGAGCGGGAGTTTCTTAAAGAGACAGAGGCCCAATTTCAAGGCAGTAAATCAGGACGTTTACTTGAAAGTAAACTTCTTTTAAGTCATATTTGATATATATAGTTCTTCTATCACAGGGAGTCAGGTGCCTATCGTGAAATTTCGGACAAGAGGCAGGCAGAGTCACCCTGGACAGGTCACCAGTCCATCGCAGGGCAACACAGAGACAGGACAAACAACCATGCACACACACACACGCGCACGCACCCCCACACACGCGCACACACACACACACACACGTAAAGAGAATTTAACCTGACATTCATGTTGGGAGCAGGCCAGAGAGAACCCTCCATGCACAGGGAGGATATGCAAACTCCTGAGAATATAAATGGACCTTCCAAGAAGGTCCTGGGTTCTGCAATGAACTCAGGCAACAGTGCTACTAACTGCGCCACTGTGCAGCCCTTGAGAAAAGTCAATTTTACATAATACCACCCCAATAAGTAAAGCAATTTTAGTACTGACACTCTCCAGACTGTAACTTTGTAATAAACTTATTTCACCAAACTGAAGAGAGATGTCTGGCTTTTACACTCTTCAGTCCAGACCACAACTTTCAGCTTTTAGGGGCCGTAAATCACAGCAGGTGGTTTCCTCCCCAAAAATACCTCTCCACAGGACAGAGCGCTCGGGGCAGCTGCTCTGACTGAGCCGTGATAAAAGTGGAGCCATAAATCAGTTTTTATACATATCAAAGCCATATTTCCATCACTGTACGTACGCAGCGAGCTAAGGAGAAGGTACTTCCACCTGTGTGTGGAAAGACGACAGGATCTGGGATCTGATGAGAATCCGCCCTCAGCCATGCGTCTGTGCAGCGGCGGCGGCGTTCGTGTTGAGGCAACGCGCTGGAAGGGGGAAATCCCCAAACGCAGGGCCTTTATTTCCACTCACACACTAATGAACTCTGCTGCACGTAACGGCACATAGAGCAGAGGTGCTTTGTCTTTCATCCATGTTTGTGTTTGATGTGATCTTCACACACTGCTGTGTGAAATCGTCTCCATCTATAGCTCATGTTTCAGGTAAATAAAAAAAAACTGGAATAAAACTTACTCTTGATTTTCAGTTCAGTGAGATTTGCAGGCTTTTGTTTTTATTTGATTAATTAAACAAAACAATTTTTACATTAATGAATGAACTCTGTGGAAACCATATGAAATTTTTAAAAAAAATCTTTTTTTGTTCTAACTGCATATTGTAATATTTTTCCCTCAGTAAAATCTAAGAACTTTTCAAGCATTTTCAAGGTAAGTTTTCAAACTTTTCCTGCACTAAATTTTGGAGATGAGAACAATACAAAGGAAATAAAAATCTATTTTGTGATGTTGTATTATTATTAATAATAATGTTTTGTGATGGTATTCTAAACAGCAACAAACAAAACTTCTCTCACACATAACTTCTACTGACTGGTCAGAGAACAAAACATGAATTTAACAGAAAAATCCCCCAATTTCAATAACCTTGTTTGACATAAATTTACGACATTTGTAATTATCGCCGTCTATGAGTTCAAACCAAGTGTTACGTTCTCAGACAAATTAGCTTGATTGGAACAAGTACAAACCATGAATAATCTGGGAAAAACAACTTTGGAAAACAATTTTCAAAGTTGGAAAGTTTGGAGTTTGTGTTCAAAACTCCCTCCAGTCCCCAAGTAACGTAGCTGTAAAATACCAACAGCTAATGCTAAAGCACTAATGCTAAAGCACTAATGCTATAGTGCTAATGCTAAAGCTCTAATTTGAACCATGTTGATACCCAACATGCAACACAGTTTATCTCATGTGAGGACAGGAAACAGAGCCTAACCCTTCATCCACTTCAAAATAACATCTAAACTACTTGAATAATTCTTAACAGTCCATCACCAAAACTTAAACGTAGATGCCGAACTTTATTCAACTGTAAGTTTACAAAACAGCCAAGAAAATTAGTGCTTTAGAATTGAGCTGGAAAAATTTATTTAAGGGAAGCTAGGCGCGCTAAACGTTTTCCAAGTTAGCAAAAATGCTGACAATAACGCAGTTATTGGCCCATTGTTACTTTGTGAGTCATATAGTTCAGTTTTAAAAAAATATCCCACAAGAATCAAATGTTCACAATCTCATCTAATGTTTCAATGAATAAAAATTATTATTAAAATAATATGAAATGTTTCAGTTTGATGTCGCAAAAATGTCAGTAATTGTGCCTGAAAGTTTTCTCACGTAAAAAAACAAAAATGTGCATTCTCTCTTCTTTATTTTTTTAAACAAGGTTCAGTGAAGAAATTAAAAATTCTTTTGCATCCAAAGCAATTAATCCACAGTGGGCTTGATATGGCCGCATTCAGCTGAAGCAGACATGAAAAGAAGCATTATTACCAACTCCTGCATTCATTTGATGTTGGAGACCTGTGTACACGAGAAGTTTATTACATTTGACTTCAGTGGAGTTCAAAGAAAAAAAAGATTAAAACAAAAAAACGGGAACCTAGCTTTAAACTCAAACCACAACCAACCTGAGGCATGCAAACAGCGCTTCAAATCACCAGCCGGGTTGGACTTCCTGTCGCCGTGGAGATACAGGAACATTAAAACCATTGAATGAAATAAAATATTTTCTAAACAAGAAATCACTTTACATGTTCTCCAATGGTCAGGATACCATTAGCCGCATAACCTGCAGCATTGAAGACCGCATCAATGCTGCAGCACATACGCTGGAATAAAAGCAGATAAAACCACAAATAGAAAAGATGCTAATCACACTTCAACAGAAAGAGGAGTCAGAAACTGTGCTCATCGGCAGTTATCCCATTTCGTCTGGCACTGCTGAACGCATCACAGAAAAATTAGAAGACACGCTGTCAGGTCACGGGGTCGCCATGCCTCGGATTGTTGGACTTGGAAGTGATGGAGCGAATGTGATGCTGGAGTTGCTGTTGCTGCAGAGTTCAGTCAAGTCTGAACCGGAAGTGATCAGCGCCGTCTTAGTAGGCAAGTGCATATGCAACGCGTCGTTGACCCGTGGCTTTGAGACTAAAAAAAAATAATATATGATTTCACTCTTCACTGATGTGGGAGAGAAAGACACATGAGCATAATGGCTGCTGTTGAAATCAACCGGTATGAGATGGAGATGGAAAATATGTCAGACGATGTGGACAAGCCAAGCCTTTGATCTACTGTCATATAACGAACTACTTAAGAGCGCCAAAAACATGGAGGAGCTGCACAGCATGAACTCTATGGACGCACACAATCAGTGTTTAAATGGATTTAATTCACAAACTCTTTGTGAATTAAACAACAAATAAATAAGGTTCTGGTGAGAGTGAGTGACAAACACGTATGCTACATGTCCGTCTTAGCTAGCAGATATAAGCTACGTCAGCTAAGCTAATGTTGCTAGTTTGGCAGTAAGTACTAAGTTAAATGCCACTGATATTTATCCTATTATTCAAAAATGGTAATTGTTTATAAGTTGGACAGGAACCAGAAGAGCGCTGGTTCTGAACTTGTGGCTTTTTATTGTTGTATAGGATCTCCATAGCAACTGCCTGCTAAGATGGCTGTCGGTTACAAAGGTCGCAGAAGTGTGATGTCACATGAGAACTGTGTATTGTGGTTAACCTTCTCAGGTAGAACTTAAGCTACCATAACAGGTGAGCTACCAAAATAAAAGCACAGAACCTGTAGTTCTAGTAAACAGAAGTAACGTTACATCTGATACTGTAAGCTTGTGCCTCTACCTAAACCTTTTGTTTACACTTTGTGTTTTTTGAATAATAGGAATATAAATATTGTAAATCTATTTTGTCTTGTGTTTTCTTTCAGCACTGTGTGTTTTTTCTGTATGGAAAAGTTATAAACATTATAATCCTGGTTAAAAAGGGGCGCAGCTCTCTGGTTCTCCCTCCTCTCTCTCTCTGGTCTTTGAAGTGCAGACGTGCGGACCCTCATCGCAGCACCTGGAGGACTCGGCGCTCGGCTCGCCTGCACTCCGGCTCCTGAATCGATGTTTGCAACGAGCCCAAACAATGAAACGGTTTTAGCCGAGCTGCCTGTTCCATTCAGGGCTGAGGGATGAGGAGGTTGCAGCGCCGCTGCTGCGGCTCTACCTGTGACGGAGGAGCCTCTGCCTCTGATGTCTGTCTGGAAATTGACTTGGCTTTTCAGGCTTTGACCCTGATGTCTGATGTAAGACCCAGACACCCAGACATCAAAGTGAAGCGAGGGTGGAGGGACAGGTCGGAGAATGGATTTCTATTTTGGAAGACATATTGACTTTAGGCACCGGAGTGATGAACTATCCAGCTTTATATGTGATATTACAGAATCTAAAAATTGATTTTCCTCCTTTAAATCAAACTATTATAAACTATCATGGATACGGTGGAGCTTTTTTTTGTTGCTTGAACATGAAATGGAAGAAATGTGCAATGTTTGCTGTATTTCTTTGAGAAAATTCAGAAGAAAATTCTGACTTTCAACATGTTAACTCATAAATATCAGAGTTGTCTGCTGTGTGACCTTGAACTTTAACATTTAACCTGTTAAATGTTAAAGTTTGAAACGCTACATATACAAATATGTGTGTTTACGTCTCTCTTAGAAACTCTTTGATTTAGAAGTGAAAAAGGAAATGCTCTACAGGAGAGAAAATGATTAATTAAATTCAACTTCCTTAAACTCCTTTTCAGACACCTTGTTCCAAATAAGTGTTGTTTTTGGTTGGTAATAGAGTATTGCACTTACACTTAGGAAGATGTAAGTACAACTGTCATCTTGTTCTGTTTTTTCTTAATAAATGTATCAATTCATGTATCACAGCTTTCTCATATAAAAACGTCATAAAGTGCCTCACAATAAAAGTGAACTCTGGTGCGAATGCATATGTGAACGCCAAGCGGACCAGAGACAGCCAACAAAAGATTTTCCCCATGTCATATATGAAATAATCTGCCAGTGGAACAACAACGTTTTCACCAATATTATGGAAAGATTTTAGAAACTAGATCAATCATACTTGGTAAGAGTTTGTGTTTTTGCAGTGAGCATCCTAAAATCTATCGTGGAAGCAGCTGCATGACAAATATAGCTGCAAAGACCTTTATTTTCTTTTTTGCAAAAAATAAAACTCTCCTGCCTTTTAAGAGTAAATTACAATCCCAAAGGCTTCCAACAAAGAACATGTTTAGCTGCATTTCATCTTGTTTCTAGTAATCCAGGAGTTTCGCTGACACTGTTGTGGTAAATGTTTACCGACAGACATACTGAGCAGGACAGTGTGGAGGTATTCTGCTGGAATCCTCCTCCAGTAATCCAGAGTCAACAAACGGTCCCAGCTGTCCACAGCAGAGAGCGAGGCCACCTGCTACATCTCCTGCAGGCCCGTTCTGTTGCAGCATGCAGGAAAAGCTGCACACACGCAGAACCGATTCCAAGCAGGTGCTGATTTTACTGATAACTCTGCTCCTGTGTTTGCTAATCGGCTGTCATGTTCAGGTTGCTCCAAGTAGATCTGGGAAGTTATTTAGAAAGCAGCCAAAACGCCTTCCCAAAATAATAAAAGTTATCTATGAAGATTTCACAAAGGTTTTGGTCCTGCACTGCAGAAACTGTTTTTTTTTTTCTTAGCATGCTTGAAATGAGACAAAACAAACTTACAATTAACTTTTCAAACATTTAGGAGCTTGTTTTAAATCAATAACTCCTCATTTTGCTAAGAAAAGCCTTAGTTCCACTTACAGATTATTTAATTTATAACATGGGGAATAATGTCTGGTTATAAGTGAAATAATCTGCCAATGGAACTAGGAACATTTTCATCAATACAAAAGATGACCCATTATTACATATTAGGTCTACGTGGCACATAAAACATGTTCACGACATTTTCTGCACAAAATCATTCTTAGACAATGAGATTTTAATCTGGTCAGTTTTGCCTGTTACATTTTGAAGGTTTTTGAAACGACTCATTTTCCCGACAGTTAAAAACCATTAACTTATTACCAAAAACTGGGTTGGCGGGTTTTTTAAGTGCTTGGTCTGTTTCTGTGGAAACCCAAATGGAAGTACAAAAACACGCAAAATGTAAATTTTGCATAATACGTCCCCTTAGAATAACTATTCACTGAAAACAAGCTCCTATATCTTACTTTTAAGTTAGTAGACTTGAAGTAAGACAAAGTTATTTTGACTAGAAACTAGACCAAAAATACTTGGTAAGATTTTGTGTTTTTGCAGTGCTGGAAGCAAAGTATAAACAATCTTAGGGGGTCTTTTAAAATATTTGCACACTCACAGACACAAGGCCTGACTTGTCTCAGTCCAAATTAAAGTTGATGATGACACCTTACTGACACACACACACATGCACACACACAAACATGAACACACACGCCTGATGAGGCGACCAAAGCTGCAGATGATCTCTGTTGAAGGCTCGCTCCATCAGGGGTTTGTGGGATGGAAAAGCGTTTAAGTTGGATTCACGGTGGGGATCTCCACAGAAGATGGCAAAACCAAGCATTATGCAGCTTTTCTTTGAAGAGTGGCAAATACCAGTTGTTATGCTTCCCCAAAATAAGCAGAGCGGTGCGCTGCGGGTTTGTACCTTCCATTTTTCTCCTTGTACAAATAAAACCAAACATGTGGACACACACACACACACACACACACACACACACACGCAAACAGCCATGCGTAAAGCGTGCTGATTTACGCACACATGGCAAACCACTTCCCAACCCGTCACCACTAAGTAGAGAGCTGTGTTCCTGCGCTCCTAATTGTCGGATGCAGCCCCAGCCGCAGTGCTGCCTTGCTCAGAAGCCTCCGGGAAAACAACCTCACAGGTGGCTGGCTGGCTGGCTGGCTGCCAGCCAGGAAAGCTCGTACTTGTGGAGGCGTCACACTCTGAGCAAACCGAACACCAACACGCACAAAACGCGGGATAATTCCCCCCACCACATGAAAGCGGAGAGGCGGCGGGCCGCGCGCCAGGCCGCGCTACCTGCAGACAAAAGAGAGAGAAGCTCCTCCTGTTTTTCACCTGGGACTCGACGTGCTGATGGATCCCGCTTGTGAGGAAAAGTGAGGCAGCACTTGTGTGTGTTTGTGTGAATGCAGATGAATCTATTTAGGCCTGGGAGCCGTGAGCGCTCCCAGCGCGCTGCAGCTCCGTAGCCTGTAATTAATCTCTCCGACATGAGGCCTTCCCTCCGGGGGGCAGATCTCTCTCTCTGCTGCCACAGAGCGAGCCTGCGGCTGCCGGCTCACCCAGTTGTCTCAAACTGGAGAAGATGAACCTGCAGAGTGGGAGAGATGGTGCAACCAAGATTTGGTTTGACTTTCTTCTAATTAAATGAAGTAAAACTTTCTTTAACTCGTCTGCTTGGTTTAAAATCATAAATTCTTATTTTTGAAAATTTTGTCATTTTATGTTTTTGTTTTATAACCTTGATAATATTTCATTTTCAGAAAATTACCTCAGTTTTGCACTGAGTTAAAACGGTGAGACTCTGCTGGAGCTGCGAGGCAACGGGCTATGCCTGCTGATTTTTGACATTACACACAAATCAGCAGAAGAGCTGATTGAAAATACAGTGGAACTAGAATAGCCCAGAATTTTCTGTAACTCCCAATCATTTAAAAAATTTTTTTTTAGAAAATTAGCTTATTTGTAAATTTTTTATGAACCGAATTGAAAATATTATGAGTTTTCTAGGCATAGTGTATTTTTTATCAAGTAACTTTGTTATCAGTTGTTACATATATCAAATATGATTTAAAAGATATTTGGTTTTGTAATTTAAAGCCTTGAAATTGAGCTTCTGTCTCTTTAAGAAGCTCCTGCTCTCTCTGAAGCTCTGCCTGCAGAAGGTCATCCCAACATGGCTCCTTTATCAACCTTTTTAGTAACGTTTTTACCTGCGTTGCTTTGAGCAGAAGCTCCTATAAGGAGCTCAGTTCTACCAGGTGTTTGCTAATTGCTGCTGGCTAGTCTGAAGGAGCTGATTGGTGGAGGAGTTGGGCCTCAAAGGCGGGGCTAGGTCCACCCAAGCATTTTGCACAGCTGAATGGTTGCCATGGAGATTGAAGGATTTCTCTAACATGCGTGCAAGAATCAAAGCAACAGTCCAGGTCTGTTTTTGATTTGGGAATAAACTTATAATATGATGGAAAGCTCAAGCTAGCTAGCGTTAGCAAAGCAGCCAATCCAGAAGCGCTGATCGGTTGAACCCCTAAGATCAGACA
The DNA here is from genome assembly GCA_010277075.1 of Poeciliopsis retropinna. NCBI lineage: Eukaryota > Metazoa > Chordata > Actinopteri > Cyprinodontiformes > Poeciliidae > Poeciliopsis > Poeciliopsis retropinna. The sequence goes on along the minus strand of VMRM01000039.1, from coordinate 2,064,667 downwards.
TAAAGAAGACTGTGGCTGCTAGCTTCTGAGGTAGAGCTAAAACTGTCTCCACTGTTTCCATATTTGGTGATTGAACTATTAAAACAAGCAGTTTTAAGCGTTTTTAGAAGATTATAAAGTATTTTAGGATTTTAGCTGTTCATCGGCAGCGGTGGTCCCTAACCACCAGGAATACCTGGTGTCCTCTGTAACAGCTTTTCTCTTAAACCACACTGTCCTGTAAAACCATTCAGCTCTGCAGAGTCTGGTTCCAGAGCGTGACAGCTGCTGGGAGGAAGGATCTACAGTAACGCTCCTCTGTTCACCTTGGATGCAGCAGTCTGTCACTTAAGGAGCTCGGGCTTTATGCCATGAAGAAACTATGAGCTAAAATCTGAAGCATCAATGTAGCATCTCATGTCTCCGAGTCACTGCGCTGCACTTTTTACTTTTACTTGAGTAATTTCATTATGAAGTATCACTACTTTTATTTGAATAAAATTTCTGGATTTTCCATCCACCAAATTAAAACAAACATGTTTAATCAAAAATTCACCACAGACACAAATCTGCAGTGTTTGTTAAAATTTAACTGTTTTTTTATTGAAAGATACTTTATAAAAAATTTATTTTGCCTGATTTTGTTGTTTTTGTTACTTACATAAATTATTGTAATTTTGGTCCTTAAAACACCAACATTTCCACATAACTTTATATTTTGGTCCATCTGATGATGTGATTTCTAAATATTAAATGATTTATAATTTGATCAGTTAGTACTTGAGGAAACTTTTTACCAAATGCTTTTTTACTCTTCATTCATTTCTTGGACGGCTACTTTTTACTTTTACTGGAGTAAAAAGTAAAAAATAAATAAATAAAAAAATTATAATCTTACATCAGTATAATGTTTGGGTACTCTACCCACGTCTGGATCAGTTTTTATAGGATGTTTGGTTTGAACAAACAGCCGCCACTACACTCCCACAAGTACATTTTCTTTCTCCCCAAAAAATATATATCTATATAAGTGAGTAAATTACTCCCTAACTCGAGCATCAATCATCTGAGTCGAGTTTTAACAATCAAAGCTGGGCTTTTTGATAAAAATCTCAGACCTTTTAACTGTTACATAACAGAGACAATGAAGCTTCCCTTCCCTCCTGGTCCTGCTGCTGATGCCAGGTAATCCCGTGTTTGTGTTTGCGTGTATTTACTGAAACGTGCCCAGTGTCACTGCGGTGGGAGGATTACCAGCAGCCGGCGTAACGTCCTAATGATGCCGTCTGAGCAGCGAGAGGCGGGGATGTGCGGAGAGCACCGAGGGGGCGCAGGGGTGTTACTTATCTCCACGGAGCCGCAGTATTTCTCTTAATTAAAACTCCTATCTGTGTCTTTGAAGTTGGTAATGAGTCAGTTTGGAACATGGCGGGAATCAGGCCAGGGCTGAGATGTTTCTGCAACATGCATGTTTGAAGGATGAGATCAGCCGTTGTTACGCGGCGCACAACAACAACCCAGAGAAGAGTAAGAAATGAGGCCGATAAAAAGGAAGCACGGCTGCTCGTTTTTCATTATGGGATGTGAATGGGTTTAATCTTATCAGCGGCTGCTCCTCACAGCTTCTGCTGATCTCTCTCTCTCTCTCTCTCTGCACGCTCCAGCTTTCACAGGCCTTTCAGATTACAGTCAAATATTACAGCCCATGACCAATCTTCAATTAACCAAATGTTGTAGGGTTATAGTATCACCCTGGCTCCTTTCATGCTCCTTAAACGCCTTTTCAAGGGGCTGGAATATTTTTCACTTCAGTTATGAAATATCATTCTGTTAAAGCTTCCCCACTTTTCTGCAAGGCACCAATGGCAGCTTAACCTAAATAAATCAGTCTGCCTGTAATTTATTCTGAACCAGCCTGGATTTAATTGAACCTCCAGATTGTATTCCAATCAAGTAAATTACCGACGCATCGCCGTTTTGAAAGGCTGACCAAGAAATTTCAGTGTCTCTAATTTTTCCTCACAAACTGCCAGACATAATCGAGCGTTAAATGAGCCGATCCTGGTTGTGGTTTGTGTGCATCTTGGTATTTTACATGAATATGCTTTGTGTCTGTTTGCATGCGTTTTTACAGTGGGTTCAATGAGGCTTGCATCAACCTAATGTCAACATGCTGTCATGGATTTAAAGCTAATTTGAGGCTAAAATGTAGAAAATGCCAGTAAGATCTGAGTCTATTGAGTGCAACCAGGAGGCAGACGGCTCTGGCATCGGAAGCACTTCTAGATCTTTCATATTTTTCTCTCTGGTCCACTAATAATGGCTGCATTAAGTGCAGTGATGATGATTTACAAGCTTGTTGTTCATTAAGTCATTTTTGGAATTAGATCTCTTAAAGCCGCAGTAAGTGGCTTTCATAAAACATATATATTTTTACAAATGATAGTAAAATATGAGACAGATAATCTGTGAAAAGATCGATTTCCTCCACCTGTTCACTGAGCTACTATTGCTGTCTGAATAAATGATCTCTTCAAACCAAAAACAACCAATCAGAGCCAGGAGAAGGGGGTGAGTGCTGTCAATAAACCCTGTGAATACGCTGCTAAACATTTTAATGGCAGAGAAACAACTTACAGGAAAGCTGTTTATGTGCCATCCTTGGTGGCTATGCTAACTAGCTTAGCATTCAAGGGAGAAGCTATTGTGCAGCAGAGAGTAAAGGAAGGAAGGGAGGAAGCAGCGCACACACGGTCGTGATGGACAGCATTAAGATTACAAGAATAAAGTCACTTTTCGAAAATAAACTCGTACAAGAATAAAATTGTGATACAAGAATAAAGTCAATATTTCAAAACTAAAATCATAACATTATGACTTTATTCTCCCAATACCACAACGTAATACCAATAGTCATTTTAGTTTGATTATTTTTAATTATTTAAACTTTATTTTTGTAATATTTTGACTTAATTCTAGTACAATTTTATAATACCACAATTTTATTTTTGTGATTTTACAAAACAATTCCTCAGCGTGTTCCCAAAACTCAGTCGTAAGTTTCAGATTGAGTAAAATAGCAAACAAATCCTGTATTGTTCAATCTGAGCTTGGAGGAAGCCATGTTGGCAGTAATGGCTGCAAATCTTGTTTTGTTTTTTAAAATATGAACGCAAAACAGGTGAAATATAATCATTACGCTACTGTAATATAACGTATTCGTTCTCAATAGAAAAAAAAAAGGCTGCTACTCCAACAATTTGGCTTTTAAAACACTGAACTGCAGACAGAATGTACTTTAGCAGAGCTTCCTTCCTGCTATCATTGCACTAACCATTATTAACCCCAGTGTTCAGAAATATAGGACTGAGTCTGTTTTTTCTGAGTCTGAGGTCAAACAGAGTGTTGTAAAATATGATAAGGTTATCGTAAACATCTCCACGGCCTCGGCTGTAGGCTGCACCAGATTCTCCATCTCCTCCATTACAGACGCGAGCGGCTCGGGGACTGAAAATTACCTTTCTGTGTCCGGAGGCAGAATTCATGGGATCATTTTGAGAAAATGCATCTGCAAGGACACAGAAGTCTTCTTCAGGTCTAACCCTTTGATCCTTAAGAGACCCCCACCTTCCCGTTCCCCCCTCAGGGACTGGCATCAGTGTAATTGAAGATCATTACTAACCCACAATGCAACCCTCTCAGCGACCGTCTTCATAATGGAAATGAACTGTGCGACGCGGCGCTGCACACAACAGCAGAAAATGGAAGCCAAGAGGTAGAAGGAGCGAGGGACGTCTTCCAAATTGAAATGAAGTGGAAATATCCCGTCCGCGGCGCCATTGGTTAGCCAAGGAGCCGAAACGAGCGAGATTACTGGCTTACATTTGTAGCTCCTCGGTGTTTTTGTTTTGTTTCGCTGAAGTGGGGTGGTACGGCGGCGGGGTGGGGGATGTGTGTGTGCACTTCAAAAGAATTTGTAACAAACCTAATTCATCTGAAGCGTAGGATGAGCTGGTAAGAAAGATGAAAGATGAAAGTGAGTTGGCATGGAAACAGAAAGCACATCAGCGCTCGCTGGCACACAAAAGGGCTGCCTGTGTTGCATGCTGCATTTCTGCGGGAAGAGGTCCAGAGAGGCTTTAAGTGCTATCATGACCTTACAAACAAAATTAGTCAATTATGACTAACTAGGGTGCTCAATTTCCACTTTTTATTAGGCCATGTTTTCCCTCTATTTTTCATAATTAGGAGTGGAGAATCAGGATTTTTGTGAAACAGCTCAGAGTTTATTTTTCTTTTACTTTTTATGTTTGACTACTAATTTTACTTCTTTTTTATACACTTTCTCTCAACCTCTAGCTGCTTCCATCAGCTTTCATCTAATCAAAAATTCAAGTTTGGTGTTAATTGGAAAGCTGCAAAAGTCCACACATCTTTTCTCCCATTTGATGTCAGAAAGGGGGATTCCCACACACACACACACACACACCCACACACCCACCCCCCGACACACACACACACACACACACCCACACGCACGCAGACACACACACACACACACACCCAGACACACACACACACACACACGCACACACACACACCCCCACACACACGCATGCAGACACACACACACACACCCAGACACACACCCATGCGCAGACCCACATACACACACACATGCAGACACACACAAACTTTGCATTGATTTCCATTCATTTTTTAAATTCATTTCTACAGCCTGAACCTGGCCCAAAAACAGAACTTCTTTTTCTTCTTTGGTCTTTGGGCCAGAAAGGACCAGTGGGTCGTTATTTGTGACAACCAGTGGGGCGTCACAACATAATATTTGTTGGAAAAATTATAGTTACAAGATTAGAAAATGCTAAAATACATAAAACATCACAAAACAGTATGTATTTCTAATAACTATTAATATTAAACTTAACCATTACCAGTATATTCTCCTCACCAACCTTAACCTAAAATAATTTTCACATCAGACCTTTAAGTGTAACCCTTAATCCTAAAAAATCTTTGTAAATGGAGTAGATCAGATCCTCAGAGTGGTAGAAAAGCTTACGCTAATCCTGTAATAGTGGAGCTAAGTTTTGTTTTGCATTTAGCGCACTTAGCTTCCCTTAAATCAATTTTTCCAGATAAATTCTAAAGCGCTAATCTTCTTGGCTAGTTTGTAATCTTTCAGTTGAATAAAGTTTTATGTTTTGGTCATCAACTGTTAAGAATTATTTAAGTACTTAAGCATTTATATTCATGCTTTTATTTTGAAGTAAGTGAAGACTGTTTACGCAGCAATTCTGTTTCATTTCCTGCTAGTAACTTTATTTAAAACAAGAAATTTACAGGAACAAAACAAAATACGGACAGTAGAGACCAAGAAACTATCATGTAAATTTGTGCTCGAGGGTTGTAGCCTTCGAAGGAGAGACAGAATGTGAAATGACGTTAGCACTCTATGGCTAGCTTCTGCTAACCACCATTTTGATGTCGTGCTTTAGTATTAGTGGAACTAATGTTTATGATTATTGTTTTAGACTTATTATTATATACAAGTTGAGCTAAAAATAGTTAGCTAAGCCACAAAGGTATCCAAACCTAAAATAGCACCGCATTGCTAAACATGTAGCAGCTAATGCTAATGTCAGCACCTACATTACAGAAAGATCAGGAGTTCCTGAAACTCTGGAAAGATGAATGGATAGAAAAACACTTTGCTCCGATCTGATTGTTGGTCAGGTTGTTTCTCTGCCATTAATGTGTTTGTTGATAAGTAGCTTTGGATTTAAATTGCACTTAATAAATTACAGCCCCTGTAATTAACTTGATCAAACATTTTAATCGAGTCCCACCACTAAAAGTAGTGGAATTATTTTGGAAGTTTTACGTTGGGAAAACAAAAATTACAATCAGTTATTAGAAATCTGTCTTTGTCTACCATATTCCAGAGACTATTCTTGTTTTTTTATTTGGCTGTTGCTAAGCTACATATTTCAGATATTTTATTTTATGTTAATTTTTAGTTCCTTTTTGATTTTATTCAGAAGCTGCTCCAAACTTTTAACACAGCAATAGAATGTTGTCATCTACAAATGAAGTGAATTTAGACGATCTGATACATTTTAGCTGTTCTGTTGTATGTTTTTCTATTTTCCAAAACTTTTTTTAAATGTATTTACTGTAATTTGCTTTAACACAGTTTCATTATTTTCCTGTAAAACACCTGAATTAGCTTGTGTATGACTGGTGAGATACCAAAAATGTGTCTCAGAAAGGATACATGCGAACAGTAAAGTCTCAAAGAGAAAGTTTTTCTGCAAACTGAAGCAGTTCCCTCAAAATAAACACAAAAAACATTAAAGCCGACAGTCGTTTCCCGAAAAGCAAACACTGTGCAGGACTGTGGCCCCCAAACATTTGCGGTCCGACCCGTGGAAACAAAGAGGGGCCTCTAAACAGGTAAACCAGCCGGTCGGCGTGTTTACCTTTTGCCGTTCCCCTGCTCTGCAGAGAAGTTTGATCTTTTTCTGCTGTATATCCCGCAGTGTCACAAACACAATGCAGTGTCTCGCAGCTTCAAAGGCCCATCAATGACAGGTTCAGGGGGGGAAGATCAAATATTCATTTCTCAGACGCAGAATGGAAATTTAAATGAAATACAGTGAAAACAGAAAAATAATGGCTTGTGTCACCTGTGACAGGGAGCCACTCCGGAGGTAAAACCTAAAGGCTCTCCTTTGTGTTGTATTTTATTTCATAATGACGTTCTGCTAGCTGGCAATCATTGTTCTGTTCTTAAATTTGCTTGCAAGGAGCTTTTAAAACTTAAGGATTAGTTCTGTTTTGACAGTCTGAGGAAGTAAAAAATAAGTTGGATTTTAATTCTTTCATCTAAAAGCATTTTTCAGTCCATTAGGAAACCTTCGGCTCTCTCGCTCTTCCAGTTAGTGAGTGCGAGATCGCAGGCTTGTTATGGCTTTAATTAAAACTTTGCAGTTTGTTGCTTGTTATGGCACCAAACGGCCTCATCACATCATCACATTAGCAGCAATCCTCCTCTCGTGGCTCCCTTTTTCAACAAAATATCCCTGTGGGCCTTTGCGGCCCGCCCAGCGAGGAGCTAATTGAAATAAACTGCATTAATGACATGCTGTATGTCCTTACGAGCATCACTCTCTAATGCCCTCATGTTTATGATTATGGTGGGATATTGATTTCAACACTTGAAAAAAGATATGCGTTTTATCAAACCATCCAAACAGCTCCCGCTCTCTCCTGGTGGCTTGTTTACAGCCAAAACCGTCTCGATCGTAAACACCAAAAATTCCCACTGCAGTTTGAAGACGATCATCAACAAATAGTCCTTTTTGCTCCTCCTGCGCCCCCGCAGAGGGAGAAACTTCCCCCGAAACGTTGGGCTGCCGGCTGAAGTCTGGGCAGGTCCTGGACCGGTGTTCTTCATCAATATGACAGCGATCACAAAGAGGTTGGCCCGCCGAAGCCTCCAAAGCCAAACTTCACACAGAGAAGAGGAGCCAGCTCCACTTCAGTGGAGGACATGAAGAGGTGGAGGGCTTTTCTGGATTACCCTGATCCCTGCTTTGCCGGCACTCGAAAACGAGAGCGTCTGAGCAGAATCCAGTTCTGGTAGAGTTGAATCTTTTCATCTGCACTGCAAAAACACCAAAATCTTAACAAGTAGATTTGGTCTAGATTCTAGCACGAATATCTTGAAGTAAAACAATAACTTAGAAGTAACTTTTCAGCACACTGACCTTGTTTTAAAGGTGACCCGCTATGCTTCCTTGAAAAGGTTAGGATACGTCTATATTCTATGAAAAATTCTATGTTCATTACATTTTTTACACAAAATACTTCTTAGGTAATGACATTTTAACTGCTCAGTTCTGCCTATTTTTGGGGCTATTTTAGGCAGATTATTTATGCAAATAATCTGCTGCTTCCCACGCCCTCCAACTCAACATTTACACTTGAAAATGGCTATATGCACAAATATTACCAACCAAACACTTGTCTTCACCAGCAGCCATTGTATCGCACGTACAAGACGCTACACTGGCGCATTGTACGTACGATGCGCCAGATAACCAAGCAACGTCTAATAATGAAGTGGGTTGGGTTGTTAGCTAATGGGCGGTGCAATCTGATTGTGACATCATGCTCAGGAGGTTTTTGAAATGGGTCGTTTTTCATACACCAAAAAACATTAAATTATTGCCATAAAACAACTGTATGTTTATCAAAGTGCTTGAACTTTAGAAGCAATAGAAACCGGAATGGAAGAACAAAAATCTGCAAAAATGAATTTTGCATAACAAGTCCCCTTTAAGTAAATAATTCCTAAATATTGATGAAAAAGTTCTGGGCAGGTTATTTCACTTTTAACAAGACATTTTATCCATGTTGTAGGTGAAATAATCTGCCAGTGGCGCTAGAACTATTTTATGAATATTAAGGAATTATTGGCTTAAAACAAACTCCTATTTCTTGCTGAAAAGTTACTTGTGAGTTAGTTTTGTCTTCTTCTCAACTGTACTAAGACATTTAAACTAGAAACTAGACAAAAATACTTGTTAAGAATTTGTGTGTTTGTCGTGTGATTGCAGATCTCTGATATGCTCACTGCATTTATTGTACCACTTAGAATAAAAACGTGCTGCGTCCTTAAATCACACCAGTCCGCTCTGTCTCCCTGCTTGCATTCAGTGCATGTATGGATGCATCTTAAAGATGAGGAGGTATTCCTGCAGCGGGGAGAACAGGGAAGGGAGACTCGCAGGCACATGTTGAAAGGCATGGCTGCTCTTTAATGTGCCTCCAGCTCGGGATTTGGGGCCTAATGAGGTGCTGCGGAGCTCTGCTCTTCCATCTCCCATCGCCTACACCAACAGCCCACATACTGCCACTGCTGCACCGTTCAGGATCATTAAGGAGAAGCACCCAAATTCCTCTAGGGACCTTAGAAGATGGGAAAAACATCCAAAACAGGTCTTCAGATTGGAGTTTGAGTGAGGTGAGAACGAGGAGCCAGGAGCTACGTTGCTAAACCAGCACACAGATAAGTTAGCATGGAGAGACAGAAAATCTGACAAAACCAACAAAAACCAAAAGTTAAAACTGATTCATGAGCTAGGAATCTACTGTAGCTCTCAAAATTTGCTTGCTGCCGCTAATGCGCTAACAGAGGAGCTAATTTGTTGTTTTGCTAAATGTTTAGTGTGCTAAATGTTCTTTTAAAACGTTTATACAGACTAAGTTTTTTTTACTTTTTCACATAAATTCTAAAGTGCTAATTTACTTGGTTTCACATTTCACATCTTAATGTTGCTTACATCTAGTGAGAGCTTTTATCTTCCTTTATTTAAAAATATAACTCAGAAAGTTAATATATGCTGAAAAAGTTCAATATTTTTTGCCACTCTACTGGTGTATTCACATGTAGACAAATCATAGTGAAATATTCAAACTAGAGCTGTCAAACAATAACAGTTCTTAATCTGATTAATTACAGGGATAATGCCAGTTAGTTATCTTCCCAAAATTAACTTTTCGGTATAAATTCAAAACCATTGATTTTGCCTAATGGTCAATTAGGCAAAATCAGAAGCAGTTAGCAAAACTCAACAACTATAAAACTGAAACTTTGAGTGAAAAATGTGTCTGGAGTATCAGTTCCTGGTTGGAGCTTTGATTAAACATGTTGGTGTGAGGTGAGATTTACATCTACACTGAAAAAAGCCCAAGCCCTGCAACAGACTGGCGACGTGTGCAGGGTGACCCCGCCTCTCGCCCAGAATGTTGGCTGGAGAGGCACCAGCACCTCCTGACCCCACGAGGGACAAGGTGTTAGAAAATGGATGGATAGATGAAAAAAAACACAAAATAGTGCAAACTGTTTTTGTCTAGTTTTCTAGTGCAACTATCTGAATACACTTGCAATAATATGAAAAATAACTTACAAGTAACTTTTCAGCAAGATAAAGGAGCTTACTGTAAGTTAATAGTTCTAAGAGGTAAGAATTAGGTATGAATTAGAACAAGCTCATTCATTTTGCTGCCAATTTACTTGTCAATTAGTTTTATCTTATTTCAAGTAAATGTGCACTAAAAGGTAGATCAAAAATACGGGGTAACATTTTGCATTTTTTGCAGAAATTGAGGAAAAATATGGATTTTGAACAGATACTGCATTGAAATTGCTTTCCAAAGAAAAACGGGACAAATTTGAATAAATAAAGTAATACTGGATCTTCAGATGAAACATGGAGGATGGTTTAAAACTTCTGCACGGTGCTGTACTTGTAAATTCAGCTCCTCGCTTCCATTTTAGGCTCATTTTGTTTTCTGAAAATTATTTTTACAAACTGAGGTTCTGTTGAAATGTCAAGTTAAGAAAAAGCAAGCAGTAAAACACATTTAGAGTTGTCAAATTTTGCTTTAAAACATATTTTTACTGTATAAATTATCCAAGCAGAAAAGAGATTAAACTGAATATTTAAACAGGGGTTATTTTTCTAATTTTACCACCAGTTTATGACAGCAGTTCGCTCCAAGCTGATCATGTTGGAGACAAAAAAACAAAAAAAAAACAAATCCATGTGCCTGCATCATACATGTGTAGCATCAATTAAATGGTGATTGCTCTGCTGAATGAGCCAAGAATCATCTCTGCATCTTAACTTCAAATTTTCCTAATAACAACCGCAGAGGCAACATCAAAGTGAGGCAATGTATGAAATTTTGGCGGCGTTATATTAATCAAGAGTGTGCCTTTATGTGCACGTCTGTACATGCATGTGATGCTGCGGCTGTTGTGTGACAGCGCTACACGGCCCGGCGAACAGGATGAATAATCCCCAGCACCATCAAAGGCTCCTCAGACGGGAGCTCAGGCCATGACAGCGGCGCGAACGCAGAATCTCCCAGCCTGTCTCGTACCCCCCGGGGACAGCAGAGGCCGAGGAGAAAGGGGAGAGAAATGGAAAAATGGGAAAAATGACAGGAGAAGAGGAAGAAGCAACACAGCTGATGGGGGAAATTGGAAAAAGAGGGAGAGAAAAGTGGAGAAAAAGCAAAAAAGTAGAAGGGAGATGATGTTTGAGGGGAAGAGATAAAGTTAAATGGAGTCACTTTGAGTTTATTTAAGTGCTCCTGGTATAGTTTTCAACAGGGGACCCAAAAACTATACTCAAATAAGAGTTTAAATACTTCAACATATTTTACTCAAGTAAAAGTAAAAAGCAATCATCCTAAAAAATTACTCAATTAAAATAAAAAAATATTTGGAAAAAATCTACTCAAGTACTGACTAACTGATGAAATTACCATTTAATATTTAAAAATTACATAATGATAAAGTTAAGTATGAAGTTAAGTGGAAAAATGGGTATTTTAAGGACAAAAATGATAATAATTAATAAAAGTAACAAAAAATAACAAAATTTTCTTACTTTCAATAAAAAAATTGTATGAAACTTTAACAAAACTGTGTGTGTCTGTGTCTGGTGGATTTTTTGTTAAAATGTGTTTTTCATTCAGTAGGTAGAAAATCCAGAAATTTTACTCAAACAAACAAAAGTAAAAAGTATAGTGCAGTAAAAATTCTCCTAAAAGTATTTTTTTTCCCCAAAAAAGTTACTGAAGTAAATGTAACTATTTATTACCCAACTCTGGTTTTCATTACTCAATCTGAGGGTAATGTCTCAACCTGCAGTTACAGATACAGGCAGAAAAAAAGTGTATAAAAATAATTTGCTAAACAAAATTTTATTGTTTTCTTTTATGAGTTTGTCTACCGCTGAATTAGTTGGAGTTCAATGACATGCTCAGAAAAACCTTGTTTTTGATGATCCTTCGTGTTTAACAAAGTGAATGTCTGATTATCTTGTGCTTCTACCTACGTCATCAGAAAAGGTTTTGGTGACAGAGCCAACCTGAAGTACAAGCTGCTCTAACCTGGTGAAAAACATACAACAGAATAGTTCTCACGTGACGTCACACTTCCGTGAACTTTGTAACTGACAGCCATCTTGGCAGACTGTTGCTATGGCGTTGCTATGACAACGGTAAACAAACTACAAAACTTAGATCCAGCTTATAAGTAAAAGGCATTACTTGTAAATAATGTAAGTACATTACAAATCCTACGCGACCTCAGTTTTTTAGCAGTACTAAGATAAATATATTTATTATAGTATTTACTGCCGAACTTAGCTTAGCTAACATAGCTTTTATCTGCTAGCTATACATGATACAACACGGACTTATTCCGCCAGGCACCAGAATCTTGTTACTCACAGGAAGAGTTCGTCCGTCCTTTGCAAATGGAAACGTTGACTGTATGCGTCAGGCCGTGGAACTCCTCCAAGTTTTACTCTCTTCGTGTTCGCAGCAGTAGATCGGAAGCAGCTCGTCCACATCCACCGACATATTTTCCTTCTTTGTCACATACGGGTCGATCCTGACAGCAGCCATTTTGTTCGTATCTTTCTTTCGCACATATTTGGGATCAATAAAGAATTTTCGAATTAGAATTTTTTTTTTCATGTCGAAGCCTCGATTCAACGGTCCGCTATGCGTTGCGCATGCGCTTGCCTTAAAGGAGGCGGTGATCACTTCCGGTTCAGACCAGTAGGAATTATTATTAGTTTCTCTCATAACGAATAATAATGAGAGTCATTGTTATGACTCTCATCTCTTGAATGACTCTCATTATAATGACTCATGCGAGTCATTAAAGAGGAAATAATTTATAACAGGTTCATTTTACAATTTTTTATTTTTATTTGGAGCCTAAAGGTCAAAACTCAGAACAGAAATTTTTTCTCTCAGGAACTGCAGGAACAAAATGACGTCATCCTGGTTTTGCTGCCCAGTTTATGCAGCTTTTCTTGACATCTGGGCAGAAGTCTTTTCTAGCATGGAGTCTGGAGTCTGTTATGCTGCAACAGGAGGGACCTATGATGACTTCCCAAGAATTGTGGGTTTAATTTCTTGTGAATTATTAAATGTTCTGGCCACAAATATGGTTCTGCCACCTCAAACGTCTTTGTTCTTGTTGAGTATTGGCCAGAAGATGCTTTTTCAGCTGAGTTAAGGTCAACATAACAGACAAATTTGTTCTTTTACAAGGGCCCCAAGAACAAGAACAACATTATTTCTGGCCAGGATATTTGACTATTTATGGTTTTGTCTAAATAATCAAATATATTGATCCAAATTATGTCAGAAATGTGATGTTTTCTTTGCAATTTAAAACCCTGACAGTGTTTCTTTATTGTTCAGTCTGACTGGATGATGGAAACTTTTCCACATTTCTTAAATTTGCACCAAACTGCTTGTTTGGAGGCAGATAACTAAAAAAATTCCAAAACAAAAATAATGATGTGAAGAAAAAAAGAGCATGACGTTAGCTCTTTTTGATCTACCTTCATGTCACATCATGCAGATGAAGCTGTAAGAAATCATGATCTGTTCAGCAGACTGATTACTATATAAAAAAACAGCAGATTTTTGCTGAAATACAAAATACTATGATTGAAATACCCATATTTTCCCTAACATTGTACCTCCTTATGTTTAATTGTTGGGTTGATTCTCACCCAAGAAACATTACAGACCCAAACATCTGTCTGGAGCCACTTCTTCACCCGATCCAGGAGCAGTCTGTAGGGGATTTGTGGATTTCCCAGCATGATGGAGAGGCTAAGTGACAACAAACCTGCATTCGGGAAGCTCCACGCAGCAGGCTGACCTCAGAGCTGAACCCAGAACAGGTTTTAAAAGAAAACACGAACCAAGCCAGACCCAGAAAGCATGAACCACCGCAGGACAACAGTAAGGGAACAAAATAATTTCATCATGTTTGTTTATTCCCCCGTTATTTTCCTCAACAATTACCACTTTGCTCTATCCTGTTTCTGCCGGGTAGAAATTCTCGTCTCTCCTCCTGGGATCAGGCAGTTCTCTGTCCGTCTGATGGGGAAACGCAGCAGATCACAGCTGGCTCTGCGCCCACAGATAGAGCTGCTCCCCAGCGGCCTCACACTGCTGCCTCAGATCCCGGTCCAAACCTCCCGCCCGGCCCAAAAGGTCAACCCTCCGCCCCTGGAGCCTGCAACCGTCACCTCTGGCACAAACACCACCAGCCTTCCTCTGCCAGCTTGTTACACCCAGACGAACACAATCCATTCCTGTGTTTTATTTGGTCTGAACTCTCTGTTTGCTAGGTTTGTGTTTCACACTGATGTGTTGGAAAATTATTTTAATGTGCTTCCTTGAACAAAAAATGTTTTCTACATTTTTTTGCACAAAGTCATTCTTAAATAATGAGATTTTATTCTATTTGTTTGTTTGTTTGCTGTTTTAGGGCGTCTTGTCACTTTGAATCCAAATGAGCTGCTGCTGGCCACGACCCCCATGTCAACGCTTACACTTTCACGTGAAAATGGCTGCAAACAGAAGCACAATTACATCTTTGAATAGCAGAAGTGGAGTCTCCTGCACAACCAACAAGAATCCAGCAAGTTGTTTCTGGATAGTAAGTCAGCAACAAAACCCTTGTTTTTTCTAGCAGCCATTGTACAGTGCATACCGCGGGAAAACCAGCCAGCCAAACATGCGGAAGCTCAACTGGGGTTGCTAGGCAACGGGTGGAATTCTATTTGGGTTGCTAAGTAACGCTCGATGACGGCTGATATGTGATGTTACATTCTGAAGGTTTTTGAAACGACGATAGCAAAACATATTAATTGATAGCCAAAAAACATGGGTGTTTTTTTTTTTTTTACTAATTTTAGAATGAGTAGTAACTCAAATGGAAGTACAAATATGTACAAAATGTGAATTTTGCATAACAGGTCTTCTATAAAGTATTTCTGGGAAAATCATTCAAGCACCTCAACCTTGAAATAAGAAGCTTGTTATTGGGATTTAAAGCAAAATTAAAACAAAATCTCTGGGTTTTGTGTTGCAGGATACAATAAAAATAAAAACTTTTGTTGCGAAATTTGTCTCATTTGACACAGTGAAAATGTGTTCCCCTCCTCATAAAATGGAAATAAAAATGTAGTGGCATCAGATTTTAGTGGTTACAGAATTTCTCTTTTGTTTTGGTAAAAGAGCCTTTTCCCCACCAGCATGTTTTGTTTTTTTTTTTTTTCATTTTATTTACCCAAAATGCCCTGTGTTGTAGTCCACTTCCTGCTTTCAGAGTGGCCTCCGGTCCGCTTTTCATTCACATATGTATTCGAACCACACTGGAGTTCACTTCATCCGAACCGAGACCGGGTTTGTAGCTGCCCAGAGTTCGATTAGCATTCACACCTCCCCAAACAAACCGGACTTTCTTGGCAAAAAGACTGGAGTTGAATTTCAGTGGATTAAACAGGGCTTGTGTGATTAAACTCTAAATCTGCTGTTTGTGTTGTTTCCAGGACTTTAGTGACACTGAGCTCATTTATCATTAGTTCAGATAATAACTGATAGACATTGTTAGAACAACTCTGAGCGTATAATATTCCCTGCATTCGTGTGTTTTTAAAACTGGTGTGATACATTCTCATTTCACCCTCCCTCTGCCTTTAAAAAAGACTTCCAGCTGCCCTTTCTGCAGGGCTCCTTTCATCATGCTGAATCCATTGCTCACCATTTTGATACTTTCATCAGCCTCACAATAAGTGAGGCATCCTGGCGACATTACGCAATCAGCTGAAACACTATTACCTCATTGTCCCATTTTTGCGTGGCGGCGCAGGCAGGTACAGTATCTTCCAACCTCCCTCGATCCGACAAATTTAATCATCCCCACACACGACTGAGAGTCGTTGTGACATCCGTCCTCTGCCAGACAGCCAAGTCACACTGGCTGGCCACCTCTAATTATTTCATGCCCCTTGGTTCTGTGAGTACAGGACGATTTGGTGGTGCAGCGTTGGAGAAGAATGAGGCTGATTGACAGCCAGCCCCCATCCCACAGGAGCTCATTAGGCTTCCTGACTAAAAGCTAGTGGGCACGCTCATGCTGCTCCTGCTGCCTTCTTCCTCTGGTCCTCCTTTTAGTCCTACATTCAGTAAGTTGGAGAAAGAAACGCCTGAACTCAGCTGCAAGCTGAGAGTGAACTTACTGTGCTCTTATCTCATCTGATCTGAGGATCAGCTTGCAGTAAAAGTTTCTTTTTTGGAGATATGGCTTTCATTTGGGCTTTTTTCAGCCCCTGTGACTCTTTTGCATTTCGGTTTTTGAGAGTTCTCCCTCTTTGCTTGCTGTCTCTGCCGTTCTCTTTCTATTTCTCGTTGCTGCTCTTTTCCTCGCTGTCTCCCGGGGTGATATAAGGCAGTGGTGTGGCTTCTGAGCAGCCCTTGAAGTGTTGGGTCCTCTGAGAATACTTTAAAAGGCCATTTCATCATCTTCATGAAGCAGCACTTGGGACCAAGCTCAAATATGACTTATGTGAAAGTAGCATAAACTCCCTGGAAAGTTTTGTTGCAGCCTTTGCAGTTATGGGCTGTGCAGATCCACTCATGGTGTCCGTTTGTAGTTTTGCAGTCGGTTTCCAGCAGATCTTCTCTCATGTTGCAGATCAAGGACGAGGGGAAGCAACTTTCTGACGGACATCAAACTGCAGGCCACAAACGCAGCGAGCTGTAGAAGAAATGCAGAAAATGTGGGGGTGCAAAGGCTCCCAATTTGCAATTTGATGCGCCAATTAGACACAGATGGACGAATGGATGTGGCTCCTGTTTCTGATCCGCTTCCTAAACTGGGAGAACTTTAGATCCACTTCACTCACCGCCCTTCATCTGTCAGTCCGGTGTAAACTAACCAGAGTTGGGTAGTTACTAGTTACATTTACTTAAGTAACTTTTTTTTTTTAATTACTTAAATTACTGTGGTTTACTTTTTAATTTTGCTTGAGTAAGGTAATTCTGTTTCTGCAGTACATTTTCAGCAACAAGGCAATTCAAAGTGCTTGTATTATGAAGTATTTCTACACTTATTTGAGTAAAATTTCTGAATTCTGTTTGTTGGAAAACAAACATGTTTTAGCCAAAATTTCACAATACTTGCAGACACAAACCTGCAGATTTTGTTAAAATTTCATAAGTTTTTTTTATTGAAAGAAACTGATTTGGAAAAATTTTATATTACCGGATCTTATTTTGTGTTACTTAAATGAATTATAGTCATTATAGTCATTAAAATACCATAATTTCCAATGAAATTTATATTTTTATCAGTGGGATGATGTAATCTTAAATGATTGCTTATTTGATCAGATACTCAGTACTTTAGTAGATATTTTTTACCAAATACTTTTTCACTCTTACTTAAGTATAATGTTTGGATACATTTTTTAGTTTAGATTTAAAGGAACTCAGTGTTTCGGCTGTTTTGCAGTTTTCTGGAAGTTTGTTCCAGATTTGTGGTGCATAGAACTGAATGCTACTTCTCCATGTTTGGTTCTGGTTCTGGATGTAGAGCAGAACCAGAACAATATGTAGCGTCTTTTTTCAATGTATTTAAATAGCTGGTTTCAACTGAATAACATATTTCCAAAGAAATGTGACCAAAAGGCCACAGAAGATGGACAATAAATAGGTACAGAGCCCTGTGGAACACCTTTGACTCTCCTAATCTAAAATATTTTTAAAATAATACAATTGGAGGGGTTCGATTTAAATATGGCGTGTAAATAGACAATGATGCAACTGATTCACATCTCTTCAGGAGAATATCATGAGATTTGATCAAACTAGGAAATCAAATATAACAAAAAATGCTAGTTTTGATTTTGCAATAAAAATGAAAAATAAAAATTCTGTCCCCCATATTTACCTTCATTTGTTCATATTTTCTATTTACATTTGTTTAGATTAGGAGCTGGTGCATAGTAACTTATCTCTGAAATCGCATTATTTACTTTAACCTGGTTCCCTTTAGCAGAGCTGTTTTCTATCAGGCAGATTTAAAGAAGTTCCTGATTGAGCTGATCTGAATCAGCATTCAGAGTCATTTCTTCTTCTTCTTCTTCCTGCAGGAAGCCGATGAGGCTCATCAGCTTCTGGTGTAAACGCCACGCCGCCGCTCACCGTACAATGAAATCTCGCAGTTTTATCTGTGATTAATGATATTTGTGACATTGTTTGTCTGGGGTTTAGCAGTAAGAAATTAATGATGGATCTTAGAAGGCCATAAACACAGTCTGTATTTGGTGCCAAGCCGTTGGTTAAATATAAATTAAGAAGAAAGCGGAAGATCAATGGACTCAGTCACTCCCAAATCCCTGTTACTTTAGGAGTTGTTTGATGTTTCAAGCGAAGAGCTCATTCACGCTAAAATCAAAGACGTGTCGTTTCAGACGTGCTAGCGGTAGATAATATGGTGCAGGACTCTGGATCTGAGCTAGAGTTTGTTGTTTGTGTCTCAAGAAATGTTTCAAATTGAATCAATTACTGGCTTGTGGTAAAAAGAAAGTACACCCTTTACAACTTCCAGTGTTCTAATTAAGGAAATAAAAATGCTTTGAAAAGGTGCAAAACTTCAACCGTATAAAATCTCTCAACAGATTTCCCTCTCCTGTTATTTGCTCATTCTGGCTGTGTCGATGAAACTTTGGAGTTCACCTTTTCGCTTTAAAACTAAATGTGTGACAATTAAGAAAGTGGTTTTGTTAGTTGCTGCTGCTGGTGGCACAATGCATTGTGGGATTTTGGTGTCAAATATTTTTTGTTTTCCATGGACTCAACTTAAATAGTTTAACCTACTAGGTATTTTTATTTTTAATCCAAAAGTTCAGAGCACTGGTTTAAGATGATGAGAATTCAGTTACATTGACTTGAAATTTTTTATGAAACAAAATGTTTTGTTTTACAGTGCAACCCAGGCTGCTTCAGCTGAAAAGACCTAATTAAAGCTGCAGAAGGCAAACAAAAAAACCGGCCACCGGTCGCACCGTGAAGCCAGAACGCTCTGAAACACACAGGAAGTGATGCCACTGCACCTCCTGATGATGGAACAACTATATTGTTCTGTCTCATTTGCTTAAAACTTTCTGTTATGATCAAGTTCACAAACTCTCATCATTGAAGTTATGCTGCTCACCTTTTGAGCTTTTTTTCCTCCTACTACTCTCCCTTCATGGATTATCAGCAGTTTCTGCTGCATGAGTGTTAAAGTTTTATAACAATATTTTTGCAGTACCATCATGGCAATAATAAGTGGCTATAATCACTATTATTACATCTTTTTTTGGGTAACTGTATGACTATGTGTATCATAGCAATAAAATCCATACAAACAGAAATAATGTTTTTTTTTTTGGAAAATATACCACTTAATACGATTCTTTAAGACACCAGTCATATAAAGAATAGTGATCGGCATTATGGTAAATGTTGATAATCAGATTAATGGATCGATCGGGTCCTTCAGGAATATTCTTATGTCTGGACCTGCCGATCCAACTCCACCTTCTGCCCGCTCAAACTCCTGTAGACATGAAGCTGATCGTATTGGATTCCTCTCAGAAACTTTGACAAAATGCAGCTGATTTGGTATTTCATAAGCAAGTTAAATATTTAATTAGTAAGCTAATTCTGATAATTAAATATTTAGTCTACAAACTAATATCTAGCTTGCTAATATCTAGCATCAACACTACTAAACATTGGGAGTTTACCAATATTTAGTGGGTAAATATTTAGTTCACCCCACTAAACATTTGACTACTAAATATTTAGTATAGTTCTAATTTTAGTTAAATATTTAGATAGAATGACAATTACAATGGTAAAGAGAGACAAAAAGCTGAATATACTTTGTTATGCTTGTAATATCCCCCAGAGTTAAACACACTGTAAGGAGTGAATTTCAGATCTTAAATGAGTCTTTGTTCACGTTTTTACTACCAGCTTTAACACTGCCGTCACAACATCATGTGTTTCTCTGAGCAATAAATCTGTTTTTAAAATGTCCACTTTGTATTTTTATTCTGAAACTCTTCTGCTCCGTCTTCCACACAGCCATCATGAAACCAATGGTTCAGGTCTGACAAAAATCCCTGATCGAGTTCGCATGTCTCCGAGCTTTCCTGAATTAAGAGTTAGAGAATATAGAGCATGCACACAGAAAAAAAACGGATCCAGAAATACTTTTTATGTTAGAGAGAAGTAAGAAGTTAATTCTCATCATTTTATTTCATTTTTTCCTAATACTCCCATCGTATGAAAGAAAGCATACCCAGTTAGTTGCAGGAAAAGTTAAACCGATTGTGTAGGAAAGAAAGTCCTGATGTGTTTCCTAGAAACCAGAATTGATCCACAGTAGTCGGAGCGTTGAGGATTTATCAGGTGTGCTTCCAAACTTATTGATCTCTTTACTGATGATCAGTTAAAGAAAGACAAACTTCCTGAGTGAAGGGGATTCTTCACTTTATTCTGACAGCTTGGACTCAGTTACAGGAGACATTTGACATGAGCAGAGCGAACATTAACTGGATGAAATCAGACGTCTGGACGGTAGAAATGCTGGACGGAGGTTTTTACAGATACTTTAAGCAGTATGATAATCTGAGAGACTGCAGTCAGAGCCAATTGATTGGACCGGTCAGAGCTCCTGCATTGCAAAAACACAACATTTTGCTAAGTAATTTTATCAAGTTTCAAGTGGAACATCTTGGTGCATTTGAAATAAGACAAAAATGAACTTAGAAGTAACTTCTAAGCAAGATAAATAAACTTGTTTTGAAACTATTTCCGCTGCCGGACTATTTCACTTATAACATGGAAAAATGTCTTGTGATACTGAATATATGACAATATTAAAGAATAATTTATGTAATAAAGATAGGGTTGCATTGATTGCAGTTTTCTGGCATCTCGCCGATTACTGATCGTTAAAAATCTCGACCTTCCAATTCCAAGTTTGGCTGATCATGATTTTTACCTGAAATGTTGCTAAATGTAGCAAAAGGTTGTTGAATTAGCAACAGTATCAATATTGATTCAGAAAAATAGTAATCATTCCACTGGCAGATTATTTCACTTATAACAAACATTTTTTTCATGTTAAGGTTTTATGGGGTTTTTTCAGTGATATTTTCATGCTCAGCTCCTCTAGCGTTTTCATCTGTGTGTTTTCTACTTGTTTGTGTGTTTTGTTGTTCACCTCATCTTCTCCTTGAAGCTCTCAGAGACAAAATAAACATCCTGAAAGGTGTTTATTTGCAGACGACCTGCAATTCCTGGTTGCAGGTCATCTTTGGATCAAACATCTTCACACAGGCTTTATCAGACAGAAAAGCCTGTGTGAAAAAGCCTGGCAGAAAATGGACTGATCAGTTATCTTACGAGTAATAAGTGCCTATTTTTATAATATAAAAGAAAAGAAGAGATCCAAGAACAAAACCCAGAGGAACTCCACAAATTATTAAATGGAATCAGTTTCTTGCAGCACAAGGTCGCAATCCCATTGTAAACGCACACTGTTTACCATGTGTGCGTTTGTTTCTATTACCTTGTGGGGACCATTTTCCTGACACATCCGTCGTTGTGGGACCCACTGCTCCTTGAGGGGACTGAAGCCTGGTTCCCACAAGGGGAAACGCTGTTTTTGGGTCAGGGTCAGATTTGAGACTAAGGTGTGAATTGAGTTTTGGTTTGGGTTAGGGTTAGGTATGTAGTGAGTAGGGTTAGGATAAGGGTAAAGCTAAGGGTAAGGTTTCAGCTGTAGAAATGACTGGAAGTCAATGGAAAGTCCCCACAAAGATAGTCACACAAACATGTATGTGTAATTGTGTGTGACCCTGGATGTTAAGTGCGCTGAGCAGAAATCCTCCACCAATCAGTGGATTACTCCGCTGCTTCAGGGTGACCTCCAAGGAACAAATTAAACTAAATCTGGGCAAACAGATTCTCATTCCTCCATGCGCATCTTTAATTCCTCTTTAACTCTATTTATTTCTGTTTATCTCTCCTTGTTTCTCTCCTCCTCTCCCTCCCTCTCCTCCCTGTGTCGCTCAGCCCCATCTGGGCCGCCGGTGGAGTCGGGAACGTGGGTCCCTGTCAGGGCAGCGCAGTGGGGCCCTGCCGGAGACACAAAGGCCGGATTACTGCGGCTGCCAGTCACACTAAGACCCACAAGGCGACTCTTCGGAGTCTGTACCGGTGTCCTCACCCCGCGCACCCGGCCCGGTCACAAAGGGACATCATTAGCTGAGGCACAAAGGAGTCCCCGCCTCGCCGCGTCTCCACCGCCACCACAATAATACCCACAAACAGCCAGATTAGAGAAGACGACATGCATGCGTAATGTATGCCAAAACAGTGTCATCTGCTTGAAACTGGAGGGGCAGCGACTGCTGAGGGCTTTGTTCCTGCAGGGCGTCTTTTCCTGAAATTCTCTGTTTTCTCTCTTTACCTCTCAGGCTGAAGTGGTCGGGTTTTGTACAGCAAAGGTCTCTTAAGCTTCAGTTTACATAACAAAACATGAGCTGCGTTTCCATTGACCATAAAATTGCACAAATTGGAATTATCAAAATAAATTTGCTTAATGGAAACATGTCAATGAAAAAAACTTTGTTTTCCACTTTTAAAAAGGCTGTAGGATAAAATTGGTTTATTTTTGCAAAACTGCAATGGAAACACTTTTGTTTCACATCATGGTCACATAATCAACACCTGGAAGCTGCTACTGAGGAAACCACGAAGAAAAAGACAACAGGAAGTAGTTGGAGGATGAAGCATATTTTTAATGACTTGGCGTGTACTTATTCACATGTGAATTTAAATTGCAGTATTAATGGAAATACTGCAATTGTAATTGCAAAATAGTGTTTTTTGACACTAGTGGAATATCAGCAAAGTTTTGCACACATTTGTCATGGAAACGCAACTTTTATACATATCAAGAACTCAGCTGTGCTTTCATTGACTGTAAAACTGTGGACATTTTAAACCCAAAAATAAATGTACTTACTGGAAAATGTCAAATTTGGAAAAAGAACTCAAGTTTTTAGAGAAAAGGTTTTGAGACTAAGATGAGGTGAGTTTTCAGCCATTGTTTACATCCAGATTTACTTCGTCTAACTTCTTCTGGTGCAGAATTATGACGCATGTCTCAGTAACGATGTAAAAGTCGGATAAAATGCAACATGACTGCAGACGCTTTGAAAACTGTCAGATAAATATCCAATTAACTGTGGGACAGACTTATTTTTAGAAAAATTAAACATATTCTAGCTTCTTTTTTTCCAACTTCAAGGCTATGTAGTTTTAGTTTTCATGCAGCTATAATCTACTCAGGAACAAACGAAGGGAAATGTTGCCACAACTGATTAAATTATAACATTTAGTGCAACATTTATGATTGACCCGGGGAATTCTCATCACATAAGAAGAGTGTCTGACTTTGTTGGATAAAAGCGAGAGAAAATATAAAACCGGGGCTCAAGGGCGCAACGTAGAGGTTGGGAATGCCTTTTAAGTCTGAACCTGGACCAGCGGAAATCTACAAAGGGAGGAAACATTACGGTTTTTATTTGAAGTGGGAGGTTTTCTGCCTACGGAGATGTGTGAACATTTTGTCGACTCCAGAGGTTCATTTCTGGACTTTCAGATCTTTCATTCTCTCTCTCTTTCTCGTTTCTTTGCATCTGAGACATGAAGGATAAAGAGAGTAAGGCTCCCATTGTGGGAGAGGTCAAAGGTCTTTCAGAACAGGCGGAACCAGATGAAGATCAGCAGAAAGAGAAAATGGTCTTTTTCGGTGGTTCAGAGTCCGGTCCAGAGACGCACCAGTCACTTTGATTTATCGCTGCTTAAGAGATGCAGAAGAAAACCAAAATATTTAATGAGTTTCAGGAACTTTCAGCAAATATATTAAACTTTGGTGAAGATTTGTGTTTTTCCTCACTCCCACTTGCTGCCGGTGCTGTGAAAGCTCTGCACTGGTGGCAACCAGTAAAGCCATTGTGGAGCCTGATTGGTTTTTTCAATGCAAACTGATTTCCTCGTCTATTTCTGTGAAGACAAATGTTGCTAATTTCAAACATGTCTGCCTATTTTTACAGCTGCAAGTCTGGAAAAAGTGATTTCATTAATATCAATAAAGGGGAAAAAACTGAAAATTAGTTTCATCACGATTTTAGGCTAATAAATCTCCTAGCATTTCTGTGATGTTTGCATCATTTGTGTCAAAAAAAAAAAAAAAACTTTTGGAGAGGAGGGCTGAAACCCAAGGAGAGCTGGGAATAGAAAACCTTTATGTTGATCAAATTTTCTTCATCAGTTTGTCAAAATGGTGCAGTTAAGTTATAAAACTTGAGTCTCAGATTTTCCTGACTGGAAGGAAAAGAAGATGGTTGCTGTGGTTACAGCTGCAAATGTTTTTGGTTATTTTCTCTACCAGCATTGTAAATTTAGAGACCGAGATATTTTTTCAGTGCTCTCTGTAAAAAAAAAAAATAAATAAAAAAAATAAAAAAGTTCAAGCACCACTGGTTTTCTTTCTTTGAGTGGGTTTCGGTCTGGACTTTGAATAGGCCACACTATGACATAAATGTGTTTTGATTCATAGCAGCTCTGGCTGTTCATCTAGGATTTTAAAAAAGTAGAATATAATAAAAAAGTTAATATTTTTTCCTTTAATTTCTGGAACTGAAGCAAATTTTGTGTCATGAAAGGAGAGGCTTGTGGCCTCAGCAGGCAGCTGCACATTTACTTACAGCACTTTTTCCTTCCACTCAACTTTCTGTGAATATACTGTAGCTTTTTCACATTCTAATTGTGTTTTCATTCTCTGTAAGCCATAACAATCAAAGTTAAAAGAAATAAAGGTCAGACATATGTCACTCAGTGAAATATATGCAAATAAAAAAGCATGCCACACTTTTTAGATTTCATTTCAATGGGTTTCAATTCATTCTTTTTTTGTGAAAAACAAAATTAACATTTTCTGAGACATTGAATAGTGAGTTTTTATTCTCTGTGAGCTAAAATCACATAAATGAAAAGAAATAAAAAATATGATTTCACTTTGTGGAATATGCAAATACAAAAAGCACACCACACTTTTCAGAATTGTATTTTAAACCTTTTGTGGAATTTTATTTTTTTACATAATCATCTGGGATGTCAAACTCATTTTCCTTTTGGCCACATCTAGATGAAGAATGTCAGACAGTATTGATAAAACACATGAACAAATTAAATTATGAATAAATATCAAAAGTCTGCATTCAGTAAGAACCTGATGAAATTAAACAATATTAAATCTCTTTTCACCTTGATGTAATTTGGTAGAATACAGATAAAACTGCTGCGATTTGACAGATTAAATAATATTTAAGCACATTTCTAGGTGATACTCATGCTCTACAGCATTTTGATCCGTCTCAAAACACAAAAATAAACATGTTTATTTTGATGCTTGAGGTTGTAGCAAGAGTGCAAGAGGTGTGAATAATTTTCCAACCACATGTTGCAGCTTTAAAGAGCTTAGAAGTCGTGACATCTTGAGTTAAGAGTGGACCCAGAAATGAGGAGCAGCTCCTCAGAAACGCGTCTGGCTTTGATCTGAATGAACAATAAGCTGTTCATTCACAGCCACATCGAGTCTGAAACACAAACAAAAACCCTCCGTCCACACAAACACCCTCAGACCCACAGAAACTTTTACAATCAGCTCGATGGAGATTTTCTAAACGTAGCTTTTGAATAGAATAAACGTTAAATGAGTAATCGCTGCTTTTATGGGCGGTAATTAAAAGAGTTACACTCTGGTCCACATAAAATCATGGCTCTTCTTGTTTCTGCCTCGCCTCAGGCCTGCCAAGAAGAGCTGAGTCATTTCTACAATAACTCCTTCATGTTGGGAGATGTTGAGGGAAACTCCAGAGTGAAATGAAGAACAAAAAAAAAAATGTCTGCACGTTGAGCTGCTACCTGCTTTGAAACAAAAAAGCAAAACACAGTGCACACTTAATGCTTCTTATAAAGCAGGAACCAGAGCCAAGGCGCTAAACTAAACTTGTCAGTTTGGCAGTGAGTGTTTAGAAATGCGTCTCTCTCTGGGAACGGCTCCCAGTCAATCAGTCAATCAGCAAGCAGAAGTTATCCAGATGATATCCAGATAATATCCTGATATTATCCGCTCCGGGCCGCTAGAGCCGAACTTTAAATTAAACCCACACTTAAAAACAAAAAACAGGTGATTCAATTAAAAAAAAAATTAGATAATCTCTTACAAGTAATCAAATTAAGCTTAAATGTAAACAGAAATAAAATAAGTTTGACAAACTTAATTTGACTGTATTTAATAAATTAACAGTTTATCTTTTAAATTGGAGCTCGGTTCTGTTTTAGTGCACTGCTGCTTTAAGAGGATCTGTAAAATTAATTAAATTGCTATTTTTTAGCAACATAATCCTGACATCAAATATAAAAGTAGAGAAAAATGCAACATTTAATCAAATGACTGACTATGACTTATTTTTTTCTTGGGGTATAAATATCATGTGACATAAATACTAATTTCACTAATTTCTTAAATCATATAAATGCTACTAACTGCATCCAAGACTGTTTTAAGAAAACAAAGATAAATTTAAAGTGTAAATGTTCTTTGTTTCATCTGTCAAAATGATAAAAGAAATGCTAACTTATTAACTTTTAAAAGGCCTTATGTCTTTATTTCAGCTAAAAAGCCCAGATTTGCATTTCTGAAACTTCAAGCATCTGGTTTGCTCAAAAGATTTAACATCTCATAAAATGTATTTTGTTTTGAAAGGGTTTCTGTTTTCTATGGAATACTATTTCTACCATGAAAGACAAAATAAAATCCCTACAGGATCTTATAATGATGGTTTAAGTTATAATTGTGAGAATAAAGTTATAATTGCAAATTTCAAAGTTACAGTTTTGAGATAAAAAAGTCCAATTGTTTTTATGAGAAGGGTTGCTTCAATATCATGTAATCATGACTCTGAATCTCATACTTATGACTTTACATCTCAAAATTTTGAATGAATCTCATAATCATTACTTTATCTCATGATTATGACTTTGTATCTCATAACATTAAAAATCTAAATTATAAATTTCTATTGGGCTTTTATTTTTTCTTTCATGGCAGAAATGTGCTTCCATCGTTTCAACATGACCTCATTGAAAGTCGATTTGAGTGACTATCAAAAGCAACATGATGCCGCCACACCTATAAACTTTTACTGAATGTGAAGTCCTGTTGCTTTACACTCATGTCCAGTAGGTGGCAGTGTGCGCCTGAAGGTTGCTTGCGACCCGCCGTATTAGAAAAGAAGAAGAACTGAACGCGTTACAGAGACGCGTTTCGAACTCCTCCAATGAGTCCTCCATCAAGTCTGTAATGTTATTTACGGGAAACAACGGAAAACTCAACGTTAAAGCCCAAATCTACAGGAGCACAAAGTCTCGTTGGGTCTTAGTGTGACTGTACCTACAAAGTGGGTGCGTAATGATTTAAATAATAGCTTGTAAAACTCTGCCTTCAGGAAATGCTTAAAAATAAACATTGGTGTAAAAAGGTGCGTAAATGTAAATACTGCATTTACTGCAGCACGTTTCCATGCTACCAGAGAGCTACTGTTGGAATATACACATAAAATCAAGCATAGCTACATTCACTTATTGATCTTCCATTTGACTATCAATAAAGTGTCATTATGACACAAAACGGGATGTTTACGACCAGTTACCGTTCAGGTGACCATGTGGTGGTTTCCGTTAATCACAGTTTCATTCCGCTGCTCCATTTCTCTGTCTGGGTTGTGGAAACTTAATAAACTGTAATCCGCCCTCCAAACGCTCTGGGATTAAATGTTCCCCGTTGACAACGACTTTCTATTATTTTCCTCAAAATCTGTCTGACCGCAGCTCCTTATCGATGATGAACCCCTTCATTTACCATCACCTGTTGGATTGGAGTGTGGGCGTGGACCAGCCGGATATGTTGACGGAAGTTAAGTACCAGGCATGTGCAGAGGGGGCTTGAGCCCCTACTCCAGCCCCAGCAAAGGTCTCTGCACGGCCCTGGCCTGTACTAAGGGACAAATTGCCTCAGCTTATTGGTCAGCTGCTGATAAACGCCCTGGAATGATTAATTGACGGGTGACGTCATGTCAGTTCTGATTTATAATATATATATTTATCTTTAAATCTGCTTTTGTTCTGAGTATATATGCATTTTTGTAGCCATATTGCATTCATGCTATTCCTCCTCGCATCCTGCACCCAGACAGAGGTGGGACCAGTACCAAAAGAATATTCTCAAGTTGTAGCGATTTGAGTTTTTCTGTTGCGTTTATTTGAGGTTTCTGTTTTGTCTTGTCTTCCCCCTGATTGTTCCCAGGTGTGTCTCTTTCCCTGATTACCCTCTCTGTATTTAGTGTCACCTGTGTTTCGGGTTCTGGTCTCGGTTGGCATCAGTCTTGTCTTGCTTTTTTGGTCATGTATCATGTTTTGGCCAGTTGCTACCAGAATCCAGTCTTAGCCTTCGGCTCATCTGTGCTGCCTGGATTTTGGTATTTTGGACTTTTGCATTTCTGGATTCGTCATTAAATTCACCTTTATTCATTCAGCATCTGCCTCATCACCTCACACCGCATTTCAACACAGGTAAGAGAAGAAGTGCTTCTACATACTTTTACCTAAGTAAAAGTAAACAGTGACTCAAGTAAGAGTAAAAAGGTATTTGGTTAAAAATAAAAAGTCTACTCAAGTACTGAGTGACTCAAATTCTGAATCATTTAATACTTAAAAATTACATCATCAGACAGACCAAAATATAAGGCTAAGTGAATATTTACTGCATTTTAAGGACCAAAATGACAATAATTCCAATAAGTAATAATAAAATAACAAGTTAATGTAAGTGTAACTAGTTACTACCCCCCTTTAGCCAAACTTTGAGTGAGCGGATCAGGCTGGCTGTGTTTACTGTTCAGTCCAGAGCGCTGATGTGATGAGACACCGAGCCGATACCGGGGCCAGAGGTTCTGCTGGTTTGACCTCCAACTGCTCTGGTCGACCCAGAGATGGAGCCTGGGTCCAGACGGGGGAGAGGGGTGAGCCAGGTGACCTCTTAGCAGGTCAGCTCTGACCTCTGACCCCTCCACGGTAGGCCGTGACACTCCACTCGGTGCTTTCTCCAGGAACGCAGCAGGATGAAAGGAGCGGCTGCATTCAGAAGAGAACCGGGTCGGCTGCTGGACATGTGGAACCCCAAAACATACAAAAAAGGTTTGTTTCGCTTTTAGTTTTATCAGCTGAAACTACATCCTTTATTAACTGGATGAAATCCCTGCAAACTTTAGATGCCAAAGCCACATACTCTTGTTTTTTTTGTCCGGATCAATTTTAGTGTTTTTCACAAAACTGCAATGAAAACATTTTCTTCACAACAAATCTGTAGCCTGTCGGCTTTTTCAGGTTTGAATGCAACAGATGTTGAGGCCATATTTGTTGCATATGCTGTTAATGGTAATAATAAAATTGTTTTTGATTCACAGGGACCATGTGATCAACAACCGGATGTTACTACTGGTAGAAAAGACAAGGAAGACAACAGGAAGTGGTAGGAAGATGTTTTGTAATGACTTATCATGTGAACAAAATTATTTACATGTGACTTTGATTCCATTTTGTTTAGCTTTTCTTGCAAATTTTTTTTTTTTTCAGCATGAGTGGAATATGAACAGTTTTTTACACAATTGTCATGAAAATGCAGCTGCAGATTTTATTTCCAGTCTCATGTTTTTATGTGTGAAATCCCATGAAAAAAACCTGCATTCAGAAAACGTTCCCTCTTTATTTGTGGGTCAAATATTTTGGGTCTATTTGTAGATTCTTATCAGCAAATGATTTATAAAGAAAAAAAAATCCATGTGATTTACAATCCATCCATCCAACCCTCAGATACGGTTTAATAATGCAAAAAGTTGCATTGTTTTGCTGTTTTCTGGGTAGATATACTTTTTTTATCAGGCATATTGTGGTTTACAACAAATAAAATGTGAAAAACCTCAACATTGTTCCAGCTGGTGGAAGTTTGCAGATGAACATCCTTGCAGAGATTTCCCCTTTGGGCTTCTGGGTCAGCCAAGTGTTAATCTGCTCATTAGTTCGTTGGATTGATGACTGCAGGATCCCACAAAGCACAAACAAGCTGCCTGTTTTCATATCAAAAAGCCCTGCAGCTCTCTGATTTTGGCTGCACCTTGGAGCCTCCCTGAGTTGCGTATAAGCGTCGAGATGGTGGAGCATCAGAGAGAGTTTGCCTCGGCACGTTGTCTGGCAGGGAGTGAGGCGAAGGGAAAGCGGATCTCTAACTGTGCTCACGTCCCTTCCATCAGCAACAGGAGTCACTTCAGTCATCCTTTAGACATAATTTCACAACATGTCTGGTGTAGCATACAGGGAAGTCCATCTTCCAGAGCAACTTGTTCACTGTCAGAGAACAATTGTGGTTCAGCAGCTTTTTTTGTTAAAGTTAACGGTTTGTTTTTAGAACAAATTTGGACTCAAATGGAACAAGAAAGGCGTGTAAAATGTGAATTTTGGATCATGCTTAAAAAATCCGCCCAGCCAGTTTTTTTGGCAATAACTTCATGTTTTTTGGTGTCTGGAAAACGGGTCGTTTCAAAAACCTTCAGAATGTAACATCACAAATCAGCTGACTCTGAGCGTTACCTAGCAACCCCGGTAGAATACCGCCCGTTACCTAGCAACCAAAGCAGAGCTCCAGCACGTTTGGTCGGCTGGTTTTACCTCTGTATGTGCTGTACAATGGCTGCTAGACGAGACAAAGGTTTTGTTATTGACTTTCCATCCAGAAATTACTTAATACAATTTTGGTTGGTTGTGCAGGAGGCTCCACTTCTGTTTTTCAAAGATGTGTGGTTGTATATTTGTGCATCTGTTTGCAGCCATTTTCCTGTGAGTGTAAACATTGAGTTGGGGAGAATAGTCTAAATTTTTTTAAATCTAAAAATTACTTTATTTTGTGCAAAAATAAATAAAACTTATTTTGCAGCTCATAGACCTATTCTAACCTGTTAAAGGAAGCATAGGAGGCCACCTTTACAAATATGTATTTTTCCCTACAGGACAAAGTGCCTTAAAATAGTATTCAGAACCCTTAACATTTCCACATTTGATCACATTCTACACAATGAGCAACTATGCCAACTCAAAACAACTTTTTTACAGCTAAATTACTTAATAAATAGACGTAAGAGCTCAACAGCAAATGTGTTTATTGTTTTTAATCTGTTGTTTAGGTTGTTTAGCCATCAGATTGGTGCAAAGTCTTATTGTTGTTTCAGGAAGCCCTGATCATTCATGAAGCTTCTCCACAAATATGGAGTTAGCGTCTGTGCTTCTGCTACATGTTTAGCAATGAGTTTAGACTTCAATAGCTACGTTGATAGGCAAACGGCTAACTCCTGTTAGCATAACTTGAACACAACCACAGTCTTTTCCAGTGTCCAATCAGATTGGTTTTTTTATGCTGAAATTAACTCCCAGTGGACTGAGAGAAATGGTTTTGTTGCACATTGCTGTTGTTAGCTGACATAGCGTGTGCGTCAGATTTACGGGTGTACCAGAAACATGCAAATACAAATGTTCCTCTTTGGACTTTTATTATATAAAAGTCAAAAATAAAAAAGTAATTAAATGCATAAAAGATCACGTAAAAAATTTATTGAAATTAACGTGTACTGGCCCTAATTTATTTGCAAAAAAAAACAAACAAAAAAACACATCAATTTTATCTTTTGCTTGATAACAAAAGGCACCAACAGTAGCACTGTTGCCTTGCAGCAAGAAGCTCCTGGGTTCAAATCCCAGCATTTCTGCATGGAGTTTGCATGTTCTCCATGTGCAAATGTAGGTTTTCTCTGGGTACGCCGTCTTCCAGCTGGAAAAGTCCAAATAAACTGTCAGGTTATTTATTTGTCTAAATTGCATTTAGGTGTGTGATGGACTATAGTGGGCAGGAAATAATGCATTTTATGTATTATTTGTTTTTTTTACTAATATTTATTAAGCTCTAATACCCAACAAATTTCATCTCAAGGTTCTTAACTGGATTCAATCTGAACCAACAAACACTTAAGTGGACAAATTTCCCTTGAGATGATTTCTTTTTAATGACAGTTAGTCTGAGACAGAGCCATAAATCAACAGATCACAGGTCTGCAAATATCTTCCTCCATCTTCACCCCCTCCAGACATTTTCCTCCCCTTTAAGAAGGTGACTCATCTTCCACCAATCAAAGAGCGGCACCAATAATCGCTCACCTTGGACCTCCCCTGGTTTAGATTTGCACCTGTGATAAACGTGTCTACCGCTGAGTTTAATTGCAGCCTTTTCATCATAATTTAATGTTTGTTTCCTGTCGTTTTAGCTGCGAGCGCAAAAGGCTGTAATTTCTACATCAAGGGTGTTTTTTTATTTTTTATGAATGAGTAGCAGGTGGAGCAGACGGTGAAGAAACCATTTTACCAGTGAGATCATCTGGAAAGTGAGTTTTATTGACTGGTATTGATAAACCGTCCCAGTAAACTGGCTGCTACCCTATAAACAAACATTAGTGGAGCTCCGCTGCACAGTGAGCAAACAGGAGATAATTAGGCTAATATCTCTTTGAAGTGTAGTGCATTGCAATTAAAATAGAACAGATAAAAGATGAGACAATAATAGATCTAAGGAGGACCTTGACTGAGTGTTGTTTAACAAAGAGCATTTTGTTTGACACAGTTCTTTTTTTTTCTTCAAATCCAAAGTTAGGAGAGGAGGGAAAACATCAGGAAACAAAATTATAATCTTCATCAAGTCTGCAGCTGATTCTGTGTTTTTTTTTTTTTTTTTTTTCCTGCTTTCAATCAACCAGCAGTCTGAAAGCTTTCTGAATCTGCTGGTGATAAATTATGCTCTGTGTGCAGATACAACTCTTTCTTTAAACAACATGCAAAATGTAAAGTGAGAGACAACTGAATCCAGGTCACAGCTCAGCAGGAAGTCCTGCGTTTCATCTGCGATCCAGAGGGGTCACTCTTATGAACTCATTAGGAGAAAAAAATGCAAATGTGTTTTTTTTTCTAAGCTCACTCCTTTCTGCTACTTCCATCTGACGGATTTTTGTTCATTCAATAAAACCTTATATGTCGAGTTTGTTATTGAGAAGATAAGAATAAAAAATGACATAAGTTTGCTCTGGTTCTGTTTACTACAAAACTGAAAATAATACAGAAATCTGCAAAAATAAGAAGCTGACAGTCTGTGAAAAGGATCAGGGAATGTTTTATTTGAATCAACAATCTGCACTTGAAGGCACATCAAGTTTTTATTTTAATGTTTACAGCTCACAGCTAATAAAATTCAGTTTCTCTGAAAGTCTGTATCATATAATTTTTTATTTGGCTGAACACTTTTTCCTTCCACTAAACTTTCCATTTGGATGCTTGGACACAGCACTGTGAATATTCAGTTTCTTTTTTTTGTTAACTAACTCCATCCTGGTGATTTTAGCAACTGCAGCAGTGATGCATGGAGGAGGCGTGTTTGATGTTGAGGGAAAGTTCTGGCGCTGCTTCATCAGAGAGTCTGTCATTTGCAGCCTAGTCATCAAGTCCCTGAACCTGAATTATTGCACGACACCTTGTCTTTACTGCAAAGACTTATTACCTCTACAAAGTCGTTTAGGAAATGGTAAAAAGTTTCACATCGGTGGAGCTTTTTACTGATTTACCTTTGAAATTAAAAAATAGAGATATTAAGGAACAAGTACCATCCGAGTCCAAGTGGACTCAGATGGTACAGCGAGATCCCACTCTGCTTTTTTAAATTGGTCATAAACATAATACCTGACATGAACACCAAGGAGTCTTCATATATGTTCATGACTGTTGTCATTAAGTGTCATTCAGTAAATAATGACAGTTTTATTGCAATGTTATGCATTAAATGTCCATTAAAAGTATCAACTTTGCACTTCATGACAACACTCAAACATTCATGAAGACTCTTATGCACATACCTTCAAATAAAGTCTTACCAACAGTTATTCAAGCATTGTTTCTTTAGACTTTGGCTGCTTTTTCCACTCAATTTTTAGTTCAGTTCAGGAACATAAATCTCTCATCCCTCATTCTGAGGGCTGAGGTTAACCTTAGCTATCTCTGGTTAGCTCAGTTTAGGGCTGGAATGTGGTAATTTCAATTAATTATTTACAAACATTTGAATGCAAGAAATCACCTTTTTTTTGGTGCATATTAAAGTTGAAGCTGGAACCTTTGTATTCGCTTGTTTCTGGTACACCCGTAAATCTGACGCACAAACGACAGCCGCTAAAAGCAGCGATGGACGACAAAGCCGCTTCTGTCAGCCCAGTTTGGGTTAATGTTTGCTTCTAAAACGATCTGATTGGACGCTGGAAAAGACAGCTGTTGAGTTCAAGTTGTACTAAAAACAGTTAGCCTGTCAGTGAAGCTAGTTGAGCCTAAATTAGCATCTCAGTGCTAAGCATGTAGCAGCAGCGCTAACGCTACTGTCACGTTTTGACAGAACGATTTGTTCAGACGTTCCTTAAACCTGACTGGAAAGTTGAATCTGTATCGTCTATTCTGTTATGTGGTTTTTAATTAAAATGCAATTAATCAATTACAGATTGTGTAATTAACTCAATTTTATTTGACTCCCATCACCGACTGTAACATAAACAGGACAGAATTGAGTTTAAGCTGGAAGTGATATGTGATATAAATTATTTCAATGAAATCTGGATTTTTTTTTCAATTCAACACTCCACCAGTGGTGTCCAAATCTTTTTTTTATTTATTTATTTATTTTTTATTACAATCAAAAAAGTCATCAAGTTGAAAAGGATGTGGGCCACACAAAATATATTTTTTAATAAAAAATTGAAAAAATAAATATCTTTGTTTTTATTGTCTAAACATGCAAGGCTTTATTAAAGTAAACAAAACTTATTTTAGTTATAAAAGGGATCTGTAGTTTGTTCTCGATGCAAACCATTAAAGGGCCAGACCAGCTGACCTTCAGGAGGTCAGCTGATGTCAGCTTCAGGTTCTATTGACTAAAACATTAAATAAAACAGAAATCTGCCATAGATAAAAAGCTGATTTTGTCTGTGAAAAGGTTCAGAAAATGTTTTATCTGAATCAGGGATCTAAATTTGAAGGCCACACTTGCTTCATTCTGGGGCCGCTTCATTGGAGCGGCCCCACATAACCTTCCTAAAGGCCGCAAATGGCCCCCGCACCACACTTTGGAGACCCCTGCTCTACGTAAGTAAACTGACTTCAAATTAGGGTAAATTTTAAACCTTATGTTTGTCTTTTTTTTTTTTTTTTTTTTTTTTTTTTAATGCCCGGCCGGAGGTCGGACCAAACTTTGCGACTGCCATAAATTCATCTCAGTAAATTAAAATGTCTTGAAAATGTTAATTTATTGCAATAAATTAAACTCATACTATTTATATTTATCACACACAGAGTGATGCATATCCATTTATTTCACCTTATATAACGATTACAGCTCACAGTTAATATTATTTTAATCTCTGAAAAGTCTGCATGAAAACATTGATAGCCTGAGGATATTTTTCTTCCACTAAACTTTCTATTTGGATCCTTGGATTCTGAACTGTGAATATTCAGTTTCTTTATTGTCATTTTTGTTGATAACTGCCAGGATAACCATGTAGGTAAAATAAAACTCATATTGATTAAATCTGATAATTATTTGGATTTTTTTGGGCTGAAAGTTAAAATACCCTAAATAAACAGAAACAAACGTTTACAATAGGGCTGCATCACTATTTATATAACAGGGACTTTACAAATTGATGTCCCCTCTTTAAAACATGAACCACCTTGCGGTGATTATGATCCTATTTTTCTGATTAAGTTCAAAAGTTTAATGTGATAATCTGTCAGATTGAAATGTTTTGTATTGATTTTCCGGTGAGTAGAGAGAAGATGTGTTTAATTGAAGCGGTAATCTGCTTGTTTTGGATCGCAGCGGCGGCGTCGGGCCCAGCAGGCCCGTCTCTCCTCTCCCATCCTGCCAGGCCTGAAATCTCTTCCCTGTTGATTTCCCGTCACTTCCTCCCAGCTTTATGATTTAAAACCAAATCAAAAGAAAAGGAGGCTGCTGCTGTTTGGTGAAAAAAAGTGCCGGATAATTAAATTAAATAGTGTAATGAGGTAGAACCGAGACTTTTTTCCTACAGCAGGGTGGGAAGGAAAACATCCAAAGTGTTTTTTTTGTTACCTTTTCATTGCAGTTTTTGGCTGGAAATAAGAACTGTTTAACGTTGAGGGTCTTTCCAATGAAAGGTTCGGTTGTTCTGTGTGAAATCTGTCTAATTGGCTCTCTCTCTCCCTCTTTCTGTTTTTTTTTTTAAGGGCTGAATCTGTACGCGCGTGGAGGAGCACGCGCTTTCCGCTATACTCTGGAATGCAGCCAGTCTCGCGCTTTGAATCCAAAACCCAAAAAGCCTTTGATCTTTTTTCCCTTTTTTTCCTCCTCTCTCTCCTCGCCGTCTCCTTACCCGGAAGAGAACCCTCTCTCTCTCTCTCTCTCTCTCTCTCAGCTGGGATGAACGCACACGTGGAAACGTTGGCTCGGATCCACACTCGGCCCAAATTTAGTCATACAAAGGGAGAGCGAGGAGGGGTGAGGGGGGAGTTGGGGATGAAAGCGGCAGCCGCCGCCAGATCAAAGGAGCCGCGGCCCCGCCCGCTGACTCCTCCCCCGCGCTTTATAAAGATCTGCCTCCAGATCCCGACTTGGATTCTCACGCAATCTCTGAGGCTCAGACGGAAAACAAGCCCGTTTTTATTCTGTGCTTTTAGTTATTTTTATTTAAAAAGTGGTTTAAGAAAAGCTTATGTATATATTTTTATTTTTAATTCTTTTTAGCGATATTAAGCTTTGATGTGAATTATGTAATCTTTAAAAACAAATAATGCATGTGTTCATATAATTGAATCTGCCTTTATGTGTGTTTTAATTCGCTCCTGTTATTTTGAATAAAAACACAAAGTTTCACACAGATTAAATAATTATCTTCTGTAATGCACAGAACAGATTATTTTGGTCCTTACTAAGTTTTAATATTAATGCATTTTGTAAAATCTTTTTTTTTTCTGTAGAGATTTTTTATATATATTTTTATCATGCTAAAATATTACTTATGGATTTATTTTTTACATCTTTACTCTGCAGTATTTAGATTTAAAAAAAAATATATTTATATAAAATGTAATATATTTAGTCATTTTTTATTTTTTACTCTACAGTATTTAGACATTGTTGATCATTTTATTATATTAAAAATAATATCGTTTTTATTATTAATTATGCATTTATGTTTGTTTTTTTTTATTCTGCAGCATTTAGCAATTATTTATGATCATTTCTATTTTATGTTCCTTAAAAACAAATTGCACTTATTTTTCAAAAACAGTCTCATTTAAGTTGACCTAAATAAAACCAGATAAATGTCATTTTTTTGCTTCGAATTGAAACTGTTTTTATTGTTTTGGGGACTTTTTGCATCAGTTTGAAGGGAATTGGCTCCATTTGCTGGGAGTTAAATCTCTCTCTCTCTCTCTCTCTGTCAATCAGAGCCTCGGCTTCCCTTTCATCTCTCCTTCCTCCCAGTGACTGAAGGGGGAGAGAAAAGGAGGAGGAGGAGGAGGAGGAGGAAGAGGGAGCGCAGCTACATTATCAACACACACACACACACACTGCTATCATTACACTGAAGCTCTGCGGTGGGAAGTCGGTCCACGGCGGCTCTTCCTCTCGTGTCTTTCTGCTTTTTTTATTTGATTGTTTCAGGACTTTTTATTTTGCTGTTCTTCGTCCTGATCTAAGCAGCTTTGAGGATTTATTCGCAGGCAGCTGGTTCCCGTTGCAGCTGCATCCATCACCGTGTTTCCATTTATCTCCACCGGATCACGCAGGGACGTATTTTTACTTTTATAAAAAGACTTTTTTTTATTAATATTATTATTTGTTGACTCGTTTCAGGATGAATTTAGACAAAAACTGAGTTTTATTTCTCCTCATGACTTCTTTAATCTCAGCTCGGGATTCTGATCACAGATTTCAGCTTTCATAATAGTTTTGAGAAAAAGGAAAAACCTGCAGCTCCTCCTGTTGCTTCTCTGAAAACCTGCCTGCGGTTCCTTCCTCCCGCTCGGATCTCGGTGGGAGTTAACCTGAAACCCCGCAGCCGCGGAGCGAGCACGCAAACCCCGCACCATGCCTCAGCTGTCGGGCGGCGGCGGAGACCCGGAGCTCTGCGCCACGGATGAGATGATCCCGTTCAAGGACGAGGGCGACCCGCACAAGGAGCAGATCTTCGCCGAGCTCAGCCACTCGGAGGAGGAAGGGGACCTGGCGGACATCAAGTCCTCCCTGGTCAACGAGTCCGAGATCAGCCCCAACAGCAACAGCCACGACGTGAGTCCGCCCTGCTGCCCCCGAACTGCCCCGGTCACCCATAATCTGGCTTAAAAAAATCCTAAAACTGCCCCGTTCACCTATAATTTGGCTTTAAAAATCCTAAAACTGCCCTGTTCACCCATAGTCTGGTTTTAAAAAATCCTAAAATGCCCTGTTCACCTATAATCTGGGTTAAAAGCCCCCAAACTGCTTACTTTACTTCCAATCTGGGTTTTAGAAAACTGCGTAATTTACCCCCAATATGGGTTTAAAACCATCAAACTGCCCTGTTCAGCCATAATCTGGGTTAAAAAACCCTAAACCCACAATATGGATTGAAAAAAATCCTCAAACTACCCAATTCACTCCTAATCTGGGTTTAAAGTCCCTCACACTGCTTCATTTTGACCTAATCTGGGTTACAGTTTCCACTTCTACAGATTTTTATCAGCTGAGTCACTCCTGATGGAACCATTTAAATTTGACCTACAGGAACTTTGAAGATGCTCATAAAATCTGGATTTAAAAAATCTGCTGAAACCTTAAACACTTCTGAACTTAATCCAGACTGAGGCAAATCTGAACACAAACAGATTATAAACTGCGTTTATTTAGGATGGCGTATTTTGGGGCCTCGTGAGTCAAACACTTCTTCATCCTGATATTTATCCTGATGATTCCAGTTGTATTTTATGATTTCCTGCATTGATCTGGTCAAAATCATCCAAAATGTGATCAGGAGAAGAAATACTTGTATAATTTATGTTACATGTTAATTTTTAAAATGAAGCTTTTCTGAGTGTTTGCAGCTGAATTTGGAGGATTTTCTTTAATTTTTCTGTTTTTTGGCATGAAGCTGGTCACTAAACGTGAGACGGAGGCTGAATGTTAATGAGGTTGAACCTGAAGTCATTTCCTCTCCTCAGAGAAACGATCATTTAGATTATTATTCCTTATTTGAATGTTTTTAAAAAATCAGATGATTGGTTTGGCAGAGCATCAGATGCATTAATATTTTTAAATTTTATCGAACGTTTTCTGGGTTTGACCTGTGAGAGAGCGGACCAGTAGTATTGGAAATAAGTTAATTTGTAAGCTGCTTAAGGACATGAAGTTTAATTAAGTGTTTCCTGTGAAGCTTTGATGAGGACGGCTCCATCTCCCCTACGCAGCAGACAGGGCATCGTGTGTGGGTGTGTGTGTGTGTGTGTGTGAGAATTTGACTGATTTCTTTCTGTTTTCTCTTCCAGGCAGCTAGACAGTCCCAAATAGGTCCAGATTCGTACCACGAAAAACACAGAGAGCACCCTGACGACGGTAAGCAGCTGCTTTCTCCTGGAAAACGACAAACGTTCAGTTTTACTAACAAGATCAGAGGCGACAGCAGAAAAGCTTATTTTAGTCCTGCACTGCAAAAACACAAAATCTTACCAAGTGACTTTAGTCTAGTTTCTGACTGAAATGTCCTTGTACGCTTTATATTAACTTAAAAGTAACTTTTCAGTTAGTTTAAGTCAATAATTCCTTAATGTTGGTGAAAAAGTGCAGATTATTTCATAATTTAAACTAAAACAACCTGAAAAGTTTCTCCTAAGTTACTTTTCCTTTTATTTCAAGTATTAGAAGATATTTGCACTTGAAAATATTTTCTGAGTTTTGTAGATACCTTAACACAAAACCTTGGTAAGATTTAGTGTTTTTTTTTCTTCTGCTAGTCCGGACGCGTTGCCGTGACTCCGTAACCACGGCGACGAGGGCGTCTGCGTCTGCAAAGCTAAGAATAAAAGAATAAAACAGAAAAAACAGGAAAAGGAGGTGAAGTGTTTTCACCTGGGGAGCGGTGCGTCAGCTGCAGGGATTTGTGATGTCACAGGCAACACGTTGCCCCCCCAGGGACCAAATGCCCCCCCCAGGGACTAATTGCCCCTCCCGCCTCTTCCCTCCTTCGGGACTCACAGCAGTCTGACCCCGTGCCTGCAAGTCATAGTCGGAGCGTGCCTCCTTTTTGTTCCTCCTCCTTCAAAACCAAACACTGGCCTCCCTCTTCACGTCAGCCATGTTGCCGACGGCCTCTGCCCCCCCCACGCCTCCCTGACCCCTCCTCTCGGGTCAGAGGCGCAGTTGGGGCGTCTCCTGCTTTGACACAGCCTGTATGTTCTCCTAATTGGTGCTAATTGGCTCAGAGGGGCTCCATTGTTGCGCCGCATAATGGCGTCCTCCTCTCTTTGACGAGGGGCAGAAAGGAGGAACAAAAGGCCGCCGCGGCGCGGGGCCGAGGGGTTAAAGCCACAGAAAGCGATACGATCACCAGGTGAACTTCAGAGCGGCTTTGTTCGCTGAAACAGAAAGTAACGCTGCCTTTGGTTCTGCTGTGTGTGTTTGGACCAGGAAAACACCCGGACATGTACAGTAAAGGCCACCCGTACCCGGCCTACCCGGGCTACATCATGATGGGCAACATGAACAGCGACTCCTACATGAACAACGGCTCGCTGTCGCCGCCCATGGCCAGAACGGTGAGTACCGGCCCGGTTCTGAACCTGCAGAAAAATGACTGAAACTCATCTGAACGGATGTGTTTTCACTGAAATGTAGCAGCTTTTCCATCTAAATGCTTTAAAACCAGCTGTGCTCCAATAAATCGGCTCAGATTGCCGTAATTTTGGTTGATCTTTAACATGACAAACTAATCTTATCTTTCTTTGTAAAGGCCTAAAAATCAGAAAAAATGCAAACTTAGCAACTTTTCAGACAAAAACAGACTGGTATCAGCTACAATCGGTAGATCACATCGGCAATCGGTGCCATTAATGAGAGCCACGTTTGGTTTGTCGTCCATCAATGATTTGGTTGTTCTTGATGTAATTCTGCAGCTGTTGTTTTAAATATCGTCCAGCTTTAGCAGCTCAGAGGTTTTTCTTTCACGCATTTTTAAAACTGGAATCTCCAAATTGATATTTAGTTTTTTTTAAACTTTCCTCTGAACCAGAGGAGCCCAAACGATTTTGGGATAAAATTGTGGAGTCAAAAGAACCAAGAAAATAAAAATAAAATCAAATAAATTAAGTAGTCCAATGCTTCTGTTTTTTGTGGAAAAGCAATGTAATTCATTCAAACTTAAAAAAATATTTTATGTTTGTTATATTAACAAAAAATCCCCCGGTATTTTATGTTTTTGGGCTTGATTGAATAAAACAGGATTTATGTCACTTTCGTTCAAAGAGCTTGTTATTTTTAGCCAAATCTAATAAATTAAGTAAAAACCGATTTCGGTTTTTCAGTAAAAGTCTCTGGATAAACACGGTTCTACTTTCCATCAAAGACAAATCATTAGAAATTTGTCTGTAATAATTTTGCCCTGATTAGTAAATAAAAACTCTCCATCTGAGTCTAGTGGGGGCCGCACTACATCAGTCCGAGGGCCACAAAAGGCCCCCGGGCCGTACTTTGGACACCACTGGTCTGAGAGAAAAAAATTAAAACAGAATTAAAAAAATAATAAATCTGCCTGGTTTACTTTTAGAGCTTCTTTGATTTTAAATTGGGAAACGATCATTTTTAGGACATAATGGAGCGAAAACAGGAAGTTTGGGGTAAAAACGGAAAAGAAGCTCGACGGTGCTTCATATTTAGTTTTTTATTTTGTAAAAAAAATATCAGAAATGACTGATTACAGAAGATAAAATCATGTATTGATCTGTAAATGAGGAATTAATTTTAAAATTTACCAACAGTTTGAGTTAAATTGTGTCTGATCGATGAGACTTTGTCTTCATATAGATAAAGAAACAATCTAAAAATCTATTGTGTCTATTTTAAACCCTTGGTTTACTTTAATTAGACAATGCATTTCTTTTCTGTATTTTTCCTTCAGTTGACTCCATGTTGTTGTCAGTTAGCCTGCTAGCGCAGGATGCAGACACACAGACCGGCCCTGAGGAACACCAAGCTGGGCTGCAACCTGTCAGATGAACCACATTTAAATCTGTTCTTATCTACAAAGAGCCTTTGATTTTTTTTTTTCCTATCTGGTTCTGAGTTTTTTCCACTCAAAATAAGAAGCGTGATTCGTATCTAAAGAGTTCACTGATCTCAGGAACCAGGAGCTCTTCCAGATCGTTTATCTTCAGTTTGGGAAACCAAACGTCTGAATGTGCGGGAACTTTTTCTGCTCGACCCGGAAAAACCCGAGAGTTTCAGCTCCATTCAGAAATCACCCTCTGCGTTATCAGTGGTTATTAAACTAAATGTTTATCAGTTGCCATTAAATTTCCCTCAGATTTGATTTAAGAGAAAAGGAGATTGTCTTTTTCTCTGCTGCTGCTCCTTTTCTTTCATTCTTAAAACTTATTTTGATTCGTTGGCATTCAGCTGAGGTCTGACGCTGTGACTTTTCTGTTGGGATGTTTTAGTTTTATTCTCTTTTTATCATTTTCTTTTGCTCTGATTTGGTATTTTTTATGTGTCCTTGTCCAGAACTTCAGTGCAGTTTCAAACTTTGTTAAAAGCGCCACATAGATAAACTTTCAGGCTTGCACAAAATGTTTAGAAGTAATTTTGTTTAGGTTATAGTGCAAATATCTTAGTACACTTGGAAACTAACTTAGAAGTAACTTTTCAGTAATAATCTTTGTATTTAGTGGAACTAGCACTTTTTAAAATCAACATTAAATGAATTATTGACCTAAAATGAGCTCATGTTTCTTACTGAAAAGCTACTTTAAAGTTATTTTTGTCTTATTTCAAGTGAACTAAGACATTTGCACTAGAAACTATATCAAAACTACTTGGTAAGATTTTGTGTTTTTGCAGTGTAAAAACAGGACCAACAGTGAGTTTGGTCACAAACACAAAATCTTACCAAGTATTACCGGTCTAGTTCACTTCAAACAAGACTGAACAAACTTAAAAGGAACATTTCAGCAAGAAATAGGAGCTTTGTTTAAGTCAATAATTCATCTAATGTTGATTTTAAAAAGTACTAATTCCACTGGCAGATTATTTCACGTACAAAACGTGAAAAATGTTATAAGTGAATTTATCTGACAGTGGAACTAAAACTTTTTCATCAACATTAAGGAAATATCCTTTATCTCACTGCACAGTCACTTGTAAGTCAGTTTCATCTCGAGTGTACTGAGATATTTGCATTAGAAACCAGGCATAAATACTTGGCCAGATTTTGCGTTTTTGCAGGAAAGCTGTCCGTCCTGTTAGCATCGGTGCGTCCAGCAGGGCGCCGACGCAGGAAGTGCTCTCACCTGGTTAGGAAGAACAACAAGGCCGCTTCTTGTTGTGAATTTCCCGGGAGTTGGTTGGAGCGGCAGAAAGTTGCCTCGGTGTTGTTGTGAGAGTCTGTGTTTTTTGGGAAGCAGATGTGATTGTCGGGGGGTAAAGGCCACATGCTGAGTGTAAAGGATCTTCTTTCACACGCAACTCTATCGTGAGATGATGTTAAAATTGCGTTGTTCACTCTTTGAAATAGTTGCGGGAGTGAAAAGAAAGTGTGGCAGTTTGGAGAAAATTGG
The DNA here is from genome assembly GCA_010277075.1 of Poeciliopsis retropinna. NCBI lineage: Eukaryota > Metazoa > Chordata > Actinopteri > Cyprinodontiformes > Poeciliidae > Poeciliopsis > Poeciliopsis retropinna. Next base: position 2,020,606 of record VMRM01000039.1, on the reverse strand, counting down.
ATTAATTCGAGCGCTTTCCTGTTCGCTTCTGGAAATTCTGTTCTGATGTTGAGATTTCTGCTGGTTTGTGTTAATCCGTGGCACAGAGAAGCTCATAAACCTCAGTATGGAGACCAGCTGAGTGTGTTAGAGGAAATTACCCCTCAGTGCAGATGTGTAAAACCAGGCAGTTTGGAGGCAAACCTCCTGCCCAAACTTCTAAAACTTTTTCTTTTGCTGTGGTTAGCCTCCCTCCCCCTGTCTCCAATAAAACAGAAGTCATTTTCTACGCGTTTCTCTCGCCGATCCAATAACAAGTGGAAGAATCCCGACTTTCTCACTGATGTCAGCTCGCCCGCTCTGCTGCCGGCCACCGCAGCCTCGGTATCTGCAGGCCTGGGATCAGTTTTCACCCAGATCAAAGCCACATTCTCCCTTTCATTCTCTTCCATCCTCGCCCCCCGTCCCAGCAGTTTAGATTGATTTCCATTGACCATGACATTCCTGCACATGCCGGAGTCCAGTCTGCGAACAGAGGGTAGCGTTTGCTGATTGTCAGCAGATTTTGGGGACTCCCAGCTTAATGAGCAGACTCCGCTACAGAAGCTCAGACTTTACGCCAAAACATGTTGACAGTTACGCAGACAAAGAGAAATGAGTAACTTTTCCCAAACGTAAAAGATCTTGGATAAATGTTGATGAGATTTGTCATGACACAATTTGAACACCTGGTGGCGCTTGTTAAGAAAAACATATTTCAGGCTAAGTTCACACACCTTCGATGATAAATTCGATTTTCTTTTGTTTTGTTTTTTAAATGGTTGTTTACACTACAAATTAAATGTGAGTCGCACACGCAGAATAAGAAGGTTGATGTCACACAGCAGCGCTCTGTTTACGGCAATAAAAATGGCCGCCGCTGTAAAGTGGATGGATTCTAACGGGAGGCGACAGGTTTGTCAGAAGGTTACAACATGATGAAGTTAGCTAATAACATTGGCTGCAACTTCTATACAGTTTGTTTGGATATGTGGCAGGAACCACTGACGCCTTGGTTCTTCTGATGCATCAATGATGCAAAATGACCGTCCAGATTGTAAACGCTTTGAAAACTGTTGGATATGTATCTGATTTAGTTCCTCAGATGGAGGGATGAAAGTATATCTCACAATAAACTAACACAGATCTTTCTATTTAAGCTCAACCTCCCTCTCAAAGCAGCTCTAAAGCTTCAGCTAGCATCATTTTATTTAGCTAAATTAGCATAAAGAAAGAACAACATGTAGAAAGAAATAAACTGTGGCATTCACAGTTCTCTGGTCAAATTTCAATTACTTCAGATTTCCTAAAGATTGTTTAAAACACCTTTTGGTTTGTTAAACATTAATTTTGTTTGTGGAAAGAATTAATTTATTGCTTTATTTAGCACGCTAGAGTTAGCATGTTCTATAGCTTTTAACTGCTTCACTGTTTTATCTTATTGAATCTTAGCTGGTGGCGCAGTTGGTAGCAATGTTGCCTAACAGCAAGAAGGTCCCAGGTTCAATTCCCAGTCCAGGGTCTCCCTGTACATAGTGGGTTCTCTCCAGCTTCCTCCCACAATCCAAAAACATGACTGTCTCTGAATTCTCCCAAGGTGTGTGTGTGTGTGTGTGTGTGGTTGTTTGTCCTGTCTGCTCTTATGCTGGTCTTTGTCCTGCTGGTGTGTTGAAAATTTGTGTTTTTGGTTTCTGCAGCATTTTGTGGAGTTCTGAATAGTTTATGTGTATTAAGATCAAAACATTCGGACGAGGTTTGTTTCAACTTCATGAACACTGCATGGTGTATCGAGAGAATCTTCATCAGTGCAGACTGAGTGTTGTGTAAATGCAGATGTGGAAGTTAAATTTTTCCACCTGATTCAGCTGCGGATTCTTTGATGTTTCAGCACAAAACACACCAGAAAAAACTTTTTAATCTTAGATAAGCATTTTTAACAGGATGTCCGTGCATCCTTAAGTCTTTAATTCATGTTTCAATAATTAAGGCCTTCAAATGTCTTTAAAAAGTAAGTTGGTCTTAACCATGTTAATCACAGGTCTTAAATGTTGCTTGGCAGTATTTAATTTCGTATAGTCGATGTTTTTTTATTTCTTCCTGGACTTTTCAGGCGGGTAAAAGTTTGAGTCACACTGATGAATTTTCAATGCGTTTGGATAGTTTGGAAAATCGTTAAGTTCAGTCCATTCAGCTACTGGTGACGAGCTGCTAACATAACCATGCTACACCTTGCTGGCTTTTTTTGCATCTAAGATGGTTGGTGTTTTTTTTCTCAGCGGTTTCAGATAAGCTTGAAACTTTTGTGTCCTGCTGAATTTTGTCACGTTCGGAGGGTTTTGTTTTCCCAGTTTAATGTGTGGAACAAGTCGAGTTTACTTACACGTAACATTTCAGCAAATATAAGAGCTTTTTTTAAGGGAATAATTCCTTAAAATTGATGAAAAGTTCTTATTCCATTGGCTGATTATTTCACTTAAAATGTGGAAAAAATATCTTGTTAGAAATTAAATAATCTGCCAATGGAGCTAGAACTTTTTCAGCAATATTAAGGAATAATTGATCCAAAACAAGCTATATGTAATTTTGCTTTGTCTTATTTTAAGTGTACTAAGATATTTTCACTAGAAACTTGTCCAAAAGTACTTGATAACATTTTGTATTTTTGCAGCTCACTTTTCATGCTCCAATGTAAGTTTGAATATATTTCCTAAAGAAGTGAGATGTGGAAATCCAGATTTGTTTCTGAAAACTCACATTTGATGAGACAGAAACGGTAAAAACAGCTGCTTAGTTCTGAAATGTTGGTGGAGCAGCAGCTCAGGATGTCTGAAGATAATTTTATTTTCTGATGATGAGGACTCAGAGCTATGTCTCCATTTCAGTTCTTATTTTTTTGGATCCCTGGTTGCAGATCCTCATGGTGAGGATGAGGAGGGGCGGCAGCGCTGGGCTTCCTTTGATGTAGAGGGAACGTGACGGATCTGCTAGCCAGCGTCTCGCAGCGTGGAATCGCTAACCCGGGCTTACCTAACAGGATTTGGTGGGGCCGCGCCGGTGTCCCTCCGTGCCATGTGTGTCCTGAGCTCATGCCCTCGGTGCTGCATGGAGGATCTGTTAGAGAGAACACTGCATCTCCCAGCAGCCTCCCTGTCCATCACTGCCCACCCTGCGCTGCTTCCCCTCAGCTGGGCTTGCCTCTAATCGGGCGTCTCATCCTCAGCTCAGTTGTTCTCAAAACTCTGGAAAATAATACAGGAATTAGAAACTGTCCAAACTCATTTTCATGTTGGGCCACATTAGGACCATGAAGGGCCAGATGTGCCAGAATGTTTTGATAAAACCGATTAAATTAAAATATTAGCTGTCTCTGCATTCAATAAGTACCCCTTAAATCAAAGACATAAAACCCTGTGATGATGTGTCTGTAGAAAGGTATTTGTAACTACTACAGTGTCCCATTATCAGAAGAAAGGGGCCTTTTTGAGACCATTTGAAGAGAACCGCCGCTGCGTGCTAACAGGACGTGGACACATTGCAGCCTCCTCAATGCTACACCACATGTTCATCGTCACAACTTGCACTTTCTTTGGTGAAATGGTTCCAGCGCTGAGACGACGACACCAGTCCATTACTTTAACACGTACAAAAGTTAAAAAAGAAAAAAGAAAGAAAGAAAACTTGCCTTCACTGAGCATGAATGCTTCAGATCAACTAAACAAGCTTAGCATACTCTCAACTTAAAAAAAACAAACAAAAAAATTAAAGGACAAGTTCTGGAGCTATGTCTAAACTGAACAGCACGAGGATTTAAAAAAAAGACAATATAATATTGATGCCCTAAATGAATGCCCTAACCTGGGCATTCATTTACCCCGGTCGGGGCAAGATGACTGGGGTAAATGAAACTAGCGCTAGCAGGAGAAATCACTCGTGATCTTCTGCCAAAGACAAAAAAGAAATCCTCTAACTGCTACAATATGACCACGCTTTATTTTTGTTTACATTTCAGGAAGAAGGAAGTGTTAGTGTCTTCTTCAGAGGCTTTTGTGTCAGTGGTTTTTGGTGCAGCGCCCCCACAGGCGGGGAGTGGAACAGTGTTTTCAATTATTTTGATTTGTTGCCATTTTGGTCTGAATTGAACGAAGTCAACTGGACCATGGGGTGTGAAAACACCCAAAGACCCAATGTTTTTAATCATTTATCTCACAGTTATGCATAAAATCTGTTTATTTTGTGTGAATTTTGCTAGATGACAAAAAACTGGAGGGACTGACTAAAAACCCTGTGAGGCCTTTGGAAAATAAAAGCTGCATTTACAGTGAGATTAAATTACATACAGATTTACATGCAACACTTAATGTTTTTGATCCTTTTTGCAGAAAATTAGCAATGAACTGACAATTATGCATTCATGTGAAAAACTACAAAGGCTGATTGATGTAATTTTTTAGTATACAGATAAAAACTCCTTTGATTTGATTGATAAAATAACATGAAAACACACAACTGTTATCTTGAAGGTTCTATTTATGTGATCCACTGTAGTCCAGAGGGCCACATAAAAAGCTGTGGCGTGCCGGATTTGGCCCCCGGGCCTTGAGTTTGACAGTCTAAAGATGCCAGCGTAATTGCTCTGTTTTCTTCTAAATCTGCTCTGACATCAGTGTCATCTGCGGTGCAGATCTCACACGGTGAATTATGTGTTTGCACAGCGATGGCCCGCTGCTGCAGCGTTTTATAAACAGCCCCATTAACGCCGATGTTTCCTGCGACGTCTGGTGATGCCGGTCGATACGTTTGCTCCGTATGCGCGGTGCAAGCGATGCCATGTGGTTGTAATCTGCTTATCTGCGTTTTCATCCTGGTAAATTGAGCTCAGCAGACTGTAAGAGGAGACGACGATCACGGATGGAGGCTTTCTTCACGCGTTTTTAAAAATGTCTTCTGGTTTTATTGCTTCAAAAGTTCAACATTTAATAGTTACAGAAATCCAAGCAGTAAACTCATCATGTTTAAGTTGCTTCAGTGTGAAAAGCTAAAGACAGCAGAAGGAAGACATCTGTTAGCAATACTTCAGCTCCGGCGCTGAAAGCTCTGGAACCGTGACTTTCTACATGTTTGAGAAAGGCAACAACCCGTGAGCGCCGCATGCAGGCTCGCATGTGACGCAACCTGACTGATGCTTATTTTGGATGCGTGTTGGCACTCAGAAAGCAGACGGCTGGTAAACGACGGCTCTTCCTTTGGGCGTTGAGCCGGCCGGAGCGCCGCCCGGGTTCTGGCGGTTCTGGCCCGAGCAGCTGCTCACTGGGCTTCACTCCTCACCAGCAGCCTGCTGCGGGTCTCCGGGGGTCAGCGGATGGCCTCGCCAAGGTTGTCCCTCATGCCCAGTTCTGGTTGATTAGAGAGGGTGGGGACTTCCTGTAAAACCAGGATAAGAGTTAGAGACTGGACGGCTGTGTGTTCGTGTTTGTTTGGGTTTTTGGTCAAATTTCTCTTGTAACTTATTTTGTGTGTATGGGATTGTAGGAGGCTGATGGTAGGAGAACCTTGGATTCAAAAAAATATTCACTAACAAACTGGTAAACGTCTACTTAATAATAGCACATCTATACATCCATCCTTAAATACAAGACTTTTTGCACATCGTGTTGATTTTGCAGTATTGTGACAAATTTGAGGAACTGCTTTATATTCACTTCAACACAGAGAGACGGAGGGTGTACAGCTCCATAACATGCATTTAATGAGTTCAATGTACTATTAGATGCCTAAAGTCTACAACTTTACATTTATTAATGGCGGAGGCCATGTTGAAAGCTCAAGCTCCTTCTTCCCAGCAGAATTCAGACTTCAAAGGTTTTGTTGTAATCCCAATTGGGAATTACAACAAGAATGTCCCATAAGCCAATTTTTCAATGCTGTTTAAACGTCAGTGAGTTTCAGTGAGTCTGACTGACGGCTTGCAGTACAGGGAAGGGAAGTGCCACTCTTTCAATGTATTAAGGACGTTTTTCCATTTGATAGTCCAGTAGACTCGGTTCGATTGAGCACACAGCACTGAGTCAAACCAACCAAAACAGTTGAGCAACTTATGAAACCAAACTGATGCGGAGCAAAAAATCTCAATCTGGGTTCGGCTCAACTGAATTCTGATGCAGCTTAAATTCATGTGAACGCCAAATGGACTGGAGTTCCCGCCAAAGACAGGAAGTGGACCACAGCGCAGAGCATTCTGGGTAAATACAACCAAAACAAAAGAGAAATCCTACAACCACTAAAATCTGAAGTTGTGCTCAGTGTCTTCTTCAGAGGTTTTCATGGTGTTTCCTTCAGTGGGTCTTGGTGCAGCGCCCCCACAGGTGAGGAGGGGAACAGGTTGGAGTGTGAAAGAACCGCAGTAGCTGAAAATTTAACAAATGTCGTATATTTGGTCCCTAATCAAATCGATTAGACACCGGACTGTTAGCCTTAGATTTGTTGTTGTTGTTTCATCTGATAATAAAGTTATACGACCTTCTGTCAAACGCTTGGTGCTCCAGCAGGCTCTCTGCTGCAGCTGGAAAGTGAGTAAAATCATGAATAGGTTTCCTGACCTCATCCTGACAGCTCGCAGCTCTATAAAGAGACAGTTCCAAGTAGCGATCTGCAGCGGAGCAGGAACAATGGGCTCACAGGGGTAAGAACATGGCTCCAAATGCTGCCAGCTGTGTCCAGACTTCAGAGCAGCTCAAACAGCCCTCACTTTGTCCCGCTCAGAGACCGAGCCATGATCAATAGCCGCTCTGTTGGATGAATCCGCGCTCGCTCCGGCCTTCCTTTTCTTTCTTTTGCTGTTTCATATTTTTTCAGAAGCTCATTATTTTCCTCTGCTGTGGGTGTGAGCGCTAAAGACGCTCACATGCAACGCGTCTCTGACAGCGCTGAAATATTAATGGTCCCCAGTGTAGGAGGTGGTACAGGGCCGCATAGTTGCAGTACAAAGGGCGCCTTCTTGCCACCAGGCTTTATTAGCGGAGCCATTAAATGAATACATGGCTCCGGCTTTTCCTTCATGCCTCCTTCTGTGTTCTTGTGCCGAACATCAAACCGCTTCTTTCTGTCGGCATGTGTGTGTTGGTGGGTGTGTGTCGGTGTGTGTGTGTGTGTGGGGGGGTGTGTTGGTGTGTGTCGGTGTGTGTGGGGGGGGTGTTGGTGTGTGTGTGTCGGTGTGTTTTGGTGTGTTGAGGTGTTTCGTGTGTGTGTTGCTGTGTGTGTGTTTGTGTGTGTGTTGGTGGGTGTGTGTTGAGGTGTTTCGGTGTGTGTGTTGGGGTGTGTGTGTTTGTGTGTGTCAGTGTGTGTGTTGACTCCATCGGGAGGACAAAGAGGAGAGGCTGCAGCTATCAGTTCGTTTTGTGTGGTCTCGGCCGTAAAAAACACGCTGTTCTTTGACTGCTAGGGAAAAAAGCGCCTGCCTTTAATTTTTGGGAAGGCCGTAAAAGTTTGTCGCTCCTTTCATATCGGCGGCGGAATTGAAAACAAATGCTACATTTCTCCCCTCCTCTCCTTTGAACTGTCCAATTATGGAGTTGTGAAAATATAAAAAAAAAAGTGAGAGAGAGGAGAATCTGTTTTTGGATCCATTTACCTCCTTCTCTCTTCTTGTTTTTGAAGGAACCGATGGTTAGAGGGAGAGAGAGCAGGGGGATCACTGATGTCAAAACCAAGAGCATTAAGAAAACTGGCGAAATGCAATACAGCTGCAATCCAACATGACGCTAGAAAATAGGGCTGAGGAGCAGAAAGCCTCTCTCCCGTATTCCCTGGGCGCGCAACTGCTCCCGGCCTTGGCTTTGATCTCTTCAAAGCCTCCTGCCTCCTACTAGATGGAGAGTCTTGGCTGCCGCTCGCCGCGCTGCAGAGAGGCAGGAAGAGGAGGGGGAGGCGCGTCATCGTCTTCTTTCCAGGGCTGAAATCAATCACGGTGCCGAGGCAATTATCTGTAATTCAACCCCGGCCGGATTAGTGACTCCTGTTACCGGAGCGACCGGGGAGAGTGTGATCCGTAGCGGGCCGGCCGAGGCCGCGGTGGAGGCGGCGGAGAGCGGGCCGCCGCGCCGCGCCGCTGCCCAGCAGAGCAGAAAATCAGAGCACAATGCAGTGATTACACTTGCAGATGTAGCCATGTTTGAGAGAGGAGAGCGCTGATTGCCATGGAGCCCGCTAGTTAGACTGCTAACGAGCCGGGCGCCTTTGTGTTGGAGCGTCTGTATAATGGCACCTCGCAGCAGGGGCGGGTCTACGGGTTTTCTAAGGGGGGGCAGGCACGGGCACTAGCAGTGACAGGGCCATGCAGAGTCACCTCTAGCCTGTTTGGCGCCCTGGGCAATGTTGTGAAGCTTGATGTTTATTTTGTGATTATTAATATGTGGAAGTCTGAACACAGCGACGGTTGATTAAACTCCTGCTCTGCAGATGATCTGTCAGAGAGTCTGTGTGTGGGTCGCCTTTTTTTCACTGAACCGAAACAAACAGGATTCTGCAGCACATGTACATGTTACTGTTGTCAAAGTCAAGCTAGCATAGCTGATATGATTCCCTCTCCTTTGCTATTTCTTTTCTGACCTTGTATCGCTATAAAGCACTGAATCCATTTTTCTTTTATATGCTAGACATACATTTAAAATGTAGTACATTATATTGACAGGTAAAACAAATGGTAGTCTGTTGCTCACTGGACCGGCGCTTCTGCTTAAAGTCATGTTGCAACAGATCTATAGAGATGCCGCTAATGTATTCCCGGCTAACAAAATCTGCCTGCCTTTATTATATCTAAGTGTTTAATTAACCCAAAGTCTTACAAGAGCAGGTTCAATAAAGTCTGATGACACAGAAGTTAGCTTGCATTCACACCAATCCCATTTAGTCCAGTTTAACCAAACTCCAGTCCTTTTGCCTTGAAAGTCTGGTTTGTTTGGGGAGGTGTGAACGCATATTCAGACTCCTGTCCGCCTACCAACCCCAGTCTGGCTGGGACCAGAGATCACTCCAAAAGCAGGAAGTGGACTATAGTGCTGGGCATTCTGGGTAAATGCAATCAAAACAAACAAGCTAGCAGGGGAAATGGCTTGTCTCTTTTGTCTTTTTTTAACCAAAGACAAAAGAGAAGTCCTACAACCCCTGAAGTGTGACGTCACTTTGTTTTTACCTTTTATGAAAAAGGAAGTTGTGCTCAGTGTCTCCTGTGTTGTTTCCTTCAGTGACTCTTGCTGCAGCATCACCTCAGCAGGGGAACAGGTTATTCGTTTGATTCAGTTCAGTGAGAAAATGAATCGCAGCAGCTGAAACTGTAACAAATGTTGCAACTTTGTTCCCAGTTTACTGGACAACCAAAGCTATTGCAACCTTTAAAAAAAGAAACTGTTGCCTTCCTTCCTTTGGAAACATCCACCTGGTCTGCAGACCCGCCTACTCATTGGCCACGCCCCTCTCCGCAGTACCCTCCCCCACTGCCACCACCGCCGTATCTCTGTCCCCCGACGGCCTCCCGGGCCCCGGCTCTGAAACGCGAGCTCGGCTCCGGCCCCAGGCGCCCGATTTACTACGGCTGGGAAAAACTTGACGGCCCCCGAGTCACAGAGGAGACACAGCGGCGTTGGTTGAGTCTGTGCAGCTGAGATTCATACCAATTATACTCACTCCAAGTTCAGACAAACCTAGAAGATGGTAGCAGTTTGACTAATCCTGCCTGGAGATTTGGGTTTTAGCAACAATTCATATGAGGTTTGTCTGCCAGGCAGCTGGAGAGCAGAACCCTCCCTCTTTTCTTGTTTTGTTTTTTTGGAGCAGCAAATTGAGAGACAGTTTTCCAAACTCTTGGTTCTTCCCTCGCTCTCCGTCTGCACACTCTGATGTCACGGGGATGAAAACAAGGCTTTGTTTTCTTCCCCCCTCGCAGTCACTTGATGCAGGATGATGAAACCCACAAAGAAATCCAGCAAGAATATTTTTTGTTTATCTGATGAGCTCTCCTCGTACTCCACGCTGCTTTTGATCAGCGGACAGCGAACTCGTTGATGGAGAGCGCGCATTTTCCCTCTCGGGACGGACGTGTTAAATAAATTAGATGCATCTTGGATCTTTGCGTCTGCTGCGGCTTCAGCAAACCGGGTCGGGCGTGGAAGTGGGGCTGACTCTGGGAGTGTCAAAGGTCACGCTGAATGGATTATGTGGCCTGAATGGGGAGCCCCTTAAAGCCGCCGGCGGTCGCGAGGCCAGGTGATGCTTTTCATGTCCTCCAGTGGAGAGACATCAGAGCGGTGCCACACTTTGAGCCGCCCGCCATCAAACGGCCATCAGAACCTCTAGTCAGTCCACCGCCACCGAACCGCCATCCTCCGACATGAAAGGTGGACGAATATGGCGGTTTCCGGTCTGCGTGGTTTTCACATCCGCATTCAAACCGAACCAGAACAGAGACCGAGGTTTGGAGCTGGACCAAAGTTCGATTAGCATCCATACGTCCAAAAAATGACCCGGACTGTTGAGCCAAACGGACTGGAGTTCAATTAAGACAAATTCAAAAGTGGCTGAACTGTAAAAATAAGAACAGGTAAATAATTTGGTGCCGAATTATATAAAGTTTTAAAGTGAGTAAAATAATCTAAAAATCAACAGAAAAATGTGGAATAACCTGGTAAAACGGGTTGAATTGGTTTTGTGAGTCATCCGCTTTACTTCCTCGTCCGTCTTTGTATTTTGATGCATTATTAATCCTCATATTAATGCATGAGCATTAAAGCATGTTTTTGGAAACTCTTGGAGGATAGAGTTTCTTTTTTCCTGCAGATATAGTTGGAAACTTTTTGTAAACGATCCGTTTTGGTCTCTTTGCACCAGAACTTTGCAGGAAGGAAAACAGTTTGAGTCTCCGTTTACGCCCAGGGGAGTCTTCGTGCTTTGGCATCAGTTAATGCAATCTGCAGTCACTTACTGCTGGGTAACTGTTTGGAAACCAGGTTATGAGACTCAGAAATAATCCACCAGCAGGAGGTCGCTCCCTCTTACGGTCATCTCAAGTCAACGTCCCGGTTTGGAGGAGTACTTTGGAGATGAGACTTTATTTAGGCCGTCTTTACTCTCCAGCTGTAACCCAGACATTCAGGCAGAGAGTCGGGCTTCGTTGGTCCATTTCATCCCCAACTTCAATGAAACTTTGATGGCTTTTGGTTTGATCCTCCATCAAAACACTCAAACGTCTTCAGAAGGAATGAACTCAACAGGAATCAGACAAATACAAAAATCTTTAGTAGAAATAAATAAAAAATGTAATGGTGACAAAATAAGAGATTTTTTTTTTTTAATTACGAGAACAAAGACAATATTGCCTGAAGAAAATGTTAAAACTACTAGAAAAAATTGTTTTAATAAGAGCAAATCTTTGGTTGTTATAAAGATCTGATGTGATCATCTAAAACTCAAATCAAAATTTGATGTTGAAGTTAAAATATAAACATACATATTGTCTGTAAACTTATCCCAAGTCTAACTTCAGAAGATGCTCAGCATTCCTCATTTTAGTCTTTAGTTATTTTTAATAAAATTACCATTTTGTCCTACTAATGTTACCATTCCAATCGTAACAGGAATATAATATAAAGTATATTCTTGTATTATTTTGACTTTGTTGTATGATTTTTCCAAGCAGTTTTACCAATTTGTTGATATTCTGAGTTTATTTTGCATCATTACGACTCTTTTTATTTTAACAATTTGTTTTCTCATCATGGCTTTTTGGGATTCAACTCCTTTCATTTTGACTTTTTTCGTGTGTTATTACTTTATTATTGTAAAATGTGTTTATTCTTGATTTATTATGATTTTATCCACATATTACTTTTTATTGTATTTTAATGACTTTGTTGTTTTACTTTATTTTCATAATAATGACCTTTTTCCTTGTATTATTGCTTTATTTTGTACTATAAGTTTATTCTCAAACGTGACTTTATTTTCTTATTGTGACTTTTTCTTATTACTTTGATTATATTCTCTTAATATTATGACTTATTTCTTGTCAGACATTTTTCTCTTAATATTAAAACTTTATTTTCGTAATGGTCCTGATACTCAGTTGAAAAAATGTAATTAAATAATTTCAATGTAAATATTTCTCAGGATTTAACGTGCATAAATAACCTGCAGCCTTTGAGACAGAAATGAAGCAACTAAGCCCTAAAACCGTTGAAACATCTTCGTGCATGTTTCGTCATTGTTGTTGTCCCGTATGAATGAGGCCTGATTTATTATCTTTTCAGTGTTTTCTGCTCTAACAGGCCTTTACTTTCTGTTGCTGCTCCAGCTGAAGCCTCTCAGCAGACCCATGAATATCTCCATCAAGCGGCTCGTTTTGCTTTAATCCGGTGGAGAGCTGATTGTGATGAAAGGCCATTCAGGCCTGCTGAGTCAGGTGGACGCCTAACGCTGTATCGCCGCGGTAACCATACGCCCCGGGTCTCGCGCGCCCCTCTTGTGTTGCAGAAATTTCCATTTGTTAGGCCGTATCAGCCATGTTGAACATGGCGATTGTTTTGTTTGCGTTAAAGCCCGCTAAACCCCGCCGCCACAAAGCTAATTGAAGGGGGCGGGGCCTTTCTTGCGGCCGCTCGGTTCCTTGGAGAGGCCCTTTAAGGGTTCCTGCCTCTGTGAGGTTGGAGAAAAGCCGTTTGTTTGGCGCGGATCGGATCTGAATGGCTCTGCGTTTTCCCATTCAGACCTCCTAGCAGGGGCGTGCAGGTCTGGATGGAGAGAAATCCTCAGACGTGGGGTTTGATTAACGGCTAATTCCCCAGTGAAAGGCAGTTGTTGGTAGTCTTTACCAGTTAATCCCCTGAAACGTGGAATCGCACCCAGACAGTGGGCTGCGGATACTGTTGTTTGGTCCTTTATGTGAGTGAGTGCAGCGTTGATCCGTGAATCGGTCCCGAACATTGGGACAGGGAATACGGCTCATGACGACCTGAACCAGAATCATTAAACCAGCACCGCCGCGTCAGGCTGGGACAGGAAGTACAGACACACCAAACACGCCGACAACCATTTGAGATTTCCTTGGAGGTCCGAGCTGCCGAGAAAAACCGAGGCGCAGATTCCTGGAGGGAGGAAGCGTTTAAAATCCAACTGAAAACAAAATAAGTACAAATTTTCTTCCATTTTTTGTGCTTCTTTGTTGAGTAAATGAGTAAACCAAAAAACAGGTTTCAACTCTGACTGATACGGAAAAAGTTAGGACACCCCAAGCTTTTGATGCCCCTTCTTGTTCCAATTAAAGCCAGTAGCTGGCAATTAGTCGTTTGTCTCTGGAGGAGACAGAATTGATTTAATCTGAACGCATTGGAGAGTTTTTAAGCCAGAAAAGGTTTCAGTCAGGTCAGGTTTCAGTCTGGACTTTGACTGTAAAATCTTTAATTTTCTACATTAACCCAAATGTACTTGAAAGTAGAACTGAAACGTGTTGCTAAGGTAACATCAGGCTCAAAGAAAATCATGAAATGCCTGCAAAATAAAAATTCATAAAAAGTTACGATGATTTAATTCTACATATTTTACATTTAATCACTTGAGCCACTTGAGTGGCTTGTTGTGTGGTTAGTCCAGTACCTTCCCAGTGAAACCAGTATGTTTGAGTTCTTAGCCTCGTTGTTCACCTGTGCTGCCTGGATTTCTGTTCTCTTTCGTGTTTATTATTAAAATCATAATTTCTCAGAACAGCCAGGGTCCACCGCCTCCGCCCTCGCCACCCACCACAACAAATCCTGACAAAAACTGCTGCTTGATCAGTTTTGGCTAGGTGACGATTATTTCAGTAATCAATGAATCTAACTAATATTTTTAACATGATCTATAGACTGAAGCCATTTTTATTGTCAAATTGTTTACAAAATGTTGAGAAATCAGATTCTATCCCTGATCAAAGCCAGATCTGATCTCTGACTGATCGATTGGTTTTTCCCTGAGATGAAAACAAACATCTGTTCAAAGGTGACGGGGTCACCGGTTCCCTGATAACCGGGTCAAACGTTCAGACTGGAACAAACACCCAGGTGTTTCCTCACCTGAGGCAGCGCTGCGTCTTTCATCTCATTAAAACAAAATCCACATTTATCATTTTATTTCTGAACTTTTTCTCCAAAACGCCAGTTTTTTTTTTCCTCTCTCTTTTTCTTCATGACGTCATCAGCTGCAAATAATCCATCTTTATTTTTGTTCCTGCTATTCTGGCTGTGCATGTGGGTGGGTGTGAATCCGTCTGAGTGAAACGCAGAAGGAAAACTGGGTCACTATTCTCCTCAGTTCAGGCAGAAGCTGCTCTCGCTCAGATCACCTCCCCATCCTCGGTTTTCCCGGTGCCATCGGAAACCTTCCCCGCAGACACACCAGCGTCCCCGGCAGCCAGAAGCTTCATCCGTCCCCCTTTTTCTTTTTTTTCTCCCTCTGGATGTGAAATCACAGCGTTTTGAGCAAGCTGGGGCTCAGTGAGAAGGGCACTGTCTCCCGCGCTCGTCTCTGCCAATGAAGACGCACAAAGACCCCCACCAGACTCTATTTTCCCCCTCAACGCTGAGCTCCCAAATCCAAACTGACAGCCATTCATGCCCAGAATACCTGGGCGAAAGCAGAGGGGGGGGGACACTATCTAGGTGTAGCAGGCAAATCCGCTCTTGTTCGACAGATCTGCGACGCTCCTGCAACTCATCAGCACTTTCCTGGTTTTCTCTCGCCGTCTTTCTGTGTTATTGTGCAGGAGCCGAGGTTTCCAGGCGCACAGAGTTAGCTTGTGCTGCGGTTTTATTTGTGTGCATCTCTGAGGGCCGCGGCGTGTTGTCGTTGGCACCACGGTGCCGCCTGGCATGAATGCAGCTACTCAGCAGACCAGCGCTAGCTCCCAATGATAAATCATGCAGTGGGTTAATGCAGCAGCAGGACCGCTATAAATAGTTGTTGAAAATCAGGGGGAGGATGCACATCGATTCATGGAAAAGTGTTTTCTAAACCTTTTCTGCTTCTGGTCAGCGCTGAGGGTCTGAAGCTCACAGCTGATCAATGGATTCACTTTTTGCTCTGCTTTGCTTTGGCTCCACTGCTGAACGGAGGAAAGCAGAGCACCAACTCGGCTGGATCAGTGCAAACATCTGATTTTATTATCAGGAATTGGAGTTAAGTTTCAGAGAGCAAACTTGTTCATGACTTGGAGACGTTTTAAAAATATTTTTACACCTGACAGTCGGGTACAATCTGTTCAACTGGGAACCAAAGCTGGATCTAGACCTGTCACCATAGCCGGTTCTGTCCCAGAAATCATTTCAATCATTTCAAAAACAGTCTCAAGATTTTCATTTTGAGACTATTTTTATTAAGTAATATATTGATAATGGCATTATAGTGGAAGTTCACACCCTCAAAGACAAATGAACTTTAATTTTATAAAGAACACGTAAAACTGGAACCGAACTGGAGTTCAGTTAAGACAAATTCAACAGTGGCTGGACTGTAAAAGTGAAAACAGTTAAATAATTTGGTGCCAAATCGTTTAAAGTTTTAAAAGTGAGTAAAATAATCTGAAAATCAACATAAAAATGAGGAATAAAGCAAACATGAGTCATTGTTTTACTTCCTCGTCCTTCTTTGTATTTTGATGCATAATTAATCTTAATAGTGATGTGTGAACATTAAAGCATGTTTTTGGTAGTTTCTTTTTCCCCGAGATTCACAACCTTCTTCTTTAAACAATTAATATTGATTAAAAAAGACCCAGTTTCATCAACATAGTTTTTCACTTATAACAAGACATTTTTCCTTTGTTATGTGTGAAATAATCTGCCAGTGGAAAAGGAACCTTTTCATCAATATTAGGGAATTATTGACTTAAAACAAGTTGCTGTATCATTTTGAAAAGCTACTTGTAAGTTAGTTTTATCTTATTTCAAATGTACTGAGACATATCCATTGCAAACCAGATTAAAGACTTTTTGTTTTTGCAGTGTAGGGATTTGTTTACCTCATGGAGAGTTTATTAATCTGTGCTGATTGTCTTCATGCTCTCAGATTCTCTACAGAAAGTAGGAATGAAATCAGATCCGTTTTCTTAGTTAGTCTTTGCTACTGAGAGCAGTCCAGTTCTTTACTGGGATAAGGCTGTTTACTGGATGCTCAAGTGTGTGTGTGTGCAGCCTGTTTTTCAGTGTGTGTGTGTGTGCATGCTTCCAGGCCTGCTGACAGTGGCACTTCAGCAGAATGTTTGCCCTTTCCTTCCTCCTTTGATGTGACCAGGTCCTGCTGGGATAATGAGCCCAGCGCCCCGCCGCAAGGTGAACATCCTGCAGTTCGCCCAGGGCTCTGCCAGCGCAGCCTCCCAACCCCCAACACACACACACGCACGCACACACACGCACGCTCACAGTGCCCAAACAAGACGGTGGAGCAGCCGACCTCCATTCAGAGCTGGTCCACTTCCACAGAGAGGACATACTGTGAAGACGCTAATGATCTTTTGTGTGTTTCCAGTCCACAGTTAATTCATGCTAATGCTGTAAATATCTCACAAGATGCAGACCGTCAGAATTATTCGGATTTCACAGCGTAATATCAGACATTTTGAAGAGATGTGTTATCTTTGCCACAATCTCACGTTATGCAGTTTTGTGGAAAATATTTTTTTATGGCAAGCCATTAGCACAACAAATATTACATATATTAAGGCATTTTTCTAATCTGTAAGTAATGGAATATGCTGTTTTACCACATGGTGAATCTCAGTGTGACGTAAATAACATTTGATAGGATTAAAAACATGCAATGGTTCCTCTGGACCCTTTCTGTTTGTGCGTTTCCGGTACGCCCTTAAATCTGACGCACAAGCTGCATCCACTGGCAGCAGCGATGGACGCAAAGCTGCTTCTGTCGACCCACAAAGGGTTAATTTCTGCTTCAGAAAACAATCTGAAGGAACACTGTGTAACAGGAGTCAGCCTGTCGGCGAATCTACATGCAAAGCATCTCATTACTAAAGAAAGATGAGCAGCCAGAAAAAGATTTTACACTAATCTGTTGGTTGGGTAACCTGTAGAACAAATTAAATACAATAAATATCTTTATTTTTGAGCTTCTCTGTCTATTTATGCAAAAACGAGTTTTAAAATGTAAAAATGTTGCTTATTTTGCCAATAAAAACAAAGCAATTGCATTACATTTACATTTTTAACTCAGTCCAACTATTAATTTATGCAAAATTCACATTTTGCAAGTTTTTGTTATTTGTGTTTCTACTGCTTCTAAAAACAGAGCGTTAAAATCCCACCCAGCCATTTTTTGGCAATAAGTTTGTTTTTTGGTGTCAGTTCAAAACCTTTCTAAAGATAACGTCATAAATAAGCAAGCACAACCCGTTACCTAGCAACTTCAGCACCCCGGCCGTTACCTAGCAACCCAAGCCGAGCTCCAGCATGCGCTCTACAATGGCTGCTGTTGTTGACTTACCATCCAAAAACCACTTGCTGCATTTTTATTAGTTGTGCAGGAGGCTCTACTAATGCTTTTCAAAGCATTAGTAGAGCCTAAAACTGTGCATCTGTTTGCAGCCATTTTCTTGTGCGTGAAAATTTGCGGGTTGTGGACAAAAGCAGCTTATCTGAATTTAAAGTGAGAGGCCTTGAAACAACTCAAAAATAGACACGACTGATGAAATATTAGAATCATCTATGAATGATTTTGTGCAAAAAATGTATTTTGATTTCTCCAAACCTGTTCAAGGAAGCATAGCAGGTCACCTTTAAGTATTGTACCAAATGTCTACTTACCACAGTTTCAAATCCAGACCGACTCTTTGCAGCCGTTGCTCTCGGAAAGCGTCTCTCTCCCTCCTTCCCTCTCGTTTCTCAACTCCTTTGCCCCCGTCTTGCATAACATGTTGGGAAATTTGCAGCTGCTTAATTTATGTTGCGTTTCTCCTCAGTTTGTTAATAGCAGCGGTGATGCACAGATATTAAGAGTTGAACACTTTGAAAGGCGGATAAAGTCTTTTCATCTGAGGCATGCACATTTCACACGCATTATCTCCTGCGCACATGCAGAATGTCAGAAACACGGAGCTGAAAAAACACGGCGGCTCGCTCCGAGCGCAGGTTCTGCGTGACGGCTAATCCACCTCGGTCCTTTTCAGTCGCGCTCACTGATTTTTGGGGAGAGGAGACGCTTTGCTGTTAATAGCTTTTGGTGTTTTGTTCATTTGCAGCGTGCAACTGTTAAATTAATTAGCTACCTGGTGTCTGATTCATGCAACATGAACACATTCTGGTTTTTAGCTACCTGTTTTCTGATTCATGCAACATGAACATATTCGGGGGGATTTTCTTCTTTTCTTTATGAGATTTAAATTGAAACTGGTCATTGAAAATGTTAGTTTTTGCTTCTCCAAACCGAACTCAAACAGAGCTCTGGTCATTTCTATCAACCGACTGTCGCCCTAAACGCTTCCGTTCTACTGTTGAGCTCTGATTAGCATGAAGGGGATTTTGATTGGAGTGAAAGGGGGGCAGAGGGAAAGATTGGGACTCATAACAGATGGATATTCGTCTCCAGGGCAGGCTTTTCCTGCTGCTGCTGTCCCCACGGTTGGCTTCATTACCCTGGGCTCCTGGTGCCGCCTCGCTTGCTGGCAGCCTGGCTTTCTTCCTCATTAATTGGGTTTGGTTACATTAAGCCCCCTGGCCAAGGGGCAATTCTGCTGGAGAAATATTCCGTTTTTAGAGCCTCACTCGAAGTCGGCGGAGTTCAAGCGGCTCTGCGGATGGTAATTGGTTATTTATTTAGGCTTCTGCAGGTTGGTCTCCAAAAGAGACGCTACTGCAGGACGATGTTTGCTCTCTTTTGTTGGACACAAACACACCTGGTCCTGGGATGACTGTAGGAATTCAGCAGCCGGCACACCCTTTGCTTCATACGCAAACATTTAGCATTTATGGATGCTTTGAGTCTATTGTCTGTGGAAATAAATGGTCTGGAGAAGGGAGTGGGCGCTCTGATGTCATCCTGAAAAGGTTCTCCTCCAGTGGAAACCGTGTTGCCAGACTGGGTGGGTTTCCGCCCAATTGGGATGCTTTTGAACATGTTGGGCTGGAACAAACTACGATGCCTTATTAGGCCCATTATGAAGGAAGAAAGGAGGAGTAAATTTCTGCCACGACACTCTGAAATTTTGAGATTGACCTCAGAAATTTTCTAGACAAAACGTGGACATTTCTGAGTTTAAAAAGTTTAAAATTTTCTACAAAAATCTCAAAGATTTTGAGATTAAAGTAAAAAAAAATCCAGAAAAAACCTGGAATGTTCAAAAGTCAAACATTTAAAAATTTTAGAAAATCTCTAAAATTGATCTAAAAATTTCTGAGTTTTTGGAGAAAATTTACTTCTTTTTTTTCTATCTACATTGGCCCTAAAACGTCGTAAAACTCAACTTTATTGGGTTGCTTTTTTCATTGGAATAACAACACAATAGTCAACACAAATATTCAAGTAACAGAATGTCTGTCTGTGCAGCAGTGAGGAGTTATTTCCATTAAATAAAGTTTAAATTTGGGTAGAAATTATGTTTTGGATGCTGGGAGTTGTTTGGATCTAGGCAGTGATTCCTTCCCTGTTTTCAGCCTATTTGTGCAGAATTATTTCTTATTTTTACTTCTATGCTAGCTTGATTTTGTTAACATTAGCATGTAGACGTGCTGTGGAATTTGGTTTGTTTTGGTTCAGTGGGAAAAAAAGGCGAACCACAGATGAACTTTCTGACAGGTCAGATGTTTTAAATGATCTAATCTATCTCTGCTGCATTCAGACTATCATGTCTTAATAATCACAAAATAAACATCAAGCCTGAAAACATAAAACTGTTTGCGTGTTTTTTGGTGTTGCATCCTGACCTTCTAGTGGAGCTGTTGTCAGTTAGTTGCTATGGCAACACGTATAACGAATACGGTTTTTCTGTGTTATTTTCATTTTGTGGAGGCACTAAATTAACAACACCTACATCTCCAGGTTCATTTTGTTGCCTTTTGATGGCAAGTGAATGAATCACCTTTTTGTCCTCCAGCGTTGTGTGCATGTGAGAAATTTCCGGATATTTAAATGACGATGTCTGGCGCTCCGAACACGGGTTTCATTAGAGGTTGAGATTTGTTCTGTTTTTTTTTTGGAGTTGGGCTGGTTTCACTGGAAACTGTCAGTCAGATCTGGCAACCCTGGGTGTGAATTATATCTCACAGCAAACCATTTCAGCTGCTTGCCTCATGGTTTCACATCCCGTGCTGGTTTGCTGCATCTTGGTGCTGCAGGATTTCGGGGAGTCGCCTGGGTGTGTTTCGGGTGAGAAGGGTTTCTGTTAGTGGGCAGATTTAGCAGCATGGGAACCCACTGCCGCCACT
Source organism: Poeciliopsis retropinna (assembly GCA_010277075.1). Taxonomy (NCBI): domain Eukaryota; kingdom Metazoa; phylum Chordata; class Actinopteri; order Cyprinodontiformes; family Poeciliidae; genus Poeciliopsis; species Poeciliopsis retropinna. Next base: position 2,000,138 of record VMRM01000039.1, on the reverse strand, counting down.
CGAGCTGCCGACTCCCCAGCTGTTTGTGAATCACCTCACACCGTTTCTGCTCTCTTGATTGTAGCCGCTGGCTCCAAGAGTCCTCATTGCATATAAATTACAGAAGTGGGAAGTGATTATTATAAAATTCCCGCTTTCGCCTTTTTCCCCCCACTCCACTCTGCAGAAGTGCTATAATTGAGTGGAGTACAAAAGTTGTGAGGCGGAAGAAGGAGAGGGATGGTTCAAAAGGCAACATTTAGGAGGGGTGGATGGTTCTGGTGTGACGTATTTCTCATGACCATCAGCCTTTAAAGGGACCAAATAAACGCCCACAGTCTCTGTCCACCCAGGGCTTCCTGCCAGTGCTGGTTCCAGACAATAAATTTCACCTTAAACCACATCTGAAGGCCCAGCCAAGCCTGGATATGATCAGTCTTCTCCGTCTCCCTTCTTCTGCTCTTCCTAAACAAAGAACAAGTCCGACACTGTAAAATGCTAAATCTTACCAAGTATTTTTGGTCTAGTTTCTACTGCAAATATCTAAGTTCACTTAAAATATGACAAAACTAACTGAGAAGTAACTTTTCATCAAGATATTGGAGTTTGTTCCAAGTCGATGATTCCTTCATATTGAAACAGTTCCAGTTCCACTGGCAGATTATTTCACTAACAAGACATTTTCCAAAAATTAAAAGTGAAAATAATCTGCCAGTATTACCAGTACGTTTTCATCAATATTAAGGAAAAGGACAAAACAAGCTCACATATTGTGAAAAGCTGCTTTTCAGTTAGTCTTGTCTTATTTAAAGTGTACTAATATATTTGCAGTAGACACTAGACAAAAATAGTTTGGTAGATGTTGTGTTTTTGCAATGTAAGCCTATTATTTGTCCAGTGAAACGGAAAGAAACTTCCAATATGGCTGCCCTCCACTGGAGCTTTTGGAGTCACGGTGGGAACGAGACGAAACAAACTCGGTGTCTTTAATTAGTTTGCATTTGAAACCAGTTTTTTTTCCCCCCTTTCTGTTCCTAATTTTAGTTCATGTAAAAAAAAAAATCTGAGGCACATTGAGGAAGCTGATGTGTGTTGCTACATAAACATTTCCAGGAAACATCTTTCTGTATCTTTTCACTGATGGTAACCATGGTTGCACAATAAAAATAATACAATAAGAAGACAGTCGTCCTTAGGAGGGAACTCTGTCTACCTGCACTCAAAGCCAAGTTGGTGAGACAGCAAGTCCAAAGAGAAAACTTTTGGCATCCTGCTGTCTAAAAATTCCTCTTTGGGAATCCATGCCAGCCTCAGATAAAAGGGAAATTCTGCGACTGTCCTGAAGTCCCCTTCCAGTGGGAAATGTCTGAAAACTTTCCAAAAGGAGGCAGCAGTTGTAGAGTCTTCATCCAACTGTCACATGAATTTAGATCAAACTTTTAAAATGTAGCAAAACAGAAAATGCAAATTGTGCATCTAAAGGTTTGGGTTTAATCAACCAGGCTAGTGTAATGTTGTCAGTGTTGGCGGTACGCACAGCTATAATAGGCAGGAAGTAAGAAGTTCAAACTAGCATGGAACAGAAATAAAGAGAGTTTTTTAGAGAGCTGTAATTGTCTTGTCTTTTACCTGGTGTTGGTGATGTTACTTCTGTCTTTATAGAGAAAGAAAGTAGTCTAACAGAAGAAACAACTGATTAGGTACAAGTTTGCTACGTCAGAACTTATTCGACAAATGTTTCCATTTGCAAATCAACTCTAAAATCCACCTCAGGCGAATATAAAAACATTTCTGAGAAGTAAAGGAAGTTCATTTTAAATCCTGATGTCTCCATCAATCTTTTGCAATGTGATACTTCCAGGTGCAAATAAAAACAATGTTGATGGAGACAAGGGCTACAAATAAATAACACTATATATCGCATTGGACACATGATCAATAAATAATACAGCTGATAAAATAATGGCAAAAGTTATTTTCCAAAAGTTTTTTTTTGTCATTATTTTAGGAATAAAATATCACTCCGATCCAGAACCGCACAGCATTCTGGGAGATGTAGGCAGAGGAAAGACTCACTCGGCTAGCTAAGCTATGTTGGTAGCTTCAAGTAACCCACTCAGTCTTTGGTTGCCTAGCAACAACCTGCTGAGTAACTTGCCATAACTGCTTAAAAGTAACAATTAATGACATGGAGTGAAAACTGTGGATAAGAGGGGAAAGGTCACGCCACCAGTTTGACTATTTCAGATATTTAAACATCAATATTAATAAATATCGATATTGACTGATATGAAACCTTTGTATCGCGATACGTTTTCCAGCCATATTGTGCAGCTCCAAAGGAAACACGGTTTCCAGTGGACCATTTTAGGATTCTACCTCCATGGTCCTGATTGTCCCAGGAATCGACCCGATTCAGGGTCCAGAGAGCTCCTGCTTCCCATCCCGTTGGATAAAACGAAGGACGAAGTCGAAAACGAACTCGTCTTCGCTCCTTGATCAATGTCAGAAACATTGATCCTGAACTCTAAAGAACCGACGCTCCCCGTCTTTGGATGTCCCGTTATCGATGACTCTTCTGTCCTCCATAAGGAAATGTTGGTGTCGTTCAGCCAAAAAGCCATTTATTCTGTATTGGTCACAGGTCTGCAGCTCTTCCATGGTGGATTTGCCTTTCTTTCTCCCTGAATGGAAGCTGTTTATTGAGAACTTGATGAAAAATGGGATTTGACAGCTGGAACTGGGAGAAGCTGAGGAGCTGCTCCTCCAGAGTTGGTCACTTCCAGGAGCTTTTTCTCCTCCACAAGTTGAGAGACTTTTAGGTTCTTATCTCATTCCCACAGGAGAACAAATGGGAGTGGAGCGGATTAAAATAATACTGGCGAGAAAGCTGTAATTTAGCCTCCAGTGTGGGCATGTCCTGCTCCCTTTTGGCCTGCTTAGTCCCTCCCTTCAGGTTTAACAGCCTCATTAAGAAGCCTGTCCCTCTTTGGAGACACGCCCACCTTCCTGGATTATCCCATCACCTTTGACCCTTTGTGACTGGAGGTCAAAGAAGCTGTTTCACCTGAGCTGAAGCTCAGTGCTGCTAGTTTTTGTTTCCCTGAAACAAGCCACACATCAGAGAGTCCACTGCGTCCCGTGTTTGATGGAGCGCCGCGAGGCTTAAAGCCGAGCTGGAAAGACGAGGAGCTAAATTGGCAGAAGGGATTGGAGCCTCGGCCTGATTAGGGATCCGGGGTAAATGATGCCTCGTGTGATCGGGGGACGCTTTCGTTTCATGGTTAGGACGTTCCCAAAGGGTGATGGGAAGGGGAGGGAGCCTTAAACCGAAGCTGGTGCCAGCCTGAGAGAGGATCGCAGAAACTCAGACATTCCAGGCATCCCGTGTTGGAGAGGTTTTATGAAGTGTGTGTGTTTGTGTGTGTGTGTGTTTGAGTATGATGAGGGAACCAGTCACTGCTTGGCACTGCAGGAATGTCACTTTAACACACAAGTCATTAGACAACAATAAAAGCAGTTTGTTATATCGTCTCTTTAAGAGAATTACTTTATTTAAAGGGTCAGTAAATTGTAAAAGCACCAAAATACACAGAAACTTCTGCTAAAGCGCTAATGTTTCTGTTTAGCATTTTTGCTTATTTTAAAAACATTTAGCGTAATGTTTAGCTGGTTAAGTGGCTTCCTGAATAAACAGAAGCACATATTTTTACTTGCAGTTCCAGACAGTGAAAAAGTGAGAAAAAGTATCTTTGTTAAAGATAATTTAACAAACTGTTAGCTAACTTCACTGTTAGCTAACACGCTAACAGTGAAGCAAACTCAGCTTTAGCGCAGGATGTTTATAGTTATGCTCTTAGTTTGAAGTTGGCAGCAGCTCATCTTCTTTTGTTCTTTTCTTTTTGCAACATTAATTTTATTTCAATATAAGAAATTGAAATAATTCTTATATTAATTTCAGTTAAATAAATTGAAATAAATTATGTCAAAATTAGAAAATGTAAATTATGTCAAAATTAAATTGTTACTGCAGGGTTGTAGTTTTTCTAATGCAGGTTTAACATGAATTGACGTTGATACTTTAGCATTAGCTTCCATTAAATACCATGTTGATACAGTTCTTTAGCAGAACTAATATTCATGCTTTATGATTAGCACAACTAACTGCCAATAACAAAGATAATAAACAGCAGGGCCTGTTGGACTGATTCATGCTGTGGCCTCCGTCTCTCCTTGTGTCGATCCGATTGATTCCCAATCACATAGCAACGTTTCCATTTAAAGCACAATCTGCCTCTAACCTTGGTATGATTTATTTGATTATTATCAGAAAGTGCATCAAAGTTCATCCATGTTGTGCTTAAAGATCGGACATGGTGGCGGTTCTTCGTCTTGATCGGTAGAACCGTCTGGCGGTTCGGTGTTGATAAAACCGGCGCGGTGCGGTGGACGCCGCGCCCCGCATTTAGCCGAACTTCCTGTGGAGGTTTGGACTGCAGCTCGGCTCAGATGGCGAACAGTAGATTTAGCCTGGCTGAGTGTTTCCATGTGTGCGCTGCAGCTGAAGCAGATGAAGCGGTTAGCCGGTGTGGGTCGGACCGGGTTTGGACCGGTTTCCCTCTGAGGTCGTAGGTCTCTGTGAGTCAGCTGGGGATGAAGGCTTACAGTCAGGCCGCCGTTTGCGTGATCACCGTCTCCTAAAAGCTGCTGCAGATATTTTCTGCTTTCTCTCGTCAGCCCTCCTCCTCCTCATCCCCCGGCTCTGGTTCTGTAATGAACTCCCCTTATTCACCAGCTAATGACTGCCTTTGATCTGCAGCCTCAGACCTCTGCTCCAGCTCTACCTCTCATTTCTCTCCCTCTCCTCTGCGCGCCGCCGAACACGCCGCTTCTTCTCGCTCCTCCCGTTTGCATCCTTTGACTTGTTTTCCCAGCCTCCCTGCAGGGAGTCGGGCTCTCAGTCCCGCTGACCTCGGCTAAACAAAGTTTGGAGCTGCGAGGCTTCAAGACGAGAAATTTACGAAATTATTTCGTCTTCCTGAACAAAAGTTTAGAGACCGGAACCTGCAGCTGCGTTGCGTTATCCGTGCGTCACGCAGCGGCAAACTGAGTCATGCTGCAAGTACCGTAAAGCAGATGAGTCTAATGGTTGTCACGTCATGGTTTTTGTCTCCTCAGTCCAACAAAGTCCCGGTGGTGCAGCCGTCCCACGCCGTCCACCCGCTCACGCCGCTCATCACGTACAGCGATGAGCACTTCGCCCCGGGGTCCCACTCCGGCCATCACCCCCAGGATGGAGGCAACAAACAGGGTGAGACACAGGATGGTGATGAACATGTTGAGCATTTTTTTATTTGTTTGACATTTAAAAATGAAGTTAAACTGAATGCAGTTCAGTTTAAGACTTAATTGTAGTCATGGGGCTATGAAACGTTTACAGAAGTCTCTAAAAGTTGCTCTCATTGTTTAAAGTGTTTCTAACGAGGGAGCAGAGTCGGCAGAGGAAGTCTGATAGAGCATCACAGTGCTGCCCCTCCCCCACCTGATGCTGCACACTTTTTCCTGGCTTTCGTGTAGGGAACCTGTAGGATTCAAGGGGTTCTGGACCACAAGAACCGGGAAACACTTGAAACACCCTTTAAAACAGTTCAGAGCTCAAACATCAAATAATATGCATCCATATTATTATCAGTTTATTTAGCAGCAGTTCACAGCAAATGTCGTCTCAAGACGTTTACGAAAAGACTCATTTCAGTTCAATCACACACATGTTGCAGTTGCTGGAGACTGAACCTGGACTAAACCGAAACCAACGCGTTAGTCTAGCAGGAGAAATGGATCGCGGTCTTTAGTCAAAGACAAACGAGAAATCCTTCAGTCACTAAAATCTGACGCCTCTGGATTTGGGTTTTATGGAGAAGGAATTTGTGCTCAGTGTCTTCAGAGAAGAAAGTGAACTAGCAGGACCTGTTGGACCGACATCGTCCATCTCTTCATGTATTTATCCACCAATGAGTCAGCAGTGCCCACCAACACTATGTTGTTTCCTTCAGAGGTTCTTGGTGCAGCGCCCCCAGAGGCGAGGAGGGGAACAGGTTGCTCTCCGGGTTTGGTTGGTTTGACTCCATGCAGTGAGAAAAAGAACCACAGCAGATGAAAATGTAAAAATGTTGCAATTTTGGAACCCAGTGGACCTGAATCTGCCAAACTATCAGGTGTGAAAACAGCATTATAGAACTCCAGTTCTGTTAACGTCCGGTTCGTTTGGGGAGGAGTGAATGCGTTCTCAAACTAAAACTCTGGTCCACCTGCAAACCTCGATATGGGTTTGGTCAAACTAAATTCTGATGCGGTTCAAATGTGAACGCAAGCGGACCAGAGACCGCCTCAAAAGCAGGAAGCGGAGTACTGCGCAGGGCATTCTGGGTAAATACAACCAAAACAAATGCACTAGTCTGACGCTAGCTAGAAATGGATTGTGGTCTTGTACCAAGGACAAATGACAAACCCTCCAATTACTAAAATATGATATAGCTCCATTTTTGTTTACATTTTGTGAAGAAGGAAGTTGCGCTCAGTGTCTTCTTTGAAGGCGTTTGCCTCATTTTCTTCCATAGTTCCCCTATGGCAAACAGGTTTGTCAATTAGTTTGATTTATTTAACACAGTTTAGTGAGAAAGAGAACTAAACCAGCTGAAAATGTAACAATGATGCATTTTTTTTTGTCATGGACTGGAGAAATCAGGTGTGAAAACAACCTACTGGTCCAAGCATGTAGGATTACAATATCAGAGGCGGGTAAACAGGATGATAGAAGAGAGTAGTTTGGGCCCAACGGATTCACTCATCACTGTTAAACATATTTACAATATGGTTCTTGTAGATTAAAACAAGACGATAGACGACTTGTCATGCAATTATAAATTTGTAAGACAGCTAAAAGAGTTCTGGGTTTGCTCAGGCCTTAAAATAAACCCAAGTTGCCGTCTGATGACAAATGAGCAGCCTTTGATGAAAGACTTCAAGCTCTGGAAGAAAATAAAGGGCCGGCTAAAAATACTGCAGCGACACATTGTCGAACCCAATTTTTATTTAACTTATGCTCGAGTGTTTTTCTTCTTCTGACTGTCGCTGCTGTCAGGAATGAGTAGAGACGCTCCGACCCGAAGGTGTCACGGTGAAGTGGGATCTGGTTTGAAGCCGCCCGTCGGCCGGCCGCTCCCTCGGCTCGGCTCGCAGGAATAAGATCAAGCTGCAGCTCTGACAGTTTGGACGAGGCGCCGCGGCCCCGCACAGCTGGAGGCCTTGGCAGCTTCTCCCTGATGCTGAGGGAAATAAAAAACGGCGTTTCGTCCTCCACCTTTTCGCTTTCTTCTCCCGCGATGATGAAGATGATGAAGACGGGACCGGCTATAAATAACGCTGCGGAGCGGAGATGTGAGGAAGCTGTGCTCCACATACGCCTCGCGTCTGCCAACATGCGCTGTGATGTCGAAGCATGAAAGAACAAACAGCAAACAAATAAAGAAAAAACTAGATTTCAGAGAAAAGGTTTTTACTTTTCACATCAATTCCTGACAATAAAGAGAGAAAAAAAATCCCCAGAGGGCCATTTCTTTTTTTTTTTCCCCTGCATTTGATCTGCGCTCTCATAACCCAACAGAAATCCACGTCCAAGCAATCTGGCTGCAGAATTAGCTGTAAATGATTTCCCCAGGCGTATTCATGTGTATCGGTGGTGCTAAGCTGAGGATGCTTAAACCAAATCTCTCTTTTTAAATTTTTTTTTAGCTGTCCCTCTTGCTCTTTCTTTCCCTCTCAAATCGACCAATAGCTGCTCTGCCTCCTTCGCAGGGCTCAGACTTTGATCTGCTCGTTAATTATGAAAACAATCATGGATTTTCTCATTATGAGCTCTAATATGCGCGGGGCTGCTGCGTGGGATGGAAGGTCGAGCGGAGGGAGGGGGCAGAGGAGAAGCATGTTGAGTTAAAGAAATGAAGACGGGAGCCAGATTTAGACGGAGCCGCGGCTTCCAGTGGGAATGTCTGCTGGATTTCAGTGGGACGAGAGGAAAACAAAGGTTTTCTACAGGTGAGAGGGACGAGGTGCTGCCTCACGCTCAGAGGAGTGTGAGGCAGCGGATTAGCCACAGCCTCCCACTCGGCCTTCCTCTCTGAGGAAGAGGATGGAAGCCTCTGCAGACCTTGGCTGGGAATGATAGAGGAGGAAAGGCATTTGACCTTTTTTTCCCCCCTTTCATGTCACTGGATTACTCTCTGCAAAAGGATTCCCATCTTTTTAATTCATAATTTAATAATAATTTGTTTTCCTTCCAGGTCGCCAGGCTTCCATGTTGTCAAAAGCTCTGCAGTTATCCTGAACATCAGTTTCTCTTTGCGTTGATCTATCGATGTCTAACGTAGTGCATGACTGCAAAATGCATGTAAAAGTAAAATGTCTGCAATCCACTTCTATTCCCCACCTTTTACTCTGATACCCCTGAATAAAATCCAGTGTTATGAGCTAAATACATGCATAACCTGATTAGCAAACATAAACATAAACAACAATAATAATGATAATACAGACCTTTGGGCACTTAAATAACTTAAACATAACATAATATGTAAGAGAAAACATAAAATACAGAAACCCTTAGTAAATGCAGCATTTTTTCTTGAGGGCTGCAGAGGTTTTGCATGAATTTCTCTCAAATTTACACAAAATCAACAGGTTTCATGAATAATTGAGTTTATTCAAAAATGTTAGCTATATAAATGTTTTCAGGCCAAAATTGACCCTTCAGAAAAGCAGAAAATAAAAGAAATACAAATCTGGAACTGATTTGGGTCCATGTGACTTTATCTCCAGTTTATCTCCAGTTTAACTAAACATGATTGTGCAAAAACTCCTGCACAGCTGAGCCCATATTGTTTTCCCACCAGATTGTCCAGTAGTCTTTGTTCAATTAGGGACCAACTATTGCATCATTTATTGCATTTTCAGCTGCTGTTTGTGATGCACAAACAATCCAAGCCCTTTGAGGAACCTGTTCCCCTCCTCGCTTGTGGTGGCTCTGCAGCAAGAACCACTGAAGGAAATGACACAAAAACCTCTGAAGAGCCTGAACCCTCCTTCAAAAAAAAACAAAAATGGAGTAGCATCAGATTTTAGCAGTTGCAGGATTTATCGTTTCTCTCTAGCAAAAGACCACAAGCCATTTCTCTTGCTAGCACTAGACTCACACGTTTGTTTTGGTTCTATTTACCCAAAATGCTCTGTGCTCTAGCCTGTCTGTTGATGCCCTTGTTGCCAAGGAGATGAGTATAAAGGACCTTGCAGGCAGAACTTCTTGATTTTGCTGCTTCATGCAATGAAACTGCCTCTCATCATGAGACACATGATTTACACTGCATGCGTCTCCGTTGTGCTGCACACTTCACCGGTGGAGTGGAGTCGTTCCTGATTTAGAGCTCGGATATCGATGCGTCAGAAACTGCTAAACTTCCATGCCAAAGTCGACAGTTCCTCAAGTTCATTGAAAAGCAACTGAACAAAACGTGTCACCGGATCATATCGTACTGCATCTAGCAATTTCTAGGTTGCTAAATGCAACAGAGTGTCTTATATAGGTTTTTTCCTCTACATGATGTGTTTTTTGACTAGTGCAAATTTTACTTCAGAGTTACGTATAGTCTGGGAAAATACTGCACATGAAATATTTTGAAGTTTGATCTTGTTACATGAGAAAATACGAAAACGTTCGAGGGGTGAAGGTTGGAATACTTCTTGCATGAAGGCATGTTGTGGAATATTTCTAAATAAAACAAAAAATGTTAAATGTTTGACCTACAACAGGACTTCAAGCAGCTATCCAAAATATTAATGTCAACAATAACAGTTAAAAATACAAAACCTCATCAAATGACAAACAGCCAAAGTCCAAATTTCTCAGAAAATCTGGAGAAATGTTTATTAAAGATTTAAGGTAAGTCTGGCTGCTTGGGGGGAAACATAATGAAGTGAGGGATGGGTTGAAGGTAGCAGGAAGTAAAGCAGATGTTTGTCCTCCTGCCGTTCTGTTTTTACTACGTTGTGTCACTAAAATAAACCTCTTGACCTTGAAGCTCGGTAGGAGCTGCAAATTGAGGAGCTTAGCAGGGAAACAGCTTCAGCTATCCAGCTTAAGGAATCAGAAACAGTGAAAGGGATCCGGCTCTGCACACATCCTTTCTGTCTGGTCAGTGTGAATCTTAGTAAAACCTGAGTAAAGTTTCTTAAAGTCCAGGGGCTTCATGCATAAAGCGGCGTGCGCAAAAAAAAAAGTGCGGCACCATATTTTACTCACAAGTCTGCATGTATAAAAATTAACTTTGCAAAACATGGAGAATCAGCATTCAGCTTCTATGCACCACAAATCTGGAACAAACTTCCAGAACAAAATAACCGAAACACCGAGTTCCTCTAAAGGCTAAAAGTTTAGAGTTACCTTTCACTGGTAAAAACTGGAACATTGATCAACATATTTGATCATTTTGATGATGGCACTAGACAAAATGTAAAGTTTTCTATTTGTTTTCATGACTTGTATTATGTTTTTAAGGTGTGAAGCACCTTGAATAGACTTGACTCAACCTGGTGTTGTTTATGACTGTATGCTTTGTATCTGAACATGGTGTCTGTTTGCAGGAATGCCCAGGCATCATCCTGGACCAGACATGCCCAACTTCTACTCCCTGTCTCCTGGTGGAGTGGGACAGATCACGCCCCCTCTAGGATGGTGAGTCACACACGGCGCTTCTGGGTGATAAATCTGACGCAGAGCAGCCGCTGGCTCTGGTGAGCAGAGCCGGCCTGCAGCTGCAGCTGGGAGGTCTGCGTCTGGCTGGTTCTGCAGCGCTGCTGTGGCTCCGACCGCACCGCACATCCACTTTCCCCCCCCTGCTGCTGCGTCTCCTTAACCTCCATCAAAGCTTCTGAAGCGCTCGTCTCTTCAACACTCACTCTGTGATTGAGAAATACGTTTCCAGTCTTTGTTTTGCTCTGTTCCTTCATTTTTTTTTTCAGTTTGCGTCAGGCTGAGTGAAGCCATGTGGAAAGCAACACACAAATGTGTTAAACCAGTCATTCATCCTCTCTTCTCTGAAAATCTGATTACCTCCAGCTTTTGGCTCCATTTTTCATTTAGTGTCACTTCTGAAGACGAAAACCAATTTTGCCAACTGTCTAAAACAATTAAAGGATTTTTAAACCATGGTCACATTTCTGCAACCACTGCTTGGCACCCAGTAAGATTTTGTGTCTTTGTGTTGTGGTTCCAAAGTATTTTTGTTTAGTTTATAGGCCAAATATCTTGGTACTCTTAAAATAAGACAAAACTAACATACAAGTAGCTTTTCAGAGCTGCAGGAGCTTGTTTAAGTCAATAATTTCTTATTATTGATGAAAAAGTACTGGCAGATTATTTCACTCCTAACATGGGAAAATGTCTTATGAGTAAAATTATCTGCTAGTGAAACTAGAACTTTATCATCAAGCCAAAAGCAAAAAAAAAGTATTTAAAAAGCTAGTTCTGCTAATGCTAATCCCGACATCGTGGTATTTTGTGAAAACTGATGTGATCCACCATGTGTCAAAAACGCAATATTTGCTGCAACACCATGTATCTCGGTCTGCAGTGTTACTCATGGTTTCAGTTGTTCAGTGTCACTAACGTTGTTGCTATTTATTGAAAGTTAATGCTGGAACGCTAACCTATATTCAAATTATATCTGCCATTGAAAGACTAAAATCCTGGAGCACCAATTTAATTTTGACATCATTTACAAGTTCTATAAAGCACTTAAGTATTTACTTAGGTATATATTTTGCTCTCCATTATTTTGTTCCTGTATGTTTCTTGTTTTAAACAAAGTTATTGGGGGGAGAAAGGATATACCACGAGGGGAAGTACTTTCACTTCGAAATAAGAGCATAAATATGAACGTCTAACAACTTGAGTTCTTAAAAGTTGATAACCAAAACTTCAACACAGATGTTGAACATTATTCAACTGAAAGTTTACAAAATACAGAAGTAAATTAGTATTTATCCCAAAGAAAAAGAGGAAGCTCAGGGCGCTAACCATTTTCAAATGGAAGAATTAGCTCTGCTATTAGCCATTAGCAAGTATTCTAACATTTATGTCCATTTTTCTGACTTGTAAGTAAAATTATGTTTGCTGGTGTTGATGAAGAAAGCCAGCAGAGCAACTGAACATTGTGTTTCTATCCAGCTGCCTGTCGATTTATACATAATGTTGAAATATATTCTCAATTAAACTAAATAAGCTTCAAACTCAACAATAAAGTGAATCAAAAACAAAATGGTTTACAAGTTACTTTTTGTTCTGCTCATTTAGCTTTAGTATATAATTAGATGCTATAAGAACACCAAACAATCCTTAAAATTCAGAATGTTTTAAATTTGTAGCCAGAATTTCAGACGGTCTAATAAACTAAAATATGTGTGTTTGGCTTAATTTCTTCCTGCAGGTTCTCTCACCACATGGTGCCCGGCCCCCCAGGCCCCCACGCAACAGGCATCCCTCATCCAGCCATCGTCAACCCGCAGGTCAAACAGGAGCCGCCACATGAAAGTGACATCATGCACATGTACGTCCACCTCAGACTGCTGGGGTTCTTTGTCTGCAGCATCCATGTCAAACTCATTTTAATTTTGTTTGGGCCATTATAAATGTTCTCAAAGGGCCTTTTGTGCTAAAATGTATTTAGCACAAAATAAATAATAAACAGTATTATTTACGTTAAATAATACTGAACATCTTTTCACATTGATCGGTTCCACCAGGATTTTGACATTAGATTTTTTTTCTCTTTTTGCAATCAAAATCACAGATTTTGTGGTGCTAATTTATAAATATTTGCAAAGAATTTTGCAATTTTACGCTACTGCATGACACTAAAAGTACCATTTTGTTACTCGCAGCATCGATCACGGACTGCAACTTGATATGGAGTAATGCTGAGGCAGTAGAAGAAATACTGCCACCTGCAGGGGGGTAGCACCACTTAAACCCAGTGTGTTTGTGGCATTTTTGCATAAAATTTGCAATAAACTCACAATTATGCATTAGTATAAAAAAGTGCATGAATTTTTGCTATGGCGGACCAGTTTTGGCTCCTGGGCCTCGAGTTTGACACATGTGTTTTACAGTATTCCCATTGGTACCATGGGAATTGCCAGAGTGGGAGCAAAGTGCTGCAAGCTCACTGGGGGGATTTCAGCATTTGGTTTTAAGTACTTTCCAATGTTCTGTGGACAAAGTTTGGTTGCCATTAATGATGAAGTAATCTCTTCGCATGAAGGACTAGGAGTGTGCAACTGCACATGATTAAAGAGGCAGGGGCCCATGGCGTGGCAGCGCTTCTCACGCGGCCCGCCATTGGCCGGGAGAAACCAGTCGCCATCGTGGCACCGCAATTTCCTCCTTGTGCCGCTACGCTCCTTTTCATTCTCTCATTCTCCAACCATTTTCTTTGATTTTCTTCACCTCGGTCCGCGGCGTCTGCAGGAAGTCCCAGCACGAACAGAGAAAGGAGCAGGAGCCGAAAAGGCCGCACATCAAGAAGCCGCTAAACGCCTTCATGCTCTACATGAAAGAGATGCGTGCGAACGTGGTCGCCGAATGCACGCTGAAGGAGAGCGCCGCCATCAATCAGATCCTGGGACGAAGGGTACGTCACGCGTCCCACTCATTTTATCAGTTTTTTTTGTTCTTTACAACTCAGATTGCCTACAGATCACAGTCTAGGACCCTGGAATTACAAAGGCTTCCATCTGCATCGCTGCAGCGTGCTGCGAGGTTTTGTAGTTTGCGATGATTGCCTGAGCCAATTACTGCAGATTCAGTCCTGTGTCAGATTGTGCGCCATAAAATCTGCCTTGATGATGGCTCAGTTGGAAATGTGAAAAACCTGGATCCGCGTTGAAAGCCCTAATGATCCGGCAGCTCAAATCACATGATAATTGCTCGCCGGCGCAGGTTGAATAAAAAGTGATTGTAACTTAGTCTGCGTTCACACTGCAGCCTGAAGTGACCCGATTCCGATTTTTTTTATCAAATACGATTTTTTTTGCTGTAGCTGTTCACACGTCCAAATAAATATGAGCAGTATGTGTTCTGCAGTGTGAGCGACCGGAAAGTGTCCCGCATGCGCATTAGAGGTCGCAATAATGTCAGCGTTGTCATGGTTTTGCCAACTGCCATAAAAAGAAGAAGTGCTCATTGTTTGTGGAGGTAACCATGGATGCTAACGGTGGAGCATAGCTTACATTGTTGTCCGACCAGAGCAGCATATTAACAACTTAATCCTCATTATAGTTCACCATGGTTGTTGTTCTTCCCGCTTGCGCAAATCAGGAGGCAGAATAGTGACGTGTGTCGAGTATCGGTGACGTTCAGGTCAGATGAATGCGACCTGGACGTGAGGTCACATTTGAATCGGATACCAAGTGGACCGGGTCACATTCAAAATGTTCCATTCTTATTTGAATTGATGTTTTTTTATTCATCTTAAATTTTAAAATAGTCAGATTAGTAACTCCAGACTTTGCTATATGAGAAAACCATCATGATGTTGGTTCACTTATGATGATGCTCTGTGAATGACTTCCTTTTTCCAAACATATTCTCTTCTGGAAGTTGTAAAGTGAGAGATCCAAGGCTGGTTGTTCTGATTTTCACAAATCAGGAAATTTCTAGAAAAAAATGACTTTTTGACTAGACCTGTCTATATCTGCAGTGAATGTAGCAGTAAACATGTTTAAAACAAGCAGAACTGTTATAAACAAACTTACCACACATCATTGTTTATTTTTTATTTTTTTTTCAAATCTGCAGCAACATTTAGATGATTAATGGATTCTTTTGACCAAACTCTGAAGACTCAACTGTATGATAACAATTAACTGTTCTGTATTTGTCCCCCCCTCTAATCTTTGTACTGAAACAGTGGCATGCTTTATCTCGGGAAGAGCAAGCTAAGTATTATGAGTTAGCCCGCAAGGAACGGCAGCTCCACATGCAGCTCTACCCCGGCTGGTCCGCTCGAGACAACTATGTAAGTATCAACAGAACAGATCGGCAGCGGTGCGCGTGCTTGCATTCATGTTGTTTCCATGTCTGTTGTGTGATTTAGTCTTTTAAAGGCGCACATTAATTCACAGGAGCTGTCTCCGTGTTAATGGGGCCCGTCTGCAGAGCCTTTGTTTCTACATAATGTGTAATTCATAACACTGTTATGGTGCCTTCCACGCAGAGACGGATGTTAGGATCACGGCGATTATTATTGTCACCGAGAGTGAAAATTGCCTTGTAATGGTGATGCTGGTCTTTGATGTGCCGCATCGGCGTAGAGCTTCAGATGTAGAAGCGGCTGTCGGCGCGAGCCGAGGAGGCCGGATTGTTCCTCCCAGAGTTCACCTCTGCTCCCCCCAGCTGTGCATTTTGTTTCTGAATGCGCCGCAATCAGAAAGGTTTGGGACGTACAGAGGGTTTTAGAATATTCTCCTATTCAAAAGTACAGCAGCCGAGAGGAACAAATGTGCAGCAAAACGCGGCAAACTCATGAATGATGCAAACTCCAAAACACACAAATACAAAAAAGTAAATCCAATGCTGCAAACAAAAACACAATGCTGCAAATAGCTCCACAAAACACAGGTCCTCCAGACCACTAGGTGTTGTTCTGTTGCATGTGTATTTCTGCTTTTGGAGTTTGCATCATTCAAGTGTTTTGCTGAGTGTTTACATGTCTGCACCTGTGGGCAACAGTACAGAAGTATTGAGGTTTGAGAAGGTCTGCTAACAGTTTTCTTTGGATTTATGGTGCTTTTTAAACATTTCCAGACAAGTGGAGCACATAAGAAGGAGCAGGGATGGGCACCAACAAATTAGCTTACGCTATAATCTGGCATCAAATGGGTTTTATATTTGAGCAGCATATTGTCCCTTTTAAATAAAGTGTATTATATTAACTAAACAGTTAGTTGCGCTAACCCTGAAGTTCTAACAGCAATCATTAGTTCTGGTCATGCTAAAGCGCTAAATCGACATGGTATTTAGTGGAAGCTACTGCTAAAGTGCCAACAACTTAAATTTAAATTGTATATGTTCTTGAAAGACTCCAGCCCTCGAGCAACAATTTAACTTTGATATAATTTACATTTTATATAATGTGCTTAAATATTGCATGTATATTTTTATATCTTGTTCTCTATGTCCCTGTTTTATTATTTTTCCTGAAATAAAGTTATTGGTGGAAAAAAAGAGGCAACTCACCAAGACAGGGAATGAAACTGCTGAGTTAGTAGTCTTCACCCCCTTCAAAATAAGAGCATGACCATAAAGGTCGAACTAATTGAAGAAAAAACACAAAAGTATCTCCACTTTGAGCATATCTGATGCATTAGATGCTGTAATGACGTAAGTCAAGCCAGATGACCTGAACATTATGTGCTGTTCATTCCAGATGTGTGTAGTTTCATACTCAATGTTGAAATAAATGGAATTGAATTGAGGAAAGCAGAGGAAACTGAGCATTTTCAAAGTGAGCAACAAATGCTAAAGCAAAAGTTATCTATTAGTTTAGTGGTTTAGCGAAAAGGAGTGTTCCTTCAAAGATGGAGTAAGAAGCAGAAGCCGAGTCCAAAGAAAACCTTTGAAAAAGATTTTCAGAAATCCTGGAGAACAATTATTCAAGAAAACCTGGCAGCTTGGACTCAAACAGTTTTGAGTTTAAATGTGTTTTCTAACTGTAGCACTTTAGGAGTGTGTATCCAAACCTGTCCTCGTGCGTGTGTTTGTGTGTGTGAAAGTGATGTGTGATATTTTTCTGAGAGAGAGCACCAGCTTTTATTAAAAGTGTGGCTCCGGCACTCACCTTCACTCCACCACCGAAGTGCTTTGTGGTGTTTACCTGCCTCCCCTCGGACATCGACAGCACCCCCTGCTTTGTGCCGCCGCCGCTTCGCTGCCGACCCGCTGCTCTGAGAGCCACCCAACCGCAGCATCAGCTCTAGCTTTCCCAGGACAAGTCGATCGTCTTGCTGTTAGTCACGTCACAGAGATAAGAGCATGACTCATTCTTTGCCTGAATCACCAGCTGTTGACTGGAAGCATGTCTTGCCTGGAAACCCCACACAGTTCAGGCGTGCCTCACCTCTCTCATCCCTTCTTTCACCCACACTCGCTCGCTCTGTCCTCCTCGACGCCTGCCGCAGCGGCAGAAGGCAGATTAGCTCATGAATAAGTGGATTAGCAGACTTTGCAGCTGGAAACCAAAGTGCTTCTCATATTTGAGTAGAACGACTCCTCTCTGCTATCTATACCTTTAGTGCCCCCCCCTTTGGGGATTTAGCTGAAGCTATAAATCCTCGCATGTCCTTACTGGAAGGAGAGCGCTGCTTTCTGCAGAGGACACTGCTCCAGTTTTAGAGAATATTTTAATTGCTCTTATTGTTTCTCATCTTCAGATGTAGACAGAACAGGTTAATATGCACTGCAAAAACACACCCCAGCTGCGTTGTCATTAACCATAAAATGGAGCAACTTGCAATAAATTTGCTCGTAAAATACCCCCCACATTTTCGATAAGGTTTTTTCAGGTATATCAAAACACGTTTTTAGCATCACACGATTCATGATCCACAGCCAGATGTTAGTACTGACGGAAACAACAAAGAAGCCGACAGGAAGTAGAAGGAGGATGATGTTTTGTTTTGGGGTTTTCAGTCCAGCATGAAGAATCCATAGCTCACCTGTAAAATCGCCGAATACATCACCTCCAAAACGCTGCATACGTAGCCACTCCCAGTAGGCGGGGCTTGTCACTGAATAGCTAGCGCCATGGCTCAGTTATGAATACGTCTCATTTACCTGTTTGCAACAAGCCTGTTCACTCGTGATTTTAATTTAATTTCTTATTCAATGGAAACAGTAATTGCAAAAATATGTTCTTTTGACATTAGAATATAGACAAAGACTTGGGAACAGCTACTCTGACCAAGTATTTTTACTTTCCAGTGCAGATATCTCAGTACACGGCCGTAGCTACTTGCTAGCCACGAGACAATGCTCTCACAAAGCTACAAAATATGTGAAGAAACATCGACTTTTAAAATTTTTTTCTCTTTTATTCACAATTTAATAATTATTGCAGCGGTGTAGCATAATTGCTGCCTCTGGTTTTAGCTGGTCTACTGCTGGACGGTTCCTTCTGCCTCTTTCCTGTCACAAACGTTTCCATGGGTGCTTGCGACGCTAGCTTGAGGGGCAAAGCAGCTTAAATTTGACTGGCAGCCATTCAGAAAGGACGGCTGTACCAGATAAATCGGCCCAATTTTCTTAATTTTGGGTGGCCAAAACGTTCATATTGGCCAAAATCTGAATCAGCAGTTCAAGCTTTTCATAGATCGTCTATCGTCCAGGAAACTGCAATCGAAGCACTGCTGTCAGAAAGACAAGCACCACAAATAACTTTTCAATAAGTTAAACTAAAATTTCTAATAAGTAACAGATCAGATTTTATGATTAAAAAATATATGCAATTGAAAATTTGGTTAAAATTTTTTTTTTTCTAACTGGCTTTCTGAGGCGCCCACTTTGGAAAACGCTGTCTTAGAGTCGAAATAAAACCAAACTAACTTACGAGTAGCTTGTCAGCAAGTCAGATTTTAATATTGATGGAAATCCACTGGCAGATTATTTCACTTAAAACAAGGGAAAAAATGCAACATGTTGTAGGTGACATAATTAGTCACTGGAACTAGAACTTTATTTAATCAATATTAAAGAATTATTTACGTAAAACCAGCTGAAATTACCTGTAAGTTAGTTTGGTCTTATTTAAACTGTACTGAGATTTCTGCACTAAACTGGGCCGATAACACTGGGTAAGGTTTAGTGTTTTTGCAGACGACACTCGGTTCCTCTCAGGGTTGCGGGTTGCGGTGGAGTGCGGCGGCCCGGGTTTCGCTGCTCGGCTGCCCAGCAGGGGATGAGTGAACATGGCAGTCAGCAGCAGGATATCCGAGTGGTCTAGTGAGCGTGAGTGCTGGAGCCACACTTTATGCGTTCCTCTGTATATTTTTAGGGGAAGAAGAAGAAGCGGAAGAGGGAGAAGATGCAGGAAACGGCCACAGGTGAGTGCTGCTGCAGCTTCTGTGTGGTTTTTGCATTTAGGAGTTTGGGATTAATAATCTGCTACGGTGTTTTGCTGCATAATTATTTCCCACTAAAAACGGGACTAAATGCAAATGAAAGTAGAGCCAAACGTGGTCCAAATTCATCACCCATCAGCGTTCTGACCCGACTTGTTTTTGGTTTTTTTGTACCCTGAGCATCCCCTAATCCATTCATTCTTTATCCCGCCACTGCCTCCACATATTACACCTACTTTGGGATTAGTCTGTCCTTTTCTTCGGAGTACTTACAGATTCTGGGATTTGCACTATTTTTCTGCACCACAATATGTCTCTCTGCTGACCTTGTTTATCTGTGCTTTTCAAGCCCTCCTCTTAGCTCTTCAGCTGTAATCCACTGAGAATTACACCTTAGGTTAAATGTCAGTATTTTCATGGTCTGTGTAAGTCCACTTGGACGGTTAGCGTCCAGTTACGCTAAGAAAAACAACAAACTGTTAAAAAAGATGCAATTTTCTGCAGGTACAGGCCAGAGAATGAAAACGGCGTACATCTGAGAATATGGTAAGACCACCTCTATGCCCTCCCTGTCTGGTTAATCTTTGTCAAGTTTTCTTTTTAAACTGTTAAACACTGACTTGAGAGCTTGTGCTCGCAGACTAATCCTAAACAGGTCCACCATAACCTCACCATGGCCATTGTTTAGCGCTCTATGCTAACCCAAATGGTGTCGAATGCCTGCATGTTTGTGTTTTATGTTATGTTGTGTAAAAAATGTCTGAACCATAAAGGTTTTGACCAGATTTGACTCTCAAGCATTTTTTTAGTTGTCTGTGAATGCAACATTGCAAAGCGCATAATTCATGCTAGCTTACTGAATTATCTCTGTAGAAATTAAAGTTGAAGTGGTATAAAATGTAAACAGCTGTGAAATTTGGTTATCCTGGTGAAAACATTACATTTTCTGAAATGCCATCATGAGAATCATCAAAAATAACCCTAATCAAATATATTGATCAGTGCTCAGTCATTATGAATCAATGGCAGCAGAAAGCAGGTGGGTCTTTAGCCTTGTTTTACTGGAGCTCAGTGTTTCAGCTGTTCTGTGGAGAATCAAAACTGAACCGTTCAGTGATGTATAAACAGTATTTTAAAGTCTATTCTCTGGGCTACTGGGAAGGACTGTAGCACTGGGTGATGTGCCCCATCCTCCTGGTTTTAGTCAGAACGCCAGCAGCAGCGTTCTGGATCAGCTGCAGCTGGAGGACTGATTTGTTTTTAGGTGGGACTGTGAAGACATTGCTGCAGGAATCAATGTGACTGAAGACAAAGGCATGAATTAGTTTCCCTAGAAGGCCGACTTTGTAACTGTCTTTATGTGGCTCTGACGGTTCAGATCGTCTCCTGGTGACATCGTGACGCATCATCTGCGTAGCTGTTGTAGCTAATCTGATTTCCTGTTATAACCCGAGCCACTGGGAGCATGTAGATATTATATCCACATTTGACTTTTGTTTGTTTAGATGAGAAGTTTCCTATTGACACAAAGAAATCCCAGCTCTTTCCGTCACACTGGAACCAGTCCAGTACTGGACCAGGGAGTCTGACCAGCTTTACATGTCTAAAGATTCAAAACTTGGGTAGAAAATGTGAATGTTTTTGTACAGTTTTTGCTTAATTCCTGCTGTGTCAGTGGTGTTCTTCACCAAATTGCCTTTTTTGAGCCTGTAACAATTAATTTATTACTGAATTATGTCAATAATCGATTCATCACGATTAATACGATCAATTGTTTCAGCCCTGCATGGTATTTTTTAGGTGTGGTGAGTTCACTGATTAGAAAAAATATTTAATTTCTGAGTTTCAGTGATCAGTTTCAGATCAAGGGGAAAATTAGCAACCAAGTTTTGATTCTGATCACAGTCTAGTTTTTAATTGAACCAGATCTCGGCGAAACCCAGACTGGCAGGTCAGAAAGCTGCAGTCGGTGCGTCTCCTCCTGACAGGAGCTGGATTATGTTGTTTTGCTGCTGGTGGAGGCTTGGTGTCCATATGGGCTGCATATGTCGCCTTTGTAAAGCAGAACAGGTTGGATGAAGCAGAACCTTAATGAGATGCTTCAGTTTAATAAGATTTCATGGCTTCTGGGGTCTCTGGGTGTTTGAAAAGCTCTCATAACACAGGCAGCCATTTTTTTACACGCTAGAGTTGCATGGAGCTTTAGATTCAGATGTTTCAGTTTGTATCAAAGGCAGCAGTATTTTTCCTCACTGGCAGGATCCCGTTATTCCGCTTCCAGAAAAATCCGGGCAGAAATGACAAGTCGGCCCAACGACTCAAAGGTTTTCCACTTGATCGATTCTTGACCCAACGGCGCTCTCTGAACCCAAAATTAGGCCGCTCTCCTTTTTCCTTTTGTCTCCCTTTTTTATATAAACAGCCGGTTTCAAAGAGCCGTCAGAGCAAGCGCAAAAAAGCCACTTCATCTCTGATCCAATAATTAGCAGCGCCTAGCCGCAGCGGGATGGACACCCCGGCTGATTCTCAGTGACAGCCTTAAACTAATATGCATAATACTGGGGATACTGCCACAACTCCCCAAGCCCTCAATTTATGCAGATCCCAGGGAGCTGGATTGAGGTTCGCCTGCTGTAGATGCCAAAAACATCTTTAAATGAACTCGTTTGTCTGTTTCTTTTCATCCGTCCCATCTGTCTTCTCTCTCTGTTTGAACAGTCGGGGAGAAACGTTGTTGTTACTTTAATTGATTCTTCAATTAAGCTCCCGACATTTTCTTTCTTTCTCTTTTGCAGTCAGAAGATCGAGACAAAAATGTGCAAGTTGAATTTAGAGAAATGTGTTTAAAATCACTTCCAGAGTTTTTTGTTTTGCTCCCATCCAGCCTGATCAATAGGGCTGACTCAATAAGCAATAAATCAATTGATTGCATAATAAGTTAAAACAAACTCAATTTATCGTTTTTCTCTCTTTCTACCAAAAACTGGATGACAAAAGTCTTCAGTATGGAGTTGTGGTGTCAAGAACTTTATAATGACTTTAATTTGTTTGTTTATTTTGGATTTTAAAATGTTTTTGAATTCCAGTAATAAATATTCATTAGAATTTAAAGATTATTGGTCTTTGAGTTCTTGGATTATTATGCCATTATCATTGTATTACTTGAAAACAATAATATCGTTTATCAAAACAACTTCTGGGACAATTTATCCTGCAGACAAATTTGTTATCTTGACAACTCCTCAGAAGTTTGTAGAGTTTTTATTAAAGGTCTTTCTTTGAACTTTAAATGTTTTTGTTCTTGAAAGTGGAGATTTTGCGCAATGCGAGCTTTAAAATATTAAAATGTGAGAAAATTGAGGAAAGCGGTTAAAGGGAAACGAAGAACTGTTTTCAATAAATAAACGCATCAACAAGCAGCTTGATGCACTTTTGATTTGAATATAACTCAGATACTGATTTGGGCTTTGGTTCATCATTTGGGATAATGTTCTAATTTCTCAATTTTTCTTGCATTAATAACCATAAATAACCCACAGCATATTCTTATTCTTTCCAATCAATGTGTCTCCATTTAAAAGTGTATAAATTGCTGCCCATACTCTCCTGCTCCTAAACCCTTCATGTCTTAAGAACCTTATGAACCTGATGCGGAACGTATTGGAAATTGCCCAGGGCGGCATTAAAACGAGGGCTACAGAAGTAAATAGCTTTTCTTTTTGTGCCCTGAGTAAGTTTTCTGTTGCTCATATGCATGCAGCAGTCAGTGGGGAGTTGGCACCCCCATATGTAGAGTAGATGTTCCCCGCTCAGAGAATAGATTGAGTGTGTTACCTATCTTATTTATATATTTATAATTCCCACTTGGATCTTGAAATTTTCACTTTAATCTTAGAATCCTGACTTTTTTTTATTTTTTTAACCAAAATGTGACTTTAATCTCAGAAATCCCACTTTAATGCAGCTTGGTACCTGAAGGAGAACTAAGTTTCTTAAGGAAGGAAGGATATTAGATTTAAGGGACTTTTTTTTATCAATTTCTTTTTATGCTGCTGATAAAAGTCAGAATTTGTATTTTTTTTGTAATCCTCTTCCATATAAATCCCGTCTTAGGACTAGAAAAAGTGTGACTACTGGATATTTCAGAATATTGCCATGTTTTCTGGTCTCTGCTGTGTTTTTTCTCTTTCAGGCCGTTTTTCAAGCCTCAACGTTTTATTTTCTCATGATAACCCGGTTTCTCTGTCACCTTGTTTTTCTCTCGCTGGAATCCGTTCCTCCGCGCTGCTAGTCTTTTGTCTGAGTCAGCCGCTGATTCACAGCCTCTGCGATAGTTATCTGCCCGCCCTCCAGGCTTTCCCCCTCATTTCAGCTGCTGCTCACTTTATCACACTCACACACCTAACAAAGCCGGCTTTTTAGAGCACCGAGCACTGCAAAAACACAAAACCTTACCAAGTATTGTTGTCTAGTTTCTAGTGTAGATATCTGAAATCACTTGAAATAAGACTAAACTTACAAGTAACATTTCAGAAACATACAGGAGCTTGTTTTAAGTAAATAATTCCTAATACTGATTTTTTAAAAAAGCTTTTGTTCCACCAGCAGATTATTTCACTTATAACAAAACATTTCCCCATGTTATAAGTGAAATAATCTTGCAATAACTTTTTAAATCAATATTAAAGAATTTTTAACTCAAGCTCTGATATGTTGCTGAAAAGTTACTTGTAAGTTTGTTTTATCTTATTCCAAGTGTATTCAGGCATGTGTAATAGAAACTGGACCAAAAATACTTGGTCAGATTTTGTGTTTTTGCTGTGTGACTTTTCTAGCAGCCATTGTACAGCTCATACGCCAGTAAACCTGCTGGGGTTGCTAGGTAACGGTGCATTGCCTGCTGATTCATGACGTTTCATTCTGGTGGTTTGATTCTTTTTTTTAAGTGCTTTGGTTGTTTTTAGTACCTTTTTATTAATATTGAGAAATTATTTGCTTAAATCAAGCTCCCATATCTGATCCTATCCGAGTTCTTTTGACATATTTCAAGTGAGTAAGAAACTAGATAAAAATACTTGGCAAAGTTTATTGTTTTTGCTGTGCGGAGCTGTGATTCTTCACTTGTTTTCAGTCACATCCAGGGTGTCTTTTTAAAAAAAGAAGGAAAAAAACCGCTGCAATTAACGGCCAGTTTTCCTGCTCCGGAAAATATAATGAAAGTGTTGTTCTGGCTTCAGCGGCTCCTCCCCTCCGCTCCGCCGTTGTCGTCTGATGTGAGCAGCCAGAAGTCAGCTGTCAAACGTCTTTGATGAGGAAAGAGGAAGACGGAGTCGAGAATCGGTCCAAAAGGAAAACAGAAAATAAGTTCAGCCACTCATCCTCTGGTCCCCGTTGCCAAATTTTGTCCTGTTATTTATTTCCTCTCATAATTTTTCTCTCAGAACCTCATACCAACACACACACACACACACTCTCCAGCTGCAATTAGGCGATTTTTGGTGTCTGCCGTTTGAATCTGACGCTGAGCCTCTGGGCCGCGGCGGCACAGCCCAGTGCCTCCACACCCTGCCTTATTAGTGACCCCACCTTATTGGGAAAGGATAAAAACCCACTTTTGCAGCAAATGCAAAATGAGAGGATGTTTTCTTTCCAAACTGGCTGGAATGTGGGATAGCTGGATGTAGGAGGTGGAAATTTGGACTCTGAATGGAGCAACACCTCGGCTAATGTTTCTGGAGGTAGGAAATGGAATCGGAAATGTTCCTCCCCCCACCTCATACAAAGCACGCTCTGTTGAGCAAAACGCCCCTCTTCGCTCTCCGTTGGTGTAATTAAAGTTAGAGGATCTCTCACTCCACTGCGTCCCGGCCCCTTTTTGACGCTCCGAGGGGGGGAACCCGGCTGGTGGAGTTGTTTAGACTGGAGTGCAGGAGTTGTTTTGGTTGAGTCATGGACCCATTGTGCTGAGGCTGGGCCAGCTGCAGGAACTCTCTGAGGGTCTGGCCGCGTTGCTTTTTGTCATGTCTTCTCCGCTTCCTCTCTTCGTCCCCAGTTTCCCCAGTTTCCCTAGTTTCCCCATTCTAACACCGGGTCTCCTGCAGTCTTCAAAACTCAAGCTTATAGATAGATAGACAGATAGACAGACACACAGCACTCTTAGAAATACATCAAATAGTTTAAAACATTA
This sequence comes from Poeciliopsis retropinna, assembly GCA_010277075.1. NCBI lineage: Eukaryota > Metazoa > Chordata > Actinopteri > Cyprinodontiformes > Poeciliidae > Poeciliopsis > Poeciliopsis retropinna. The sequence goes on along the minus strand of VMRM01000039.1, from coordinate 1,974,748 downwards.
CTTTTTTTTTTTTTTTTTTTTACATGCTTTTGGGCTTTAATGGGTTCTTAAATGAGTCCAAGCTCTTAAAAAATCACCCAGCTGATTTTTAGCATTAAGTTTATGTTTTTTGGTGTCTGGAAAATGAGCTGTTTCAAAAACCTCCTGAAGGTAAAGTCACAAATCAACAAGCACTGCCCCTCACCTAGCAACCGCAGGGGTTCCGCCCGTCACCTAGCAACCGTAGGGGTTCCGCCCATCACCTAGCAACCCGAGCTGAGCGCCAGCAGGTCTGAAAAAACCCACACTGCAAAGACATAAATCTCACCAAGTAGTTTTGGTTTAGTTTCTAGTCCAAATATCTTTGTACACTTGAAGTACGATGAAAGTAACTGACAAGTAACATTTCAGTAATATACAGGAGCTTGTTTAAGTTAGTAATCCCTTAGTATTGTTGAAAAGTTGGCAGATTATTTCATTTAAAAGGTGCTAAACTAGTTTGTTGTCCGAGTTAGCGTGTTAACATTAAGCAAATTTACTTTCTGAATGTCAAATTGTGTAATTACATGATTAATGGAAACGCGGCTGCTGTCTTTTCCTCTTGCCAGCCTCATAACAGAAAAGTTGTTTCTGAATTAAATCATAAATCTAAAAATTAAATACACTGAAGGATTCGCACCTCTGACCTCTGTCACAATAACAAATTTTGCTGGAAGATAAATTGTCCCAGAAGTTTTGGCGATAAAACAATAATATTGTTATTGAGAGATAATTTTTAAGTAATATAATAGTATTGGCATAAATAATGCAAGAAGATATTCTCAAAGATAAATAAACTTTAAATTTTAAGGAAAACTTAATATTGCAACTGGACAAGACATTTTAAATTAGCAAAACAAAAATGACTAAATAAATGATGAAGTCTCTGTAAACAACTTTGGGTAATAAAGTATCTGACTGGTGTGCATAAGTCTGACATAACAGCTGTCATAAACATGGAGGAATATTCATGTTTATGGCTGTTTTCGTGATTATTCAGTAAATAATGATCATTTTAATGCAACATTTAGTGAAACTTTCCAATAAAAGTGTCATCATTTCGAACAGCCTAAACATTTCTGAAGACTGCTTTAATGACAGGTGTTGTGTTTTGCTTATGCACATTCCTTCAGATAAAGTGTTGCCCAAAGTTGAGACCAAAGCACCAAACTGAAGACTTTATTCAGTTTGTGGTGTTTAAAGAGAAAGAAGAGAAAACCGATAAATCATGAAAATTATTGAGCCTGTTTTAATTTATCATTTGTGTTGAAGCTCTTTGAGTAGCCTTGTGCTGAAAGGTGTTGTATAAACAGAGTCGTGTTTTCAAGGCGTTTTGACCTCCATGAGATTCTTATCAGAGGATGAAGCCTCTCTGTGTTTCTGTGATGTTTCGGGTTTGTTTGCTTTTGGGGAGGCAGAACCTGAGCCCGGCTCTTCTTTCACTCATTTTTCGCCTCATTTTCCCCGCTGAGGTTTTCCTGCCCTCTCCTCTGTCCCGGTGCTGGATGTGAGCGGCAGCCGCGTCCCTTTGAAGCGCCACCGCAGCAGAGGAGGCGGCCATTGTGCCGGCTCTTTGATCGCGCCGCCACTCCCCCCCGTCTCCTCTCAGACGGAGCTGTGCGGGGGCACGGGGCCAGACTTCAGCTGCTCGGGCCCCCAGCGACGTTCCCTCAGATGTGGGCGATGGCTCCCTCTGACCCCCCTCGCCCCTCCTCGCTGCGCTGCGAGTCTCGCCCACGCATGCCTGAGGTTTGGGGTTTTTGGTGACTGTACCAGCCCCGTTCCCCCGCTGCTAACCACAATCAGACCTCACCCTCCTCTACCCTGCAGTGATCAGTTCTCCTTCCTCACGTCTCTTCTGCACTTCATTTGGGAAAGCAGAGCCGGTTTGTGTTTTGTTTTTTAATACTGTCAGTGGATTAGAAATGAAGCAGGAAGTCCAGCTGTAGTTTAGGAACATGTTGGTCGTGTTTTTGACATTTGGAGGAAAAGTTTCTCTGGACAAATGGAGGGAATGAGGAGGAATATATTTCTAAGTGTGAAAGTTCTTTAGTGTCAAGACTTCGACACATTTTCCTAGATTCAAACTCTACAGTGTGAAAACACTTGAATTTATTGAAAAATCTCCTGGTTACCTAATAATTCAGTAAAAAGATGAAGCTCTGGATCAGTTCCACCAGTTTACCCATTTACTTCACCACTGCAGACTTTAACTTGTCAGATTGGTGCTTTAAGGTTCGAGTCTTTAAAGCAGAGATATAATTCCAATTGAAGTCAGTGCTTTAGCATTAGCTTCTGCTAAATACCATGTTGGTATAGCACTTTACTGTTGGCAAAGCTAATGCTTATTGAGCAAGTGTGAAGTAAACAACAAACAAATAATGTATACAGAAAAATATAACACTTACATGGACAAGTTACTAGGCTTGTTAATTAAGCAGCTAATGTTTTAGCATTAGCATCTGCTAATGTTTTAGCATTAGCATCTGCTAAATACCTTGTTGGTTTAGCATTACTGGAAGTAATATTATTGATTAGGGCTTTTGGGTTAGTGCAGCTAACTTTTAAGTTAGCGGTTACTGTTCTTCTACTGATGCAGCTCGGGGCGCTGCTGCCCCCTACAGGTCAGTTTTAAAATTAAAGGTTTCTCCTCTTCAAAGGGCTAAACTTCAAAATGCAGCCATATTTTGAGCTTGATGTCAAATTGCTAAAACTAGAAACGGTAAAAATGGAAGGATGACCAGACAGATGCATATGGATGGATAAAGCGATGGATGCACAGAGGGAAGTTTGGATGAACGGACAGAAAGGTTGGCGGACAGACAGATGGATGCACTTCCACACTTGGACAAAACTTGAATCAATTTTCATACTTTTCCAGACGTTAGAAACCTTGGAGCGAAAACAGCAGCAAAGTCCACTGAAAACCTTTGAAAGATCTTCAGAAAGCCTGAAGAACTAATGATCAAGTGGTTTTTAGAGGATTACTTGAAAGTGAAATGTAAAGCAATGAGAGGCGGCTGAAACTTGTGGAAAGCCCTCTCAGGCATGAAGTCTCCCCCGTTTCCCCCTTCCTCTCTCCGCTGCACCCTCTGCTCCTCGCACCTCTCTGCACTTGGCTTATTTTTAGAGTAATTTGTCGGCTGTGTTTTTCTTTTTAATGGCTCCAAACAGAAAAACCCCATCGCTCTGGGTGGAGGAGGGGTGGGGGGCAGCTGTGGGTGCTTTGATTTGGCCGGCGAGGTGAAAGCAGCGATTGAGGCACGAGGCTGTGCCAGTTATCTTAACCTCCCACACTTCAAACGCCGGGGGAGACTCCTTCCTCCCCTGTCCCTCCATCCCTCCATCCCTCCATCCGCCAGTCGAGTAGAGGCAACGGAGGGAGGAGGGGTCGAGGCTTCGCTCGCCTCCAAACAGAGGAGCGTTTCATTTCCTGCAAAAAAAAAAAAAAGAAGAAAAAAAAAGCCGGATTCCAGCAAGCATTCTTCAGCTCTAATGCAGACGGAGGAAGAGGAGGGAGGTGAGGAAGGGTCAAGTTGCTCCTGAATCCCAGTCTGCATTGTAAATTGTTGCGTTGTTTTTAACCGAAAAAATTTTGATTTTCAGTTTATAGTGAGTTTCTATGTTGACTTTAATTGAATAAATTAAGTGGATTTAATTTATAAGCTTTTGATTTGATGAAGTTGAGGGTCTTCAAACATAAAAATGTTTTAAAGGTTGTGAGACAGTTGGGATTGGCCAGTAAGATCTCCCATAATGCATTGCAGCAACTAATTAAACCATTGTTTATTTGGCAGAAAAGTAAGTTTTAATAATGATAACAATATCTAAAACAGACACTAGAAATATATCAATGCCAACAACTCGACATGCAGGTCAGTAGTTATGACAGTAATAATTAAAAGACGCCAGTTCTTTAAGACTGCATACATGAAACTGAGATTCATGTTCGTTTTAATATCCCTGCACATGAAAACAGTGAGTAAACTGTCTCTGCTGCCTGTTTCCTGTTGAGCAGAATTAAATAAAAAGCAAGAACAGTTTCAATCAAATGGTTTCCTCTTATATAAAAGTTTCAAGTTTAAAAAATGATGTAAATGTAATTCCAACATAGATTGAATAAATTAACCTAAGCTCACTGAAATTACACAAGTTGATGTCAATGAGACATTTTAATGAAATTTAGGTTTTCAAGTAAGGAGAATTAATTGGATTTTACAATAGTTATGTGAACTATTATGTCATCACAACTTAAAATGATCTTAAATGGTCAAGTTAGTCGAGTTGTGTAAACTTAAGATGTGCAGCTTGGACATAATAACTCTTAAGTTCGAACATTTTGTTTAGGCTTTGGGTTTGCATACATTGTAGAAAGTAAAGTCCAACTTTTTAGGTCTGTTATAACAAATTATTTAGTCGCATGATAAATTAAAACAAGCTCAATGATTTCCATTGGAATGACTTATTTTGTAAAAATTATCTGGTGCTTTGGTTTGAACTCACGCTTTCAGTGAAGGTCAATTTTGTTTACAGAAACTTCATAATTCATTTTATTTATTATTTATTTGTTTATTTCAAATGTCGTCCAGTTCCAGTGTCTAAAGTTTATTTATCTTTGAGAATATTATCGTTTATCGTGATAACTTCTGGGATCGTTTGTTTTGGGCAACACTTACTGTGTTTTACAGTGCACAGCCACTTGTTTTTTTAATTTCTCTTCTCAAACAAAGTGGCCCTCAGGACTCTTCCCCAGGCAGGAAGGTCGGTGCTTTTCATGTCTGCCGTGGGGGAAGGAAAAACGCTCCCCAGGAAACTGGGTGCAGGGCCGGGCGCGGGCCTGCCTTCAGATCCTGGGATGAAAAGACGGAGGGCGGCGGAGGTAAATAAAAGCGACAGGAGATCTCTCTCCCTGTCTTTCCGCGCGCAGCTCCGGGGTCAGCGCTCCTCCGTCCCGCTCCCTTTTATCCGCATGTGGGGAAGCAGTCTGTTTGCGTGTGTGTTTTAGGGCTTAACGTTGCAGGACTCTGCTGACTCTCTCCTTTGCCACAAGGGAGAAATAAACTAATATGGCTGCTTTTTTTCCGCTCCTCCTCACCGTTCAGACATCGTTTGAGTCGCAGGAGGCGTCTGCTCACCTCTTTCTCTGCCTCTCCACTTTGATCACAGATTCTATTTGATGCTGCTCTGGCCTGAAATAACTCTCCCTTATAGCTTGTCAATAGCTGAACCAAACTGTGATACGTTCGCTCAGATCACAGAGGGGGAAAAGAACCGGCTGACAAACAATTTCCCAGTGAGGAAAGGGGGGCTATTTTGGATAAAGCTTCAAGTCTTTGTGTTGGGTCAGTTGTAGGTCATGAAACTAAGGCTGTTTTTACACCTGATAGTCCGATAGAATCATTTGATTTGTTACATTTCCAGCCGTTTGGTTTGCTTTCAAGCTGCACTGTGTCAAATGAAACAAAACCTTTGAAAAAGCTGTTCCCCTCCTCGCCTGTGGGGGCACTGGAGGAAACGACTTGTTGAGAAAAATGGAGTGGCGTTAGATTTCAGCTGTTGTAGGACTTTGTTTGTGGTTGATAAAACACCACAAACCATTTCTCCTGCCAGCATAGACTTTAACATTTGTTTAGCTTGTATTTACCCAGAATGCCCTGCGCCGCAGTCTACTTTCTGCTATTGGAGCAGTCTTTGGTCCGCTTGTCTTTACATATGTGTTCAAAGCACACCAGAGTTGATTTTAACCGAACCAAGGCCGAGGTTTGAAGGCAGATCAGATTACAAATTCACAAACAAGCCAAACTTTCTATACAAACAGACGAGTTTGATTAAAGCGGATTAAACGGAGCTGCATGCTTGGTAAGCAACTGGTTTAACTTGATGCAGAGTGAAGCAAATGCTTCATTTCCAAAGCTGCTCTTCACAAAAAGACCAACGTGTTCACTGGCTGTGGATTTGCTTTTCGTCGATGAAATTGTCCAAAAATTCAGCAGGGATGTAAATATTTACTGAGTTTGTTGGGAGCAGTGATGTTATAGAGTCTAACAGCTGGGAGGAAGGATCTACTGTAACTCGACTTTGTGCACATCGGATGCAGCAGTCTGTCAAGGAAGGAACTATTTATTGCATTGGTCCAATTTTAAAAACTTTTTAAAAACGTCTTCCAGATAGAATTGCCCCGCTCAGGGTGGCAGCGTGTTGGAGTAGCTCTGGACTTTCATTGAGATTTTTTCTTTTCCAAAACTTAATTCCTGCCTTTCTGAGAGATAAATTATTTTTCTGGATAACTGTTCCTTCTTGGTTTGGATGATGTGTAGTTGGACAGATTTTTGTCAATATTTTTTCATACTTTTCTATTTTGTTACAAAATTATTTAATTTCCCTTTGGAAAATTAAATGTGAAATGTGAAAATAACCATATTTTCACTTTTCAGAAGCTTTGTCTTGTCAAGACGTTCGTTTCTATGCTGATGACATGCGGCTGCAGCTAGCTTCCAGCACTCACTTAGCATCTTTAGTTATATTGGCGCTAACTCTTTGCCTGACCAGTAGAGGGAGCTCACAGGGAAGTGTAGTTGCCTTGCAATCGGAAAGCTGCATGTTTGCTTCTTCCCCTGGATGTCTATGGCGAGGGGAAGAACTTTCTTTTTGCCCATACGCGACCCATGTTTGACTTTTACCCATTACGATCTTTTCACTCAAAATAAAATCTGATCTGCTTCCACTTTCATATGTGGAACTAAATCGGATTCGTATCCGATAGTTTTCAAAGCGTCTGCAGTCTGAAGTGTCATGTTTTATCCAACTTTTTCATCCTTGACGTGAGAGCTGCCTCATGATTCTGCACCAGAATAAAATAGACAAAGTAAATAACGGTTGAAAGTTATAATTGTGAAATTAAGAGAGAAGCTTGCGCCAGTGAAGCATCACATCCCAACCCGACCACTCTTAGTTCTGCAGAAGCTGCCTGCAGGCCGTAGCTATTAGCCATTCTTTCTTTTTATCTTTCTTCTTATTAGTTTATTCATCTTAGGATTTGATCCTGTTGCTCAACAGCTCTAAAATTGATCTGCAGACGGCGGCGTCCATTACTACTTCTGTAAACGGAGCGCTGCTGAGTGACGTCAACGTTCTTCTTCTGCTCGTGTTTGTTGCTTTAGGGGTCGTAAACCGTTCCGAGGTCTGATTGCGGTCGTGTTTAATTAGTATAAACAGCCATTCAAAACACACAAAAACAAATCTGATTTTAGCCAAAAATCTGAACTGAACATCAAGACCTGCTGTGTGAATTTAGCCATAAAGTTCAGGGAGGATCAAGGAAGAAGAAGTGTTAAAAAATATGAGAACCTTTCTCACATTAAGGGAGAACTGCTCTCCTATTAGCTGAGTATTAGCTGTAAAACCAGTCCAGGCTGCCAAGAACGGACTGGGAACTGTGAGAGGGCCAGTTACTTTTGAGGTTGCACCTTTTATTTCTGCTGTTATAAATGCATAATGTGGGCATTGAGGGGAAAAAGCCGGATTTCTTTTCTGTTTCCCCGCCGCTCGCCCACCTGCAGCCGGAGCTGAAATGTCAGCCAGAAGCTGCTCGGCTGAAACAGAGAAGTGCTGCCAGCTGGGTCATCAAAGCCGGGCCGGCCCACTTCCTGTCGCCGACCTCTGACCTCCTCTGGAGTTCAGAGTGTGGCTCGCCGCTCGGTTCAGTCAGCTGAATGTCTGAGAACCAAAAAAAAAAAAAAAACAAACTGCTGATGGATGGAGTGGATGGGAACGAGGATGAGGACGGCGGTGGGAATGGCGGCTCAGCCTGCTGGTTGAGGCGGCTCAGCCTGACGCGTGAGCGACGTTTTGCTGCCGATAAGTCTTTCACAATAAGCAATAAATCAACTAATCTCATAATAATTACAATAAGCTTGACCATTAGTTGTTACAGATGCTCCGCTTTAAAAGGGCAGTGTCATGTAAAATCAAGTTTTTGAGCTTTCTATCATGTTGTCTTATTCCCTCATCAAAAACACGCCTGTACCGTTGCTTTGATTCTTCCATGCATGTTTGAAAAATCCTTTAATCTCCATGGCAACCATTCAGCTGTGGCAAACGCCTGGTTGGACCTAGCCCCGCTTTCCAGGACAGAGCTCCTCCTCAGAGCTGCAGTTTCCAAATTTAAGCGCTTCCTCCTCACAGAGCATCCCTTCTCTATCCAGCTCCTTCAGACTAGCCAGCAGCAATTAGCAACCACCTGGTGGAACATCAGCTGAGCTCATTATAGGAGCTTCTTCTCAGAGCAATGCTGGTAAAAATGTTGTTTTAAAGGGTTAACAGAGGAGCCATGTTGGGATGACTTCCTGAAGGCGGAGAAAGAGCCGGAGTTTCTTAAAGAGACAGAGGCCCAATTTCAAGGCATTAAATTACAAAGTGAAATTTATTTTAACATGAGAAAACTGCAAACATTTATGAATATGAAGTAATTAATCTTCACTTCCTGCCACTTTGGCCTGATTTCCTTGTCTGAGCTGAATGACTTGATTTTTATTTATTTATTTTTTAAAATCCAGTGTTGGTTACAGAGACTTCATAATCCATTTTAATTATTGCTTTCTTTGTTTATTTTGGATAGTGAAAATATTTTCCACTTCTGGTGTTAAATGTTCTTCAGAAATTAAAGTTGTTCTTGCATTAATATGTTGAAAATGGTTTCAAACTGGCCATATTACCTCAATATTTCCTGCGACAGTTTGTGGTGCAGATGTTCAGCGTTTCTGTTTTCTTCCCTCAGGAGGAAAGAGGAACAGCTTTTCGACGTGCAAAGCGAAGGCAGCATCATCGGGTCCTCTGCTTGAGATGGAGGCCTGTTAGATTCCATGAAGACCCAAAACTCTCCGGTTCTCAGCGGGACCCCCTCCTCCTCCGCCTCCTCCACTCCTCCACCTTCACCTCCGCCACACCGGGACAGATTTAGCTCCTCCCTCGCCTCCTGAAGGCGCCTCCGCTCCGGAGACTGAACTGAACGAGACAATCAGGATTTTAGCGGGAGCGCCGTCGCACCAAGCCCTCCGTCTGTCTTCTGCACTGAAAACCCGCAGCACAGACTCCTCCTCTTCGTCCTGCTCCTCTTCCTCCTCCTCCACCGGCACTAACTTATTCTAACTTATTTGTCACCTGTCCGTTTTTGTATAGTCCATCAGGCCCTCGCTCGCCCCTCCCTCGCTCCGCCCTCTCACTGGAAACGTTTTGGGGACCGTTCCACCCGACCAAACGCCTCTTTGTTTTTGTTTTTGTTGTTTCGACAGACTGCACTAAGGAAGATGGAGGGATCTCATCTCGTCTCACCAAACGTCCGACCAAGTTGATGCGGAGAAAAAAAAAAACGGATCATTTTGACTCTCTCTTTCTCTCTCTCTTTGCTTTATTTAGACTGAATTTTATTTTGAATGCTTTTGTTTTTGTATCTCGTTTCATCTTCTTGGTGTATATTTTAGTGATTTTTGTTTTGTTTGTTTTTTTTATAGTGGTATATATGAAAATAAGCTTTTGGACACAAGAAAGCCATTTTTCTTGTTGGAGCGTCTTGCAGAAAATCAAAACTTGCGGCTTCTTTTGATAACTATTTGTAACAAATAGTGACCTCGGGGTCGGCGCGGTGTAACATAAACGCTCGGTATGTGTACTTTTTAAAAACTGTCAGGATATGTTGGATTTTCTGGATATTTTTGCAGGCTACATCAGGATTTTATTGCTCGGAAACACGACAAATGAAGCAGATATATATATTTACTCCAGCACTTGACAGTCTTTCTTTTATTGCAATGGACCTTTTTGTCTTTTCTCTCTCTGGTAGCTAATAGTGTGGTCTTTTTAGCCATGTTGTTTATTCCATCTCTAACATTTTTTTTATTTTATTTTGATGCTCTATTTTTAGTATTACTTGACAAAATAATTTTTTTATTATTATTATTTTAATATTTCAGGTCACTGTTATCTTGGAGGAGCATTTTGCTTCCCAGGAAGTCATATTTGAATTGTTTCAACATGTTTTTGTTCTTTTTTTCTTTTTTTTCTAAATAAAAAGGCACCATTGTCTCATCTGATGAGTCGTGTGGTGAACAGACCTGAAACCTTAACGTGCTTTAAAGCTGGAAGACGGAGAGCAACAAAAACATTAATGTACAGACTGTGTATAAATTTGAAGGTTGATTAAAGGATAGACATTAAAAATCTGAATGTTGTGTTTGGATCTGATCTGGTGTAATTTTGAGGAAACGGCTCCATCTTCTGGTCAACATCTAAATAACCACACATTTGGTTATTTGGTGATGCACTAATATTAGCTTATTAACAATTTCATTTCTTATCCAGTTTTTAAAAAAAATATGTATATAAAAGTGGAATAATGTGCTTGCAAGCTGTAATTTAGTCCCGTTTGTTTGAATTGCTCATTTTAGCAAAGCGCTTTGTGATTAAAACATTTTCAGAACAGCAAACAAACATTTAGTCAAATACCATCGAAGCCAAGATTCTTAAATTGAATTGATAAAGAAATTAATCAGCGTTCCAGTTACAAAGCAATCAAAATCAGCTCTACACATCTGGATTTTAACCTTGTCTTAAAGGAACTCAGCGTTTCGGCTGTTTTTTAGTTTTCTGGACATTTGTTCCAGGTTTGTGGTCCTGGATTGGCTGCAGCTTTATGATTTTTTTTTAATGCAGAACTGTTGGAGTAATCAATGCAGCTAAAGATAAATGCATGGATGAGTTTCTCTAGATCTTGATGGAAACCCTAGAAATGCTCTGCAGGTCTTAGAAGGCCGACTTTGTAACTTTGTGACTCTGAAGGTTCAAACTCCAGATTCTGATTTCCAGCTGCAGTGACTGACGCTGTGTGGTGACTCTAGATCTATAACTCTACACCGTTCCTCTTTGGATCCAAAGATAATCACTTCAAGTTCCAGTCCGGTTTCACCGGATCATGAAACATTCTCCAACAACATTGTGGAAGATTTTGGCCACACTTGGATCTGTGTTTGGATGAAAAGTTTTCTGTCTTCCAGCTTCAGCCCAAACCAATGGACAATCACCGTCACACAGAACCAACCAGAACCTTTAGACTGACTAGTTTCCTGCTTTTATCCAGGTTTGGAAAAATATGCAGTTTTTTTTCTTTGTTTATTCCCCCACCTTGATCAGCCTACAGCTGCTGGTTTGCATTCAAAGGTCAAAGGTTAAAAACTGATGATTTCTGCATGTTTTTTATATGGTTGCAACTAACGATTATTTAATTAATTAATTATTCCAACAATTAATTGGATTAAAAAATTATCACATTGTGCAGATTTTTAATTTAACCACTGTAGGCCTTCTTTGAATATATTAGGAATACCCTAAAAGATGCAAATAAGCAAATAATTCAAGTCTTTTTTAAGTAAAAGACTACAGCAGGAAGTGAGTATGTGTCCTCTTTCAGAATAAAAGCATGAGGTTTTATTTATGTTTTGGACCTGTGATCATTTTGATGCTTTGCAGCTTTTCTGCAAACTAGAAGTTCAACATAAACGAGTAAATAGGAGGAAAAACGTCTCGGTGGCTCAAATTTATTTCATTTTCATCAGATTTCCTGCTATTGATAAGATTTTTACATCCTGGCATTTGGTCTCTACTTTGACCTTTGACCTCTGAAGCTGTTTGGTTCAGTTTTCTTTCAGGCTCTATTTGTAGACATTAACATGTTGGGTTTTATTTTCGGTTTTCTCACTGAGGATGAAGCTGAAATTTAAGATTTTGTACTTCCAAAACTCAGTTGAAGCAAATCTGAGTGGAAAAACTCCAGAGTGTCAGGATTCCTGAAGATCCGCGTCAAAATTCCCGACTCAATTCTCTAAATTAGCTTTCTTCCAACTGTTTGTGTAGCTATGGAGATTCCTAGCAGATGTTTCAGTGGTCGGGTTCTGTTGGTTCGCTGCGACCACTACAGAGGAACCGCAGCGTACACAGAACCGGGACGGCCGGCAGAACCACTGGGAAAATGTTCTAACGACTTCATAGACGTGATCCACCAACTGGCGGTGGTTTTGTTGATGTTTGTTCCTGTTAACAGAAACAGAAAAATCTGGATTTTGTTGTTAACCAAACTCTGCATCTGGAAAAAGTATGCAGTCCTTAGTGTGAAAACAAAAAACTTTGGTAAAGTTTCTAATGCAAATAAGACTAAACTAAATTATAAGGAACTTTTCAGCAACATTTAGGAGTTTATTTTGAGTCAATAATTCCTAAATATCTTTAAAAGGTCCCACTTGCAGATTATTTCACTTATAACAGGAAACATGTTTTGTTAAAATGAAATAATACGTAGCATCTTGAAAGGTAAAATTTGCGAACCCACAGATAATGCCATAAAGTACATCAAAAAAACATCAATTTTATTATTTATTCAATAACTGTTGCATTTGTGTGCATGAATGCTGCCTCATTCCTTGGAAAAAATATTCCAATAAATTATTTTGCCCAATATTTTAATAATAATAATGACTGAAAAACAGGTTAGATTTTGTGGTAAATTTTTTCCCAGCTTTTTTCCCCTCCAGTTCCTAGGCTCCTGTAGCGCCCCCTGGCGGCCCCACTTTGAAAAACACTGGGTTGAAATATTTCAGCTCAGAGAATCATTTTGCTTCGGTAATCAATCATTTTAGTGGTTTATTTTTCTTTAAATAAATCCCAGGCAGTTGTTTCTAAAGCAAGTGTTTAATCAGGTTTGATGGTCTGGATGTTAACGACCCGACAGGCACTTTTCTGATCCGATCTCCCTGGAGGCTCCGCTGCTCCAGTTCTGATCCGATCACTTGTTGTACTTGTAGAATCCCTCTGACGTCTTCTTGCCCAGTTTCCCCTGAGCGACCAGCTTGTTGAGGAGTTCACTGGGAGAGAAGATCGGGTTGTCAGGTTCCTTCTCGCTCCAGCCTAAAGATTCAGGAGGAAGAGGCTTATTCAGGTCCAAATTATCGATTAACCAGTTTATCTAACATTGACTGATCTTACCGACTGAAAACAATTAACCGGCCATTTTCTTAAAAACCTGAGTTTTCTCATGTCTGAAGAGAGTTCACTGTCTTTCCATAATAAAGGGCTAAATTCTCATGCTGAATTAAAATATGTGCTGAATTTTAACATTATTTTGTTCAGCTGTATTAAATACTGACAACAATAAAAGGCCTTATTAGTAAATACCCACCGTCCATGATGAACTTTATTGTGTCCAGTCCCACGTAGTCGCTGAGCTCAAATGGTCCCATCGGATACCCGGCGCCCAGCTTCATGGCGATATCGATGTCTTCTTTGGACCCGTGGCCTGCAGAAAGAAACTCAATTGAAACTGTGGAAATCGTTTTACCGGCAAAGCAGACGGAGACGCACCTCTCTCGTGCAGCCGCAGGGCCTCCATCATGTAGGGAACCAGCAGCCGGTTCACGATGAACCCAGGGGTGTCCTGGACAAACAAGGCAGGGATTCAGGGACCGGAACCGTCCGACGGCCCGCCCTCAACTCTTCCACCTCACCTTGCAGCACACCGGCGTTTTTCCGAGCGCTCTGGTGAAGTTCAGGAGGGACTCGGACGTCTCTGGGCTGGTCGACGACGTCGCGACGACCTGCAGGAGATTGAGACTTTACCGACGTCCAAAACGTCGTCCAGGAAACAAGAACCAGGAAAAGATCTGAGGCAACAGGCTGGGAAACTGGTCCAAAGTTCAAGGAGGATGCAGAGCCAGGATGCAGGATTTATTACACAACATCGGTGTCGGCCAATGTTGGTCAATTTTCAAAGGGGCTGCGCCATCATCAAAAACAAACCTGCAGTTGCTTTGATTCTTTCATGAATGTTTAAGAAATCCACGACAACCATTCAGCTGTGCTAAACGTCAGGGTGAACCTAGCCCCGCCTTCAAGCCGCAACTCCTCCCCCATTCAGCTCCTCCAGCCTAGCCAGCAGCAATTAGCAAACACCTGTTGGAACTGCTGAGCTCATTATAGGAGCTTCTTCTCCGAGCAGTGCTGGTAAAAACATTGTTAAAATGTTAACAGAGGAGCCATGCTGAAGGCAGAGCTGGAGTTTTTAAAGAGACGGAGGCCCAATTTCAATGTCACTTTCTTAATCAAGAAAGTGACATTTCTTTTAAAGTCATATTTGATATAAACAGATTTTGTATAACAACTGAAGGTAACTACTTGATTATGCTATAAACTGGCACTATGTGCCTCTAAAACACATAATACTTTGTGTTTTTTGCCCCTTTAACAAATCTTCTTGTTCCCAGACGGAAACTGAGCCGATTACTTTGTGTTTACAGAAAAAAGCAGCTTCAGTTCCAGCCTGCTCATTGGTTCGGTTCTGATCAAAACCAGTCTGGACGGCACGTCTCTGTGTGTGACCCACCTCTACCAGTTTCATCATGGGAACGGGGTTGAAGAAGTGGAGGCCTCCACACCGGTCCGGCCTGCTGGTGGTGCTGACGATGTCACTGATGGGCAGCGAGGACGTGTTGCTGGCGAAGATGGAGTGTCTGCAACAGAAAATACAACAACCAAAAACTCATCGGGTCACAATTTTACAGTTAGAGGGAACCTAGTTTGAAGGCCTTCCATTAATGTGCTAATCCTAAAGCACTAATCCCAAATACTAGTTCTGCTAACAATACAACATTTAGCTAATGCTAATGTGCTGATACTCCAAATGGAAAGCAAGAAAACAACACAAACACATTTTATCAGTTAAAAAAAAAAACAATTTAACATCGACATGTAAACATTCCTGTTTGACTTATCAATAGAGCTGATCTAGTGATTATTTCTAAAAAGTTTTACAAAACTTGAACCAGGTGAAGCTAAAACTGCCACTTGAGGAATTCTGGGTAGAACAGATGTACAGAAGCAGAGTTTTTTAAATATATATTTTTGAACAGTTTTTGGCTTAATTACTGCTGTGTTCCTTCAGCAAACGGCCATTTTCTGGGTCTGTGTACTCCAGTTACAATCAATCAATTACTGAATTAGTGACAATTATTTAAATAATTAAGTAATCTCAATTAATCGGATGAATCGTTTCAGCCCTATTTTAGTCTCATTGTGAGCAGGAAGGTTTCTGTGAAAAAGATTTTTGTTTCTATGGAGAAACTTTGAAAAAGTCTGACTCTATAATCTAAAACATTGATAGGTAAACAAGAGCAAATAAAACTTAGACCTGAAAACCAGAGAAACATTTCCAACATGTTAACCAAACGGTGACTCTTACTCGGGCGCCATCTTGTCCAGGAAACCAAACAGGTCCTGTTTGATCTTCATATTCTCCACGATGGCTTCCAGCACCAGGTCTGAGGAGGCGGCGGCGGCTCCAGGGTCAGTGGAGGTCGACACGTTCTGCATCACCTTCTGGATGAACTCATCGCCAGACTGAGGAGAAACCAGGATGTTCTCTGTGAAACGCTCTTCGCCTCCGTCTGTTCCTCCAAGGATCTGCAGTGCCTCACCTCCGGGTCGTCAGAAAACGTCTTCTTCACCACTCTCCTCAGACTGGTCTGGATTCCCTTCATCGCCTTCTTTAGGACGTCATCCGTCATGTCCACCAGTGTCACCGAGTGGCCGGTGGATGCAGCGACCTCCAGGGAGAAAACAGAAAGCTTCATCAGGCTGTGAAAGGATTCGTTTTGCTCCGGTTGGGTTTTCATGTGAGCAGGTTTTAAAATCCTGGTCTGGAGAGTAGCAATGTGGTCAAAACACCAGATTCACTTTCAGACTCTCATCCTCCTTGGTCTGTTTGTTAAAGTACAAACTGAACTGTTCACCACAAGTTTAGAGCAGAGGTCAGAGTTAAAATGTTGAAGCTGGAAGAAACGCAGCATCGATGCGTTGATGGCGAGACAAACAGATGGAAAGGCCTGTCCAAATAACAAAATCTGTTGGATGATAAAATGACTCCGGAGTTATCGCAATAAACGATAATATTGTTGTTTTGAGACCATTATCACGTAATATAAAGAAGTAGAACATATCCTGATTTTACCCTGTATTTATTTTAACGAGAGAAAATCAAGCATCATGAGCTGACTGTGATTATATAGTGATGTAAATCTATGTCATTTACCAACATAGCTAATCTAATCTTTAACATAACAAGTGTATATTTTCACTGCAGGTAACAAAATTACACATGGATCATACCATTGGTAACTGAAATATTACTTTGAATCAAAACTTAAAACATACCGAGAAAAGTCAAGTTGGCGGCTAAAATCGCTCCAGCAGCCTGTGTCCCTAAATGTTAAATTAATAAAATACAATAAATAACCCAGAAACTACAGAGCGTAATGGCTCCCAGCTGACAGCAGATGTAAAATTAAACATTAAACTCAAATTCACAACATTAACAATGATAACATTTTTGAAAATATGGTGAAATTTCCACATGAATGTGATTAAATTTGTCTGAAATGGAATAATGGAGCAGAAAAACACAGCTGATCCCAAAACATACCGCAGGTAACAGATGGAAACAGGGACGAGCTGCCGGTTACTGGTTGCTATGGCAACCACCAGTCAGCAGCGAAGGATTACTTAGTAAACACTGTGGATGCGCGCGCAACTTCACTGCAGCTAGCACCGGGTCGGTCTTTGAACGCTCACTGGTTACCATGGTTACCCGCATTTATCTTACTGTTAGCTCGCGTGTCGTCAGAGAACCACCACTGTCCATCACTGCGTCATGAAATCAGTTACTTTCTACCAAACTGATCCACTAAATGAGATCCAGTCGAAAACCTGCATTTAATCAGGTCACCTCAATAAATCACGATTAAATGCAGGCGAGTCGATAAATGACAAGAGGAACTTCAGTGGCAGCTGTTATCACTAACAATAACATTTTTAAAGCGGAATTTATGTTTTTCTTGCAAATGACAAATAAAATACAATAATTTATCCCTATTTTGGTCACTATTAGGAAGATATCGAGGCAGGTGATAAATTAAACCTACAGAAATTAAAATGCAGCTGCAGTGAGAGGTACAGAGATGCTCCAATAAAACCTCTGATCTGCGCTGGTGGCCAGTTGTTTGCTTTATTAGTCTAATTGTAAATAGTTTTAATAGTTCATGTATTCTTGCCTGCCTTCTGAAGGAGACATGCGATAATCCCTCATAGAAACGTAAAAAAATAGCAACTCTGGAAGGCATTGAAAATAAATAAACACGTATATTTCAATAATAAAAATACAGTAGAAACACAGAGAAACAACTGGGATGTTAAGGCAACAAACAAACAAACTAGAAATTAATATCAATAAATCTCAGGAGAAAGTAACTTTTTGGCTAAACAAAATTAATTAGGCAAATAAGTAAATACATTTTGATAAACTTCACATCTATAATATTGCTAAAATAAAATCCTGTAACGGGTGATTGACAAACGGGCGAATGACAGAAGGACGAACGGACGGACGTATGGATGGATGTTGTTTTCTGGTGTTGTGTCAGCCTGTCACCACTAGAGGGAGAAGCTAAATTTCACCGTCTCCATTTATATCTGCTTCCGTTGAGCTCAGGTGAGGAGAAGGAGCCGAACAGTTTTCTGAACGTATTTCAAGGTGAATGACGAATATTATCGTCATATGAAAGTTCTGTTCGCTCCTTTGGGCTCCATGTAAATTAAATGGATTATAAACCAGAGCTAAGTTCTGTAGGAGTTTGCTCAAATTGTAAGAATGCATCGTTTTATTTGAAGGAAATGGTTTATGGACACTGACCAACTCATCTTCTGCTGTGGTTGAGCATCAATTAGTGAAGCAAACAGATGGATGGATAGATAAAACTATATATATATATATATATATATATATATATATATATATATATATATATATATCACACAATATGTAATAAAATCTAGGGAAACATGTTTTCCCCTCCGGGCTATTCAGACAGAAAAACTGAAGAATCATCTGGATCAGTGTTTCTCAACCCTGGACCTCAAGGCTCACTGCCCTAAATGCTGTAGGTGTTTCCTTGCTTCAGCCCAGGTGATTCCAACTGACAGGTGTTTGCTAAACTGCAATCATCTGAATGAGGTATATTAAAACGGAGAAACAATGAAAACATGCAGGGCAGTGTGGCTTGAGGACCAGGGTTGGGAAATACTGATCTACAGACTTAATGATGAAAAAAAACAAAGTTAACATTTAGGTCAGTTTGGTTGTTGATTGCTAAATCTAAGTTTAACAGCGACTACTGTTTCCACAACTCCAGGAAGATCCCAAGATTCAGTGCATTAGGCTGTAAAATATGTATAACATTTTGAACAGGCAAATGCCAGGAAGTCCTAAAACAACATGATCAGAAACTCAGATTCCCAGCTGGTTGGAGAAATAAAAACAATAAATTCCCTGAAGGGCTTCCATGCATGCATCTCTTACTTGTGCAATTCCTGCTCCCATCTGACCTCCTCCGATGATCGTCACATTTTTGATCACAACATTTTTGACAGCCGAAGAAGAGAAGCTCCTCCTGATGTGGTGCGTGAAAAAAGCCATGTTGGAGGAAAATAACCTAAACATACAGGCTCTAAAATCTACAGAACCGAGACAGAATCTAAACTGGGTGAAGGGTCGACTGCAGGCTACTTCTTCATCTTAAAAGCTTTCAGGTTCAGCGGACAAACCGACTGGAAAAAGAACTACCGCCATCTAGTGGACAGTCTCTGCAACACTATCAAAACAGGGTTTTTTCTGTCCGATGCCAAAGTTTCTCTATGACAAATTAAAAACATATCAGCATAAAATGATATAAAAATCCCCCAACATTTTTTTTGCATAATTGACCACGGAAACAGAAATATTTTAACATCAACAGTTTTCTTTTTCCTCCCCTCATCTTTACTAAAACAGAACAGGAAAAAAGTTCAGAAATGTAACAGGCAGAACAATGACATATGCAGGTCAAATCAAAAACTGCACCCTGTTACTTTTCCCAACAAGATTCGCATTTTAATTCCTGTTAAATCAGTCATGTCATTTCATATCAAAAAATAACTAATACATTTTCACATACATTTCAGCAGCAGATACAAATTGCACTTGTGCTAATGAAGGTTCTTTGACTAAAATATGAATATTCTGGGTTTTTTTTTTTTTTTTACAATTCCTGTCAAAGGAAGTCTGCATCCAAAAGTTTCTAAAAAAATGACCAAGAACATATTATTTTTCCTCAAAATAATATAACAATAATCTATTATTTAAATTCAATCAGTGAGGTATTCAAGTCACTTTCATTTTATGGGGTAAAAATAACATTTTTTCTCCATATTAAAATAATAACTGACCATAAAACAATAAAATCTTCATCTGGTATCTTAAAGAATCAGTCCAAAAAAAATTTACCTTTTAAAGGGAATTAAATATAGGTGCTAAACAAATTAATACTGTTCTTATAAATTAACACATAAAATTACCTACAAATGAAATATATATAAAGTCAAATATATTTTGACTAATCAGAGAAATATTCTTGAAATTAAAAGACAAGATGTTGTGAAAGAGACACTCTTTGGTTTAAAATCTCTCACAGGCTCTCCAGGAGACCTGAGAAGCACCTTTAGGTCGCAGCAGCTGTTCTAGCTGAATGCATTGCTGCTGAATGAGTCCTCGCTGCGGGCGCTCACGCACAAGGCGAAGGGGCAGGGAGCCAGAGTGAGGCCGAAGCGACCGTGCAGGGACGGAGCGGGCGCCCCGTCTGGGAGCCGGAAGGTGCAGGCCTGCAGCAGACCGCTGACGGTCAGGAACAGCTCCATCTTGGCCAGCTGTTCGCCCATGCACACCCGGCGACCTGCAAAATGGATTTACTTGTGTTTATTTCTATTAATTTGGTGATTATGGCTTATAAAAAATTAAGATTTGAACCAGAATATTACAAAAGACAAAGAATAAAAGGTGGTTCCATATTTGCTTGGTTCTAGAACTGCACCGCTCATGAGAGCAGCTTGTTGGAGCAGCTCTGTTATGTTATTTTACCAGATTTTTGTTCTTTTTTTTTTTTTTTGATTGAATTGTTGCATGTTTGGAGAATTATTCCCTCTGGTCATTATGACATGTAACCATGGCAATAGGGTATTGTTTTTACAACTGGAAGGAGCTGATTAGCATCCCAAAAGGTCAAATTATTCCTGAACTTTGACCCCTAATCCCAGAGAATTTTAAAGAAGGCTTTGTGAATCCAGAGACAGAAGGAAGAAGTTGAAACCGTCTCTGGATCATATCCTCGACTCCAACATCTCTCAATAGAGATGTAAAGAGGAGTGGCCAAAGCAAATGAGGTGGATTAGCAGAGCTAGCAAACAACTGATGGTGTCATTTAGGACATGTTACTGTGGAATATCATCTCTGCTGATCGGAAATTTAGCTGTTAGCTTGTCAGTCAAACAGCAACAGTCTTCAGTCAGAGGCCTTTAAGATTTGTAGCAAGACTGACAGCTACTGGAGATCCTTCCTGCTCACAGCATCACCACCTACAACGCTTTAAAGATTCCTGGGTAATACGTTTGAATAATAGACTGAACAGCTTCTTAAGCAATAACCTTCCTCACAACTCAACATGGTCAAAATATAACATATAAAGATCTGTTATAATCATGATAATCATCAATCATTATTGATGATTATGTTACTCCATAATCATCAATAATAAGTGGAATAACTAAACTTTGCGACCCTAAACTGGCTTATTCTCCTGAGTGACAGAGCAACGTACCGATTCCAAACGGTATGAAAGACTCTCTCCTCAGCAGTTTCCCCTCTCCATCCAGGAAGCGGGCCGGGTTGAAGGTGTCCGGATCGTCCCACACACTGGGGTCTCTGTGGACCGAGTACAGGTTGGGCATAATGACCGTTCCTTTGGGAATGGTGAAGCCCCGGAATGCTGGGAAACAAATAAAACCCATCAGAAAACACGCTCCACCCAACCTGGTTGCCCCCGGTTACCCGTGGTTGCCCTGGTTACCTGTGGTCTCTGACGCCATGTGAGGAATGCTGAGAGGAACCACCGCCGTCAGTCTCTGCACCTCCATGATGGCGGCTTCAGTAAAAGGCAAACTTCCTCTGTCAGTCAAAGACGGAGGGCGGCGTCGGCCCACCACTCTGTCGATCTCTGCTTGGACCTGGTCTGGGATCCACACAGAGGGATGCAAGCGTCAGTCTTCATGGAAACCGGCTAAGGCTAGGCACACAAGCGCGGCGTGGTTAAAGTGACACCAAAGAAAACGCTGACATGTCAGTCTGCATCAGTGAGAAGTGGTTAAATATTTACTGAGCCAGGCTGACTAAAATCAGGAAGTGGAGGAGACATGGCAACCCGCCGCCGGTTATTAATTCCTTCTTTCATTATTAATAAGTAGAGATTTTACATCTAGAAACCTGAAATATGTGATCAATTCACAAACTTAATCACCACACACCAAAATGTTTTCTGTAGAGGCTTAAAAGGAAAACGACACGTGGTGTTCAGATTGTTTAGTAAATAAAAATCTTAAATGTGCGGCATGTATTTCTGTTAGACTCCCTTTACTCTGATAGCCTTAAATGAAATCCAGCCATACCAATCTAAATAGTTTACTGGTTTGTGATCTAATGCAGCTTTCCTCTGAAGCCACAGAGGTTTGCTAATGAACTCAAAATTATTTGCAGAATATTTCCTATGCACAGCTTTTTATCTGAAATATTTATAAGAAAATGCAGCGTGGGAGCAGGATACTAAAGCACAATGCTAACAGCTGGTGGAGTTTATGGTGAATTTAGTTCAATTAATCAAACTCTGGTTGGTTTGAAGAAATGGCTGCTGGTCTTTAGAGAAAATAAAACAGAAATCCTCCAACCACTAAAATCTGACTCCATTTTTATTTCCATTTCACGAAGAAGGAAGATGCGCTCAGTGTCTTCAGAGGTTTTTGTGTCGTTTCCTTCAGTGGTTCTTGGTGCAGCGCCCCCACAGCCGAGGAGGGGAACTGTGGCTCAAAAGCTTTGGCTGGTTTAACTCAGTGAGTGAGAAAGAGAACCACAGCAACTGAAAATGTAACAAATGTGGGAACTCTGGTCCCCAATCGAACCGAATCTACCAGACCATCAGGTTTCAGGCGGTGCTGTTACCTTGGATATCAGGGTACAGGGCCAGGTAGAGCAGAACCCACAGAACTGAATTGGTGGTGGTGTCGGTTCCGGCGATGAAGAGGTCTCCGATGATGTAGAAAAGGTAGTCCTCTGTGAAGCTGCTGTCCTGCTCTCCTGCAGCTTGCTGAGCCAGCATCTCCATCAGGTACATGTCGGTCAGGTCTCTGGGGTTGTTGGGATCCAAAGTGTTGCTGTGGCTCCCGATTATTTTCTTCAGGAACACCGTGATGTCTCTCTCCACCCGCCGCAGCTCCCTGAACGCCCCGAAGGGCAGGTAGTAGAGCAGCGGGAAGATGTTGATGAGAACCGCGGGGCTGTTTATGCAGATCTCCAACCCGCGCGACATCAGGTCCAGGATGCCGCGGAACTCAGGGTCGTCGTGATGGAAGCGCTGACCCAGGATCAGGGAGCAGATGACGTTCGACACGGCGTTGCTGATCAGCCTGGAGGGGTCGACGCCGCAGGCGCCGCGCTCTCCGCTCAGCCTCAGCAGCTCCGTTTTGACGCCGGCCACGCCCTGCTGAATGCACGGCTCCAAACTCAGCCGACCCAGGCCGAAGTTCCTGAGGGTGGCGTGGCAGAACTTACGCTGCTTTCTCCAGACCGGCCCATAGGGGGCGAACACGATTCCTGAAACACAAACGGGAGACGCTCCATTTACAGACATGCCTGTCACAAAGACAAATTTTGCTGGACAGTAAATTGTCCCAGAAGTTATTACAAAAGACGATGACGCTGTTTTGAGACGGTTCCTCTGTAGCTCTCGATAGAAGCTTTTTCCTCTGATCGGGTGTTGCTTGGTGCTGCTTTTTGGAGCCTCTCTTTCTGAATCTACAAATTAAGGATCCAGTCAATTTGTCTCTTAATGTAATTGATCAAATGTTCTCAATAAGGAGACTGGGGAAAGGAGAGCTACGTGACTTTTGATCCTTTTCAATTGTTATTCCTAAATATATAATTTTGGATTTAACAAGTATGGGGCATATTTCTGGGAGATTACAGTTTTTGAGAGGAAATTGGACAGACTTGTTAAGATTGATTTTCCATCCTGATACTGATGAAAATTCCCGGATACAAGCTCCTGCTTTATCTATTTCATAATCATTGAAAAGGAAGATTGCTGCGTCATCACTCAGTTGTTTTAAGTTAAATTCTCTTTGCTTTCATTCTCTGTAATTGACTCTTTTTACATGCGCTGCAGTGACCTGAGAGACAAGAAGGAATGAAAGCAGACTTAAAGGACAGCCTTTGCATAATCTCTGTGTAGAAACAGAGGCCAGTTTAACTGAGCTATTGCTGCGTTTCTAGCAACTGCTCTGGTAAAAATGCTGTGCGGTTTTACAATAGTGTCTAATGTTTTATAGAAATTGACTAAAGGTATAAACTTATTGTATTTATAATCATTGTAGTCGATTGTATCTTAAAATACCAAAATTTCCACTTAACTTTATATGTAGGTCCATCTGATGATGTAATTTTTAAATATTAAATGACAGATCATTTGATCAGCTACTCAGTACTGGAGTTTTACCAAATACTTTTTTACTCTTACTTGAGTCATTTTTTGGTGGTTGCTTTTTAGTTTTTACTTCAGTAAAACGTTTAGATACTCTTCCCACCTGGTAACAGTAATGAGATGAAGAGACAAGAGTTTTCATTTATACCTCCTCATCAAGTCTGGCCAATCAAATAAAAAGAAACGCAGCCCCCAGCATGATGCTGCCACCACTAGGTTTCACCGTATGGAAAAGGGAGAATAAAGTGTTGGTGACAGGAAGTTGGATATAATCTTTTGCACCGCAGCGTGTTTATCCCTTCCTCACCTTTCCGTTTGGTGAGTATGGAGATGGTGGGAACATCTGGCCGGTCTGAGAACACATCTGGATGGTTTGACAGCGCGTCCTTCACCACCTCATAGCCGTTCAGAACAACGACCAGCTGACTGCCCACGAACAGGCTGTAGATGTTCCCGTAAACGCTGGCTTGGGACGTTAAAGCCTCCATGACGCCGGTGTTCCGGTTGGAGGTCTGTCCGAACCTCCGCCTGATGAAGGGAGGCAGCAGGAGGCCGCCGAAGTTCCCGACCAGCGGCCACGGCCGCGGACCGGGCGGGATGTTCCTGTAGATGCCGCGCTGCTTCTGATAGAAATGGACCAGATAAAAAACCACGAAGAAGAGCAGCAAAGGCAGCATGTTTGGAGGGGACAAAGCGGCGCGGCTGAGGTCTGCCAGCCATGACAGGGAGGCCATGCTGTCAGAGAGCCGACATCTCCGGAATGATACCGTAACAACAACAACAGAACTGAACTGCTCTTCCTGTCTCACACGGAGGTTGAAACGGCTGCTGCCTTCCTATTGGTTGGCTGCTCAAAGCGTGCTCTGATTGGTGGAAGTCGGAAATGCGGTTGTGTTTTTCATTGTTGTCTTTCAAGAAGAAGTCTCTTGTTGCTCTTCCACAAGTACCACGTTTTTAAACAATGGCTGATTATCTGGTTAATTATCAGCCTTGCTGCTGTAAGTTTGAGCGGAAAGACAAGCTTTCGAAGAGCTCTTTCAATTTTTGAGCTAAACGTCTTCTTTATGTAATAACAGAGCTGTTTCTGCTTTTACCTGAGGTTTATCAGTTCACATCCCCAACATGAAGGACCAGTGGGCACTAACTCACCACCAAATCGTCTCTTTAGTGGCAGTAACTGGGCCAAAGTGTTTTCTAGTTCACGGTATCTTCTTGGAGGAAATGCCATTTCAAAGCCACTTAAAAAAACACGTTAAAGCCCAAAACTGATGATATTTATGCCACCAATGAGTGCAACAGGCTACAATAAAACCATTAAACATTAAACCACTTCAGGACTTGTTTTTGTTGCTTCTTTCTCTGCATTCTTTAGAATATATGTTAATTTTTATGTGACTCTATTTTTATTAAAAAGTAAACAACTTTATTTAGAAAGGGACAATACAGATAAAACATAAGCTAATTTGCATCTGCAGTCCCTTAACAGGTTCTAAAACAAGATATACAATTCAATAATAAAATGTAACACTACAATTTCATTTCTATTGACAGTACACAAACACACAGATTTAGACATAATCACTGGCACACACACCCCCACCCACACCCCCCACACACCCCTCCACACACACACACACACACACACCACACACACACACACACACACACACCCACACACACCCCTCCACACACACACACACACACACACACAAATCCACTGATGACATAGATCCAGCACACATACAATTTGGTTTGCTTTAGTTTTTAATACAATGTTGAGGCTATAGTTTTGGTACTAAGACTGCTAAAATTAATACAAAACAAATGATATCAAAGCACATAAAAGTCGACTGAGAGGCAGATCATGGCAGCTTTGGTACATCTACACTAAGGCACCCTGTGGCTTCAATACACTGATAATTCAAAAATACTTAGCATGGAGAATACACACATCAAGAACAGTAACAGACCAGACAGTGTTGTTTACAAATGCACCATTTTCAGCTCTTAATGTTATAAATAAATCAATAAATGTTCCTTTCTTCCTCCAGTGGAGATCTTTTTACGCCTTTTGGTTTGTGCCCAGAGGGAGCAACATGGCCGCGGCTCCGGGCGGGCAGGTCACTCTTCCCGTGAGCTCTGCACCATGGAGTAGGCCTTGCAGGGGTTTTTGAGGCAGCCGGAGGCCCAGCTGATGGGCCAGTTGTAGGAGCACGGCACCGACGTCTGGACGTTCCTCTCAAAGAAGTTGAACACGGGGTTCCACCAAGTGTTGGTGAGGTAGTTGTTGGGCGAGCACTTCAGAGTCTGCAAGGCAAAACAACAAAAATAACATTTACATCATATAATAAATCTGCCTTTATTAATAAAATCTCCAGATGCTACAGTAGCTACTGTCAAATAATTCTTTCATACACCAGAGGAGTAAATGCAAGGGGGTCTGTGGGGGGTCTGGACCCCTCAATCTTGGAAAAGTATAGAATTGTCCCTCCAAAAAAATAATTGAAGAAATGTTTGAAATAAATAAATAAATCTGCCATTTCTTTCAGAAAAAAATAATAAGTAATTTTAGGCCTCCCCCTACTATTGTTAGAACAATGGCTCAGTCCAAAGTGTAGGAGGAGCAGTAGCAGCTGAACGGTACTGGCTCTGTCAAAGTGAGGAGTTAGCTGTTAGCTGCTAGCTGCTAGCTGCTAGCTGTTAGCTGCTTAGCTGTTAGCTGCTAGCTGTTAGCTGCTAGCGGTTAGCTGCTAGCGGTTAGCTGCTAGCTGTTAGCTGCTAGCTGTTAGCTGCTAGCTGTTAGCTGTGGCTCTGCAGCACAGGCATAAAACCCTCCACTAAGTAAATACTTAAAGCAGAAGACATGGGAGCCATTTCAATAAATCAATGTTTATGAGGAATTTTATTAAGAGCAGTTACTTATTTAAGCTTTTTTATTTAGAACCGTACATTTTTGTAAAGGTGTAGCAGAGATTAGATCAGTCAGCCTGAACAAAACTCATATTTGAGCAACATTTGAACTTTAGTTTTACTTCTCTCCAGGTTGCGTACTGAGAATAAAACACGTCTGATGTGCATTACTAGTCATCTTGGCCCTGCAGCTTGAATATGGTTTAAAAACGTTTTAAACCGCATTTTATGTTACATTTCACTTTTTCCTGTTTATGGTCCCCCCAATGATGAGATGGGATTTACGCCCTTGTCACACACCTCCACAGAAAATGGATTTTCACCTGAAAACATTTAAATAGCTTAGTTTTAGAGCCACTATGCGATCTGTATTATAGCCACCAGAGGGAGATGTTCAGCTTTTTAGCATTTTAGTGGTGGTGGCAGAGCAGCATTAGTCTTAATAACTGAATTAATACAACCATTTATTATCTGCACTATTTTTTCCAGTCTCTAATGATTAAAAAAGCCTTTGTTTGACATTTTCTGACCTGTAAGTTGGCCATGGTATGGTACCACCAGAACAGACGGGACGTGATGAAATAGGCCACGATCACATCCACGGTGTAGTGCTCATGAGCCACCAGGATGCAGAGCACGCCCACGGCGCTCAGCAGCCAGCACATGAGGTGGTACCACCAGAAGGACTTTGGAGAGTCTTCAGAGAAGGAAGAACCACAGATGGATGTCAGTAATTATAAAGTTGCAGAGTCAGAAATAAACAGCAGTGATTTGGGTTATTTACTCTGTCATAAGATGGGATTCATTTTAATGTGTTATTCATTCCTTTCTAAATGTCACAGTTTCACACTAAATATTTTATGAGCAAGCTAAGTATTTAGCTTACAAGCTGAACATTTTGCTCCAAGCTAACTATTTAGTATTTAGTGAGCAAGCCTATACTAAATATTTAGCTCTGAGACAGCTAAATATTTAGTTTAAAATTATATATTTAATGAATGAGCTAAATATTCCAAACTACTGCTGTTAATTTGTCATTGTAGTGAAGCGGTAGCCAACAAATAACAACATATACAACTTTTCCATCTGCCAAACTTACTTTAACCAACCCAATGGGGAAATGACTTTGACTTTAAGTCTGTCAGCCTTTGAATAATTGATAATCAAAATAAATAGGCAATAATCCAGAAGGTTGCATAACAACATTAAGGGCACTGTATGGAAGTACACAATATGAAACATCTATTATTAACCAGAGGATCTCATGAATTGAGAGCAACCGTTTGAGTACTCACACTCTTTGATGAATAGGTAAGTGAGGGTGAGCATCACTGTGTGTCCGCTGTACAGGAAGTCTCCACACAGCAGGTGGGAGTTGGTTATGGAGAGGCCGGCTCCTGAAATGAGCTGCAGAACGCGTTGGATCTTGGCCTGCGTGTCTCCCTCAAGCTGATGGACACGAACATTAAAAAACAAAATAATAACTTCTGGATCAGCAGGAATGCTTATCATCAAATTACTTCTGCAAAACTTCAAAATTATGACATTATAAATGTTGTTTTTGTTGACTAATGCAAACATCTGAGGATGTTGAAGAACATCTTTCATATTTAGGAACATGAACTGAAAATATATTGTTGCAGGTTATTTAAAGGGACGGTGTTATATGTTTTCCTGGCACATAGTGCCATTTTAAAGCACGACCAAATAACTATGTTACCTTGAGTTGTTATAAAATATAGTATATATATTTTATATAATACAGCCCCTTTAAAAATGACAAAATGACATGAGATCCTAGCAGAGCAGCTACAAACCACTTCACTTGTTCTGTTTCAGATTTTACTGTTTTCTTTGAAGATTCAGTCATCCTGGTGTTGGATTGATGTAGATGAACAAACTACATCCAACAGTGGCGTTCTATAATTAGTTCCTCCAAAATCTCCCAGAGACGACAGAAAATATGATTAGAGCTAAAATTTCTCAAACCTCTTCAGCGGCTCAAACCGATCAGTCACTGATCGCTTCGTCTGTCACAAACTGCCTGAGGATTTCATTTAACTCAGAGACACTGATGAATCTCATCACTGCTGATTACAGGAGGCTGATGGTTTCTGCTCACCTTGGGGGCACAGTTCATGTGCATGCCAGGAACAGGCAGCGTGGTGACGTACATGGTCACACAGCGGTACAGGTACAGCGTGCCGATGAGGAAGAAGAACCGTCTGCATGCTATGGACCTGTCGACAGGAAAACCCAGCTCACTATCGAGTGGCAAACATGGAGCTGATGTCTCTTTATTAGAATCCTGTGAACAATAACTTCATGCAACTGATTGCTTAGATCTGGAAATTACAGAGAGCTGGAGTCATTCATAGATTAAATATAGCAGAACTAAAGTAGGACCAGTTATTTATACAAGCTTTTATTTTCTTAATACATTTTGAAGAGCTTCCTCTGCAGCTCTAAAGAGCAAACTGTTTTTTCAAGCATAATATTATGTACGATAGTCCTGTATAGAAGTCTTCAACACAATTTTAAAAAGTGGGATTGGGTTGGGATTTTGGGTGTAGCAACAGATAAGGAGGAATCAAAACATATCATTTGTCTTGTCAGTGTTGAATCTATCGAAAGATTTATTTAACAAAAAGAGCTTGTTTCTGCTTGGAAATTAAACTGAAGCAGTTTTAGGAAACAAAATCTGTCTTTATTTACATTTTTAACAAAATGTAATTGAAAATTATTTGTGCCATTTGTAATGAATAGAGGGGAAATAATTAGCATTACAGCAATAAACTCATTTTATATTGACTGAGCAGATTTTTGTATTTTTTCACTGATATTTTGATAATTTTCCTTTGGTATTGAGATTGGATGGCCTCCTCGCCATGACCCTAATGTTTTCCCTCTTTCACAGATTCAAGGCTCAAAGTCCTAAACATTAATTTTACTTTCAGACAGAAGAAACATAAAAATTAAAGTAATTATGCGACACAGAACCTGTTTGATTGTATCTTCCATCACAGTAGTTTTAAATTACACATTGTAAGATTTACCAACATGTAAATTTTACATTGTAGTAAATTCCTCCACAATCATGTTTCTGTTTGTGGAAGGAGCCAAACATCAGGGTGATGGTGAGGAGGCCTTCCAGTCTCAGAGATCTAAAGATTATCACCAAAGAAAAATCATCAAAATATCAGGGAAATAAAAACTTTTACAAAGGTCTGGCCTCTGTAAAGCCAATACTGTTTCTTCTTATTACTGAGAAATTAATAAATAGGTTTTAACATGCAATTTTAAAATAAAATATAATAAAAATAAGTATTTTCAATTTGCTGTATTATCTTTTGAGAGATGTTTACCTTATTTTCTCTTTGAAACAAACTTTCTTGTTGAATAAAAATAATTTTAAATCAAAATTTTCCAGGAATGGGAATAATTTGGGGCTTAAATTTTATTTTTTATTATTTATTTTTACATTATAAATTTTCAGGGCAGGGTCTTTACTGTTTTAATTTCAATAAATTAATTACATAGCAATTGATTATTGTTTTTGTATATATATTTTTTTACATACAAATAATCCAGCCAGAACCTTTTTATTTGCTTGTTTCTGGTACACCACAGATCTGATGCACATGTGACTTCTGCTATAAGCAATGGACGACAAAGCTGTTTATCGCGGCCGCAGGGGGTTAATTTCTGCTTCAACAAAACGATCTGACAGGACTCTGGAAAAGACCATTGTTGTGTTCAAGTTATGCAAAAAGAAGTAAGGCTATCGGCAAAGCTATTCAGACCTAAATTAGCATCTCAAAGCTAATCAAGAAGCAGCAGCTCAGACGCTAAGGCTAATGTCACATTTCTAAAGAAGGATTTGTTTAAAGAATGGGCAGAATGGCAGTTTGAACCAATCTGATGGTTAACTCTCCTAAATAACAGATTAAAAACAATAAATATGTTTGTTGTTGAGTCATATTCTGTTTATTCCGTAATTTAGCAGCAAAAAGAGGTTTTGAATTGAGGATGTTGCTTATTGTGTTGATGATTTTCAATTAAAAAGTGATCAATTGCGATTGATTAATTGCAGACGCTTCAATTAACTTGATTAAAATGTTCAATTCCACCACTAATATTTTTATTATTAGTGACAATAACGCTGCAGCAAACCCTACTCTTGCTAAAACTTTGTGTCTATTTTTATCGGTAGCTCTTCAGGTTCTCACTTGTATTTGAAGAAGAAGAGCTGGATCAACCAAATAGCCACCAGAACCATCCCATTGATTTCCGTCACAGTGAAAGCCCACTTGACTCTGTCGATGTAGTCGAAAAACTTATCAGGAAGAGGAGGGCTGCTCTCCTTCGGGGGGACGCGCTCGTGCACCACTGTGATGACCACCGTGGTCAGAACCAAGTTAAAAGCTGCGTAAAAGAAAGCGATCACCGTCTTCCACCACTCAGAGGGCAGATGGTTGACTTTGGACTCCGGCAGGGAGATCTTCACATAGTCTTTATGTCGGACGATGCCTTTCCTAAAACTCCTCTTCGCCTCCTCTCCGGCGGAGGCGTGGACTGGGCAGGATTTGTTTGTGCCGGGAGCAGAACCATCCTCCG
This sequence comes from Poeciliopsis retropinna, assembly GCA_010277075.1. Classification (NCBI taxonomy): domain Eukaryota; kingdom Metazoa; phylum Chordata; class Actinopteri; order Cyprinodontiformes; family Poeciliidae; genus Poeciliopsis; species Poeciliopsis retropinna. The sequence continues at coordinate 1,943,498 of VMRM01000039.1, read as the reverse complement.
TTCCCAGGTTTGGATTGGGAGTGGAAGAGTCTCCAGCATCCCTGAGCTCTGAGGAAGCCATGGATACTCGCTCTGTTCACTTCGGGAGTGGAGCCTTTAGTCGCAGAGACACAGGAAAGAGAGGAGGTTAACACAGGGCTGTGAGGGGTCGACTAGGCATTCATTATTATTATAGTTCTTTACTATCAGAAAATCCACAAAAGGCAGTCAAAATGCCCAAAACGCTGTAATTTAAGATTCTCCTTTTTAAACCTAAACTCTATCATTCATCAGATGTTTACTGCTGGTTTTGAGGTTCTAGAAGTGGAACGGGAGGAATATCCTTATATGCTGCACTGTGTCAAACCAACCGAACCCTGATTGTGGAGCAGTCTCCAGTCTGGTTGGCACCAGAGTTCCCTTCAGCCAAACACAACTGAGCTGCATTTTCTTTCAAATATTTAAGGCATTCTCTATGAAAACAAATTAGTGAATAGGCACATTTTCTGTAAATTATCTGAAGCTACATTACAGAGAAAAATGAGCGAGGACTGAACCCCAAAAAGGTAAGGGTCCGTTTCAACTGGCCCATGCTGCTATTCAGCATATGAAACACTTCTGGTTTATTACAGTGGAGGCAGCAATGTCAGGATGTATCCAATCCACAGTGGCATCATTTCATGTATGAGAAGCTGAATCAGAGCTGGTCATTGGGTCTCATGTCCAGTCTTAAACATTAGCATGCTGCTGTGAAAAGCTAAAACCAGAAAACTCCTGGCAATAAAAAAAGTAAAAGAAGAAAAAAGTATTGACTTAATGATAAAACTAATCAACTAAATGGATAAAATGATGCAACATATTTCTAACCTGGTATTTTTTTTACCAAGTTAAAAACATACAAACCAGATGGATCACAAATGTTTTATTGATGCAACAATGGCTAACATTAGCCATTGCTACATTAGCCAACATTAGCTTGTAGCATCTGGTCAATTTTAAGAAGGCCAGAAGTGATTTATTAAAGCCATCCGTATCATTCTTAATACGGATGGCATAAATAGTAATAATTGCAATCGTTTTACTGTCTGTTGTTTTGTACAGACCACGACATCAGTACAACTCTTATCATTAATACAAACAATCACAGATGTTTCCAAAAAAATTTCAAGTTACTCAGATAAACTTCCATCCTAGTTACTAACCTTGTTTCCTTATGAAGATGAAATTTAGTTGCTTTTTGTCCTTTTTCTGTTAACCTTTTCTGTGTGTTTCAGTTAACCTTTTCAGGTCCAACTGAATTCCGTTACCATGGCTACCTTGACAAGAATGTTACCAAAATAAAAGCACATAACAGCAGAAGGTAACTTTACTCAGTTGGCCTCAACGTGTCCAGTTTCTATTAAAAGCTGTGGATTAAGAGACTTTGTCGAGGAAAACCTGCAGCTGTGTGTTGATTCACACGTATTGTTGTCTGCAAACTCATCCATTAAGAAGCTGCACATGTGCAAGCAAAACATTTCAAGCTAATGACATGAGAGTGCACTCTGGAGCTGAAGATTTCTATTGTTTCACATCTGCTTTAATGCCTTTAAAAGCCTCTGTGATGGTTTTCAGCGCTGAAATGCATCATAATAAGCCTCCTTGGGGAGACTACCAGAATGCCCTGGTTACATGCAAGGAAAAACAAATATTTACAGGAGACCAACGGATGGAGTCACTGAACGTATCGGTTACCGCGTAATCAGTTTTGTGGAGAATATATCAGTGGAAAAAGGATAAAGGCTAATTCAGACTCTGTTGCATAAGTAACGGAAGGATTTACAATATAACATCTTTAAAATGTTCTGCTCAAATAAAGATGCTGAAAGTTGGACTTGGTTGGCCCAAAATAATCCAACCGCTTTAAAATTTATTACATCTATGTAATAAATTAATAGATGTTTATATTAAGGGCTTTTTCAGCCACACTTAAAGTCAAGTTTATTTGTAATTAAAGTTTCAGCAGCAGGATATTTCAGAATGCCTTACACAATGAAAACATGAAACAAGAAACAGAAAGAAGCATTTCAGGGCATTGGAAGAATAAATAAAAGTGATGAAAGGCTAGAATACAAACTACAATTAAAGATGTTCAAGTTATTAACTGGTGGGTTTTTAGTCCTGACAAAAATGAACTCAATGTTTCTGCTGTTTTGCAGTTTTCTGGAAGTTTCTTCCAGATTTGAGGAGCATAAAAAAGGAAAGCTGCTTCTCCATGTTTGGTTCTGGTTCTGTTCAGAGCAGAACCAGAAGACCTGAGAGGTCTGGGAGGTCGATACAACGACCTTCTTGGTGCTAAACTGTTCAGTGTTTTATAAACAACATAACATTTAAAGTCAATTCTCTGAGCAACAGGGAGGTAGTTGAGGCTGTTCTCTATCCTCCTGGTTTTAGTCAGAACGCCAGCAGCAGCGTTCTGAACTGGCTGTAGCTGGAGGATTGATCTTTAGGTAGACCTGTTAAGACACTTCTGCAGTAATCAATGCAACCAAAGATAAACGTATGGATAAGTTTCTCCAGATCCTGCTGAGACATTCGTCCTTTAATCCTGTAAATGTCCTTCAGATGATAGAAGTCCAACTTTGTAACTGTCTTTATGTGACTCTGAAGGTTCAGGTCTGAGTTCATCACTACACCCAGACTTCGGGTTGTTTACCATCTCCAAAGCCAAATTGTCTAAATGTCTGTCCAAAAGAAAATGAAGCAAGACAATGAATTACTCCTTTAAACTGTTGTCTTTCAGAAATAAAGTCTTGGTTTGGTTTTAAACTTAATGATGTTTGAAACTATTCGTTCATGCATCCAATCAGGGCCTGGATAGCACTTAGCCTGTGAAAAAAGTACATGTAAAACATTTTTATGTGACAATGACAAAAAAATTTTAAATTTGAAAATGTTTTTTCAGTGGTTAAAAAAATGCAAAGCTTCAAGTTTTTATAAAATCCCAACTAGAAAATTATAATTTTTTGTACATTGTTATCTTCCAGGCCTCCCTTTCATTGGGATCTTTTATTGTATTTGTTTAACTTTACAGCCTTCATTGTTCTTTTTAGGGTCAACTTTAGGGCTTACTGTTGATCTATAAAAGAAAAGCTGCTTTTATCCATCTAACCTCCTTCAACCACATAACTTATTGCAGATGTACAATCTAAAGCACCGCACCATTTGCCTGTCTGAGCATAGCTGTTTTCCTTTAATTAGTTGTAGTGATTGCTTCATTTATTAGTTTAATAAATACATTTTTTGGTTATGCTGATTATTTTATGTGCAGGACTTTGGTAAGTGGCAGCGTTTTGTTAACGGTTTATGCATATGGATATTGCAACAGGATGTCCACCCTGTGTCCTCCGTGGTTTACAGGGCACCAAACTCTTCCACCAAAAACTCTGGAGGGACGGGTGGAGTTGGAAAACTGGATGCAATGATGTATGACTTAGCGGCCTGTGCTTGCCTGGGCTATTTCAGGAGAAGTCCACCACT